>JBBPBP010000002.1:27391134-27539520 GCA_037974735.1 Cicer chorassanicum
ATGCTTATAATATTATAAATATAAAAAGATTGAGACTTTTTTTTTTGCTTTTGTAAACTTATAAATCGTTCAAATATGAAAAGGAGAAAAAAAAAGAAACCATATGGATGGTGGTACAATCATCGAAGAAATTGAAGACAATAATACAAAACAATTAATTTAAGGTAATTAATTATTAAAATAGAAAAACAATATATGGTAGTGCACACACTGAGTTTAAGAAGGAGAAATACCAATACTAATAATAGTTTGTTTTTTCTAAAATAAATTTAAACAACAAATAATAATACTGACTCAATACTACTTACCGAAAATTGTATTAAATTTAATAAATAAACAAAAACAAAATAATATAAATAAATAATAATTACTAAATTATTTTTAATAATAAAAAAGTTATACTGAATAATTACTATAATTAAGTGATATTTAAATAAATAAATAAAATATATTATTTTTATTTTAGACAAAAAGTTTCATCTCAGTAAAAATCGTCCGTTACATTTTTTGACCAAAGTAAATACACAAATATTCAAATTTCAAATTACCAAAAAATAGCAAAGCATCTGGTAGTCATCTTAATTTTCAAAAAATAAAAAATAAAACTCCCAATCTATATAGTAAAATAAATCAAACATAATTTTATGACAAATGTAACATTTGTCACTTAATAACAATACTTAGGGTATCTTAAAATTTCTATTAATAGAAAAAGTCTTAAAATTTCTATTAATAGAGAAAGTTTTATCATTATTTCTTTAACTAGCGTGTAACCCGTGCATTGCACGGGAATCAATTACGATTTTGATAAATATATTGTGCTATTAATCTATGTGATAATATATTTTTTTGTCTAAGTAATCTATATAATTTTTGTGTACAAACTATGTAATAAATTTTATTGACATTAAAGGCATAATTTAAATTTCATAAACTAAAACTGTGAATTCAATCCCATACACGAAAAATAAACAACTTACAATAAAAAAATCTAACCGTAAAATAAATTTCTTCTGTTACAAATTATTGAAAGTTTCCTTGTACACAAGTGATGTCTGCACATGGTTTTCCCTTCATATCTTTAATCATTCCTTGACTTTACTCGTGAAATAGCCACCTAGAATTGACCATGAATAATTACAGGTAGTTTCAACTACAAAACAACTTGAGAAAGAGATTGACCTTGACTTTTATTTATGGTCATTGCAAAACACAACACAATGAAAATTGTCTTCTCTTTAATTTAAATGAGAAACCTGATCAGATGGAACCAAATTCATCCTTGGTATATAAATCTTATCATCGATGTTTTTTCCGTGATCATAGTTGCTCCTATAATAATATTTGTACACAGTTCATTTATGAACAATCTTGTTCCGTTACATAGTCCATTCGCTTGATCAATGTTCCTCAAAAGCATGAATGGAACACCAATCTTTAATCTTAATTGGTGATTTGGAATTCCTGAACATTTCATGTCATTCAAAAATTCAGGTGTAAACCAATCTCCCTGCACATCACAATTTTCATCAGAAAAGCACAATTGAGTCTGAACTAATATATTCCTTTTCCTCACCTGGAATTCATGATAGAACGTAATCATTAACAATATCTACAACATCATGAGTCAGAGCAAGTATCGCCCTCTCCTTATAGTATTTCAAATTGTTCATGTTCTGTAAAAACAGTGGATATGTTAATTCAACCAAAGATAATAGAGAATTTTGGGAATTCGTTACCAATAAGTCTTTAGGAATATTAATAATACTCTCTCCTAACTCATTTGAGTCATGTTTACCATTCCAATCAAACATCCAATCTGCAAAATCTTTAATGTCATTAGTATCTGCATTGGGTTCTGCAGCTGCTAGGCGCATGTTTCTTGGCAATGTCATAACCTTGCAATATTTCCATAATTCAGATGAACTTATTGAAGCTGCCACTATATCATGCCTACAACCTTTTCTAACAGGTAATATTTGTCTAAAATCACCTCAAAAAACAACTATTTTTCCACCAAATGGTTTATGTAGTTTAGCCTCATCTACGGTCCTCATGATATTCCTATTTCTCTTTATGTTTGTTGTGCTGCATAAGTTTATTGTAAAGGTCTATAATCAATTAATAACTCAGGATACGTTGTATTTGTTGTCCGAAATCTATTTGTTATAATAATATAAATAAATACTGAATCAGCATAACTCCGAAAGTACCTGCTGAAATTTTATAGAACTTAACTATATTATTATTCATGTATATCATAATAATATTTGTAAGAGGAGACAATTTTTTATCACGTTTGATATGTAAGAACGGAAATATATTAAAGTATTCTAAGTAAGAACAAAAATTGCATTAATAATGACAACAAAAATCGAGAGTTAAAAAAAATAAACATAGAATAAGGGGGAACCACAACTTAAAATTGAAATGTACCTCCAATGTTATAACTCCACAACCATTTAATGGACTAATACCTCCCAAGTCTCAATCTACGCAAAGATAAAATACCAAGATTTGTAAACAACATGCCAAAAATAGTTTATGAGAAAATTAGAGTATAAGCTGATATAAAATCTAGGGAAACAAAAATAGCAATGTGTTGATGTGAACAAAAATAATGTAAATAAATAAAGAAAGATTTTCACAATTACATAAATGAGATAAATGTCGTGGCAATGATACCCGTAATTGATATTTATATAACTGATTTGAGTATATCTGTGTGTTTCTAACTTTTTATTCCAAATAGTTTGTATAAAGATAATGAAAGGAGTAAGAAAGGAATAAGAATAACAATTTGTTGAAGGGAGTAAGAAAGGAAAGAAAAGTAATAGGTATATTGGACCTGCCAAATTTTAACCTGCCAAATTTTAATGCTTCAAATAACTAATAATTGGTTAGACTATCTATAAACTGGTTCCAAGACAAACTAGTTGCCAAAATTTAAGAAGAAAAAATTTACTTATATAATTGACAGTCAAAAAATAGAAATGTGTGAATATGTAGACTGTAATATCAAATAAAAATAATGATTATTGAAAAACTAAATAGGTGAATATATGGACAATGTTTTACCAACACAATATTTGGAAGAGCAAATAATTAGATTCAATGGAATAGGAATTTTTAAAATAATAGACATGGACATATTTAAGTAAATTAGTCAATTTAAAGAGGAGTAAGTTACTGAATAATGATTTTTTTTATTACTCAACATAGTTTGTAACAGATATGAAGTACATGACATTTAAGAATTCATATAAATTTTGTTTCATTGGATCAAGTGGCAAAATATCTTTTATTCTAGTACTACTTTTTGTAGCTTAAATACTAAAGATAAATAAATTTCCCATTATAAAAAACAATTACAATACATATGAAAACTATGATCTAATTTGATACCTACAATTTTTCAACCTATATCTTTTATCTTTGAATTTGCATGTTAGTCTTTATGAATCCTTCAAAATTGTTGATTTTTGTACCATTTGATCTACATATACAAAAATTAAAATAATGAGTACCATATAAGCTAAATCATGGATTAGAAGTATAAAGAAATCGAAAAAATTCATTTGCATACCTTCTACAAATGAGGTTTATCATAAGTACATATATAACATATCAACTCTTGATATTTAAATAAATTTAGAATGTATAATGTATAATACATTAGTAAATTTAAAATTGAAATGTAACCATTGAAAATTTAAAAAAATGGTAAAGCCATATCCATAGAAGCATAGTCTATGAAGTCCATACAAAATTGAAAGCAAACAAACATAATATTAAAATATTCATAAATGGAACTCGCAGGTGTGTAGGAAAGAAAAGTCCAACCAATAATAGCCCAAATTAATATGCAGAAGTATAAAATAGGCGTGTAAACAGTCGTCTGGTCCAAAGTTGATTTTCTAGTATTTCTAAAAGCCATTAATAAATAAATAATTTATTTTACTTTTCTCAAAACTTTTTCTCCAAAATACTCATTTGAACATAATATTATTTATCCTTAAAATAGATAAATATAATTTTAACCAAAACTCTCATAGTCAAAATAATAACTATAACTATTACTAAAACATTTTTCAAAATAATCACATAAAAATACATCATCTTTATAGAATAGTCGAAAGGATAAAATCAATAAATAAATAAATATAACATCAACCATTTATATTAATTGCTAAATCAAAATATATATGTATAAAATCATCATACCATTGAAGTAGCAATGTCAATTTACTAGGAAGGGAGTTTGAATTGTAAATTCGCCTATTCAAAAATTTCTTGTTAAAAACTTAAGAAAATAACTCAAGATTGATCTTGGTTGTGAAAACAGAAAATGGAGGACGTTCTTGGTTCTGAAAATAGAAAACAGAGAAGAGAACGTACTTGGTTAGTTAAAATCAACACACTAATATATCCTGGTTCACCCAACCCAGACTACATCTTGTCCTCACAACTATGAGATTTTCCACTAAGAGTTCAAATGGAGAACGTTCTTTGTTTTACATAATCAGATCAACCTTGATCTGTTACAACAATTCCTTTCCACACAAAGAGGGATTCAATCATGTCACCTATTAATCTTTAGAGAGGGTTTTACAATTCACCTTTTAACCATAGAAGGATTTGCTACAAACTACTCAAACTATAAACACCCTTTATAGTCTTGAGTTTACACAATAATTGTAACATCCTAAATCAAAGGACTAAATATAACTAGAATTTCAAATTTTGAAATATTCTAATTTATAGATTATTATGATTATATAATTATAATAATAATAATAATAATAATAATAATAATAATAATAATAATAATAATAATAATAATAATAATAATAATAATTCTACTCTAAGTGTTATCAATAACCAATTGGCTTAAAATAAGGTAATATTAGTAAGCTGTTTTGTTTGTTAGAGACTTATAAGTAATAATAGGAAGTTTGTTATGTTTGTTAAAGGTTTTTGTGAAAGAGATAATAACAAACAAAGCTATTATAACAACCTTTTGTTATATAATTATCTATTATTAAGGAGTCAAACAAAATCAAACAAACAGTACATCCTAAATGAATTCAATATGTACTAATTTTATTTGTAACAATCAAGAGTTTAGTGGGGCAAATATATGATACTTAGTCAAATTATTAGATAAATATTTAAATATAAATAGATACAAAGTTGCAGTTGCAATAGTGGTTAATAACGATTAACATATACGGAACCTTTTTTTTTTTTATCAAAGAACGCATTCAAGAGGTAAGTAATCACACCCTTTAAACTTTCATGGTACATTTATTTTTGGAATTTGGGATGGAAAAAGAGTTAGATATTTTGAATGGTATCTTCTTATAAAAATATATTTTGTTGAAAACCTAACTCTATTAAAATTGAGATTTTATGAACTTTAATAATAGATTATGAATTGATTTATTTACTATTGTTTGTTGAATTACCGTTTTTATGATTTTTTGAATATATATTCTTTAAAAAGATTGTTTCACTATAATTTCTTGAATGATTGCTGTTATTATATATTCAAATGAAATATTATATTTTAAATATGATTTTACGAAAATGGTTGTTAAAAATATGAATTATTTGGATTGTATGTGTTTGAGATATGTAACACCCCACCAAAGTTCGAGAATTAGTGCTTTGATACCACAATGTAACACCCCAGATTTTGATCCAAGACATTACTTAAAAATATTTGTTTTCTTTCAAAAACGACATAATTTTTTTTAAAGAAGTAGTTCATCATGCAATCAATAAAATTTCTCTAGTAAATAGTTTGATTTCATTTTATGAAATAACACAACGCAATTTACTAGATATCACTTAAATACTCGTTAAGTGAAATAAAAACAATGTTGACTGATTTAGGTTTTTCCTAGCGGAAGGACCTCCCATCCGCATTTCTATTTAAAATTGACGATGAAAAGTAAATAAACTTTAAAATGTACCTCATCGGTCTTATCACTACAAACATTATTTATTTTTGGCTAAATACCACCCGTGGTCCCTTAACTTAATTTCAGTTAACGATTTGGTCCTTTATCTTTTTTTCCCGATTTGGTCCTTTATGTTTTTAAATAATTTCAGCATTACCCTTTAAGTGAGATTCCATTAAGAAAAAGTTGAAAAATCCCTCATCTAGATCATTGCATATGTTCATCAAACTCTAGGAACGATTGCCACTGATCTGAAATGATTTTTATGGAGTATAAATACCAATAGCTTCAATTTTAACGAATCAATTCAACTATCAAACTTAGAACAAACTTTGAATATTTTTCTGAAATATTTCCAAAACATAAAGAATAACTTTTTCTGAACATGAATGAGAGATTATTTTTACTTTTTCTTAACGAAACCCCACTTAAAGGGTAACGCTGAAATTATTTAAAAACATAAAGGACCAAATCGGAAAAAAAAGAAGATAAAGGACTAAATCGTAAACTGAAATTAAGTTAAGGGACTACGGGTAGTATTTAGCCTTTATTTTTTTTATAATTAAAGTACCCCTTTTTCCCACGCGCGCGCTCCAAGCAAACGTCATTCACGCAACTCTTCGAGATCGTTAGTACCTAAATGTTGGTGTAAGGGGTCAGTTCATCCCACGACAAAATTAAACCAAATAATAAGTTAATAACCATAAAATATGAATATAAAAACTTTTTATAATAAAAGATTTAGAGAAATTGATTTTTTTTATCATTCACATAGATGTATCTAAAGTCATAAAAAGGCATCTAAATAAATCGAGTAGCAACTCACCCTAGAGCAAATAATTAGATCAAAATAAAAATAACAATAAAATGAATGCAAGTTGTGCATGCTCCTAAACATATATGATCCGGATATAACCAGCCACATAGGCGTCCACACAGAAGTCACCCATACCAATGGGGAAAATTAAACCAGCCACACAGGCGTCCACAAAGATGCATATGATATGTCATGAAGTGATAATGATGCTCGAAATTTACAAATCACTAGCCACTTAGGCAACGACAAAGAAAATGTCATAACACGAATAACCAGCCACTTAGGCAACCACAAAGAGAAAACTATTCAAACCACAAATCACCAGCCATTTAGGCAACCACAAAGATAATAATATTTAAAACATAGATAACCAGCCACTTAGGCAACCACAAAGATAAAGATAAAAACATTCAAGGTTAAATTTTAATCACATATGACATCATTTTATTCTCATGGATGCTTACGATCGAGAAAAATAGTAATTTTGCTATCCCAAATATATAACACACAAACACGCGAATAAATATCTTAGAGTCACAGCTCTCATTTTATAAACTATAAAATTGGGTTAGCCACGTGTTATTGATAGACATCAAAACTCAAATACGAAGAACACAAACAAATATGAACTTTATTTCTTCTACTATAAAATTTCTCCCAATTATTAGTCATTTAGACATACAACTCAAGGTTTACCACTAAACACATCACAAAAATCAACTTAATCATGTTATCACAATAAAAAAAATTAAAACTTTTCATCAATTCCCTTAAGACTCATATAGTATTCATAAAAATCAAAACTTTGAAATGAAATAGCACAAAAATCGAAACTTTAAATTAAAAAATCCTAACAAACATATTACTCATGAGATCATAATAAAAATCATAACTTTATAATTAAGTATGCCTAAACAATAGAAAAATGACAACTTCACATCAAATATATGACAACAAGCATATTACTCATGTTATAATAATAAAGATCAAAATTTTATAATTAATGTTATCAAGGCAAACATATTACTCATAAAAACAAAACATTATAGTTAAATTCTTTAAGGCAAACATAAAATCAATATTTTTCTTTTAAGACATCAAGACATCATATCAATATCTTACAACTATTAATTTAATATCCAGCATAACCTTGCATGGGGAAAAGCCCTTACCTTGAGTGCTTTCCTTCCCGGTGATACTATATAGCCCTCGAAAATCTCACCAAGATGAATGAACGAAAGTTTAGAACTTCGATCAGAATGCGAGGGAATGTGAGGATGGTTGTTTGAGTGGCTTAGAAAATATTTGAGATAAATGAAATGTTGGTAATGGCGTGTGGGTGATTATGACCTCTTTTTCTCTACTGCAAGTTTCGTGTCCTACGAATGAGAGGTGTATGTGACTAATAAAGTTGATGTGGGGCTGATCAGAGAGAAGGAATAATTCTCTTCATTGAGTTTAATTGCACACATGAATAAGGAATTCAATAGAAATAATACCATTAAATGACCAACCGTTAGGAATTAATTGACATTAATGTATTTGTTCTTGCTAGTTACACATTTGAATGGAGACAAGGGAAAGTGCACGGTTCTATAAACTAAATACTATTAAAAATAAAATATAGTTATCAAAAGTAGTAATGTGGGTGATTCAATTTTGACTTAGTCAAAATTGACTTGGTCATTGTTCACTCTAAGACAGAAATTTCTACGAGTTTTAATTAGTTAATAATAAAAATCCCAATAATTAATTAATATAAGAATACTTCATCAAATAATTTAACATGCAAGGAATAATTATCTTACTATCATCACACTGAATTCATAAAACAGAATAAATAAAACTAAGGGTTTTAAATTAATTAATTAAAATAAAGAGTGTTACAAGATATATATATTCTTTAAAAGATTGTTTTATTATATTTTCTTGAATGATTGTTGTTATTATATATTCAAATGAAATATTATATTTTAAATATAATTTTATGAATATGATTGTTAAAAATATGAATTATTTTGATTGTATGTGTTGGAGATGAGCTTACGCTCCATATAGATGGGTTTTAAACTCCACAATGAGATAATGTTTAAACTCTACATGGATGGGTCTTGTACCCCACATATAGATGAGTTTTAAACTCCACACGGATGGGTCTTGTACCCCACATATAGATAAGTTTTAAACTCCACAATGAGATGAGGTTTAAACTCCACACGGATGGGTCTTGTATCCCACACTGGATGAGCTGGGGCTTCACATGATGAGATAATACTCTCTTCACAGAAGTAGTATATCTCCATATAACAATGAGACATCATTGAATTGATTGATCTATTTTCTACAGAATAAATGTGTGCAGTGGATTTTTTTGATTATTACATATGTGAATTATCATTTTTGGAAGAACGCAAGTGCCATGATCAATTTTTTTCCGATTACCGCGCCGGCTGAGAACAATACTTGTTTTAAAATTGTGTGTGTTGTTCACTAGGATTTAGTATCTCATTAAAGTGTTGTTTTCAGATATTGAGACCGTTGGGGACGTCGAGAGTTGAGAAGTCCCAACTCCTTTGAGAAGAGTAATTTCTTTATATTAGGTTAATAGATCAAGAATAAGTAAACATAGTGTCTACATTGTATTTAATTTCAGGATTAGTTATTAAATGCCCATATTTGAATATTTTGATTATTAAGGAATTTTCAGCTGTAAGGTTTTAATTTAAGGATTTTGTTATTATTTTTTGTTTTTATTTAAAAATAAAAAAATAAAATAAAATCTTGGGCTTATAGGATTTCTTGCTATAGTAAAAAAATTTGCATACTATTATGTTGGATATTGGGCTTGACAAACTCAGTGGTTGCTGAGGTTAGAGAGAATCTTTTGAGTCATGCGATGTGTTGATGCTCATAAAGTGGACCTTGACGTTTATATGTTGGAGTCTGATTTTGAGCATTGGTGGAATTGTGCTAGAGGAGGTTTACTGACACAAGGAGTTCCTATTACTTGGGATAGGTTTAAAGAGATATTTATAGAAAAGTACTTTCCCCACAATGTTCGTATTTAGAAGGAAACAAAGTATCTTCATATTTGTCATGGAGATATGTTAGTTGTAGAGTATGTCGTCAAATTTTGAAGCTATATCAAGATATTCTTGCTATCTTAGGGACAATCCTCAAGACGAGTGGAAGACGAGCATATTTGAGTAAGGACGTAAGCTTGAGCTGCAAAGCTTTAATTGGAATTCTAAGGATCCGTTACTACCCCACCATGGTAAATAAGTATAGGATGGCTGAGCAAAAGATGCAAGCGTTGGAAGCTGAGAACTGAAACAGAAGTTTATCTCTGGTGGAACGAAATTCCACTGTAAGGACAATAAATTTCATAAGAATCTACACCCTTTACCCACAGTTTCAAAGGATAAGAAAGGAGAAGCTTCAACTAGTAAGAGTAAGAGATGTGAAAAGGATGGATTCAATCAAGGGGATCTATTGTGTCCTACATCATAAATTACATGTCTTAAATGTGGAAAGGTTGAACATTTGGCTAGATGTTGCAAGAGCGGGGGGCAATCCCAACTTATGACTATTGATTTAGCTTTGTTTGAAAGTTGTGTTTGTTTTAACTTGTCATAAGTATTTAATTAAGCAAGGCCATGGATCCATGCTCTTACTTTCTTCCAAGGTAGAGGTTGAAGATGATTTAACTTTGATGATGTTTGTAGTTTGTGAGTTTCTTGATATGTTTCCTAAATATGTCTCTAGCTTACCCCGTATAGAAAATTAGAGTTTTCCATTGATTTGATGCCACAAAATTGACAAATACCAATATAACCTTATAGGATATCAACCCTAGAGTTGGATGAATCCAAGAAATAATTGGTGTATTTACTAGGAATATGATTCATTAGGTCTAGTGTGTCACCTAGGGGAGCTGCAATACTTTTAGGGAAGAAGAAAGATAGGAGTATGAGGTTGTGTGTATACTATAGAAAATTGAACCAAGTTACCATTAAGAATAAATATTGTTTGTCTAGGATAGATGACCTCTTAGATCAGTTGATAGGAGCTTGGGTGAGCATGAGAAACACGTGAGGATAGTATTGTTAAGACAAAATCTCTAATTAATTGTTTTGATGATAATTAAACAAAAGGTTAATTAAGAATTATAATTATGATTCTAAGTGTTTTGGTATTTAACTTGTGTATTTGAGTGTGTTAAACAAGATAGGTACCAAGCAATTCAAAACAAATCTCATTAAAATCAAAGCAAGCAAAAATAGCAAATCGAAGATCAATCCAGCCATACTTCTGCAAAACGAAGATTGATCTTCACTTCCATCAGAATCAAGAATGATCAATCCTGTGCAGAAGATTGCATTTTAGAAGATGTATCAATCTTATCTCTTTATCAAGAATAAACATGGAAAAGATTAAAACAAAATCAACCCAGAATTTGAAGAATCAAGACAAGTTTCATGAAGGAATATAAGAGCAAGATCATTCTTCATTTGGTACAAATGCAAGTACAACAGTACAGGCTGTAAAAGTACACCACAGTTGTACTATCAAATCAAGCCTGCACACTAACTCAAAGCAAGCAAGCAACTTCAGAAAAGGTACTGGATCGAGTACAAGTCAGATCACATTTAACTAATCCGAGGATCGATCCTGGACTGCAAGAATGCTCTTGGATTCAGCTTCTTCACTCTTGCTTTTGGCCTGCTTCAGTACTCTCACTGTTCTATGACAGCTGGCTCCATCTCAACGGCTATGTGAGCTGTCGAAACCTCTATTGAAGCTTATAAATACAACATCAAGATGAAGAACATAACAGAAAAAAAAGTGCAAAGAAAAGCATTAATCATACATTCATATTCGAGTTGAGTAATATTCAGATTCTAAACATCTTCATCATCATTACTTTGTAACTCAAGACTAGTGTATTATCATAGCTTGAGAAATGTGTGGAAATCCTTTAATGTTGTAAAAGGTAATTTGTAAAATCCTTACTGAAATAGGCTAAGGTAAATCTGAGAAGTTCCTTTCTAAAGTAGAAAGGTGGAAGTTGTGTAAAGATCAAGATGGATCTACGAAAGTTGAGTAACAACCAAGAACAATCTTTCCTTGAGCACTTAGCGGAAAATCTCACATTTGTGAGGACTTGACGTAGCCCAAGTTGGGTGAACCAGGATATATGCTTGAGAAATCTCTCTATCTCTATCTCTATTTACTACATGCATTGCAATCAGTTTTTTCATTGATAAAATCAATATTGCTGTTTTTACACTAACTAAGATCGTTCTTCGTAATACCAAGATCAATCTTGAGTAAAACTTTTAGTTTCAAACAAGAATTTTTTAAAAGGGGCAATTATAATTCAAACCCCCCTTCCTTATAATTGACATTGTTACTTCAATTGGTATCAGAGCCAGTCTCTAAAGAATTAAAACACTCAAAAAGTGTTAGAGCAAAAGATTCAGGAAGATAATGTCAAAAGCTAAATACATTGGTGAAGGAGGGTCTTCAAACAGACCACCATACTTTGATGGATTAGATTATTACTTCTGGAAAGGCAAAATACAATTGTTCATAAAGTCACAAGATACTGGTATGTGGAGAATCATCACAAATGGAGACTTCATACCAAGAGTGGATCAAAACGACTCAACATCGGCTGAAAAGAAAGAAGCTGAATGGACAACATATGAGAAGTCTAAGGTACTCCTAAACTCCAAAGCTCAATTATTTTTTATCATGTGCTTTAAGCAGGGAAGAAAGTGAAAGAGTAGATGAACGCAATACGGCCAAGAAAGTACGGGACACATTGCAAACTCACCATGAAGGAACAAGTCATGTTAAGGAAACAAGAATCACTACAAGAAAAAATACAGATTGCGACGGTTAAAAAGGGGGTTTGCAGTGGTTGTAACCGCCGCAGTTTAATCTTTGCGACAGTTCTTCAACCGTCGCAGATTCGTCCGTCGTGAGGTCGTTTTGCGACGATTATAAAAACCGTCGTTCCAACTGCCGCAAATATTTGCGACAGTTCTAACCGCCGCAAACTTAATTCTTCTTTTTCCTGGAAGGTATTGCGACGGTTGCAAACCGTCGCAAACTTAATTCTTTTTTTTTCTTCTTTTTCATTTTTATTAATTTCATTAAAATAAAAAATATTCATAAATCTCATTCATATTACTAAAATACACAAATATAAAATCATAAATAAACATATAATATATTTAAAAGTAACATCCATACATTAAATTTAATTAAAATAATATATAAATTAATTTAAATATTCAAAAACCAAAACATTAATAAAGTGATTGAACATGCAAAGCAACATCAAACTTAGTTCATAAATCATCTAGATAGTCCCTAATGATGTTGTTCCATGATTAGACCGGCAACTAGAATCTGAAGAACGTCTTCTATCTCTTGGCGATTCTAAATGTGTTGCCTGAAAAAAACATATAAGTATACATATTAAATTCAACCTCTCTTTTTCATAAATAATCAAGACTTTATCTTGTGTTCCGTACCTGTAAGCATTCATTTAGTGAATCTAACATGCTTGCACAAATCTCTGTGTCAGGTTCTGCAAGCAAACATAAGAGGGAGAATTTTAGAAAGAAATGCCTAAAAGAACTGTGATAAAAACTACATTCTAACTAACTATTCTAAATGATTAAAATTATCTATTTGTAATAAATGTAGTTAATATTTTGCGACCGGTTTATCTATCAGCTATAATTTGCAGCAACAAAAGTGATCAAAATTCATTTCTTGAAAATGTAGATTTTAGTTCTTGAGTTTTAAGCACCAACACTATGTTTTGTTTGTAGAGAGAAGGAAAATGGAACAAGTGAACAAAAAGGGGGTGGGCGCTGTATTTCTACATATAGGCAGGGCAACTTTTTTTTTCTTTATTATTAATTCAAATTTTGGCAAGGTTAAATTTAAGAAATACATATTTTTAGTACCTTTAATAAAATATTTATATTAATAAAAATATCTTACCTATTGTGTTGCGTTGCGTTGCACCGTCGATCGAGAAGTGTTGAGTTGCGCCGTTACCGGAGAGAGACAGGAAGCAGGGCTGTCACCGGAGGGAGGCATTTATGATAATTCTCCTAAATGTGGGTCTATTGTTCACAACAGAATAAAGAGTTAATAGTCGAAGGATAAACATCGTATTCTTCTATGCTCAATTTTTTTATATAAAAAAAATTAATTTATGAAACTTAATTGGGGATACAAATAGCCCAAAAGCAAATATGTTCCCTAAATATAAATAAGCATATATCATGATAAAGATAAAGATAAGTCCAAAGTGTTACATGTGATAAAAATATCCATGACATATAGAGAAAGAAAAAGTACCAGCAATACCAGCTACATCCTAGCCAACTTCACAAATAGAATAACCATTAAAAAGAGACACGAATCTCTAAACAATACCCAATTCAGCACAAACAAGCTAAACCTCTCGACTTATGGTTTATTAAATCCGGTATTTAATAATGAAACCTCTTGATTTATGGTTTATTAAATCCGGTATTTAAAGCCAGAAATTTGAGATATTTCAAGGATTAAAAAATTTCAACTTACATTTAAGACACGATCCAGCAAGGCACGTCAGCCTTGACTGTGTCTTACACTCAACCAGTGGATTTGGCTTCTCTGTGGCAGCCATTCGAACATCCCATACGCGAATAGCCCCATCATATGATGCAGATGCCACTAGATATGGTTCATCATCCCCTGTAGCCTCATCATTGAACACAACAATATGCAGCTGTTCCACTTTTTATGTCCCATGCTGTGATATTTCGGTCCTCACCACCTGTATAGAGAAGTACATTCTGCAAAATACAATAAATTTTAGGTGTCAAACAACACAGTTGGATAAGTTCGTACCCTCAAACCCAATCGTTAAATAAACATATTTACAGTAAACAGCTAAACATTGTCATTATTGTACAAGATTGCACATAATAACCATCTATGCAGCACATAGTTCACTTCACAAAGGAAACTGGCTAAACTAAAGACTAGTAAAAACCATGTTATGCCTGTAGTTGTATACCTGTATACAAACCATGCTCAAATAAACCACATTAACCAAACATCAGATATTTCACCATGAATTATTTAGAAACCCTGGATTGAGATTTCAATAACCTTTCAAATGTACAGTCATGCAATGGTAAATAAAACAACAACACAACATTGATCCTTTCATATTGGTGGCAATGAAATAAAATATTATACAAGCATCCCAAACATAGCATAATAGCATTTTTAAATTCTTTTCCGATACTAATAGCAGCAAAGCCTAGTTAATTCTTTCTGATGCTATTTAAAGGCAGAAACAATCTCCCACATCGGGTTGCTATATTGCTTCATAATTGGACTCTTTACACCAAGGTTTTTGATATTTCCACAACTGCAATTGAGGTTCTACCGGTTGCATTTGACAATATTTCTCCAAAGTATCAAGGATCATGATGCAGCTAAGATTTTAAACCTTTGTTACAACACAAACTCATCAAACTGACATCCCAATTTTTCTTCTAAATCTGTGTTGTGCACCTCAACCTCTCACTACTAATGATTGACCTTGACACATATTAGAACGACTAAGACACGAAAAAGTTTTTATTTTGGCGTAAACCTTGTCGTTTCTAAAACTTCTATGCCTAAAAAATATCTAATCTTACCTAAGCCAATCATTGCAAATTGTTTCATTATCATAACTTTAAACACTTGAAACATCAACTCATCATTACCAGTGTCTACAAAACTAACCCACACACTAACATATTCTAAACATGGGCAAAATGAGAGGTTATAAAACTGATCTACTTGGTTAAAATTTGGGATTGTATATAAGTTTGTATCTCTAATCTTAGCTACCATAACTTGTAAGCTCACCTATTATCCATAGTTATCAGTGTGTTTAGAAGAGAACACAAATTGATAAATGAATGCAAATGAAAATACCAAATCGCAGAAGAGAGAACATAAATGGAAGAGAATATAAATATCAAAAAACAACAAATAAGTTGAAATAGATACAATACACAGAAAACTGAAAGTACCTCGTTGTTCCGTAACACTACATACGACGGTTCTCCTCCTGTTTCACAGAATTGGCATTCGAAGCAAAAAATCAGCACCAATTGGAACAGTGTAATCAAAACGCTAACAACGGAAAGGAAATCGTACCATAGGTTGCAACGAACGGAGATCGAATGGAAAGGTAGTAAGAGATAAAAGTGAAATTGTGAGAGCAAGGATATTTGGGGTTGATTGAGGTTTTAGGGATTTGAGAGATTTGAGGGAAGCAAATCAGAACACGAGACTTTGGAAATCACGGTTTTGAAGAAAATTTCTTGTAAGTTAGGTGTCACAAATCCAAATGCCCAGTCCTAAGTCCTTACCAAAACATTAAAAGTCTATAATACAAAAACACCCTAGGTTTTGCACCAAACTTGTTCCTCGTCTTATCATAAACATGATAAACCCTTTGTAATGAAGAAAATCATATTGTAAACAAGAACACAAATAAAATGCTCAGCTAATGAGATTCACTATCAACCAACACCAAGCATTCGATCGCATAAAAGATAATTGGCATGAAGCTTACCGCAGAGAAGAGAAATTGCTTCAATTCCAGAGATGGAGAGATCAAACTTCCACAGAGATGGGGAGATCGAGGGATTTGGGAAATTTGAAGTAAATAAATTTGGGAGAAAAGGGTTTCTGGTTTTGGGAGAAAAGGGTCGCAGAGATATGAGAAGAATTTTAGAGGGCGGGACTTGCAAAAATTGAGACGCGGGATTGGAAAAAAAAGCTAGCTCCTTGGTTTTGCTTAGAAATGCAGCAACGGTTGTTTAGCACCGTCGCAAGAAGTGTCGTAAAGAGAGAGCTGCGGCGGTTGTTTGGCACCCGTCGCAATTAATCTGTCGCAAATCTCAAAATTTCTTGTAGTGAATCAATATTGGCATTCGAAAATTTGAATTGTTTGAAATGAATGATGGAGAAACAATTGATGAAATGTATTCAAGATTCACAACCATAGTGAATGAAATGCGCTCACTTGGCAAAGCTTATTCAGTACAAGATAGGGTACGGAAAATCACGAGATCTTCCAATCATATGGAGACCAATGGTGACAGCCATAAGCCAAGCAAAGAATCTTGAAGTTCTGGGATTGGAAGAACTGATTGGTACACTAAGGGCGCATGAGGTACTGTTTCTGGAAGATAAACCTATAAGAAAGGCAAAGTAATAGCCTTAAAAGCATCTCAAAGCTCACCATGTGTTCAACAAACAATTGAGAAAAGTGATTCAGAAGATGGTCAAGAAGATGCTGATGAAGAGATTGCTCTTCTCACAAGAAAGATACAAAGAATGATGAGGAGAAGAGATCAGATCAAAAGAGGATCCCCAAACAAAAAGGATTTCAAAGCTGAAATAGATAAAAGAAAAATCACTTGCTTTGGATGCAACAAGCAAGGACATTACAAAACTGAATGTCCATTAAACAAAAAGGTGCCAAAGAAATTCCCTTTCAAGAAAAAATCAATGATGGCAACCTGGGATGATTATGATGAATCAGATGCGGGTGAACCTGAAGAAGCAAACTTGTGCTTGATGGCCAACAATGAAGATACAGAGGTAACAAATTCTGAACCATGCCTCGTATGTAAACAAATGGAAATCGAATTTGATAATTTGCTAAATGATTCAAACTTTCTCATTCAAAAATGTAGTTCCTTTAAAGAAAAATTTCATAAAGAAAAAGAAGAAAAAGAGATAGTTCAAGTTATGAATGATGAACTTAAAGAAATCATTCAAAACTTGAAAGAATCTCAAATCAAAGGTTCTGAATCTGAAGGTTCTGAAAGCCAAGATTGATCTTCATCTCAAACGGAGAACGATCTTCTCAAGGCTGAAATTGAAATTCTTACAAATGATTTAATGAATTTCATTCAAGCTACTGAGACATTTCGGAAAATCATGGGATCCCAAGTAGGGATTTTTGATAAAGCTGGGATTGGTTTTGATAAAACTCAAAAATAAAAAATATATGAAAATTTCTTTGTTCCTGAAGAAAAGAGGGAAATTGCAAAATCAAATGTTCATACTGTAACAAAACTGGTCACTTAGAATTGCATGCTATTTTAAAAAGAGGGATGAAAAAATCAAGAACAAAAATAATTTTAAAAAAGAAGAACAGTTTAGAGCAAAGACAAAATTTTCTCAAAATCTGAAAAAACAGGATCGATCTTCAGCTGCTGTTAAATACGAAGATCAATATGAAGCTTTATCAAAACCTGCTGAAACTCGTTTTTCCAAACCTTTTCAAAAACAGGCAACTAATCATTCCTCTTGGTCCAAGATAAGTCACTCTGAGACTATTCTAAACACCAAGAAAGAATCAGATTTTAAAACTAACTCCTCAGGACCCAAAATCAAGTGGATACCTAAAAATTATATAAAACATCATGTAGGATGGATCTCAAGATGTCAAGAACAGGCCACGGTTTTTGGACAGTGGCTGTTCAAGGCATATGACAGGTGACAAGAACTGCTTCATGCCATTCATCAAAAAAGATGGAGGATCTGTAACCTTTGGAAACAATGATCAAGCCAAAATCAAAGGAAATGGAACCATAGGTAAAATAAATTCTGCCAAAATCAATGATGTTCAATATGTTGAAGGATTAAAACATAACCTTCTCAACATTAGTCAGCTCTGTGATAATGGCTTTGAAGTTGTTTTTAAACCCAACATATGTGAAGTGAGAACGACAACTTCTGGAGAAATTATTTTTTCTGCATCCAGAAAGAAAAAGCTTTGCATTTTATACATTAAAGAATTACTAGTTGAATCTTGCCTCATGTCCATGAATAAAGACAAATGGATATGGCATAAAAGAACTGGACATATAAGTATGAAAACAATTTCAAATCTATCAAAATTAGATCTTGTTAGAGGACTTCCTAAAATCAATTTTGAAAAAGATATAGTATGTGAAGCATGTGCAAAAGGAAAACAAGTTAAAAGTAGTTTTCATTCAAAAGAGTTTATATCAACTAAAAAACCTCTTGAACTACTTCACATTGATCTTTTTGGTCCCATCAAAACCACTAGCTTGGGAGGCATGAAATATGGATTTGTAATTGTTGATGATTTTTCTAGATACACATGGGTGCTATTTTTAAAACAAAAAGATGATGCATTTGATGCTTTCAAATTTTTTTGTAAAAAGGTTCAAAATGAAAAAGAATCAAATATAATCACTATAAGAAGTGATCATGGAGGTGAATTTATAAATGCATCTTTCAAAACGTTTTTTTGAAGAACTTGGTATCTCTCACAATCTATCTTGTGCAAGAACCCCTCAACAAAATGGGGTTGTTGAAAGAAAGAATAGAACATTGCAAGAGATGGCAAGAACGATCTTGGAATAATCCAATGTGGAAAAATATTTTTGGGCTGAAGCCATAAACACCTCTTGTTACATTTTGAATCGTGTTTCAATTAGAAAAATTATAAATAAAACACCCTATGAAATCTGGAAAAATAGAAAACCAAATATTTCACATTTCCATATCTTTGGTTGTTATTGCTACATTTTAAACAATAAAGACAACTTGGGAAAATTTGATGCGAAATCGAACAAAGCCATATTTTTAGGATATTCAACGGAATCTAAAGGATATCGTGTCTTTAATTTGAGAACTAAAATTGTTGAAATCAGTATGCACATTTTATTTGATGAGTTTGATGATCTTGAGATGGAAAAGAAAGATGAGGATGAGGAAGATCAATCTGGGCCAAAAAAGAAGATTGATCTTCAGGAAAACGGGATTGATAAACAATCTCCGTTTCAAACTCCTCCCAAAAGCTGGAGACTTGTAGAACAAGGAGATCATTCAAAGACGATGCAAACAGCAACATGGCAATGATTTCTCAAGTTAAGCCAAAATCAATCAAAGAGGTAATAATTGATCAATCTTGGATTGATGCGATGAAGGAAGAACTTCTTCAGTTTGAGAATAATGACGTCTGAACTATTGTCCCTGATTCACAAGATCAAACAATTATTGGAACACGATGAGTCTTCAGAAATAAGTTTGATGAAGAAGGAAAAGTGGTAAGAAACAAAGCAAGGTTGGTTGCTCAATGTTATAATCAACAAGAAGGAATAGACTATGATGAAACCTATGCTCCAGTTGCAAGGTTAGAGGCCATTCGCATCCTTCTTGCATATGCATCACATAAAAACATCAAACTTTTTCAAATGGATGTTAAAAGTGCATTTTTAAATGGATTTTTAAATGAACAAGTTTATGTCCGTCAATCTCCAGGATTTGAGGATCAAAAGAAACCAAATCATGTTTTTAAAGGTTTAAAACAAGCTCCTAGAGCTTGGTATGAAAGATTAAGTTCATTCTTGATCAAAAATAATTTTTCCCGTGGAATGATTGACACAACACTTTTTAAGAAAACATGTAAAAATGATTTACTAATTGTTCAAGTGTATGTTGATGGTATTATTTTTGGATCAGCAAATGAAAAAATGTGTGAGGATTTTTCAAATCTCATGCAAAGTGAATTTGAAATGAGCATGATGGGTGAGTTGAGATATTTTCTTGGTTTACAAATCAAACAATATAAAAATGGCATTTTCATTTGTCAAGAAAAATATATCAAGGATCTTTTAAAGAAATATAAAATGAATGAAGCCAAGATCATGACAACTCCCATGCATCCATCATCCTCATTAAATAAAGATGAAAATGGACAATGATTTTCCGAAAAAGAATATCGAGGAATGATTGGCTCCTTACTTTATCTAACTGAAAGTAGGCCTGACATTGTCTTTGCAATAGGCTTATGTGTTAAGTTTCAATCATCACCTAAAGAGTCTCATTTAACCGCAGTTAAAAGAATATTTCGTTATCTAGTAGGTACTACTGATCTTGGCCTTTGGTACAACAAAGGTTCTCACTTTGACTTTGTAGCTTACTGCAATGCCGACTATGCTGGTGACAAGATAGAAAGAAAGAGCACAAGTGGTGCGTGTCAATTCCTTGGAGAAGCCTTAATCAGCTGGTCATGTAGGAAGCAAAACACGATCGCCCTATCAACAACTGAAGCGAATATGTCTCAGTAGCAAACTGTTGCTCTCAAGTATTATGGATCAAGAATCAACTTGAAGACTATTCAGTAAGGTACTCTCATATCCCAATATACTGTGATAATACCGGTGCTATTAATCTCTCAAAAAACCGTATTCAACATTCAAGGTCTAAACATATTGAGATTAAGCACCATTTCATTAGGGATCATGTTAGTAAAAAAGAGGTTGAATTAATTTTTGTAGATACAAAAAATCAGTTGGCTGACGTTTTTACTAAGCCTCTTGTTGAATCAAAGAACGACTAAAAATCAAAGAACGACTAAAAATCGTTAAAAATCTTGGGCAAAATTGAAAAAATTAAAACAGGAACATTCTGGTCATATCGAAGATTGATCTTCATTTTCTCCCTTGCCGTGTCATAAAACCCAAGAACGATCCTCGTTCTTCATCATTACTACCTTTTCTCTTTCATCTGAAAAGTCTGCCTCCTTTTGGAAAAAATAACGGCTCCCAGACACGCCCTCTCTTTCCTCCTTCCCAATGCAACTGCCCCTTCTCATCCAATCAACATGCGTGGCAACTCTTCCTCTTTAACTACAACAGATCAACACAATTTTTTTTACAAAACAACAAAAGAAATCTTTTTATCTGATCATTCATCTCCTACCTTCGTGTTCATCAACAAACTCAAATTTTTTTTCTCTCTTCCAAACCACAAATGGCTCGAACTAAAACCACTGCTCACAAGCATCCAAGAACATCTCCAAATCCTTCACCATCACCATCCCCATCCCCTGTCAGATCACCCTCTCCTGCACCCAGACCCACCCCCCTCACTCTCTTTCCTTTGAGAAAACATTCTCAAACTACCTTTCCTCCTCCCCTGAAACAAGACCTCTTCCGCTCACTCTAGCTCCTTTCTCCACCGTCCTTCCTCCTTTGTTTCAAGCTCACATTCCCTCCTTAAATTAGACCCCTCCACATCTTTGAAAAATGCAGAAACCTACCTCTAGCACATCATCTTCAAAAAGAAGATCCATGCATATTTTGGCTGGCATTGGCACTTCCAAACCTAAACATGTTGATACAACTATTTACACCGTGTCTGATGATGATGATGCTGAAAACCCCCCATCTCAACAACCCCCAGTCGTTCCCTCTTCACAACAATCACCACCTAAATCTTTAGAAAATCCCAAAACTTCAAAACCTTCAAAATCTTCAAACACTCCTCAAAACCCATAAATTTCTAAATCCGTGTCAAAATCTCCATCCAAACGTCCTCAAACCAAAACCAAAACCACTGCTTCTAAACCAAAACCCTCTAAATCTCCTTCAACTGAAACACTTTCAGATTTTTTGGCTGCCCAAAAACGAAAAAAATCCCAAATCATCTAAAAAGCAAAAACCCTCAGAAGAACGATCTTCGATTCCTCAAGAACGATCTTCAGCTCATGATCAAACTAACAAACGCTCTTCACCAAGACAACCGGCTCAGGCTCGTTCCCCTTAGGATCGTTCACCAAGACCAAACCCTCAAGATCGTTCCACTCAGGATTGTTCACCAAGACCAAACTCTCAAGCTCGTTCCCCTCATGAAACTCCAAAAACAACCAAAACCACGAAACCTTCAAAACCCTCATCTGTAAAAATCCTAATTCCTCCATTGATCTCTGCAAAAATACAAAAAGTCTTTTATGAAAAATGGGCTCAACGCCCTATCGATATTGGCCATGTCTTTGACTTTATAAATCTTCAACTTGAAGGAATATGCATCCAGCATCACACTGATGCCCTTGGTTGGACTGAGTTCCTCAAAATTTCTGATTGCTTTTATCCTGATGTCATTCGTGCATTCTACTGCAAGGCTGAAGTTTTTCCAGACAAATCCCTCATTGTTTCTACTCTAAAAGGTGTAGAAATCTGCCTTGATCCTATAGTGTTGGCTGATATTTTACAGCTGCCCTCTGAAGGTCTGACCATATTTGGAAAAGATTTGTTTTCAGCTCTCAACCTCTCAAATGAAGAGGTATTTCAAGAATTATTTATTGCTAGTTCCACAAAAAATATTTCTGCTAAGTTGAAACCACTACCAAAAATCTTCAACAACATCAGTCAAAACTGCATTATCCCTCACTGTGGCAGTCACGAATTCATATCTGATAATGATATTCTCATCATTTATCACCTTCTCCATCGCAAGAAGCTCAACCTGCCTGATTTAATCATTCAACATATGATTGCTGCTGCTCAGAAAGATTACAAAAGGAACATTGTCCCCTACGGCATGGTTCTTAAGACATTTTCAAATTCCCCTTTCAAGTGAAACTTCCAGAATCAAAATCTCCAAATTCACATCCAAAAATATCTCACACGTGAAACAACTTCCATCCCAATCTGCTTCAGCTCCACCAACCAAAAGAACAAGGACTGATATAATTCCAATTGATCTAGACTCTCCTGCCCCTCAAGATCGATCTTCCCCTTCTCCAAATCCTGAAGAACGATCTTCGTTTCAGGAAGCTCCCCCAAATGTTAATTCACCAACTTCTCCAACTCCACCTATCTTTCAAGGTAGCCTCTGTCTTACTCATCCCTTTCAACACACTTCCATCATGTCCCTTATTTTTGTCTCACCACAAAAAACAACTACATCATCCATCTTTGGAATCAGTCAATTTTTGACTTTTCCTGATGTAGACAGTATTGGCCCTTCCATTCCACCTTATTCCGCTCCCACCTCTGTCCCACACATCAACACAAATTTTGATTCCTTGTCTACTTTCTGCACATTTGCTGCCCCATCACACAACACTCCCATTGATGCTCAACAACGTCCTTCAAAAAGGACAAAACAGGAAAAAGATTCATCAAAAGCTTGCAGGGATATTCCTAAAATCTTTGTTGCTCTCCAATCTATTGCTGCCAAGCAAACACATCACGACAAAGAACAAGCTATTTTACGAGATTGGATGACTAATCAGCATGCTCCAAAACTTGGAGTTGATCCACCTATGCAAAATCATATTCCAGTTTTTCTAGAAATGCCACAGCCATCATTATCTCCTTCATCAAAAGGGTCTTCACCCTCTTTATCACTTTAATTCTCTGTTTTAGCTGTACTCTCCTATTCCTTTTTTCTATTATCAAGGGGGAGAAGTATCTTTAGATTTTAATATCTGATTTGTAGCTTTTCATGTCATGCTGCTTGTATTTTTTTTGTTTGAACCATCTTTGTAATCATCCTTTTTGATATTAATGAAATCATTATTTGGTTCAAATACGTAGCGCATATTGAGGGGGAGTTCTTTTATTAAAAAACTCTCAAGATTATTATTTAGAATCAAAATTAAAAATGTAAATTAACATGTTTTGTCATCATCAAAAAGGGGGAGATTGTTAAGACAAAATCTCTAATGAATTGTTTTGATGATAATTAAACAAAAGGTTAATAAAGAATTATAATCATGATTCTAAGTGTTTTGGTATTTAACTTGTGTATTTGAGTGTGTTAAACAAGATAGGTACCAAGCAATTCAAAACAAATCTCATTAAAATCAAAGCAAGCAAAAATAGCAAATCGAAGATCAATCCTACCATACTTCTGCAAAACGAAGATTGATCTTCACTTCCATCAGAATCAAGAATGATCAATCCTGTGCAGAAGATTGCATTCTAGAAGATGTATCAATCTTATCTCTTTATCAAGAATAAACAAGGAAAAGCTTAAAACATAATCAGCCTAGAATTTGAAGAATCAAGACAAGCTTCATGAAGGAATATAAGAGCAAGATCATTCTTCATTAGCTTGCAATTCATTTTCTTTGTGTTGTGTTGCAATCAGTAACAACTAAGTCTTTAGTTACAGAATCTATTTCTCAAACAAGAGTTGAGTAATATTCAGATTCTAAACATCTTCATCATCATTACTTTGTAACTCAAGACTAGTGTATTATCATAGCTTGAGAAGTGTGTGGAAATCCTTTTATGTTGTAAACGTAATTTGTAAAATCCTTACGGAAATAGACTAAGGTAAATATGAGAAATTCCTTTCTAAAGTAGAAAGGTGGAAGTTGTGTAAAGATCAAGATTGATCTACGAAAGTTGTGTAACAACAAAGAACAATCTTGCCTTGAGCACTTAGTGGAAAATCTCACATTTGTGAGGACTGGACGTAGCCCAAGTTGGGTGAACCAGGATATATGCTTGAGTAATCTCTCTATCTCTATCTCTATTTACTACATGCATTGCAATATGTTTTTTCATTGATAAAATCAATATTGCTGTTTTTACACTAACCAAGATCGTTCTTCGTAATACCAAGATCAATCTTGAGTAAAACTTTTAGTTTCAAACAGGAATTTTTTAAAAGGGGCAATTATAATTCAAACCCTCTTCATTATAATTGACATTGTTACTTCAAGTATTGCAAGTTTCGAGAGATGATAAATTGTATGCAAATCCTGATGAATATGAGTTCTGGCTTGATGAGGTGAAGTTTTTAGGACATATATTCTCTAGTAAAGGAGTAACATTTGACTCTAGCAAAGTATATGCAATATTAAGTTGGCCTAACCTAAATCAGTTAGTGAACCAAAGAGTTTCCTAGGATCGGCAGGTTACTATAGGAAATTTATAGAAGGACTTTCTTGCCTAGCCTTACCTCTCATCAAGTTGACTGGAAAAGGGAAAACTTTTGTGTGAGACTAAGAGTGTGAGGATCATTTTCAAGAGCTTAATGGAAGATTAATTTTAGCACGCGTTTTAGTTATAGCGGATCCATCCATGAATTTTTTGGTTTATTATGATGCTTCTAAAAATGGTTTAGGATGTGTTTTAATGCAAGAAGGAAAATTGGTAGCTTATGAATCTAGACAACTTAGGTCACACGAGGCGAACTATCCAACCCATTATCTTGAATTAGAAGTTGTAGTCTTTGCTCTTAAGCTTTGGAGGCGTTACTTTTTTGGAGCGAAAGTTGAGGTTTTTAGTGATCATAAGGGCCTTAAGTATTTGTTTGATCAAAATGAATTAAATATGAGACAACGAAGGTGGATGGAGTTTCTTAAGGACTACGGTTTTGAGTTGAAATATCACCCTAGGAAGACTAATGTAGTGGCTGATGTTCTAAGTAGAAAATCCTTACATGTAGCTTGTGTGATGGTACAAGAGACAAGCCTATTAGAAGAGATTAAAGATATGAATTTGGATGTGTCCCTTAATGCTTTATGCTTGACTGAATAGGCTAGAAATCAGTAGTAACTTGAGAGGAATAATAAAAACATTACAACTATTATATAAAGTATTGCAGTCTCTTATGGACAATGAGAATTATACCTTATTTGGTGATGGTTTAGTGTTGTTTAAGGATAAGACCATTGTTCCTAAGGAGGGGAGTCTTAGGGATAAGATTTTAGAGGAAACTCAAAATAGTAAGTTCACGATACACCTAGGAATAACTAAAATGTATTAGGATTTGAGAAAAATGTACTGGTGGCTAGGAATGAAAAAGGATGTAGCTAGGTTTGTGTCTGTGTCTAGTGTGAGAAGGTTAAGATTGAGCACCAAAAGCCTTTAGGATTGTTGCAACCTTTAGAAATTCCTGAGTGGAAATGGGAGAGGATATCTATGGATTTTGTGATGGGTTTGCCTAAGACTTGTATGGTTGTGATGCCATTTGGGTGATAGTTGACCAAATCAACTCATTTCCTACCAATTAAAGCACCTATAGTTTAGATAGACTAGTTGACCTCTACATTAAAGAGATAGTAAAGTTACACGGTATACCCACCTCTATAATATCAAATAGGGATCCACGATTTACCTCTAGATTTTGGAAAGCTTTTCAGAGAGCTTTTGGTACTTGAATGAGTTTAGCACATCTTACCACCCATAGACAGATGGTCAATCAGAGAAGGCTATTCAAACTCTTGAGGATATGCTTAGAGCTTGTGTTCTAGATGAAGATGGGAGTTGAAATAAGTATTTACCTCTATCAGAATTTTCTTATAACAATTATCACTCTAGCATAGGTATGGCACAATATGAGGTTTTTTATGGAAGAAAGTGTAGATCCCCTTTGTGTTGGTTGAAAGTCTTTGTTAGGACATGATTTAGTGCAAGAGACTACTATTACAATTCAATTGATTAGGGAAATGATGCGTACCATACAAAGTAGGCAAAGGAAACATGCTGACAAGAGAAGAAAATCATTGGGTTTTCAAGAAAGGGCACATGTGTTCTTGAGAGTAACTTCTAAGACTGGGGTGGGAAGGTTAGTGAAAGTCAAAAAGTTAAACCTTCGTTTCATGGGTCCTTTCCATATTCTAAAAGGAGTCGGGTCAATTGCTTATCAATTAGCTCTTCCTTCATATTTATCTAACATTCATGAAGTCTTTCATGTTTCTCAACCCCGATATGACAGTATCCAAGTCTCGCTGATGCAAGTACATAAGCTTCTTTATATTTGCACCAATTGGGTCACTTTGGATTTATTCAGTTTGATGTAAATTTCGGGGATGACATTTCTTTAAGGAGGGGAGAAAATGTAACATCATAAATCAAAGGACTAAAAATAATTAGAATTTTAAATTTTGAAATTTTCTAATTTATAGATTATATTATTATTATTATTATTATTATTATTATTATTATTATTATTATTATTATTATTATTATTATTATTATTATTATTATTATTATTATTACTAATACTCTAATTGTTATCAATAACCAATTTGCTTAAAATAAGGTAATATAAGTAAGCTGTTTTGTTTGTTAGAGACTTGTAAATAATGATAGGAAGTTTGTTATGTTATATCAAACAAAGCTATTATAACAACCTTTTGTTATATAATTATCTATTATCAAGCTATTATAATTACCTTTTGTTATATATTCTTTAAAAGATTGTTTTATTATATTTTCTTGAATGATTGTTGTTATTATATATTCAAATGAAATATTATATTATAAATATAATTTTACGAATATGATTGTTAAAAATATGAATTATTTTGATTGTATGTGTTGGAGATGAGCTTACGCTCCATATAGATGAGTTTTAAACTCCACAATGAGATGATGTTTAAACTCCACATGAATGGGTCTTGTACCCCACATATAGATGAATTTTAAACTCCACAATGAGACAAAGTTTAAACTCCACACGGATGGGTCTTGTACCCCACATATAGATGAGTTTTAAACTCCACAATGAGATGAGGTTGAAACTCCACACAAATGGGTCTTGTACCCCACATTGGATGAGCTAGTGCTCCACATGATGAGATAATACTCACTTCGCAGAAGTAGTATATCTCCATATAACGATGAGACATCATTGAATTGATTGATCTATTTTCTGCAGAATAAATGTGTGTAGTGGATTTATTTGAATATTACATATGTGAATTATCATTAAGTTACTTGATGAGTTTTTATTAATTATTGAAAGTAATTGGTTATTATAGAAGAATCTTAGTTATATCATGTATGTTTCTAAAGAATATTTTTGGAAGAACGCATGCGCCATGATTGATTTTTTTCCGATTACCGCGTCGACTGAGAATAATACTTGTTTTAAAATTATGTGTACTATTCACTGAGATTTAACATCTCATTAAAGTATTGTTTTCAGAGATTGAGACCGTTGGGGACGTCGAGAGTTGAGAAGTCCTAACTCCTTTGAGAAGAGTAATTTCCTTAGATTTGGTTAGTAGATCAAGAATAAGTAGATATAGTGTCTACATTGTATTTAATTTCGGGATTAATTATTAAATGTTCAGATTTGAATATTTTGATTATTAAGGAATTTTCAGCTGTAAGGTTTTATTTGAAGGATTTTACAATATTATTTCTTTCGGATACTTCATTATTTATTATAGTACATTTTCTCTGATATAAATATGAAAACTTTTTCGTTATTACCTCAATTGTTATACCCACATAACTAGGTGTTACAATAATGATTTAAAGATATTGGTAGAATCTGAGTATGTTCAACTCGTGTTTGAAAATAGATTCTTGATAAAAGATTTCAGTGGAATGATTATGATATTTGAAGAGAAAACAGAACTAAAACTTTTGCGATTTGAAAAGCTTCCAAGTATCTAAGTGTATGTAAGTGATGAATTTTCTTAGCACTTGAAGTTCTACTTTTTCTTGAGCCTTGGTTTCCTTTTATCGGCTTCAAGGAGGTTGATGACAACTATTTTGGCCTTGGTTTCCTTTTATGTGTCAGATTTGACCAAAGACCAGACTTTTTAAACCATGAATGTTCCTGATTTGAACATTATGTGTTTTTGCTTCTGTGATAATAAAGTTTGATTTGTAGCTTCTTATTCTTGACTGTGATGATCCTTTGTTTATGCACACAAACATCTCAGAGATGTATTTAATGTATTCAAATTAAGACTGCCTTTTGATTTGAGCAAAACAGGCTGGAGAATGATGTTCACACGCTGGAGACTGATTGTGAATATGTTGGAGAATGATGTTATCATTCTGGGGACTGATGTTAACATACTGGAGAATGATGTTAACATTCTGGAGGCTGTTGTTAACACGCTGGAGAATGATGTTCGCATGCTGGAGATTAATTGTAACATGCTGGAGAATGATGTCTGCATGCTGGAGATTAATTGTAACACGCTGGAGAATGCTTATAATTCTGGAGATTGATGTTACCATGCTGGAGAATGATCAATTATCACTTTTGCTTTGAGTCGTGCCTTTTAATCTTTGATCTTTTAGAGTGTTTCTTTTGCTGATATGAGAGTTGTATCTTCCTTGTAGATGTATTGGAAGTCCATTTGTAATTTGCAGGAGCTTTCCTTGCATTAATAGATGATTTGATCTTGCTTGATGAAAATGACAAAA
Source organism: Cicer chorassanicum (assembly GCA_037974735.1). Taxonomy (NCBI): domain Eukaryota; kingdom Viridiplantae; phylum Streptophyta; class Magnoliopsida; order Fabales; family Fabaceae; genus Cicer; species Cicer chorassanicum. The sequence continues at coordinate 27,420,963 of JBBPBP010000002.1, forward strand.
ACGTGGAGAACGTTCTTAGTTTTCCATATTTTATCAAAAACGTTATTGGTTCTGTTTTGTTAATTTTTTGTTTTTTCTTTAAACTGATTTTGCTTGCATTGCTTAGTACCTATCTTGGATTATTTCACTCAAAAGAACATGTTAAATTAACACATTATTTAGAATCAAATTAGAGTTTTTAATTAACCTTTGTTTGTTTACATCAAAACATTAATTTGGGATTTTGCCTCAACAACCATAGTAACTATATAAAAATAAAGAAATTCAATATCAATATTACTAATACCTCAAGATTATTATTTGTAAAATAAATAATTAAAATAGGATATATTTAGAAAAAAATTAAATATAATTATATGCACGCTTAACATTAGTCAAACATACAAGAAAATATCGCATTAACTACGAGCGCACATATACACGTAGAATCGGTTAAAATCTTATACCTTAAAATATGTACTCTAAAATACTATTATTTATAGAAAGATATATAAAATATAATATTTGTTATTTATATTACTTACTTAGTCAAATATGTACCAGATTAGCACATCATAGAAAATACCCATATAACGAAAATTAGTCACAAAATTTATCTACGTATATTCTAAAATAGTTTTAACACCAAATTAATTATCTAAAATCCTATTTCATTAAGAAAATATTTATTATAAAATTTGGGGTGTTACATGTATAACATATAAATTTTTCTTGACATTTTTATTATATGAGCTACAATATGAGACAATTTGGTAGTATTTTTTTAAAGAAAAAGCTAAAATTAAATTAATACCATCCATTAGGTGAATTAAGAATTTGAATTAATTGATTATGTTTTATAAGGCATTGTGGTGGATTCAATATAGTCTACGCTATGTAGTATCACTAATGTAGCCATATGCATTACCAATAGAGGGTAGCCCCAATATATTTACATTAGAAGGATGACCCACTTTAAATATTTTGGAGTACTCATCATAATTACAATCTATAAAGAGGGGAATGTGATATGATGCATCTCTTTTTACATTCACTTTGTGTGATGAGCCGTATACTATAAATGATGATTCACAATTATTAAATCTACATGTTTATTTGTAATTTTGATTCATGTGAGTGATGTCATATATTTAGATTTTAATTTTAATTTTAATTTTAATTTTAATTTTAATTTTAATTTTGATTAATCTATTATTCAATTCACATAATTAATTTTTTATTTTAAAAGTCGAAAATTTTAGTCCCTTTTTAAAATTTTTGAAAAAAAATGACGATTTGACATATTTTAAATAACGTAACATATAATTCTACGATATAGAATCATCTAGATACATTAATTATTTATATGTCATTAATTAAAATAAAAATATGAAAAAAATTCGAGGTTGAAAGTTAAATTTTTACATAATTTTATTCTAATTTTACAGGTGTAAATTGTAACATCCTAAAATCAAATATTAGAAACAATTAAAATTTCCGATTTTAAAATATTATTATTATTATTATTATTATTATTATTATTATTATTATTATTATTATTATTATTTAAATTCCCAAGATACGCAATAAAATCAATTATCCACCTATCTGACCTCAAAATAGGATTCGATCAGGTTTTAACCAATTATTCGATTAACAAGCTTAGCATCTGCTTGTTACCGTTTCAGAAGTAAACAAACCACGCAATTTATATGGTGATTGGCATGTATATAAGTAGTCAAAACTTTAAAAATCAAGACATATATGCTTTTTTAAAACTAATTACTCGATTAGCAAATATAGGTGATCAGTTTATATGACTACATTGGCAAGAAACTCATTCCAACGACACACCACATTAAGGAATAAACAAATTGCTCTTATTAGGTGGAACCACCAACTGGTTATTTGAGTAAATGTAGCGGTCATTGGAAAATCGTTACTAGAATAAAAATATATATATATACTTAATTAAAGACTCAAAACGTAGAACTATATTAAAATAGAGAGTAGTTAAAGTATTTTGCAGTTGTGATAACCGTTAATAGCGAGTGATAAAGAAAGAAATTTATCAAAGAACGCTTCAAGAGGTGAGTAATCACACCCTTTAAACTTTCATGGTACATTTATTTTGGGAATTTGGGAAGGAAAAAGAGTTAATATTTTGAATGGTACTTTCTTATAAAATTACATTTTGTTGATAATCTAACTCTATCAAAATTGGGATTTTATGAACTGTAATAATAGATTATGAATCGACTTATTTACTATTGTTTGTTGAATTAACGTTTTTATGATTGTTTGAGTATATATTCTTTAAAAGATTGTTTTATAATATTTTCTTGAATGATTGTTATTATTATATATTCAAATAAAATATAATATTATAAATATATATTTTCTAATAGATCGTTTTAATTATATTTTCTTGAATGATTGTTGTTATTATATATTCAAATATAATGCCATATTGTAAATATATATTCTTTAAAAGATTGTTTTATTATATTTTTCTGAATGATTGTTGTTATTATATTCAAATAAAATATCATATTATAAATATATATATTCTTTAATAGATCGTTTTATTATATTTTCTTGAATGATGGTTGGTATTATATAGTCAAATAAAATATCATATTGTAAATATATATTCTTTAAAAGATTGTTTTATTACATTTTTCTGAATGATTGTTGTTATTATATTCAAATGAAATATTATATTATAAATATGATCTTACGAATATGATTGTTAAAAATATGAATTACTTTGATTGTGTGTGCTGGAGACGGGTCTTGTACCCCACATATGGATGAACTTTAAACTTCACAAAGAGATGAGGTTTAATCTCCACACGAATGGGTCTTGTACCCCACATATTGATGACTTTTAAACTTTAAACTCCACATGGATGGGTCTTGTACACCACGATAGATGAGTTTTAAACTTCACAAAGAGATGATGTTTAAACTCCACATGGATGGGTCTTGTACCCCACATATAGATGAGTTTTAAACTCCACAATGAAATGAGGTTTAAACTCCACACGGATGGGTCTTGTACCCCACATTGATGAGCTGGTGCTCCACATGATGAAATAATACTCACTTTGCGGAAGTAGTATATCTCTATATAACGATGAAACATCATTGAATTGATTGATTTATTTTCTGCAGAATAAATGTGTATATTGGATTTATTTGACTATTATATATGTGAATTATCGATAATTTAATTGATGAGTTTTTATTAATTATTGGATGTAATTGGTTATTATAGAAAAATCTTTTTGGATGAAGGCGGGTGCCATGATCGATTTTTGGAAGAAGGCGGGTGCCATGATCGATTTTTTCGGTTACCGCTCCGGCTGAGGACAATACTTGCTTTAAATTTGTGTGTATTATTTACTGGGATTTAGTATCTCATTAAAGTGTTTTCAGAGACTGAGACCGTCGGGATGACGAGAGTTGAGAAGTTCTACCTCCCTTGAGAAGAGTAACTTCCTTAGATTAGGTTAGTAGATCAAGAATAAGTCAACATAATGTCTACATCGTACTTTTATTTCAGGATTAGATACAATTGCTCAGTTTTGAATATTTTGATATTTTTAGTATTTTGATTATTAAAGATTTTCAGTTGTAAGGATTCATTTTAAAGATTTCATAACATTATTTCTTTTGGAGAACTTATTATTTATATAATATGAATTTTTTTGTTATTATCTAAATTGTTATAACCACGTAACTAAGCGTTACATAAATCACTATCGATCATCGTATCATATGTCACATTATTTAACGCATCTCACGTCATCTTTATTTAGTTAAAAATAAGATGGAGGGACCAAAATCGTCGACCTTTAAAATAGATGGACCAATTTCGTAAATCAGTGGAAATAAGGAGACTAAAACTGCAGTTAAGCTTATATATTAATATAAGTTTATAAATTTGCATTAGTCTTTAGTTTCTCTCTGATGTCGAGAGGAAATGACATGTACCGATTAAAAGTAACAGTAGATGCCCACACAATTGATGACTTAAGTGTGTTTAAAAAAATATATTGATAAATAATTATGATTAATTATTTCGCTAATTAAATAAAATTTTAAAAAATAATTTGATATTAAGGGTGTTTAAAAATATATATTGATAACTAGTTATGATTAATTTTTGTTATGTACATGTTTGTTGTAGTGTGATAATTTCATAGATATTTAATTTAGTGGATAAGATAAATTTTTAATGTTATATTTATTTATTTTATTTTATTATTTTCAATGAAAAATAATTTTATTTTAGTGAAAGTATTTTGGAAATAATATATGAGTTATGAGTGAGCTTAATAGTTTATTAGTGTCTTTAAGTTTTAACTCAACTAACAAATGACATATTGTTAAGTTGAATATTTTGTCTAGGTTCAAACTCAAGACCTTGCAGTTATGTGAATTAATTATGGTGATATTTACAGTATCTTCTAAGACAAAAAAAAGTAGTTGATTAGTATATTTTTAGAGCTTTAAATATGATAGGTTTAAATATATTTTTTATCCCTGCAAATATTGAAGGTCTAAATGAATGAATGCACTTAATAATGCTTATGCAAAATACTATATAAAATCTTGGACGAATTATCATATTATTTTCAGAAATTTGTTAACCGCATGCAAAGTCTCGTTTAAGGTAATCGGATGTAATTGGAGGTAGTTACGAGCCGATTAAGTAAAACATATTTCTTTATGAGCGCATTTTGTTCGTGTAACGTAAAAAAAGTTCCACCCCTACACCATCTTCTATATACACAATATTAATATGTTTGATTGCATGGTTAAATGCAGGATAGTCATGCTAGAAATAGTAGCTTTCAGGTCAACTGATTTTGTCTACATATGTATTTTATAGTTTTTTTCATGAGACTGCATAATGCGTTATTATCTACTATGTTTATCCTTTATTTATTTATTTTTTTTATTTTTGAAATTATTTTATTGTAAAGTTCTTTTTGTGTTATTATCAAATATTCGTATATCTTTGTTTAATAAATTAGTGCACCAAACCAACATTATATCAGAGTCTTTTAAATATTGATGTTATGTGATATTTTTTACTCATCTGATATTATGTGTTTGTTAATTTAAATGTTTGCATTCATTATTTGAAAACATTATAACATAAACTTTTTGAAATAAAATAAAAAACTATTTTTTTAAGACATAAATTTAAATAGTTATCTAAATAGAAATCAAACATTAAGTTTTAAATATAATTAAAAATTATTTTCGTAGAACTAAAAATAAAAAATATTTTAGTAATTATATATTCAAAAGTAATTTTGATCCAAATTATTAAAATAACACAAATTATTAAGAATCTCTTTTACATTCATGTATTTAAATAGAAAACTAGTAACGTTTAAGTAACTTTTAAGTTTTAACAGAAAACCATTAACGTGTTTTGTGGATGTGATGAATGCTTTAATTTTTTCTTCTGACTAGGTGTGACTAATTGATGCTTTTGAGAAGTAAATAATAATAATTGAATTTAAATGTGTTTCCTTTAAGGCACCAATTTGAAGTTTGTTGTCTTTTACTAAATTAATATTTTTTGTAAAGTGATTTAGAGTGGTTCCAGTTTTGCCCAATTCTTAGATGTTGTTAGGTGTAAATATTTATTGAATTAAGATAAATGATATTGAATTTTGCTTCATTTTTGTGCTTGTATGCATAAATTGATGAATGTAGCTAGTATGCATAAATTACAAAAAATATTAGTAACTTAATGATTTAAGACAAAATACATATTTTATTATGATAATAATTTTTTAATTATATTTACTTAAATAGACTAAAGTAAGAGATATAGAGTTGAAAATCTCACAACCTTTTTATATACGGTGGGGCAATGAGTTGGCGAGTTGATGGACCTATCAATTTTTTAGAAACAAATTATAATTTAGAAAATTCACAAAAACAATTTTAAAAAATGTAAATATAAAAACAACATTGAAAACAATTCAATGAAACTAAAGTATGTAACCCATGTGTCTACAGAAATATCAAAATTATTTTTCAAACATCCAAACATCCATGATTCGTTATTCAAAAATCTATGATATAAGCTAACAAGATAACGAAAATATTTTTTTTTTACTAATAAAATAAAAAGTTAATGAGTTCACAAATTGACAAACTAATAAAAATATGAGGCTAAAATCATGAAGTCAAATAGAAAACATTAAATGAATATCTTTTCTCTAATCTATCGACCAAATATATTTAAAAATAAGTTGTGAGTTATAAATAATAAAAGGCTTAGTACCAACGTAGGTTGGTCTAGCGAAAAATGCTAGAGTGGTGAATTTGAGTATAAGTTTTTGCTAAGAGATGCTCACATTTAGTGTCCCACACGTCTCGAATATGATTATTTTTTATGGAGGAAACCTATGAAAAACTTAAAAAAATTTAAAATAAAAGACTTACTTGCACTTTGGTCCCCTATTAAATCAAACTCGAAAATAGTTTTCCTATTTTAAAATCGAATTTTTTTAGTCCATCAATTATCACATTTGTTGCAATTTTTTGATTAAACATTAAATAACAAAAATATTTATATGTTTTAATTAAATAACAAAAATGAATAATTTCAAAAGTTGAAACTAAAATTTTTCATGGATTTTATTACAATTTTATGGGTATTAATCATTCAACATTATCGTATCATATGTTGCATCGTTTAAAATATATTGCATCACTAATTTTTGGTTAAAAAATATGAGGCTGATATCATAATTGTTGGATTTCAAAATAGGGAGACCAATATTCACGAATTGGTGAAATTAGTGGGACCAAAACTACAATGAAATCATGAATTTACATAGTAACACTAATGAACATATATTATATTAAAGTGATATTATATCACTTAAATAATTGCCACATCACAAAATTGTAACTCAAATTAAGAAAGGGGACTAAACGCCAAAAAATTTGAAAATAGAAGATCCAAAGTTGTCAAATATTAAATACATGGACCAAAATTGCAGATTTAGTAGAATAGGAAAACAAAATTGCATTTTAGTCTAAAAGTAAATAATCATTTTGATCTTTAGATGTGTAACATATAGTCACTATAGTTCTTATATGTATCAAAATTACAAAATATATTTAGATGTGTATTTTATTTATTAGTTTAGTTTTCAAATGTCTATTTAATTAGTTAACTTGATTCTCAATTATGTCTTCCACTAATTATTTTTATTCATGAAATTGCAAACAAAAGACACGTTAAAGAATGATTTTGAAACTTTATAAACTCTAATAACATGAAGTTCATTTATAAACTCTAATAACTTTATAAACTTTATAAACTTTATAAACTCTATTCATGAAATTCATTCGAAGACTAAAATAACATTGCTTCACTTATAAACTCTATAGTTTTGGAAATTTAGTTCATTATGAATAGTCACCTATCCACAAATGGACACATATTACTATGGATGTAGTGTGAAAATTTTAAAGTTGATTCGATTACAAAATTACTTGTATCATCATTTGCCAACATATTACTAATTTTAGGAATTAGTATTATAAGATAAATGAAGGAAATGTGATGTATAAGGGGAAAAAACTCCCAAACTCATATAAACTTTATTACTAGACAAAAAAAGTTGGTAATTATGAAAGTACCGTTTCTTCGTGACGTAGCCGTAATGACAGTTTGGCACAAACAGTAAACTCGTCAAAAACTCAATTTTACGTTGGCGGACGAACGTATTTGGCAACCGTTGGAGATACTCGATAACCATTCTTTATTCTATTGTCGTACTCCATATTGATAATTACCATCCTAAAATAACTAACAAATCAACAGTTTATGTTGACGGTCAATGTAAATAACAATCTACACTCATATATTTAAATTAAAAATTTCACATATTTCACAAATATTATCATATCATACATGAACTATTCAAAAAGTCTTTACATAAATAATTAGGAAGTACAAAAGAGCCATGTAAACATTGATAGATATACAAAAATTATGAAGTTGAGTGAGCACATTCGCTTTGGTCTTCTTTGAAAGATCTATGATGTGTCAATCTGTCTAAATTCTTCTCTTATCATTAGTTCATAAAAAAGAATAAAGAACGAAATTAAACTCAACCTTGTGCAACCAAGAAAAGTGTTGTATAGAATTTACTTTAGAGTACATATATTCCATTAAAATGGATTTCTTTATATCACAAAAAAAAATGTCACATGTGGTCTAAAGGAAATACAACAACGAAAGTTTGAAAGAAAATGCTATGAATAAATTAATTTGTAAAAAACGTATCATTCATGTAGAGGCAAAAGAAATGGTTTTCTATACCCCAACTAATTAAATGCCCTCTTTGTATGTCCAATCAAGTGCTAGAAGTATGATTGTATATGAACACTGAGTTTCTCAAATCTCAAGTGATAGTCTCATGTGGTCTGCCTCTTTTATTTCTTTTTGTTTTACAGGTTTCCAAAATTGGATGCATGATCGAAAGACTTGCACAAGTTCTTAAGAGTATTCAAACAATTACTAAATAAATTCATAAATAATAAAGCATTACACAAAAACAATTTTAAACTTATCAAGCAACACAATTGCAAGTTAAAATTACAAAACCATTGGTATTTCATATCTGAAAAATTAGGACTTAAAAAAGAGAAAAGAATTCATTAAAATAAAAAGGATGAAATACACTGACTCAACACAATATGCAAAGCAAATTTAAGATAAGGTTTCCTTATGATAATAAACAACACATAAAGTCACAACCACAATAAAAATACTCAGTATCAAAGAGCTTTCTAGTATCTCTAAATATGCATAACAATGTGATTTTGATAATTCATGAAAACAATCATAACTTACCATGCTTTCTGTCAGTGTGCTCCAACTAATAATGGATTTCATTGGCACTTTGTACACCATGTTCCCCCAAAATGTCTTCTGCCCTTAATCTAAAAAATTGGAAACCTTCTATTCTTAATCCAAAACTAATAAACATTTACAAAATTAAATGTTCCATCCAAAATTTTATTAATACTGACAGTTAACATCAATTGAAGATGATTTAATTGATGTGTATGTGTGAGTATAAACTCATGCAGTTCAATAAAAAATTAAACTTCAATGTCATAAAAAGAAACCTCAAAAGGTATTAAAAAAGAAAAAATAAAAAAAGAAATGTGATATGATCTATGAAACTACCAAAACCATGGAAATGTGATAGACCTACTTTTTATTCCATCCACGATTGTCAATTGTCTTATGATCATTGTAAGAAGCAGATTTTCACTCAATTCCTTACAGAGCAATGATCATCGTTAGAAACCACCAAATCATAGAGTTAAAGATCAATCTCATATTTAAAATAAGTTTGAGAGTATCACTACTAGAAATTAAGGTTTTACCTGCGGATTTAAGCTAAGGAAACACGTACATGCTATGGGTTCATTAGATGGGTTCACTGTGCCACGTTATATTGAAGCAACTCATTTAACTTATCTAAAATTGAGTTTTTGATGAGTTCACGTTAGAGATGTGTCAAGTTGTCATACGTCGGTACTTTCATAATTAAATAATAATAAATTTATAACCGTTACTTTTTTAATTTATTTATAATAATAAATTTATAACCGTTACTTTTTTTTTATTAATTTATGACCGTTATCTTTTTAACTTATTAATAATAATAATTTTATGACCGTTACATTTTTATTAATTTATGACCGTTAACTTTTTTAATTTATGACCGTTGGCTTCATTAATTTGTATATGAAATACATTTTCTTATTAATTAGAACAATTTGTTTTTCTTACTCTTACTTTTTCTTTCATAATTTTTGTTACATAATTTTTGTTACATAATTTTCTTTAAGCATTTGTTAACAATATTTTTTTACTTATTTTTTCATTTTACTGTTTCAAACAAATATAGTTTGTGGCAAATGAATCCAAATCAATATAATCTTGATTGCATTTTTTGCAAAATTATCACCACACTGTCTGTCTGATATTCAAATGAGAGCAAGTATCCATGAAAAAAGAGGTCATCAATAACTTCAAACAAATTTAGTAGGGCATTATTGAGAGAAATTTAATAGGGCATATTTGAGAGCGTTTTGGACAGAGTATAACGAAATTTAAATTTATTATTTACTTTTATCATTTTTAATTATTTATGTCATGTATTTAACATTTAATTTTTATTATTGTTATAAAAATTTAAGTTCAATTTTATTTTAAATTTAAATTAATATTTTAAGTTGTAATAAAATTAAATATAAATAAAAAATTAATGTATAAATTAAAATGATGAGACTTAATATGGTTCTTATAATTGTTTCTCGAGGATGTCTAAAGCAGGTAACTTACCTGCGGATAATTCCGCTGGAACATATTTTATAAACTTAAGGCATTTGCTTACGAATTTTCATGCAGAACAAATCTGCAATACTATTCCTACGAATGTTTTCCAAGTATTTTCGGAGCAGAAAATTTTGATAATATGTTTCATTTTGTGCTGGTTTTTATTTTATTTTTGATTTATATGAAAATTTGAACTAAAAATATATGAAAACATAATCATAAATACATTTTTGAAGTCTTTAATATTAGTCTTTAGTTGAAATACTATTGCAATACTCCGAAAATATAATTTATGTCGAGATTCTTGTAGGGGACGATTCGCAGCCCAAAACATGTCATTCTAGTCTAACCCTGTCTGACAGGTGCATCTTTAGGCTTGCGGACCACACCACGGATCCTTGGGTGGAACAGGCACCTTGACCATCCTTGACTTCTCTGGTAAGTTAGGCATCTTCCCATACATAGCCAAGTACTGATTTGGTATTCACACATACTAAATATTAATTAAAGCATGATAAAAAAAAAACTAAGTATAATCAATGAACTTCTTAGGGAAACAGAGCACATTAAAATTTAAAATTTTGATTATAATGTAAAAACCAAAGGCTTTACTTCATAGAAAACATGAGCATAATATATACACACACACATTGTATAATGATAGTAAATTACTATATTTAAAATAATATTTAAATTAAAGACTTTTGAAAAAAAGTGAACATATAAACTAAAATATTTCAAAAACTGGTAAACAATATATGTCCCTTTATCTCCTTAAATGTTAAGCAGGAGGGACAACTGGTGAAGTAGGATTAACAATCTTCTTTCTTTTCTTTTGCTCCAGTTGCTTACCAGGACCAAAACTCCATGCAACAACCTGATGCATAAAACATGAAGAGGAGAGTGCTCAGTCAAAAAGTTGCTCATAAAAGAAACTGACATCTTTTTAAAATATTTGCAAGACCAAGTGCTAGCACATTGATATTCACAATTAGCCAGAGGAAATACCTTATATAAAAGCATTTCCCCATGCTCAATCCGTTCATTTTCTGGAGGATAATCATCTTCTAATGCCCCTTCATATGCTTCCAGAATTTCAATAGCTTTTGATGCTCTGTTTCGTATTTGAAGTTCAGTACAACAAACAACCACAATAAAATTTTAAAACAATTTCCATTTCAATAGCACCTATCAATGATACCAAGGCCAGGGTACAGGCATGATAGATTGAAAAAAAGGCATTTACACCTTTCTATGCACCATTTCTGCTTATAAGAAATGGAAGGGAAAAGCAAAAACAAAGGCAGCATACCTTCAATCCTTGGCGAACCAGTTCATATGCTTCAGATTTACAAACTCAATGATGTCTATAATTAATTCTGCAAATCACTTCTCAGCAACTGTGCATGGTATTTTTGTGCATGTCTATAATTTCTAATTTTTTAGGCTTCTTCAATCTGCACAAGTTAGAGAAGTTTTGAGGCATGCACAAATCCTCTATATCTTTATTTTTTTACTACATCTCTGTATAAGCATATACTTATATCACATGTAATTCACTATTAGATAGGAGTTAGTTATGGAGAGCTAGTTAAGCTTATAACTACCTAACTCTCCTCACATTGTTTTCTGTTACTGATGCATGTAAGCATCAAATCTCTCATTGTAACAAGTATTTGAAAAATCACAAAATGCACATTGCATTCATCTTCCATTAATGAAACAAAGTTTCAGTATGATCAAAAATCAATCTTACAAAAATACAAAACAAATTCGACATAAGCTTAATTGAAAATACCTCTATGCAGGTAGCAATGTCAAAACTCTTTGGCTCCTTTAACTTGACAATAGACTCCAACCTCAGAAAAATACTAGATCTGGAACTAGAAATTTATTTGAATTAAAAACTGTAATAAATTAAGACTAATTCAAACATTGTGCTTTAGAAATATAGTAGGCAAAGATTAAAAAACAAAATGAAAAAGCATCTCCCTTCATGTTTACCAATAAAATGTTCCAACAAGTGACAGTTTCTCAGTGGAGGAAAGCATCTCCCTGTTGTTTGCTATTCTTTTATTACACTTCCAGTTAATTGATATATGACACAAAATCATCAAGTGATTTTCAATCATGGAATTTTCAGTAAATCCCCTCTCCCAAAAGATAAAATGAAACTAACAAACATTCCTTTTCCTTTGAAACCAAATTAGATTAGAAAATAAATTGTACAAAATTTTCCCAAATGTCAATAAATGTCAGTAAATAAATTGGCCGAAATTGTTAAAATCTCAACTTCTAATCTGAGCCGTTGCTGCATCAAGAAATGGATTCACATCATTTGGTCCAGGAGATGGCCCATGCAATCAAAGAGAGTAAAACTAAAACTACAAATCATCATGAATCACTTCTCTTAAAAACCAATTTTTTTAAGAGAGCATAAATAACATTCAAAACTCTTTGATGTTACTATCCTTTTTGTGAAAGGGAAATCACACTTCAACAATCTACCATACAAATTAAATTAATTCTATTACAATCCCAATATTTTGAGACAACACAAATATCTGAAACCAAAGCAATTACAAAGAGTAATCAGAAGTGAAAAAGCATTGGAGCAAAATGGTAAAGCTTATCTTAGTAGTTTTATTACCTTCAAGCTTTGAAAAGGATTGAAGCATTCGAGCTCCAATGTCCCAAAAACACCAGATCTAACCAAAATCAAAATACAGTCTGTAGCAATTCACTCTCACTAAAACACCATATCCGAAACCAAAGCAAATGTTTAGAAAACAAAATACACAAAATTTAAGTAGAAATTCAGAGAAAATTAAGAAATTACCTGAAATTGGGCTTAGGACTTGCCAGATATAGGTTAGGGTTCCTGCGATTTGAAAGAGAAATTAAGAAATGAGAAACAATCGAAGCTGATTAGGGTTCATGCGATTTGGGAGAGAAACAGAGACCAAATGCAAAACGGTCGAAGGTGATTAAGGTTCATGCTACTACAGATCTTTTGATGCTATCACTACCACTATCAAAAGAAGAAGAACCACGTAAACGAAAATTTTACTAAGACGTTGAAGGTTGCGAAGATGGAGACGCCAATGGAACGAGAGATGGCATTTATTGAGGCGTTAAAGGTCGCGAAGATGAAGGAGAAAGAGAATGAAGGATGGAGGAGAATGACAAGAACGAAAAATGGAGGCGCTGGGGTTTGCGAGGAGAAAAAAGAAAGTTTGGAAAATTCAAGCGGAAGTAATACAAGTCGGAGAGTGCTGTTTTTGCTGATACAATCTACAGAATCATATTCAAATAGGAAAATCAAAAATCAAATGTTGTTTATTAAACTCAGCTGAGAAGAAAACATATAAGGTTATGTTTTGGTTTACATGTTAACTAGTTGTTAATACATATTGTATTACAATTGTTTCAAACTATGTTACTTATAAAGATGTTTCAAAATTGATTTTACTTTAATACCGAAAAATGAAATTGTGGCTTCTCTAATGTGATAATAACCTTCAATTGTTTAGTCTTTTACTATCTTATCTTGAGTAAATATAAAGCCATTTCAAACTTTCTATTTGAGCAGAGTTCAAAATATATTTAATATATATTAAATAATAACATTACTCATTACCAATTAAACTAGCATGTTCTTCTGCAAACAAATTTTTTATCAAAATCAATTATGATTATTGTATAAAAAATAATATCAAAATAAAAATAATGGACTATTACAAAATCTAGGAGATGGATAAAGAATATAGAGACATTTAAAACATAGGGACTAATTTCGGGAATTGATAAAAATAGATGAACAAAAACTACAATTAATAAATTTGTCATCTTCATCTTCAAACTTAGAAATTTATCACCCCTTTAACCCAAAAATTCAAAAAAAATCATCAAACTCATAATTTTCCAACCTAACCTCAAATCCAGAAAGAAAGAAAAAAAAAAAGCTCTTCAAACTCAAACATTTCAAACCCAAAATAGGTAGAGATGACATTAAATGAATGCTCGACATGAAATCTGAGATTGTTGAAGAGTAGTGAGTCTTCTTGTTTAAAATCCGTTGTGAATTAACAAAAAAATGTTTTTTTTTCTTCATTTTTATGAGTTTGAAATATTATGGATTTGACTTTGACTTTGAGTTATGAATTTGAAAGTCATAGGTATTGTGAATTTTCTAGGTTTAAAGATCAGAGATTTTTGGGTTTATGAATTTCAAGATGAGTGAAATAAAGAATATGACAAAAGTTAATGTTTTTTTGCGGAAATTAATGGAAATGACTAACATAAGTATAGTTAAAGAACTAAAACTGAACGAAATATAATTAGAGTACTAAAATAAAATCAGAAAATAAGTTAAGAGATTAAAAAATTAATTTTACCAAAGAAAGTTCCTTAAAATATTTTTAATATTAATATTAAAAAGATTGCAAAACAATGAATACAATAGTTCTATTTATAGCACATCTATCGACTAACTAATATCCTAAACTAGTAACTAAAATATCTAATTTTAATAATCATGGTTCTTAAACTTTAATTATAGAAAAAATATTAAGACTAAAACATGCCCTTTACTTCATATAACCACTTCTAAGAGTATAGAAAGTTAGGATGAGCACCTTTCTATTAAAGGCATAACAAATTTATCCTAGAATCATCACTGTTAGAACCAAATTTGTTTTACATTTAGAGTTTTGATGTTAACAAAAGTATTTTATGAAAACAATATATTTGACTTCAAAGAGTATGAAAGAAGATTCATGTCTTTGATGAAAATCTAAAATAAGATTTGATTCATATTTATAATTGAAGAAAATCTTTGACCAAGTTGAAAAGAAGATATGGTCAAGATTTGAAGAAGATTTGAAGAATATTTGATCAACATTTAATGAAGATTTGAAGAAGATTTGATCAACATTTGTTGAAGATTTGAAGAATATGTGATTTACAAAGTCAATCTACACAAAATAGGAACAAAATCAATCTGAAAAGAATTTACAAACTCAATCTACACAAAATAGGAACAAAATCAATTTGAAAAATTTACAAACTCAATCTGAACAAGATACAATTCAAAATTAAACAAGGACTAATTGAAACTCAAATTTTCACTATAAATAGACACTCGAGGCCGAAGAAGAAAAACATCGAAAAACAGAAAAGAGTAGAAGAACTCAAGCTCAAAGTTCTCAATTTATCTTAGAGTTCAAAGAGAGAAACACTTGTTCAGGTTAGAAATATTTTCTGAGTGTTCTTTTTTTAGAGTGTGAGAGTTATTATTATTATTATTATCAGCTTTGTTAGAAGCAACTACTCAAGTTCCAATCTTTTATATCCAACGTGACAGTGGTTTAGTTCCTTCTTCAATCTGGGGTTGTTAGGTTGTTAGGAGAAGACTTGGCTTGTAGGGTCAAGGTGGTTAGTTCCTCAAAAGTCTAGGGTTGACAGGCTGTTTGGAAAGATTGACTTGGAGGATCAGGTGCTTTGTAATTCAAGATTTTTGAATTAGTGGATAAAGCCTTCTGAATGAGGGAACTGGATGTAGCCAAGTTAGTGGTGAACCAGGAAAAATCTACGCGTCAAATTATTTATGCTTTCATTGCGTGCTACCTCTAAATCTGATTGCTTCTACTCCAAGTAAGTCACCAAAACCAAACTAATTTTTTAATTATTTATAAATTATCAAAAAGTTGTCGACTTTGGCAAACATAATTCAACCCCCTTCTCGTGTTTGCACCTTCAATTGGCATTAGAGCTCGGTCTCAAGGCTGAGCACTTTACTGTGTTTGAGAAAAGATCCAAGGGTTCAACATGTCTAGATTCAGTGAAGAAGCTGCTGAAGGAAACATCATAACACCACATGTGTTTGATGGAGAACGTTTTGAGTATTGGAAAGACAAGCTGAAAAGTTTCTATATTTCACAAGATCCTGAAATTTGGGACTTGGTGGAAGATGGTTATATTGCTCCGAAGAATACTGATGGTATTGAAATTCCAAGAAAGGAGATGAATTTTGATCAAAAGAAGATGTATAAGATGCATCATAAGTCCAGAACATTCATGATAAATGCAATCACCTTCAAGGAGTTTGAGAAGTGCACCAACAAAGAGACAACAAAGAGTATTTATGATAGTCTGATTCTAACCTATGAAGGAAGCAAACAAGTTCAAGAAGCAAAGGCCAACCTCCTAGATAAAAAGTATGAGTTGTTCAAGATGGAAGAAGATGAAGACATTGAAACAATGTTTTCTAGATTCTAGACCCTGGTCTCAGGATTAAAGGTACTTGAGAAAAGTTATACTACTACTGATCATGTGAAGAAAATTCTTAGGAGTCTGACAAGTAAGTGGAGACCTAAAATCATTACCATTTAGGAAGTAAAGGATCTGAATACTCTAAAGCAAGAAGAAATAATCACCTCTCTCAAATTATGAAATTGAGCTTGAAGAAGATGAGCCCAAGAAGAAGAACAAGACTCTGGCATTGAAATCTAAGCAGAAGAAGGTTCTAAAGGCAACATCAGAATCTTACTCCAAAAAGCAATCATAGTTCAACATCAATTGAAAATACAACATGTAACTCTGATAAGCATGAACAAGTATTTGAATATTTTCTTGCTAATGGTATGGAAAGAAGCAAATATGCTTCTATGATTTATGGAGTTAGTAGAAATGGTAAAAGAGGTATAGGATTTGAAGAAACTATAGCTGAACCAAAACCTATTCCCTCTGATATCTTGTGTATTGTTTGCTCTAAGAAAGGTCACTCCAAATTATCTTGTCCCATGTTAAATACAAGGAAAGACAAGAAACCTTTCAAGACTAACAAACCAGGACCCAACCAAATTTGGGTACCTAAGAACAAAATTATCTTTGTTGAAGATGTCCTCAGTAATCAAGTTAAAACACCAATCATGGTACCTGGACAATGGATGCTCGTGACATATGATGGGAGAAAAGTCTATGTTCCAAGAACTAACTTTGAGCAAAGGAGGCACAGTGACTTTTGGAGGAAAGCAAAAAGGCCAGATCATAGGTCAAGGTACAGTTGGTATTGGTACTTCCCCTTCTATTAAAGATATCTTGTTAGTTAAAGGTCTTAAGCATAATTTATTAAGTAGTAGTCTGTTAAGTGATAATAATTATGATATTATACTCAATCAAAAAACATGCAAGGCAATTAGTCAGAAGGATGGATCTATACTCTTTACAGGTCAAAGGCAAAACAACATTTATAAGATAAATCTATTTAGTCTAGAGAAACAAGAGGTTAAGTGTCTTATGTTAGTAAATGAAGATAAACTAATTTGGCACAAAAGATTAGGTCATGTAAACCTTAGATTAATTTCAAAACTGAATAAACTCCAACTAGTTAGAGGTCTACCTAAGCTTAGTTACAAAATTGAAATTATGTGTGAAACTTGTCAAAAGGGAAAACAAACAAAAAAACGTATTTATCCCTAAGAACTCAGTGTCTACCTCAAAGCCCCTTGAGCTCTTGCATATAGATCTCTTTGGGCCAGTGAAAACAGCCTCTCTATGTGGAAAGAAATATGGCTTTGTTATAGTAGATAATTATACTAGATGGACATGGGTAAAATTTTTAAGAAGTAAGGATGAATTCCACAAAGTATTTATCACATTTTGCAAACAAATAATGAATGAAAAAGGTCTTAAGATTGTAACAATTAGAAGTGATCATGGAGGAGACTTTGAAAACAAGTATTTTGAAAGTTTTTGTGATGAGAATAAAATCTCTCACAACTTCTCCTCTCCTAGAACACCCTAACAAAATGGAGTTGTAGAAAAAAAGAATAGATCACTCCAAGAAATGGCCAGAACCATGTTAAATAATACTGCATGTTATATTCAAAATAGAGTCTATATTAGATATATATTGAATAAAACACCATATGAATTGTGGAAAGGTAAAAAGCCTAACATCTCTTATTTTAAACAATTTGGTTGTACGTGTTATATGTTAAACACTAAGGATAACCTTGGTAAATTTGATTCTAGATCTCAAAAGTATACCTTCATTAGGATACTCTTAAAGATCCAAAGCTTATAGAGTGTTTAATAGGGAAACTCATATTGTGGAAGAATCCATACATGTTAAATTTGATGACAAACAGATTGACCTTGAAAAGTCAAAGCAAGATGATGATAGCACAGGTTTATCTGAACCAAAGGAAGTAGATGTAGACAAACCAGAAGAACTTGAAAAACTAGTGAATACAAGCAAATCAGAAGAATATGACAAATCTTCAAAGGATGAATCTGATCAAGTCAGAAATAGTTAAGATAAGTCAAAAGAAAGATCCGGATGGAAGTACCAGTCATCTCACCTTGAAACTCTAATCATTGGAAGTGCAAGTGATATTTTGTGGACCAGATCATCACTTAAAGATACCAGTTTGTTTGGCTTACTCTCATCAATTGAGCCCACTTCTATTGATGAAGCATTGACAAATGATGGATGGATTCTTGCAATGCAAGAAGAGTTAAATGAATTTGAGAGGAATGATGTTTGGGATCTAGTACCTAGAGCAAATAAGAACATTGTTAGAACCAAGTGGATTTTTAGAAAAAAGCTAAATGAATAAGGTGAAGTGGTTAGAAATAACGCAAGACTTGTCGCACAAGGCTACAATCAGCAAGAGGGCATTGATTACACTGAGACATTTGCTCCAGTGGCCAGGTTAGAAGCTATTTGTTTTCTTTTTTCTTTTGCGGTAAATAATAACATTACATTATTTCAAATGGATGTTAAAAGTGTTTTTCTAAATGGTTATATTAGTGAAGAAGTCTATGTTAAACAACCCCAGGTTTTGAAAGTTCTTAATTTCCAAATCATGTTTTTAAACTTAGGAAATCCTTGTATGGTCTAAAACAAGCACCTAGGGTGTGGTATGATATACTTAGTAACTTCTTGCTTAAAAATAACTTTGAAAGAGGACAAGTAGATAATATACTTTTTAGAAAATCAATAGGAGATAACATTCTTATTATTCAAATTTAGGTGGATGACATTATTTTTGGATACTAATGGCACTCTTTGTCAAGAATTTTCTAAATTGATGCAACTTGAATTTCAAATGAGTATGATGGGAGAACTTAAGTTCTTCTTAGGGATACAAATTCAGCAAAGTAAAAAAGGTATATACATTCATCAAACTAAATATACAAAAGAGCTTCTTAGGAAGTTTAAGATGAGTGATTGCAAACCTATGTCTACACCAATGCACCCTACTTGTTCACTTGAAAAAGATGTTTCAGGCGAAAAAGTTGACCAAAAAACCTATAGAGGAATGATAGGATCCCTACTTTACCTTACCGCTTCTAGATCTGACATCATGTATAGTGTATGTGTGTGTGCAAGATTTCAAGCTGACCCTATGGAATCACATTTAACTACTGTTAAGAGAATCCTTAGATACCTAAAATGCACTACCAGCCTTACCTTGTTCTACAAGAAATCTCATAAGCACAAACTTAGTGGATACTATGATTATGATTATGTTGGAGATATACTTGAGAGAAAAAGCACCAGTGACAATTGCACATTTTTAGGTGACAACTTAATATCTCGATCAAGTAAGAGACAAAACACCATTGCAATGTCAACAGCAAAGACTGAGTACATTTTAGCAGCTGGCTGCAGTTCTCAACTACTTTCGATGAAACATCTACTTGAAGACTACAACATCCTAGAATCCAACATTCCCATCTATTGCGATAACACTTCTGCATTTGTCTAGCCAAAAACCTTATCTTACATTCTAGAGCTAAACACATAGAGATCAAACACCACTTCATTAGGGACTTTGTTCAAAAAGGGGTACTAAACATTCAATTTGTAGACACTGAACACCAATGGGCTGACATATTCACCAAACCACTACCTGAAGATAGTTTTGACTTCATCAAGAAAAACCTAAACCTTACCTTCATACCTGACTGATATTGTGAAAACTTTAAAGTAGTTTAGTTTTACATTAGTTTATTTATTCTATATTCATGTTATTAAAAAAAAATAGAGACAAATTTTCAATTTCAAGTCTTTTTGTTTGATGACAAAAGGGGGAGAAATATATTTGATAATGTGGGGAGAAAATGATACTAAGACTTAAGGGGAGCCTTAAGTTGGGGGTGTAACAACCCAATTTTTTATTTTTATTTATTTTTAAACAAACTAAAATCAAATCCATAAATAAAGAAATACTTTTGGGTAAAATATTTAAGTCGTAACACAACGACAAAGTCAACAATAATTACAGACAACGGAAACGATTTTGAAATGAAAGTCCAAAGTATTTAAACAGAGAAAATACACCTAGGCTATGAGTCCTAACAGACATAGCTCATACCCCTAGGGTATTCTCGACAGTTACCTGCACAAAAGCACTGTCCCAAGAATTTTAACTTTTGCACGTCACATCCAAAAAATGATACAATGACCCATCAAAATAAAAGTCAAGCTGACAATATAAGGTATAGGTACAGTCTTCCAAAATGAAATAAATACAACCACAAAAGAAAGACATCTAGCCTCTATACAACCATCTAATATGATCATGCTACAAAAACTATCCAACCCGGGTGATCTCCACGCGCTCTACAAAAATCCTTATGGCATAGCCACGGTCATATAAGACTAACTACGCTCCTGTCTCTAGGGCACTCATTCGATAGTAAAGTCCTGATCCTCATCTGAGGGCAAAGCCCAGATTTCCACAATAATTGTTAAGGTCACCAACCGAAATTAACAAATATCACATAGCATTTAAATTTTAAATGCACAAAATAACCTTTCAACTTAGCATACATCTAGAAAGGATTTTCATATGCCAAACATTCATAATCAAAGTTGAAAAATGAAGTTTTTAACAAAACTGCACTGTCGTATTCGAATACAACATCCTTGTATTCGAATACATTGTCATTTCAGAAGTCAGTAGCAAAAACAGCACAACTGTATTCGACTAAAACACCCTCGTAGTCGAATACAAGTGCGAAGTCAGTGAAAAATCATGCACATTTGCATTCGACTACAACATCCTCGTAGCCGAATACAAGTGCTAAGTCAGTGGCAAAAACAGCACAACTGTATTCGAATGCAACTGTGAAAATTGCAGATTTTCAGTTTTAAAAACGTTTCGAAATCATTCAACACTTTCAACACCAAGTCAATCAATCACACTTATCAATAACGGCATAATCACAAACAATAATCGTGTATGTATATACAACCATCACAGTATATCAAACATGACTCACGTGCCAAGCACCCTAATGCAATGCGTATATGCCAATGTACATGATTCTGGAGTTCCAAACCAAAACCATCCTCGAAGGGGCGTAAATCATAATCGTACCGCCTATCACAAGCCTTGTACTAATTACCAAGGTGCCACCCATCACAGGCCCGCACGATTTACTAAAGTGTCGCCTATCACATGCCTTACACTGTTTTCTAGAGTGCAATCGCTCACAGATCAACACATTCTAAAGTGCAATCTCTCACAGATCAGCACGACGCGATATTCCTCGTAAGCATAAGATGAACCAACAAATCACATGGCATCATCCTGTGGCCCATCCGGTCACCATGTACTATGAAAATGCATGAGCATACTCTGACTCTTTTCACCACAACCATTAAGTAAATGCAACAATTAAAAGATTCCCCATTTTTAATACTTATTAAACACTAATGATTTTTCAAATTCAACACATAGCATACTCCAACATATATAACACATAATCCCACAATTCACACCAAATTATATCAATTCATTTTTCCACAAAATCCACACATAAAACACATCTAATAAAATTCCTAATATTAATTATGAACACCTCAATCACAGCAAACATGAATCACCACAATTCATACCAAATCATATCAACTCATTTTTCCACAAAATCCACACATAAAACACATCTAAAAAATTCCTAATATTAATTATGAACACCTCAATCACATGAAACATGAGTCACCACAACCCACACCGCAAACACATTAAATTCAACCTCCACAATTTCACCCATAAAACGCATTAAATTCATTTTCCACAAAACTACACCTGAAACACATCAAATTTATTTCCACAAATTTCACATATAAGGTCCTAAATGCAAACTAAAAGTTTGGAAGGAGTGCTTACCTCAACGGTAGCTCTAACAACCGATTACGGCACAACAACTAATTTTGGTAAAAACTTTGTTCGCGATGTCGCTTCCAAAGTTGGCTCACTAGCACCGTAGCGTGGAGATGAGCAACTTTCTCTTCTGTCACTTCTCGAGATGGAGCTCAAAAGTTGAAGAAAGGTGGAGGTTTGTGTTTGGTTGTTTTGAAAACCACTAACACTATGACACTATGGTTTCGAAAAAACAGAGGAAGAAAGAAAAGAAAGCACGCAAAGCAGGGAGAAATGTTTTGCTTTCTTTCTTCTCTAATTCCTTACCTTCACACACACACAATATGCAAAAATGTTTTGCTTTCTTTCTTTCTTTCTTTGTAAAATGTTTTGCTTTCTTTCTTCTCTGATTCCTTATCTTCTATGCAAAAATGTTCTAAACACTTTATATATGAATATTGAATATCATATAGATTGTAAAGGGAAAAGGAATGATTTTATTAAAAGATATGTTCAAAGGATTGGGTACCAAAAATATACCAATTCTTTAAATTTATGATGTATTTAAATCTTCTTTAGTGATAAATGTTCGGATTAGATCCAATTTTTGATTCATCTTTTAAAACCTAACTAAAACACAAATTTGAATATTTTTTTATATTTTTTTTTATATGAGATATTATTGCATTAATATATTTTTTGTTATTTTTAGAGGTGTATTGAATTAAAAACTGAAAAAATTTTAAAACATTAATCTGTGATGCTTGATGTATTCAATCAAGATTTTAATATAATTAAAATAAGTCTTAAGGTATTCAATTATGACTATTTGAATTTTTTAAACAAAGTGTAGAAATCTAATGGTATTCAATCAAAACATTTTACAACTTACTAAAAGTCTTGTGGTATTTTAGATCTTTTAAATTTAAATGGATTCTTTTCAAAAATGAATTTAATGGAATTTTGTTAGAATTTTTAGTGAATTTTTAGTAGGAAAAAGTCTTTCGAATTTAGAATTAATAGTTAAATATGTTTTAGTCCCTAAAAGATTTCCATTATTATAAAATGGTTAGGACAAAAAATGGACAAATTTTTTTATAGAGACTAAAAAATATTTGGTGATTGGGGATAGTGTATGCTAATAATATTTAGAAAAATGTGGTCAACAAAGTGCATGAAGGAAACAATCAAATGTGTTCCTTGTAATTTGTGAAATTATTGTGATAGTTATGTGGTTGTGACATTAGATGGTAAAACATGTATTTATAGGGGTTCTAATTAAAGATAACAATAGCTGGAAATTGCAATTGTATTCAATTGGCTGAAACTAGTGATTTTTCTGATGTTTTTTCTATACAATAAAGGGGGAAAATATGTACTCAAGAAGAACACAATATAGGAAGAGTGGTCTTAGAATCATAGCCTTAATATAGGGGTGCTAATTTAAGATATTGGCCACCACTCTTCCTATATTGTGTTCTTCTTTCATACATCTTTTCCTCCACACCATAATTTCTATATCTTCTTTATTTTTCTCTATCTCTCTTTCCGTACCTTCTCATCATAATCTTCATATCTTCTTTCTTTTTCTTTATATCTTTTTTCATACTTACTTTCCTCCTCACATAATCTTTATATCTTCTTGTCTCCTCATGAAATCTATGCATCCTTTTGCCCTTGATTTCAAACTCATTTTTATTTTGAGAAGATCTTCCATGATGACATCTCCTATCTCTTTGATTCACAAGCTATTCTCTCAAGGCATTCATTTGAGTATTCTAATTTTTAGTAAATTGATCCATAAGAGAAACGGTTCTAGGAGATGAGAGGTTTCGTTCACTTCCACTCATGATTTCAACAGGTCAACAATTATCAAGCAAATAATAAGAACAACTTAAGAAAATAAAAATAAGACCCTTAACACTCACTAAGTGTTTACACTCAAGAAATGTATTACTCATGTATATCATTCAATGATGACTTTTTTCAATGATGTGCATTCTTGTGTTTTTAAGTCCACAAAAGTTATCAACACAATGTAATAAGTCCACAAAAGTTATCAACACAAGATTTTAAGAAGGAAAACTCTAAGACAAAACTAAGAGAGTTTAAAATGAGAAATAAAATAAAAAACTAAATAAATGAAGACACCCTCAAATAGATTATCAAAGAAATATGAAAGATTAAAATTGAATGACTAAGTGATCCAAATATGTGGGAGGTAAGGTACTAAAATCAAAATTGCAATGCCTAAAAGAGGTAACATAATGCAAAAAAAAATTATGTTTCAATGTGCACAATTCTGGATTTTTGTTTGTTTGCAAAATGTCTTTTTTTCAAAAGTGTTTTTGTCTAGAATTACTTTTTCGCATCTATTATATTTTCATATTTTTCTCTGCATATTTGCATTCCTATAGTTTTTATAATCAATTTAGAGGAATCAGACATGTATAGAAGAAAAAAAATTGCAAGGGAAATTTTGAATCAAAGAAAGTTTGCAAGTGAAGTTAATGAAATGCAAATTTTTTTTCCAGCAACTCTAGATTTTGAATTTCATAAAAAATGAAGCAAATAATCATCAAACTAAACTTTCTCACACATATTATAACACTTATAATCAACTAACAACTCAAGATTACACAAAAAGAAAAATCAAATTTCAAGATATTAACCTAAAATTTCAGATTTTCCAAGAACTTCAAGAACATCAAAAACTTAAAAACATAAATTAAGGACAAAGATTATCACTTAGTGACAAACTCTAATACCAAATGATGTGGATTTTGTTGGTTCCACATGAGATGATAGATCTACCAAGTTGTAATACCCCAATTTTGTTCGACCAATTAGAAATAATTCAAAAAAAAAAGTAAATATATGTCTGAAAAAAATTTCGCAATTATTATTAATGAAGGTGCAAACACGAGAAAGGAGGGGGGTTGAATTGTGTTTGCCAAAGTTGACAACTTTTTGATAATTTACAAATAAATAAAAAAACTAGTTTGATTTTGGTGACTTACTTGGAGTATAAGCAATCAGATTCAGAGGCAGCAAGCAATGAAAGCATAAATAATTTGACACGTAGATTTATCCTTGTTCACCACTAACTTGGCTACATTCAGTCCCCTTATTCAGAAGGCTTTTATCCACTAATTCAAATACCTTGAATTACAGAGCACATGACCCTCCAAGCCAGTCTTCCCAAACAGCCTGAAAACCCCAGACTTTTGAGGAACTAACCACCTAGACCCTACAAGCCAAGTCTCCTTATTACAACCTGACAACCCCATATTGAAGAAGGAACTAAACCACTATCGAGTTGGATACAAAAGATTGGAATTTGAGTAGTTGCTTCTATAAAGCTGATGATAATAATAACTGTCACACTCTAAGAAAAGAACACTCAGAAAATATTTCTAACTCGAACAAGTGTTTCTCTCTTTGAACTCTAAGACTACTCTTTTATGCTTTTCGATGATTTTCTTCTTTAGCCTTGAGTATCTATTTATAGTTAAAATTTGGGCTTCAATTTAGTCCTTGTTTAATTATGAATTTTATTTTCTTCAGATCGCGTTTATAAATTCTTCAAATTGATTCTATTCATATTTTGTTGTAGATAAATCTTGATCAAATCTTCTTCAAATCTTGATCAAATCTTCTACAAATCTTGATCAAATCTTCTTCAAATATTCTTCAGATCTTGTTCAAATCTTCAACAAATCTTGACCAAATTTTCTTTCATACTCTTTGAAGTCAAATATATTGTTCTCATAAAATACTCTTGTTATCATAAAAACTCTAAGTGTAAAATGAGTTTGGTTCCAACAATCTACCCCTTTTTTATGATGACAAAATTTGTATTTTTGATAGCAACTTTTCTTTGTATTTCTTTGACTCCCCATAACAAATTTTCATTTTGTTTTGAATAACATGAATCTAATATAATACAAGAAAATATAAAAGTAATGTAAAACTAAACTACTTTAAAGTTATCACAACATCAGTCATGTATAAAGGAAGGTAAAGTTTAGGTTTTTCTTGATGAAGTCAAACCTATCTTCGAGTAGTGGTTTGGTGAATATGGCAGCACATTGGTGTTCAGTGTCTACAAACTGAATGTTTAGTACCCCTTTTTGAACAAACTCCATAATGAAGTGGTGTTTGATCTCTATGTGTTTAGTTCTAGAATGTAAGATAGGGTTTTTGCTTAGACAAATGGCGGAAGTGTTATCACAATAGATGGGAATGTTGGATTGTCGAATTTTGTAGTCTTCAAGTTGATGTTTCATCCAAATTAGTTGAGAATTGCAGCCAATTGCTGAAATGTACTCAACCTCTGTTGTTGACATTGCAATGGTGTTTTGTCTATTACATGACCAAGATATTAAGTTGTCACCTAAAAATGTGCAGTTGATACTAGTGCTCTTTCTCTCAAGTTTATCTCCAGCATAATCAGAATCACAGTAATCATTAAGTTTGTACTTAGGAGATTTGTTGTAGAAAAAGGTAAGTTTGGTAGTGCCTTTTAGGTATCTAAGGATTCTCTTAACAAGAGTTAAATGTGATTCCCTAGGGTGAGCTTGAAATCTTGCACATACACATACACTAAATATGATGTCAGGTGTGGAAGCGGTAAGGTAAAGTAGGGATCCTATCATTCCTCTATATGTTTTTGGTCAACTTTTTCGCCTAAATCATCTTTTTCAAGTGAACAAGTATGGTGCATTAGTGTAGCCATAGGTTTCCAATCACTCATCCTAAACTTCCTAAGAAGCTCTTTTGTATGTTTAGTTTGATGAATGTATATACCTTTTTGACTTTGCTGAATTTGTATCCCTAAGAAGAACTTAAGTTTTCCCATCATACTCATTTGAAATTCAAGCTGCATCAATTTAGAAAATTCTTGACAAAGAGTGCTATTAGTAAATTGAAAAATAATGTCATCAACATAAATTTGGATAATAAGAATGTTATCTCTTATTGATTTTCTAAAAAGTGTATTATCTACTTGTCCTCTTTCAAAGTTATTTTTAAGCAAGAAGTTACTCAGAGCTTTCAAACCCTGGCGGTTGTTTAACATAGACTTCTTCACTTATATAACCATTTAGAAAAACACTTTTAACATCCATTTGAAATAATGTAATGTTATTATTTGCAGCAAAAAAAATGTAGAATACAAATAGCTTCTAACCTGGCCACTAGAGCAAGTGTCTTAGTGTAATCAATGCCCTCTTGATGACTGTAGCCTTGTGCGACAAGTCTTGCCTTGTTTCTTACCACTTCACATTTTTCATTTAGATTGTTTCTGAAAACCAACTTGGTTCCAATAATGTTCTTTTTTGGTCTAGGTACTAGATCAAAAATATCATTCCTCTCAAAATCATTTAACTCTTCTTGGATTGCAAGAATCCATCCATCATCTGTCAATGCCTCATCAATAGAGGTAGGCTCAATCGATGAGAGTAAGCCAAAAAAACTGGTCTTCAAAGGATCACTTGCACTTCCAATGGTTAGAGTTTTAGGATGAGATGACCGGTACTTCCATCCAGATCTTTCTACTTACTTACCTTGACTATTTCTTATTTGATCAGATTCATCCTTTGAAGATTTCTCATATTCTTCTGATTCGATTGTAACCTCTGATTTTCATGTTCTTTTGGTTTGTCTGCATCTGCTTCCTTTGGTTCCGAAAAACCTGCACTATCATCATCTTGCTTTGACTTTTCAAGGTCAAGCTGTTTGTCATCAAATTTAACATGTATGGATTCTTCCACAATATGAGTTTCCTTATTAAACACTCTATAAGCCTTGGATCTTTCAGAGTATCCTATGAAGGTACACTTTTGAGATCTAGAATCAAATTTACCAAGGTTATCCTTAGTATTTAACATATAACAAGTACAACCAAATTGTTTAAAATAAGAGATGTTATGCTTTTTACATTTCCACAATGCATATGGTGTTTTATTCAATATAGATCTAATATAGAATCTATTTTGAATATAACATGCAATATTAATTGCTTCAGCCCAAAAGTGTTTTGCAACATTCATATCCTTCAACATGGTTCTGACCATTTCTTGGAGTGGTCTATTCTTTCTTTCTACAAATCCATTTTGTTGGGGTGTTTTAGGAGAGGAGAAGTTTTGAGAGATTCCATTCTCATCAAAAAATCATTCAAAGAACTTGTTTTCAAATTCTCCTCGATGATCACTTCTAATTGTTACAATCTTAAGACCATTTTCATTCATTATTTGTTTGCAAAATGTGATAAACACTTTGTGGGATTCATCCTTACTTCTTAAAAATTTTACCCATGTCTACCTAGTGTAATCATCTACTATAGCAAAACCATATTTCTTTCCACTTAGAGATGCTGTTTTCATTGGCCCAAAGAGATCTATATGTAAGAGCTCAAAAGGCTTTGAGGTAGAGACTGAGTTCTTAGGGTTAAAGGAGTTTTTTGTTTGTTTTCCCTTTTGACAAGCTTCACACATGATTTCAGTTTTGTAACTAAGCTTAGGTAGACTTCTAACTAGTTGAAGTTTATTCAATTTTGAAATTAATCTATGGTTTGCATGACCTAATCTTTTGTGCCAAATTAGTTTCTCTTCATTTACCGACATAAGACACTTAACCTCTTGTTTCTCTAGAATAAACATTTTTATCTTATAAATTTTGTTTTGCCTCTGACCTGTAAAGAGTACAGATCCATCCTTCTAACTAATTGCCTTGCACGTTTTTTGATTGAATCTAATATCATAATTATTATCACTTAACTGATTAATACTTAATAAATTATGCTTAAGACATTTAACAAACAAGACATCTTTAATAGAAGGGGAAGTACCATTACCAACTGTACCTTGACCAATGATCTGGCCTTTTTGCTTACCTCCAAAAGTCACTGTGCCTTCTTTGCTCAAAGTTAGTTCTTGGAACATAGACTTTTCTCCCATCATATTTCGCGAGCATCCATTGTCCAGGTACTATGATTGTTGAGGACATCTTCAACAAAGATAATTTTGTTCTTAGGTACCCAAATTTGTTTGGGTCCTGGTTTGTTATCCTTGAAAGGTTTCTCGTCTTTCCTTGTATTTAACATGGGACATGATAATTTGGAGTGACCTTTCTTAGAGAAAATAGTACACCAGATATCAGAGGGAATAAGTTTAGGTTTAGTTACAGTTTCTTCAAATCCTATACCTCTTTTACCATTTCTACTAACTCCATAAATCATAAAAGCATATTTGCTTCTTTTCATACCATTAGCAAGAAAATCTTGAAATACTTGTTCATGCTTATCAGAGTTACATGTGGTATTTTCAATTGATGTTGAACTATGATTGCTTTTTAGAGTTAGATTTTTAGCCTTAAGTTCATCAATATCAATTTTCAAATTTGCATTCTCTGTTTTAAGTTTAGTAATATTAGTTTTCAGAGTTGCATTTTCTGTTTTAAATTCAACACTTTGATTCTTTAAAGCATTAACTTTTTCAGTTAGATTTGTATTTTCTTTCCTAAGTGTTTTCAGATTTAAAAACAATTTGTGATTATTATTTAAAAAATCGTTTATAGCATTAATTAAATCAGATCGAGTAAAGTCAGAAAATACCTCAATTTCTTCATCCCATGTAACCAATAAACTCTTCTTCTTGGGTCTGGAATCTTTCCTCTTGTGTTCCGTTTCTTCATATTTGAACATTCTGACTTGATATGTCCAGGTTCATTGCATCGATAGCAGGTGATGCTTTACTTGTCATGTTTATCATCATTCCCTCTATTGGATTACTTGGAATATCTTTGGGGAAATTTCTTCTTTTTGTTGTGCCACATCTTTTGAATATCTTAATCACTATCCTCTTATTCTGATGTTGCCTTTAGAACCTTCTTCTTCTTGGATTTGAAGGCCAAAGTCTTGTTCTTCTTCTGGGGCTCATCTTCTTCATGCTCAATTTCATGTGATATGAGAGAGCTAATTAATTCATCCAGCTTTAGAGTATTCAGATCCTTTGCTTCCTGAATGGCAGTGATCTTAGGTCTCCACTTGCTTGTCAGACTCCTAAGAATCTTCTTCACGTAATCAACAATAGTATAACTCTTCTCAAGTACCTTTAATCCTGAGACCAGGGTCTAGAATCTAGAAAACATTGTTTCAATGTCTTCATCTTCTTGCATCTTGAACAACTCATACTTTTTGACTAAGAGGTTGGCCTTTGCTTCCTGAACTTGCTTGCTTCCTTCATAGGTTAAAATCAGACTATCATAAATACTCTTTGCTGTCTCTTTGTTGGTGATCTTCTTCTGATCAACATTCATCTTCTTTCTTCTGATCAACTTTTTGATAATTTATAAATAAATAAAAAACTAGTTTGGTTTTGGTGACTTACTTGGAGTAGAAGCAATCAGATTCAGATGCAGCAAGCAATGAAAGCATAAATAATTTGACACATAGATTTATCTTGACTCACCACTAACTTGGCTACATCCAGTCCCCTCATTCAGAAGACTTCAATCCACTAATTCAAATACCTTGAATTATAGAGCACCTGACCCTCCAAGCAAGTCTTCCCAAACAGCTTGACAACCCCAAACTTTTGAGGAACTAACCACCTAGACCCTACAAGCCAAGTCTTCTTCTAACAATCTGACAACCTCAGATTGAAGAAGGAATTAAACCACTATAGGGTTGGATACAAAAGATTGGAACTTGAGTAGTTGCTTCTAAAAAGCTGATGATAATATTAACTCTCACACTCTCAGAAAAGAACACTTAGAAAATATTTCTAACTCGAACAAGTGTTTCTCTCTTTGAACTCTAAGACTACTCTTTTCTGCTTTTCGTTGAATTTCTTCTTCAGCCTTGAGTATCTATTTATAGTTAAAATTTGGGCTTCAATTTAGTCCTTCTTAAATTCTGAATTGTATTTGGTTCAGATCACGTTTGTAAATTCTTCAAATTGATTTTATTCATATTTTGTTGTAGATAAATCTTGATCAAATCTTCTTCAAGTATTCTTCAAATCTTGTTCAAATCTTCTACAAATCTTGACCATATCTTCTTTCATACTCTTTGTAGTTCTCATAAAATACTCTTGTTATCATAAAAATCTAAGTATAAAATGAGTTTGGTTCCAACAATTAGATCGAAAAAAATCATCGTTTTATAAAATCTGACCAAATGTTTTGTGCATATTTACCTTATTCCTAGTACAAGAACAAATAAATAAATAAATAAATAAATAAATAAATAAATAAATAAATAAATAAATAAATAAATAAATAAATAAATAAATAAATAAATAAATAAATGTGCTCTCTTGTCCAGAGCCCCTTCTTTCTCTTCATCCCCCTTCTCCTTCTTTTTAGGTTCCTTGTTTTTTTTTTTCTCCTTTTATCTAATAAGGTTAAAATTTTCACTCATAATGAACTCAGTCCAAAAGGTGTGTCACTTTTTTCTCTAATTATCTAAGGTTGCTTGAGGATTGCTGCTAAACAATAGAAAAATCATACATCATTTTATCTCGTGGACACAAAGATTCATCCTTGTGGTCTATAAATTGAGATAAAAATTCATCAATTAGAAGGAGAAAATGGGGATGAAGTACAAAATTTGGATTGAAAATAAAAACAGAGAAGAAAAAAGAGAGGTTCTTCTTGATAAAAAAAAACTAAGCAAACATTAGATTCTGGAACAAGAATGAATTTGAGTAGAGAAGAAAAAACAACCCAACTTCATCATCAAAATCATATATTTCAAAATTAAAAGAAAAACATAGGAAAATAGAAACAGATAGTATCATTTTTTTAGTTACCACTCGTAACCATTGCCAACCATCAGTTGTGCACCGCTGCCGCCTTCTTCTTGGCTGCCATACACAGATCTGCCTCTATCACGTTTGTCTTGTTCTCTATCTCTTTAATATAGCTCTTAATTTTGTTGTTTGCTTGCTGAAATTTTTCATTTCACGCTTAAGAATATGCCTTTTATTTGTTGTTTGCTTGCTGAAATTTCTGATTTCACGGTTAAAAATGATGTTTTTTTTATTGGTTTAAAGATGAGATTAATGTTAAATGGTAAAAAAGTGAAAGAGATGTATCTTAAAGATAAGAAATACTCAACCTATAGGACTGTGAAATGGTGCGTTGATACTAAAATCTCGTCCATCCCTTTGAAGTTGATTTCTCATATCAGCTCCCCAGTTTCTATCTTTCCTATTATGTCCTTTGACCACTTATGCTATTTCCCCATTGGTCACGGTTTAGCTTCTAAGAAAGCATATCTCTCTAGAGCAATTGTAGCAGCTCTGACACCCCTATCACATAATACATATTGGAAGATATGTAGGCTTTAGTTAGACTTGCGTTATAGCAGAATCTATCAAGTTCGACAAAGTAGGCTTCAAATTTTTTTTTTTAAATTTGCGCATAGTAGGCAACACGTTAGACAAAGTAGGCTTCAATTTTTTTCCAGTCTGCACAACTTGCATTTTCATTTTAAAATTTTATTTGCCAAAAATAAAATCAAAGAAAATATTGGTTCAAATTATGTGTTGACAAATATTATTTCACGATAGTTCTAAAACTTATTTTTTTTCTTCTATAAATTAATAAATTAATTCGAAATCAATTTTTAAATTTGATTAAATCAGAAGTGACATCTTTTTTTAATATTTGAGTTGTTAAGACACAAGTTGTATTACTTGTTAGTTTTAAAACTCAATTTTAAAATCAAAAGTAATATAAAATATTCTTGAATGAATTAAATTAGATGTGACATCTTTTTATTTCTTGAGTTTTTGAGACACGAGTTGTACAACTTGATAGTCCTAAAACTCACATTTCAAAATAATTATTCAAATCAAGTAAACTCTTTTTTTTTCATAAAAAAAACAATTCTATTTTTTATTTTATCAACAACAAAACAAATTTCTTTTAAATATGATCAACATATCAACATTTTCTACCCAAGAACTACGTAGCTTTGATTTCTCCATCACACAGGGAGATACGTACGAGCAAGATCACACTCTTGTCAAGCACATTAATAAAAATTTCTTTTTATTTTTTCCCCTCTTTTTCTTAAGCACGTTTGTTTCATAATCACATTCAAAATAATTGATATACATATTTAATAATAACGAGAAATAAATATATTTAAGTTAATATTAATTTTCCACCATTAATTATAGGTAACCGTATTTTAACGGATGTCGTAGAGTGCTAATACCTTCCCTACGCATAATCGACTCCTGAACTCAAAATTAGGTTTCAAATACCATTTTTTTTTCTATTTTTAAGGGTTTCTCAATATTTTCCCTATTTTAAAATAAATTTTGTTGGCGACATTATTGAATTTGAGAAATACTTGAAATTTTAGGTCATGACACAAGTGATTTCTTCCAACAAAGTGACAAATAAAAGATAAAAGAAAGAAGAAAAAGATGAATAAAGTAGAGAATATGAAGAAGGAATGCGCCACAACTAAGAACGTTAGAATCGCCACAATAGTAAGGAGGTCATTGATTGATAAGATTCAAACAAGTTCTAATCCAAGAATTCAAAGAGGAGACTTCACTCAACATTCTCACAACGAGAATTTCTATTTCATTTCAAAAAATTTCAAATAGGATTACAAATGTCTATTTATAGCAAAACTATCTCTAAACCTAAATGAGTCATAAGTGACACAATTCTCTAGATCCATATTAGAAAAGTCAGTTAAAATAAGATATAAATATAAAAATAAACACATACATATCAATATTTTAAAAATTATCATTTAATGTGAAGGATATTAGAAAAAGCAATGAAAGTAAATTATTATGTATTATATATTACAACCATCACAAGAAAAAGAGAAAACCTCCCATATGAATTAAATATTTACAATGTAGGGACTATAACGAAACAAAAAGTTAAGATACAACAAAAGTATCATCATAGGTCAACATTCATAATGTAGTTCAAAGAAAGTTATTCATGTAGATATATAAATCTACTGGGTTCATATAAAAAACAAAGAGCTAATCCTTCATATTGAAAGATGAAAAGCCTAAGAGAAAACACACTTTAAAAGCAATACAGTGTTTTTCCAAGTTCAACCAATTAAAAACTTTGTTTATTGATATTAAATGTAGGGAAAAAAAGAGAGCAACAACATCAACAAATAAAAAGAAAAATGGGAAATAGAATATTAGTATTGGTAAATTTGAGGAGCATAGTGTGTATGTATGTGTGTATATATATATATATATATATATATATATATATATATATATATATATATATATATATGTATTTATATGTATGTTAGCGTATGAATTTAAAAATTGTTGAAGTTCCACATTGGAAAACTCTCATGAATTGAGTAGCTTTCAACTTTATAAATACTAAACTCCCACGTTGGATAGTTCATAGTCCCACAGTGGATAGTTAACATATGTGGGTTTGCTTCCATCACTATATAAAGAGTGTCAAACTCTTATGATAGACACATCAAAATTGAATGCATTTTCCAACTTTCTCTTTTCTCCATGTTTTGTTCGATGCATTTTCAAGCCACTTCTCCCATTTCCTTCGACGATTTTTGTGTTGTAGTCCCTTTGATATTTGAGTGGTTCTAATACCATTTTTCTTTTAGATTGGTTTATACCGTAGATCCTTCGATTTTTTAGCGTAGTTTTTGTGCCGTAGTCTCTTCGATTTATAAGTGGTCACAGTACCATATTGCGAGTGGCTTTAACCGCTATATTGAAAGTGACTTTAACTGCCATATTGAGAATGACTTTAACCACCATATTGAGAGTGGCTTTAACCGCCATATTGAGGGTGTAATTCCAAAAGGGACTTTATGGTTGATAGTCTGCCTTGCCCAATTTAGGCAGTACCGCGAAATGCCTTAAAGAGAGCGACCTAGTCCGTGACTTAACCTAATAATATCTTCGGTGGCATAAATTTATTTTGAAATAGTTTTTCGAAACTCAAAAAACAAATATTTTAATACGGTTTTTTCTGCCATGTCAACCAAAGAGATTACTAGATCTGGTTCTGATGCCTTTAATTTCAATAATATGTTTCATTGAGGCAAACAAAAAAGGATAAGAAAACTAAAGAATTAGCCCATGCGAGGGTAATGATTACCTCTGTAAGAATTATATTCTTGATGGACTTGGTTGTGATTTGACTACTACAATTCCCATAATATTGTGAGCTGCTACCTCAAGTATCAGATGACCGACGACAGATTCTTGGAGGCTCACTCCCGTGAAATTCAGAAGATAGCTCATGAGATTATTTCAAAAGGTATGATTTTAGATGAAGAATTTCAAATTGTTGTTATTATTGATAAACTACCCATGGTTGGAAGGATTTCAAAAATTCTCTCAGGCATGAAACAAAAGAATTTTTTCGAAAGAGTCTAATAACCCGTCTCCAGAAAAAAAAATCTTGTTTATGGTTTTCTTGTAAATAATGTAAGGTTTACTTACTCTATATGAGCATATTTGTACACCAATTCTAAATATGATATTTTTGTTGGGAAATGGTATGTCACTCATTACATGTTTAAATTAAATGTTGAAATTAATAAAATGTCTCCTTCTACTTACATGTTGTGTGATTTTAATATTTGGCATGCTAGACTCTTTCAAGTGAACAAACATGTGATTTCAAACTTAAGTAACTTATGTTTAACTCCAAAGTTATCTTTAAATGATTTTGAAAAATGTGATTTTTGTAGTCAAGCTAAAATAACTAAGAGTTCACATAAATCTATAGTAAGAGAATCTGAGTCTTTAGATTTATTACACTCCGATATATGTGAACTTGATGGGACATTAACAAGAAATGGAAAACGTTATTTTATCACTTTTATTGAAGATTGTTCTAACTATACTTGTGTATATCTAATGAAAAATAAAACTAAAACTCAATGGAATTGTTGATAAATACAAGGCTCGCCTTGTAGCCAAAGGTTTTAGACAAAGGGAAAATGTAGATTTCCTTGACACTTTTTCACCGGTCACTAGAATTACATCCATTACGGTACTTATTTCATAACTTGGTGATACACGAAATGGATGTCAAAATAGCTTTTTTAAATTGTGACTTGGAAGAAGAAATCTATATGAAACAAGTTGAAGGTTTTGTGATTCATGGACAAGAAAACAAGGTCTGTAAGTTAGATAAACTTTGTATCGTCTAAAACTAGCTGCTAAGCAACGGCATGAAAAGTTTGATAACTTGGTTATATCATATGAGTTTAAAGTGAATGAAAGTGACAAACGTATATATTACAAATTTGAAAATAAAATTTTCACTATCATATGTATCTATGTAGACGACCTACTCATATTTGGCTCAAACATTCATGCGGTAAATATTATGAAATCACTATTGTGTAACAACTTTGATATGAAAGACCTCAGAGAAACGAGTGTAATCCTGTAATCAAGATTACTAGGTCAGAAAAGGGAGTTTCTTTGGATTAGCCTCACCATGTTGAAAAAAATCCTAAAGAAATACAAATACTTTGACTATAAATCTGCTTGCACACCATATGATCTAAGTGTGAAGCTTTTCAAGAACACTAGTGAATGTGTTAGACAAATTGAACATGCGAGAATCATTGGAAGACTCAAGTATGCCACTGACTGTACTAGACCCGACATTGCCTACATCGTGGTATTATTGTGCAAGTTTACCAATAGCCCTAGTATGGAGCATTGACACGCTATTGAAAGAGTCATGAGATACCTTAAAAAGACTGTGAGTCTCAGATTACATTATCAAATATTTTCTGTCGTCCTTGAAGGATACAGTGATGTGATTGAACCACTTTATTAGGTGACTGCAAAGCACTATATTTTTAGTATAACCGGTGGTGCTGTATCTTGAAAATAGAAGAAACAGATGATACTGGCCCATTTGACTATGGAATTTGAAATGATAGCACTAGCTACTGCTAGTGAAGAAACGAGCTGGTGCTTGCTAGCTGAGATCCCTTTGTGGGAAAAACCTATGCCAGCTGTGTCAATCCACTTACAGTACCGTGGTTATTGTAAAGATTGAGAATCATTATTACAATGGTAAGAGATGACAAATACGTGGTAAGCACAATACTATTAGAGAGTTACTTTCTAAAGGAGCTGTGATAGTGGATCATGTACGCAGTGATGAGAATTTAGCAAATTCTTTGACGAAAAAGTTAGCTAGAAAGAAAGTTATATATACATCCAAAAGGATGGGACTAATCCCTATAAAGTCACTCATGATGGCAATCCGACCTAAAAGACTGGAGATATCAAGAATTAGGTTCAATGGATAATAACAAGTCGTGAAATGATATGAGATGAACATGCTATTATAAATCAGAGAAGCATGATTCCTAAAGTGATGATAGAATGAAATAATATAAACTCTTAATGAGATCTATACTCTATGTGGAGTGGAGTACCTAGCTACATGAGTACTCTTGATAGACTCACCTATGTGAATGTGGAATTGGGGCCGTTTCCTATGGAATTTTGAGGTAGAATTGCTAGAGCGTTCACTATACTGGGATAGACGTGCAGGGAAATTAATGCACGGGATTTTGAGAATACACCTTATGAAAAGGTTGTGTGGGGGTTTGATGTTAGAGATAGAGTTCAAGACTACGAGTTACTCTTGTTGAATCTGAATCTTATTGTGCAACGTTAAAGTCATAAGAAACATCTGCTTATGCACAATCTTATAGAAGCATTTGACACTACTTCCGAAACATTTTTTTAATTCAAGTGGGAGATTGTTGGAACATAAAGTATGTTAGTGTGTGAATTTAAAAATTGTTGAAGTCCCACATTGTAAAACTCTCATATATTGATTAGTTTTCCACTCTATAAATACTAAAGTCCCACATTGGAATAGTTAACATATGTGAGTTTACTTCCATCACAATATTAAGAGTGTCAAACTCTTGTGATAAACACATCAAAGTTGGATGCATGTCCCAACTTTCTCTTTTCTCCATCTTCTTTTTGGGGCATTTCCAAGCCACTTCTCACATTTCTTTTTGTCCCTTCGACGATTTTTGTGCTGTAGTCACTTTGATTTTTGAGTGGTCCTAATACCACTTTTCTTTTAGAGCGGTTTATGTCATAGACCCTTCGATTTTTTAGAGCAGTTTTTGTGTCGTAGTCCCTTCGATTTATGAGTGATCATAGTATCATATTGCGAGTGGCTCTAGCCACCATGTTGAGAGTGACTTTAACTGTCATATTGAGGGTGTAATTGCAAAAGGGACTTCGTGGTTTATAGTCTGCCTTGCACAATTTGGACAGTGCCGCGAAATATCTTAAAAAGAGCGATCTACTTCGTAACTCAATCCAATAATATTTTTAGTGACATAAATTTATTTTAAAACAATTTTTCGAAATTCAATAAACAAGAATAAACCTTGATTTGATGAAGTTTCGTAGTTGAAACTATATATTATATTGCATAAATGAAAATAAGATCACGTGAACCATAAAAAAGAAAAAAAAAAGATGCTTATAATTAATATCGGATAAAAGAATTTGTATAAGCTTTGATGAATTGAGTCACATAGTAAAGAAATTGCATAAATGAAAATATCATATTGGTTTGTGAAAAAAAAATCATCATACCTCGTGTGAGTGCTTAGACCCTAGCTATGAGCCCTTATATATCCAAGTTCCTGTAAATTGTATGAAATTTGAGAGTTGTTAAATTGCTTAAAAATATGCTACACATGGCGAACTAGTTTGTCTTGAGAAATTCTTTGGCAATCACGTGACGGAGAAATTGTGAAATCGAATGGAGGAAAATAAAAAGTTTCTAATAATAATAATTAAATATAATTCTTTTAATAGGAAATCAAATGGACACAACCCACACAACTACTATCAAATAATGCTTCTTTGTAGTAATGTCAGAAACAAATTTGTGTTTAAGAGACCTTATTGGTAAAAAAAACTGTATGACAAAACACGAAAACTACAAAACATATGTGGTGTAAAATGAGTTTTAGTGAGAGTGGTTTGTTATGTATTTATACTTGTTAGAATCATGCGGGATAATGTAACGTTCTGACTTCAATTATGTGACTCGTTGTGATTTTTACGCTTTAATATGTACATCTTTTATTTTTACATTAAGCATGTGAAGAGGAAAAGATGTTGAGCTTTTTATGAAAAAATACATAAAATGACAATTGGTAACTAATCTGGATATGATGAAAATATAATTTGTAACTCATGGCATATGAATAGTCTCTTCATTTTGCTCTAAATCAAATTTTTATTTAAGTGGAAAGCCACTTATTTGAATTAATTGAGAGAATAAAACAATTTGAAAGGATAATTTTGGACAAAAAAATGGTCTTAAACTACCTTCTAGGAAACAAATTTCACGAAAAACTAAGAGGAAACAAATTTCACGAAAAACTAAGAGGATAATAACTTGAAAGGATAATGGATGAAGAATATGAGGAAAAACTAAGAATTTTTTCTTAGAAAAAAGTGAGAGAGCGATAACTCAACAAAAGTTTACGAAAAAGTCAATTGGAACTTATATTAAGAGACATATATAATAATACTATCTTCATTCTTAAATATATGACCATATTAATCAAATTACAAGAATTATGAAAGTTCATAGTAGTATTAAATTTGTTTACAATTGAAGTTGTTTTTAGAATTATATCCTTCAAGATAGAAAATTAGTTAATGTTTTGGTTGTAGTATTTATTATTGGATATTCTTCCTTCTCTCTCCCCACTTGGAATTATGTTTTGAGGTTTTAAC
Organism: Cicer chorassanicum; assembly: GCA_037974735.1. Classification (NCBI taxonomy): domain Eukaryota; kingdom Viridiplantae; phylum Streptophyta; class Magnoliopsida; order Fabales; family Fabaceae; genus Cicer; species Cicer chorassanicum. The sequence goes on from JBBPBP010000002.1 coordinate 27,461,315, forward strand.
GATTTTGAATTCTCTCAATCCAAATTTCTCTCGATCTTCCTCAATCATCTTTAATTTTTTATTATTTTTTTAATTTTACATTTCTTTTAGTTTTTTTTTTCTAGATCGAAAATTCATATCGTATTAATCATTGATATAAAATTTTGCACAAATCTTTCATGGATGTAAGGATGTATTATCTATACTATATATAAATGCAATACTCCATTTTAGTGTAGTATATTTAGCTACCTAAAATACCCGTACAATTTTTTATAACCACCATTGAGAAAAAAAAACCACCAATAAACAATAGCAAGAAAAAAAAGAGATAAGAGTGTTCGTTTGGATGCTAGTATAGTATAAATTTTGTAAATATTAAGTAAAAATGATTTTAAATTTAAGTGAAATTTACATATATGATATAAGATTTAATTTATATACACTTACGATGTAAATATTTTTTATATTGTCGGTTAATCTTAGCTGTTGAATCATTAAAATCCTTTGACTTTTATTGTAACTATATCAAAAATCACAACTATAAATAACTGTAAATTTTTTTACATTATCGATGCGTGAATGATAATTAAACTCATATGATATATATGGCATAAACTTTGGATCCAACGAAAAAAAATAAAAATTAAAAAAATAAAGTACAAACTCGCTTTTAACGGTGTTGAGCATTTTCATGGTCGCAAACTCAAATCGCGCAACAATGGCAGTGTGTTGACACCTAATTTTGTGTGCTTTTTATTTATTTATTACTTTTTTATTAAAAAAGGAAATAATATATATATACATATATATATATATGTATATAATAAATATATAAATAAATGTGAAGAAATATAAGAAAAAATAAATAATTAGAGCTATAAACTTTAGACAATCACGAGTGTTTCTAGTTCTTGTTTGTCTCTAATTCCTGTTCAGACTTTTTTCTAAAATAAAAAAAAATAAAGGTATATAATTGATTGAAAAGAAACCGAAAAGAAATGGAATGATGGTAATAAGAATCAGTATAATGGTGATCAATTGAATGAAAAGAAACCGAAAAGAAATTGATTGATGGTCATAAAAATTGGTATATTGGTGATCAATTGGATGAAAGAGAACCGAAAAGAAATTGATGAATAATAATAAAAATGGTGATAATTCACAATTATTTCCTTGTCTTTCGTAACCTACACCCAAAAAGTCTATAAATAATCAACACAAAGAAGAGAAAAGGGAGAACACGATTGAGTAAAAAAAAAGAGAAAGAAGAATAGGCAAGGAAGGTATCACTTTCTTATTGTTTCTCTAATTTTCTTCTTATTAGTTTTTGTATTGCATCCCTTCAAAAAATGTAGTTTAGTTTTTTTTTTCCTTTTTCTGTTTATGCAAGAAATAAACTCATATGTTAAACTTTCATTTTTCTAAAGTTATCTGTTACTAAATTTGTTTTCTTTGCAATACAAAGTACTAAAAAAATATATAAATAATTGATGTTTATAAACCAATCACCAAGAAAACAAATTCCACCATATCGTAATATAACAGAAAACTCATATCACGTCTTTATCAAATAACTCAAAAAAAAAATCATAACAACGAATAAATAGTTTTTCCCTTAGGATTATAATTAATGGTCGCTGCCGCCGGATGAAATTCATCCTTGCTCGCCGCGCCACATCACTCACCCCTAATAGTTGGTGGCCTTTGTGTCGCGATAGATCTGACAACGCACGAGCAAATCCTTTAACAGGCTACTTCACCGTCGCGTCCATCTGTTTAATCGCGTTACGTTGTTTTCTAACAAAAATCAAATTTTCTTTACTTTAAAACAAAAATAAAAAGATACAATCCGTGAACAGACATCTCACCTCTTTTTTTCATTATTTTTATTATTATTATTATTATTATTATTATTATTATTATTATTACATTTTCGTTACGTTGTTTTCTAACAATTTTTTTTATTATTTTAAAACAAATATAAAAAGATACAATCCATGAAAAGACATCTCACCTCTTTTTTCTCGTTATTATTATTATTATTATTATTATTATTATTATTATTATTACATTTTTATTTTTGGATACGTATATAATAGTTATTATAATAAAAAATAATTAAAATAGAGTAATAATAAAAATCGGACAACACATAAATATTTTCTACCCAAGAACTACGTGTATTTTGATTTCCCTATTGCACCTGGGGTTACGTAGGAGCAAGGTTTTTCCCTTGTCAAACCAAATTAATAAAAAAAAATTCATTCTTTTATTAATGTAAATAATTTATTTTCTTTTTTATTAATTTTTTAGGGGTAAAATAAACAATTAAATAAATAAATAATTTGTACAATTAATATAGGGCAACCATTTTAACAGATGATATAGGATAATATTACTTTTTCTAGTCGTAATCTACTCCCGAATTCTTTTTTTTTTTGTTCAAGAATTTTATTTTAGGTTTTATCTAATTTTCCCTTTTAAAAAAATAAAAGTGGTGGCGACTCCTTTTTCACGGACAAACCGGACGCGACACAGTATTAATGGCATGACAATTCAAATTTTAATAATTTTGTACTTACTAAAATTTCCTATGCTATGCCTTGTTTATTCATCCAAATTTCAAGTATCAATAAAATAGGTCGGTCGTTCTTAAGTTTTTCACTGAATAGTTCCTTATTTATACTCTTCTAAAGAACGTGACATAAACTTTGAGTAAATAGTGATTTTGGTCTTAAAATGTGACGGTGTTACTATAGTATCTGAATGTATCGAAATTACAAAATCATTCTTGAGTGTCTTATGCTTGTAATTTCGTGGATCAAACTAAACAACAAAAGACACATATGAGAACCAAATTAACTAACAAAAAGACACAAAGAACTTACAAATACCAAAAGTAGACACATTCAAGTACATTTTTGTAATTTTGATATATTCAGAAGGGGACTACAATGACAATGACTCATACATCATGGATCAAAATGACTATTTAGTGTATGTTTGGTATCATAGTGAGTTTGCCAAAATCAATGTGAACTACCATGATTTTACAAAACTAGTACTTGTTGCTTTTCAAAATCAAAGTGACTCACAATGATTATGACAAATCAACCGTGATACCAAACATGGAATTACTCCATAAATGTTGTTATTTAAAGTGATCATGAGTCATGACTTGTCAAAATGGATATACTATTACTAGTTGTGAATTTGAAAAAGATTTTTCATGCTTGGTTATATCTTGAAACTCTTACATGGGTTTCTGCCATAAGTACAAGGCAGGGAGGGGGAAATCAACTGTGTCAATGATTTTGTTTGATTTAAGAGTTTGAGCTTTCATAGAAATAATGGTTGATGAAGTCTTAATAAAAAAGAAAATATACAAAATGGTGTCTTTCACTCTAGTGAGCATGAATTCCATGGCTGTCAGATTGAATACTAGAACTAATAATAGTTTATTTAGTGTTAAACAACTAACGAAAAAGATGTATAAATTGAGAATTATGTATAATGAGCTATGTAGCTCTGACACTTCTGATCGACGTTGTGTCCTGGTATCTGACACCAACACATTGATTACATTCTATTGATTTATTTTTCCAAATTATTACTAGTGTCGACGTGTCAATGTTGTATCAATATTTTTGCTTCATAGATAATGCGTTTTCCTCTCCTTACTCTTGCAACACACTAAATTTGGGTGAGGTGTAGAAACCTAACACTATTACACCATGTGAAAAAAGTTTGGACAAATTATATTTGGGGTATAGTTTTATTATTTTTCTAGTTTTATGCGGGTGTTATGGTTTGATTAATTGGCTAATATGAAGTTTTGATCAACTATATATACTTATGTTATTTACATAAAAAAATGTTTCTCAATTTGAAATGAAAGTATATAACCATTATAAGTTATTTGAAATCAGAAGTATTGCAGTTGATGGAGTATTTCATGATTCATCTACCCAAGAATCAACAAAATTAGATGGATATAATTCAGATCATAACATAGGCTCACCAAATATATATATATATATATATCAATGAAAATGACATCATTTAAAATTTTAATTCTATTTTAGTATTTTATGTATTTTTTCTATATTTATTTCATCTCATTGTTGTCACGGAAAATTCTTTTCACGGCGGACTTTTGTCTCAACTTCTTATTTTTATTTTTCTTCATCATCCAAACTTCTGGGAAAAGAGTAGAGTTAACTGAGTAAAACAACTACGTAATTAAAGACTAAGAATTTTATTTAAAATCGTAAATGGCTTATTTTCTTTGATTTGAGCTGGCATACCTAAGTATTTCCCTCAATTCTAGTTTTTATAGACATTCCAAAATATTCAGTGTAAAGAACATTACAGAGACAATCTACAATACAAATATTTCAAATCAAACGCATAAATGTTAAACAAAATTTTCAAATCAAACACACAAATATTAGACAAAAAAGAAGATGAATATAAAGGCACTTGTCCTCCAAGAACAATAATTAAGCTGGATGTTGCTTGTTAAGTTGATTGAATATATGCAATATTGGTTGAATCAAATATGCAATGCAAATTCAAAAAGAAGATATAATCAGATTTTTTTTTAAGTTGATGTAATTGGAGTTTGAAAGGATGTGGGGTGGGCTTGTGGAAATAAAAGAGAATGTTTGGAGATTAAGGAATGTAAAAAATTAATAGCTAGTAAATGCATAAGATGTTTGGAATTGAGTGTAGTTAATATTATGTTTGGAATTGGAAGAGGTGTGTAACTACTTGAAAAATTCATTAAACGGTAAAAATGAAACAACAAAACAATTATCACAAAATTGATTTGGAGAAACATATTAGAGAGAAAAGAAAATGATTGTTTTTCAGTTAACAACTCAACGTATAGTTGGAGGTGGTACAATTATAATTATGTGGCGTATAAAATATTGATGTGTGATGACCAAAACTAGGGAGGTTGTTTTAATAGATTATAATAGATGATTTGGAGGACAAAAGACGGCTACAAAATTCTTGGGTTCTATACCTTTGATTTCCTTTCCTTCTATACCTTAATTGTCATTAGTTTTTAAAAATCAATGGATAAAAAAATAAAAAAGGGAAGATCATGAAAAAACTAATGGTGTGGAGTTGGACTCTGATGTTGCGAAATTCACTGGTCGTAAATTTGGTGGACAATAAGCATCATATGCATTCTCATAATAGAACTCCGACACACCACACTTTTCATCAAGTTCGTCATTATCAGCCGCATCCTAACCGTAATGGTTGATATGGTAGTAGCTGGCTTTAAACATACCATTACTCATTAAACATTTGTGTGGACAAAACTAATGGTATGGTAGTAACTGGCATTAACTTTAGTCCAAATAGACCAATCATGCTAATATGCATGAGAATGATTGTGAGGAGAATGTAGTGATGAATGTATAGCCAATATTGTTCACATGTTTCATAAGTTGTTGCATTCATATCTTGAATCTACAAAATTATAAGTTTTGTATTGCTTAAGACAACATTTGTAAAAGATAAACACAAGTAATGCCAATACAATCTTGTTTGTGTATGTGTGTGCACTGGACATCTTACTATGTTCAATTTCAAACTTCAGTGTTAAAGGTAAATGCTTACCTCTCAAATATGAACACTTTTAGACAATTACAAAATCACATAACCTGTAGCACCGAAACCTTGGACTGAAGCTGTGACTAGTGTTTGACACATGTCAGTGTCTAAAATAAACACATTTGGCTACATTCGATCACTTCATATTTTAATGTTATTTTCTATGTCTACGTGTCGGTGCTTCATAGCACATACTATCGAAACTGTAGCAAATTGTGTCTATTGTGTGTGCATTTGAATTTGTTTTATAGAAGAGCCCTAAATGTGTGTTACAAGATGCTTATAAATTTACCTGGTTGATATAGACAACATAGCCAAGACATAAGTAAACAATAATAAATGGGAGAAGCAATGGTGCAACCACTGCATACACCATTCAAATCAGTATTGAGAGACAAACAAAAGGGATGATTCTAAAGTAACGCAATGAATAAAGATATAGACTCTTCACTCGTCGACGACCTATAGTACAACAAGACTTGAAAGTATCCCAAATTAGTAAGCTAGGCTGAAGAACTTCCTAAGAAAACCCTGATAGTCCATCTGTTAAGACGTATGTCACAAATAAATTGCCCTGAAACATAAAACATAGAAGAACTCAATCTCATTAGAATAATTTCGGTCTTAACCCTCCAATTCCCAAGAGAAGGAAAAAAGACCTTGGTAATCTGGAGTTCAATCGAGAGCTAATTAAAGTCTGCTGAATGATTATTCCAATCAATTTCATTGAAGAATACCAATGTAGCACCGTCACTAGACATATGTAAATGCACTCAATTACTTCTTACTTTTAACTTATTAATGATGTCTATATGTCAGTGTGTCGTATCAGTGCTTCAAAGAAGGATACACAAAACTATTCTTTGAATTGTGCTTTAATCATTGATGGAAACTACTTCAACATTTAAGGCGCGAATTGGACAACAAATGCCAGGAATAATAGAAATGGAAACAACATACGTGGGTGGTGACAATGGTGGCAAGTTGACTCGGAATGGCTTTAGGATGGCTAATAAAATTTCCAATTGTATCAAGAAGAGATCCTGATAACACACTCACGAAGAACACGTTTCCAACAAGAAAGTAGAAAACCATGTTGTAGAATTTTGATCTCCTCCTTACTTCTCGCAACACATTATGTGACTTTAACCATAACAAACATTGCGAACGACACAACATATATAAAACCTTTGAGTACAACACTTGGAAGATATCCTGTCACTATAGAGCTTAATTATGGTCTAAAGAATAAACAATATGGAACATGTCAGTTTAAAATAAGGAAACAAATACTCTTTGTTCTAAATTAAGAAATATTCTATAAATTATCAAGAATACGAAGATGTGAAATGCATATACTATTAAGAGAGAGAATGAGAGGGGAAATGTTTAATCATTTATCTTAGTTTTCTTAATCAGACATTTATATGTCTTGCGAATTCATAGGGAATTTCTCTTTGCATTAAGGGCTTGTTTGGATTTGGTTATTTGAGCTTTTCTACTAACTTAAACACTTCTATAGAAACAGCTTATGGCATGTCCATAAGTTGTTTTCAACTTATTTTCATATGCTCCACATGATAACTTATACATAAGCACTTATATGATAAACGCTTAATTAAGCTGTTTAACCAACCTATTGTTAAATTTCAATTAAGATCATAGTAAATGAAACGGAGATTCATCAGTCACTCACCCAAGAATGTTCTTCGTTTTAGTAAAATGGTGATTGATGAGTTTTTCACCCAAGAATGTTCTTGGTTTCAGTAAAACAAAGATTGATCAGTTTTCAACCAAGAATGCTCTTGGTTTCAGTAAAACAAAGATTAATCAGTTTTCACCCAAGAACGTTTTTGGTTTCAGTTTTGCAGCAATTACATAGAAACATAATTGGAACTTGCAATGCTAAACTGAACACACACAGTTAACCCAATTCAGAGTTAAACTCTTACGTCTAGAGGACTGGATCTGACTTCGAATTATCACTAATATGAGATGAAATGATTACAATGTTTTCTATCTTTTGCTGCCAGTTTTCTGCACAATCTAAAAACTGCATCTTTCTATATGCATTGAATCAGCATTGCTTACTTTGGCTTATATAATAGTTGGTTACAATTTAGAAGCAACAAACAAAAGTAGTTACAACTAATTAACTGACAACTAACTACCCAAAACAAATTGCTTGTAAGTTCCCATCTTCAAAGTCTTCTAATTGAGTACCACTTATTAAAATTATCCACCTTGGTACCAAATGAGAACCTTTAGCCTGTGATTCTTCAAGTCAGATCCTCTTAGTCCTCTGTCTCAATTTCTAGATTTAATCTTAAGCAAATTCAAACAATGTCTAAATTTGTTAAGTGTGACAGGTTTTGTAAACATGTCAGCTGGATTGTCACTTGTGTGCACCTTTGCCACATTTATCTCACCCGTTTCAATGACATCCCTGATGAAATGAAGCCTGATGTCTATATGCTTGATTCTTTCATGATACATTTGATTTTTACTCAAATGAATGGTACTTTGGCTGTCACAATTTAGGCAAACAGACTCTTGTTTAACACCAAGTTCAGTGATCAATCTATTCAGCCAAATTCCTTCTTTCACAGCTTCAGCAAGAGCAACATATTCTGCTTCTATTATTGATAATGCCACTATGTGTTGAAGATTAGCTTTCCAACTGACTGTGTTGTTGAACACTGTGAACACATATCCTGTAAAAGATCTTCTTTATCTAAATCCCCAGCAAAATCAAAATCTACAACTCCTTGGCCTGGTTTTGATGATTATGAAATTTTGCTGTATTCCAAACACATGCTTCGAGTTCCTTTTAGGTACCTTAGAATCCATCTGACAGCTTGCCAATGGCTCATCTTTGGATTTTCCAAAAACCTGATTGTGACACTTACAACATGAGAAATGTCTGACCTTGAGTAGACTATAGCGTACATGATGCTCCCTATGGCACTAGCATATGGTATTGTCTTCATGTCTTATGTCTCCTTGTGTGTGTTTGGTGACATGGCTGATGAATGTTTGAAGTGAGCTGCAAGTGGAGAGTTGACAACCTTTTATACAATCATATTGAACCTATTTAGGATTTTTTTCAATGTAGCTCTCTTGGGAAATTATCAGTTTTCCTTGCTCTCTGATTTTGATGATTTCTATTCCTAGAATTCTCATGGCTGGTCCCAAGTCCTTCCATTTTTCTATTTCTTTCATACTTTTAGATGCCATTTGCATGTCATCCACATATAAAAGCAAGTAAATGTATATTGATGATGATACTTGTTTATAATACACACAACTATCAAAATTATTTCTAGCATAACTTTGACTAAGCATGAATGAATCAAACCTCATTTCCTTGGTTCCTAAAGCCATCTGGTTGTTGAATTAAGATTGTTTCATTCAAATCACCACGGGGAAAGGCTTTTTTGACATCCATATGTTCTAGCTCCATGTCAAAGTGTGCTACCATGGCTAGAATTGTCCTTATAGATGCATGTTTGACTACTGGAGAAAAGATCTCATTGTAGTCCACCTTTTCCTTTTGAGTGAATTCCTTTGCTACTAGCTTTGCTTTAAACCTAGGTGGTTCTACTCTTTGATTTCCTTCCTTCGTCTTGAAGATCCACTTGTTGCCTACAATTCTGGAGTTGGCAGGCTTAGGTATGAGTTCCTAAGTATTGTTGTTCTTCAGTGAGTTCATCTCCTCAGTCATAACTAAAATCCATTTGTCTTTGTCTTGATACTTGACAACTTCATTGTAGTTCCTGAGATTTCTTGTATGATTTCTTCAGCAGCATGTAATGCATAACTGACGATGTCTACATAACCATATCTTTGAGGAGGTTTTGATGTCCTTCTTTCTCTATACCTGATGAGATTGTAGTCATCTAATTCTTGTTCTGCTGAATTGTCATGGTCTGGAAACATAGCATATTCAGCTGGGTTTGCATCAGTCTTGTTTAGTTGAGCCTGTTGTTGATCTTTCTCCTTTTCTGTAGCTTGCTCTACCTCAAGATCAAACCTCTCTGCTTCAGTTTGATGTGAATTTTCATTAGCAGCCTTGGTTAAGGACTTATATAGGTCATCCTCATGAAACTTAACATCTGTGCTAATGATACATTTCCTATTTTCATGACACCATATCCTATAACCTTTTACACCACTTGGATATCCAACAAAGTACCCTTTCTTGGCTCGAGGAACTAGCTTCCCTTCATTTACATGATAGTATGCAGCACACCCAAATACTTTTAGGTGATTGTAATTAGCAGCATGTCTAGTCCACATTTCTTGAGGAGTTTTGAGTTCAATTGGATTTGACGGGCTCAAATTTATCAAATAGCAAGCTGTATGGACAACTTCTCCCCAAAATTGTGCATGTATACCGGAAATTGACAGAATGCATCTCATTCTTTCAAGCAGGGTTCTATTCATCCTTTCAGCCATGCCATTTTGCTGAGGTGTGTGTCTTACAGTCCTATGCCTGTTCACACCATGCGCTTTGCAATAGCTAGTGAACTCCTCACTACAAAGTTCAAGACCATTATGTGTCCTTAAGGTCTTAATTCTTTTGTCAGTTCTATTTTCCACCATAGATTTCCAATCTTTAAAGGTTTTGAATGCTTCATCCTTGCTTTTCAACATGTATATCCATACTTTTCTACTATAGTCATCAATAAATGTAATGAAATACTTGTTACCTCCATGTGAAGCAATTTTGGTAGGGCCCCACAGATCACTATGAACCTATTCTAGAATTCCTTTTGAGCAATGCTTCCCTGTAGAAAACTTGACTCTATGCATATTTCCATACACACAATGCTCACAAAATTCAAGATCACCAATCTTGTCACCACCCAGCATGCCTTGTCTGTCCAGGACTTGCATTCCTCTTAGACTTACATGTCATAGCCTTTGATGCCACAAGCTGGTTTTGATCGGTGCTTGGACTGCCATAGCTGCCAATCTTGTTCCTGCTTGACCATCGAGAAGATAGATACCATGATCCCTTTTTCCCTTCATGATTACCAATGATCCTTTTATCACTTTTAGATTACCTTTCTCTGCTTTGTATGAACAACCAACTTCTTCCAGCATTCCTAGAGAAATTAAGTTCCTTTTCAACTCTGGAACAAGTCTGACTTTTGACAAAATGTTCATAGTTCCATTTTCCAGCTTCAACTTGATTGAGCCAATTCCAACTACCTTGCAGGCTGATTTGTTCCCCATAATCACCTTGCCTCAATCCGTTTCTGTGTAATCAAGGAACCAATCTCTATTTGAGATCATGTGAAATGAACATCCTGAGTTAAGCAACCAACCATCATCCATGATTTTAGTTGAATTTTCCATAAGAACTTTTGTACTTTCATATCCTTTAGAGGCTATAGATGCATTTCCATAATCATCATCACTATTTGATCCTTTCATTCCTTTCCAATATATGCATTCTTTCTTGAAATGGCCCTCTTTCTTGCATATGAAACACTTCATTTTAGACTTGTCCTTTTCTATATTCTTGAACTTATTCTTCTGTTTCTTATTCTTCTTCCCTGCCTTGGCCTTGACAAATAGTCCCCACCACTGCTTTCTTCTTTCCCATCTGACTTCTTCTTTAATTCTTTGGAGATTAGTGCAGCTTGTACTTCTTCTAATGACAAAGAATCTCTACCATAAAGGAGTGTATCACACAGATTTTCAAGAGAGCTTGGTAATGAATTTATCAACAGTAGGGTCTGATCCTCATCATCCAATTTTACATCAATATTTTCAAGATCTAAAACAATCGTATTAAACTCATCCATATGATCTTCAATTGACCTCCCATATTGCATCTTGAATATATATATCTTTTGTTTTAAGTATAAATGATTCACTAATGATTTGTCATGTATAAAGATTTTAACTTGATCCAAATACCTGCTGCAGAGGTCTCCTTTGACACTTCCCTGAAAACCTTGTCTCCAATACTCAAGATTAGAGCACTATGAACCTTGTGCATGATATCCTTCTTCTGCTTTTCTGAAAGTGTGGATGCCATGTTTTTCTCTAAAAACCCTTTATTTGGAGTGGCTGGAACGAGTTGTTAAATACAAATATGCTTTCTGAAAACAAATAGGTATTTATTACTTGATCATCTTGAGGAAAGCCAATTTGGTTTACAACTTTGCTCAAATTTTTAGTTCTATGTATTTTTGGAACCCTTCGACATGCACATTTTAATTACCTTATGGGATGTTAACAATTTCATTTCTTGTTGTAGCTACTATAACTGGTTTGAAACCAAGTGGTTGAGGCTTAACCCCGGATGTCATTCCCGAGAGTACCCTCGAACATATAATGTCTTTTTCTAGTTACATACAATATATTTAGAACAATAATGCCTGGATTGATGCGATTTATGACTAATAACATATTTCTTTTATTTTGGTTTGGCTTCACCATTATGTCTTTTGCTCAAAATCGATTTCCATATGTAAAGCCCTTGTATCTTTAGCTACGCTAATCCTTGAAGGAAAAGATATTAGCCTTAGCAAACTACTTTTAGCCTATTTATATGAGTGTTTAAGTGACCTGTTTGAGCTAATTTCAAAAAGTCAAGAATCTATTTCGATTGTAGAATGCCCACTTTGGTTACATCAATTATGGCTAAATGCCACTTATTCTTATCATTTCCAAGTACTTAGTGTTATCATTCTACAGGGACTCCATATGGTCAAAAACTTGTTCACTTGACTAAAGTTATTAGTTCTTCTGATTTTATTCCTGCTTTTAAGGAATACTTTGAATGGTTCGTTAAATTGAAGCAACACCACTCCTACCTTTCCCATTTTGCCTCTCGAGAGATGGGGCCTAATTGGTTTACCCAAACAATTCTCCGTGAAACCATAGGCACACAAAGTGAGTCGATTGAGATCTGGATAGATTTTCTGATAGGGAGATTTTTACCTTTAGGGTTAGGTAGAAAAGAAACTAAAATTTATCCCTATCAGCATTAACTTGTTTCAAGGCAGTTTGGGTTTGCCCAAATGTTAAATATTCCATTTTTTCTAGTGCAAAAGAAATTCCTCCATCGGGCAAACTCATTGGTTTTCTTATGAATTTCTTGAGAAGGAAAGGAAAAAGATGAAATTAGATTATTGTCCATTTCCATTTGTCAATTGTTTCTATACCACACTTAGGTTCGATACTTGATGGAATAGGAGTTTCACCTAGGTATTGAAGTCTTTCAATGATTGTTTCAAGAAGTAGACTGCTGATCATTCTTCTTTTCAAACAGGAGATCCTAGCTCGAAAAAATTCAGGTATACATCTTACGGAAATTATCAAATTTGAGAAAAATATTTTAAGACCGCATACAACTTCAAAGAAATAAATCGAACTATGAAGTATGTTGTTGAAGTCTTGCTTGAAAATATTGAATTTTGAGAATAAAATCCTAAATTCAAACAAAGTTTCAAACTGGCCCTCACATACAACTGAATTTGATTTTTTCTGTCCAAAATTTCTTCTACCTAATGTTCAATTAGGGTAGCAAAACCTGTACTTGGACTTGAGTGGTTTATGCCTTTGAAATTGAATTTATTATATAAAAAACCCAAAGCCCAACAAGTAATACGTAGATCTTATAATCTCCTGAACTTTCCTTCTACACTTGGTATTGACTTACATTCGAGTATGATATTCCCAAGGCCCGAAGGTAACTTCGATTCTATATAGCATATTAATTTGACCTGTATGTTGCTGACTCATTTCTTTTCTTCTTCAATAGATGCAATTCTCGTTGATATTTCAAATAAATCTATTTCAATTGGAAAGAAGAAGAAACTCGGACAACCTCAGATGAAGAAAAAGCACCAAAAGAAAAAAAGAGGAAGGTTAAATTGAAAACAAGTATTTTAGCTCAGTCTTCTACTACAGAGGTATTGATCATTTCTTTCTTCATTTTCGATTCAGGTTTCTTTGGTTAACCCAATCGTTATTTTTGTAGAAACAACATACTACTTCAATGAAGATAAAACAAAAAAAAAAAAACATTCTCCTACCAATGAATTTACAATATTCCTCTAAAGATGTGAGTTTTATTTTTCTCTTCTTGAACTCCAATTATTTTTCTAATGCCATGTTCTTACTGTCAATATATGTTTAAATCAAACAAGATGAACTAAGAGAAATGCTTTTTAAGTGTATACCTTGAGCTTAAAAACATCATGAAACTCCAAAGCGCATCAAGAAATCACCGGATGCTTCGACTAAACCATCTCCAACTGGAAACATGAATAAAAATGACCATTTGAACCCATTTGGGTTAAACCTTCCATCCCCAAATTCTCCATTAACTATTAATGTATTTTACTATCTATAGTTGTTGGGTGGGATCACTCCCCAAGTGGAACCCACCAAGTTTATTAATATTATTATTATTATTATTATTATTATTATTATTATTAAAATAAAAGAAAAAGAAAAGAAAAAAAAGGTAATATATGGTTTATTGGGCTTGACCCATGTAAAGGAAAATAAAGGGAAGGAACGGGATCTCAAATCCCTAAGGGGCAAAGGCTATCGCAAAGGCAAACAACAGTAACCGCACGCACGCACGGCAACCAGAGAAAAGGAAAGTAATTCAGTTCCGGTGCTGGTAATAGTTTTACTTTTCTCTGAGAGTTATTTTGGTATACCCACTTTAGTGGAAGGTTATTATAAGGCTATTGTTGTTGATTGATATTCCCTATTGTTATTAAGAAGGTTGATTGATATTCCCTATTGTTATTAGGAAGGTTGATTGATATTCCCTATTGTTATTAGGAAGACTCTGGTGTACCCATTAATTATTATAGTGGAAGTTTTTACTGGACTAGGTCCCGTGGTTTTTATTCTCTCAATTTGAGGGAAGTTTTCCACGTTAAAATTGTGTTTGTCTCATTTAATTTTCTGCCAATTATTACTTTCTGTTTGGCCATTTATCTGCACAGGTGGGGGAAAAATATTCCGCATTATTGAGATAGTTATTTCTAATTATCTCTGGTTTTTCCCAACAATAGTTGTCTTACGTCTTTTTCTTTTACCTTAAACTTATATAGTTTCTAGACTTCATTGTTTGCAGGCAGATACAATAGTTGAAGTTGAAGGAGATGCACCACTCTTGGCTCATAAACAACAACCTCCCGATCTCCCCATCGATGTACCTTTAAAGAATATATTTTGAAAATAATGGGGCTTCGAATTTGAGGATGATGGAGTGAGCTCTCATGCTACTTCTCTTTCTACGTAGTCGAAAGAAGGAAATGATGTGAATGATCAAGAGATGGAAGGAGTAACATCCAATTGACCTCTGCATGAAACGGTGTTGAACCTATAATGAAGTTACGTAACTTATCATTACCTAGAATCGATGGTTTGAGTAACGTAGGATTCGACATAAATTTTTTCAGAATAAGCTTAATGAAGATGCCTTGGCTGCAATTGATGATTTGATATATTTCGATATTTCAAAAGATTGAACATTTAAGGCTCATTGAAGTGACAATTGAGTCCCTGATTCAAGAATTCTAAGAAATTGCCTTTGACTGTGACCTCTCAATGAACTCTTCAATAAGTTTATCAATTCGAAGGGCACTAAACAATTTTAAATCCAAACTTTCCATGCATGAAAAGTTGTTTACGAGTAACTCGAAGGTATAAAAGCTCTTATTGAGATAATTGAAGAGATGTCTAAGGTTAACAATGATTTAGGAAAAGCCATTGATGAAAAAGTTAAAGTTGATCAGATAACTGAACTTCCCTTTTCAAGAGGTCTTGAAGAGAAGATATGGCATTATTGAGCAGAAAAAAACTCGAAGTCTTTAAATTTTGAGACTTCGAAATCAAGAAGGAAATTCCTAAGCTGAAGAGCAAAATT
This sequence comes from Cicer chorassanicum, assembly GCA_037974735.1. Taxonomy (NCBI): domain Eukaryota; kingdom Viridiplantae; phylum Streptophyta; class Magnoliopsida; order Fabales; family Fabaceae; genus Cicer; species Cicer chorassanicum. The sequence continues at coordinate 27,476,841 of JBBPBP010000002.1, forward strand.
TAGGAATTCGAAGCTGAGAAAAGAATAATCACACCTCAAAAGGAGTTGGCTCAACAACATTTGGCCACTATTTTTTTTGAGGGCTCAAGCTAAAACCGTTGGACTTCAAAATTCTATTGTTGAGAAGAAACTGGTAGCTTTAAAGGATATTTATTCAATGTTTAAACAAGATCCACCCTTTTAACTTGTATAATGATTATTATTGACGAACATTTTATGGCCTCTGGGCCATTACTTATTGTATGAATTAATCTATTTTTATTTCTTGGATGTGGTTTAAAATATTTCAAATATTACCCATATATTGAAACAATTTTACCATTCCTTTAATTTATCTCTCGAATCAAATAGGTGTTAATTCAAAATACCTTTCTATAACGAAATGACCTTCTCAATTAGAAGACCATTTACCATATTTGTGTTTGGTATCAACTGGGAGAACAATTTTTCAAACTAAGCCATTAACTTGAAAATTTCCCTTTTTAACTCTTTGTCATAAAACCTACTCATCCTTTCCTTTTGTCAAATGATGTTGTTAAAAGCTGTCCAATAGTCTTACACTGGTAAATCATTTTGAATTTGAATCGTCCAAGAATGCAAAATTATTTCAATTGGTAACACAACTTATTGACCATACACCAATTGAAAAGGTTGGTGCCAGTTGTACTTTTAGGAGAGTTTCAATGTGCCCAAAGTACTTGATTTAATGTTTCATGCCAATTTTGAGGCTTGTGATCAATATGTTTCTTGATCAAGATTTTATTAATAGCTTCTGCTTGATCAATTTTGAGGCTTGGGCATAATAAGGAGTTGAAGCAAGCAATTTGATGTTCTTTGACTCAACATATAGTACCATCTTTTTTCCAATGAACATCGTTCCACTATCAATGGTCAATGTTTGAGGGATTCCAAAACAACACACAAAATGATCTTCGATGACATCTTTCTGTTCCATTTCTTTTAAGGGAATGGCCTCAACCTATTTCGAAAAGAAATATATAGCCACCAAAATATACTTATGTCCTTTTTCAGGACGCTAAGTAGATTTGGTCGATCAAGTCTAAAGCCCATCCTCAAAATGGCCATGGTTTAATAATAGAATGCAAGTCGTCCACATACATATGTTGAACATTAGTATATTTTTGGCATTCTTCACAACCTTTTGCAAACTCGAAGCAATTCTTAGCCATCATTGGCCATAATAGAATTTGACGTATTAGAACCCATTGCATCTTGTCCTCTACTTGATGAGCCCCACAAATTCCTTCATGTACTTCAGCTAACGCAACATAAGCTTCTTTTTCACCTAGGCATTTGGCAAATGTACCCTCAGTCAACTGTTTGTATAATTAATCACCGAGTATAATACAAAATAGAGCTCTATAACTAATCATCGATAACAATCCAAAATTTGATGATTTCATGAAAGTGTTTTCTCAATAATTTATAACTAGAAGCATTTTGAGCAAATTCATTTTCCTATCATTACTTCATCGAATAGTGCAAACAATTTGTAAGTATGCTCGAAATATTTTAAAAAATTTGGACTCTCCCATTTATAAGTTCGAATTAATTGGTCTATAACCAATTATGAATCTCCTCGTACCAAGATATTACTAGCTTAGAAATTAAGTAATCATTCAAGTCCGACAATCACAGGTAGAAAATTGAGTTTTTAATACAACGTGTTATATGTGTCACCAGACTTAACAAATGAGGCGGAGGTATGTTTAGATCGGTTGCCTAAGTAAAAGAGTTAACAAAATAAGGCAGTGTCAATTTTGTAAATATGTGAAACACGTTTAATACAGTTATATTGGCAACCGATTTAAGAGAAGCTAAAAATAAAAAATAAAAAATTAATATATCCCTTTTCCTCAATGTTTAAGTCGGTTACTGGGTAAATGACTTAATTGAAGAAAATGACAATGCTAATATATGTCTATTGAATATTGCTACATTGTGATTTTGTAATTTTGTTAATGGACATCTAAATCATTTTTCTTCTTGTCAAGATTAGTCAGAATTTGAAGACATCTTCTTTGTATTCTAGATTTTGTATGAAAGTATGATATTATATATTTTGGTTATGAGATGGTTATATAAAATTGTGGTTCCAAGTACAAAACTCTTGATTTGAAATTTAATACGAGACATTGTATGTATGTATGAATCAGGAGCATAAAAACAAAATGAGAAGTTTATTAAAAAATAATTATTTTAACTCTATCTATTAAGTCATTTGATCAAAAGATCCCACTTAAAAAGATGATTTGTTGAACTGAATTTATGATGTTTAAGTCGGTTAAGCTAAATCGACTTAATAGGACGAAGCTCTGTTAAGTCGGTTCATGAAACAAGTTAAAAAACAACATGTTTATTAAGTCATTTGTTGTTAACTCTGACACGGAACCGACTTAAAATGTACATTTTATTTGACTTAAAAAGGTAAAATTCCACTAGTGAATTATGGCCTCATATTCTACTTCATTATTTGAACACCTTTTGGATAACTTATACATAAACTTGGTTAGATATCCTTCAGATGACATATCATCAGTCCATGCCACTTCCCACTTCCTTTACCATGTCATGATCCAACATAATAGAGTTTCTAAGGATTTATACCAATATAATTTTTTTGAATGTCCTATTGTCATCTGTTGAGTAATTAGCCAAAAAGCCAGCTATTACTTGTCCTTTCATTATTTTCAGAAGGACATATGTTACAGAAAATTCTATTTAAGATAAATCCCATTTACCTATTTTATTATGCAAAATAGGTTTCACTAACATGTGCTTTATTATATCATAGTGAAAAGTTACAATTACTTTGAATGGCTTTACATAATATTTTAATTTAGTACATGAATAATACAAAGCCAAACAAAGCTTCTTTATAGCACTATATATGATTTCAACATCTACTAAAGTCCTACTTAAATAATAGATGGCCCTTTCATTGCCACTCGAATCTTCTTAAGCGAGTAAATTACCTACAGTCTCCTTCGAATCAGAGACATGTAATTTCAAAGGTCTTCGTTTCGTGGGAGGCATCATGATTGGGGGATTGACTAAGAACATTTTTATCTCTTCAAAAGCTTTTTGATTTTCCCCATCCCAACGAAACTTGTCTTTTTTATTTAATTTTAACAAAGGGGTGAAAACCTTTGTTCTCCCTGAAAAGTTTGAGATAAACCTTTGAATGTAGTTTACTTTTCCCAAAAATGATTGAAGTTCTTTTTTGTTCTTTGGGGTGATGATTCTATGATGGCCGTTCTAAAGAACTTTGCTTCGAGCAATCTTTCGATTTTTGGCGCAAATCTTTAAGGACTTTGTTTCATAGGTTTATTTCCTAGTTTCAGGGGTAATCTATGCTCAACATGTTGTCGATCTAATCCGGGAATATCTTTTGTACACCTAAGCAAAATCTTCATCTAATAATGCACTAAGGTATGTTGGCTTTGGCTTTGTTCCATCTTCTGCTAAATTAACTTCCTCGAGCGAATCTTGGGGTTCTAGTTTTCCAATTTCACCAGACCATCCATTTTTGAACCCCAAAGGTGAGTTATCGAGTATGTAATGCAGAGAAGCATCAAATAGTGTTTTAACCTCTTTCTTTGTGGTTAAGTTATTCGAGTGAAGATCACTCGAATATTCTTTTTTCAGAACCAATTCTATTGGCTTTGCTATGTGTTTATCCAAACATCATGTAGCTAGGACCAGTTGCTTTTCTACCTTTGGTTCTTTTGAATCCGTTTCTTCAATGTTGGCTATCATAGCCACGTCATCATTTTCAGCTTCCAGAGTCCCTCTTAATTTGTTTTCGGCCATGTAGGTTGAGACTCGAGCTATATAGCTCGATAAAATCGTTTTGGTATTTGTTCATGGGCCGAATCATGACCTTGATTAATCTCTTTTATTTTGAAACTAGCACATTTTTCAAAACATACCTTGGACTTATCCTTTTTTGATGATTTTCTTTTTAGATTCATCATTTCATATTTGCATGGGCCTAGCTTATCTCATATTCTTTCAGCACTGAGCAATCTAGCTTCTACACCATTGGAGTAAATCTCATCAATTTCAATATACTCATGATGTCCTACCTCATCCAAAAGTATCATAGATTGGTGTATGGTTGATAGAACAACACCTACCACGTGGATCCATTCACGTCATAACAGAAGATTACAATTTTCTTTTGAAGGAACTACTATGGAAATTTTGGGCCTCACGAAGGACCTCATTTTCACATTCAAAGCCAAAATTCAATTTGACATTAAGGAGTTTCCGTTGAATTTTGTAATCATCATGTCATGGGGTACTAAGTCTCCCTCACTTTTCTTTAGCTTTCTCGTTGTTCCCTAAGGCATCAAATTCACAATTGCACCACCATCGTCTAGGACTATATGAATTTTCTTTTCTTTGTCAACCTTAACTTGTACACATAAAGGTTTCAGGTGACTCTTTATGTTATTAGAAGGAAAATCGAAGAATGCAAAGTTCCATATTAGTTTACACAAAGGTTTAGGCACATAAGCAATCATGCTTGGGCCTTGATGTATTGACTCTTGTTGGAAATAATCTTCCAAACCTCAAGGCCTATTACTACCTGTAACACCCCGACCATTCCGCGTTACCGAGTGGAAATAACGAGTTTTTGCCTTCCGTGGGATTCGAGCCCGGTACCTAGGGGATAAGTACCGCCTTCACACAGTCCCACTACCAATTGAGCTATACTCTAATGCAATCACAATAAACAGTTACAAGGATAAAATGTTATGCATGTCCTATACTCTATACTTCATCACTTGGTACCATTCTACTCTGAAGTACTTGGTTAGGAGGCCTGATACTATGTCACTACAAGAGTGGACGGACAATTCATGAATGGTCAAGTCCTCATAGATCCCCTCAACTCAACCCGAGACACATATACGCAACAGTCGGGGTACTCTTGTGTTGCACGGTAGTTCCCGACCTTATGGAATAACCCACTAATCCACTTAGGAATTCCCCACTAGATGTACCCCCAAGGTCTATCAGTCTTACCTTACAGTTCGACTGTAGCCCTCCACGATCAGGCTCATTCAGTTGTACTTCCCCGAATCGCTAGGTTTGTCAGACCCTCCCTATATGATGACAAAATAATCCTAACTCCGAATATCTACAACGCATATCTCATACTTACTCGATCATCACAACTCAATGAATTTCAATTTGACTTCATAATATTCATCATTTTATGTATATCAGTCAATCACGATACAATCCCAATATTTGGTTTACACTACTCACAATGCACAATCCAATCTTATCAATCGCAATAAAAAAAATCATCAGGTAGTACATTCAAATAATTTCACGATTTCAATCAAATAGCAAGAACACTCCAATATATATTATTCATCCAGTAACAATCAGCATCACATTTCAAAAAATCATTCAACGTGCAATCTTGCTATAAATAAATTCACAACAATTCTATAGGTTGCTAAATCATATTTTAGTCCTCACCATTACCATTCGTATATTATTAATTAATTATTATTACTCAATAGGGCTCAACCGTACGTAGTGAGCCCCGGATGAAGATCTGGGAATTTTGGTATTCCCGTTCATCTCACGTTATTTTATATTCACAAAATCGAACCTCATCTCACCCCTTACCTCAGCTGAAGATTCCTCCCAACGAAGTCGATCCGCTGATTTAATGTGTCGCGTCTTCGCCAACCACCGTCTCTAACAGTCCGCAAGAGAAAATAAGTCAACGCAACAACCAATACGAATTAAGTACTTGCCACAATAGACATATAAATTTTTACTAAAATGACTAATTAAATTATCTGCTATTTGTAATATAACCCAAAAATATATTTAATATTTATCGAAACATACTTATTAGTATACTAACCTAAAATAATTTCTAATTTTAATTAAGTAAAGATAGGGTCACATAATTAAATAATTATGGATTATATTTTTACTTTGGATGTAAAAAAAATAGGTAAGCAATGTCCTAATAAAGAATATATATATATATATATATATATATATATATATATATATATAAACAAAATTAAGATGTTTCTCTGTAGCAAAACTGGCCAAGGTCCAAGGCCTTCGAAATTTTGGCATGATATTTTATTATTTAAATACTAAATAAAATTAAGGACACCATTTTGTTAGGAATGTTTTTCTCTAGAATAAAACTAGTCTAATTACTCATTATTGAATTGTTTGTTATTATAATGGTAGTACCATTCTGACAATGCATCAAATGGCGTGACGATATTATGCAGGTAACCATAACCTACTGCTCTCATAAATTTTAATAGGTAAAGAAATAGTCATTTGAGCACCAGGGACATAATGATCATGTTAAATAAATTTCCATCAAAACCATGAGATAGGTTGAGGCAATATGGTTTTGCACAAGACATTGTTTTTCATAGTTGGTTGATAAGCCTGTATTGCCTAATTATAAACGTGTGACTTTACATAACCATGGAAGTCCCAAATATTAGATAAATTAAGCTTAAGCTATGCTAAGAGAATTGTACAGAGGGATTTTCCATCTGAAATAACAGTCCCTTAATTTTTTTATCAATTTTTTCCCTATGCTTTCATCCGCATCAGAATTATATATATCAGCAGGATGTTGAGAAGCTACTATGACTACCCGGATATTGCCCAACATTGATATAATTCGATCAGCAACCTCCTTATAATGATATAATTGATAGAATTGGGGAATATGCTCTCTCTTTTTTTTTTTTAAACCAAAGTGCATCAAATTGATGTAATTAGAAACATATACTCCCTTCTTTTTATCAAGACCAAATTGTATCAATTGATGGGATTAAGAAAAGTATACCTGCTGTATAGTTGTGGTGTTGTTGTTAGAACCCTGATACTGAAACAAGCTGCGGCGGATTTTTTTTCTTTTTCTTTCCTTCAGTGCGTACGCGTAATTTAGGCTAATGTGTATATATATATATATATATATATATATATATATATATATATATATATATATATATATATATATATATATATATTATTTTTGTAAATTAATTATAGTTAATATTAATGATTTAAATCAATTACTAAGGCAAACACACATGACACACATAAAGAAATTAGAACACATAATAACACTCATAACAATAGTAGTGTATCATTATACTGTTAAAATTAGATAATGAGAAATTGGGGTGTTACACTACCTTTGCATACTCTACAGGTAATATTAAAATTGTAGTAGCCCAAACCTTACCGTTACTAGCACTGTAATTCACGACATTCTCACCCCTTTTCCACCCATTGGAAATAACGAGTTTTTGTCTTACATGGGAATCGAACCCAGTACCTTGGGGATAAGTACCGCCGTCCATTCATTCACCATATATCTCTTATATGTTGGGTTACGATTTTCTTTCGAACGAAATAATTTAGACTTGCAATGGCCATTTGTACTAATTCGTACTCAAGAACTATTGTCATGCATCTAGCTTTCATCTAGCAGAATCTACTCATATAATCATCAATCAACTCCTTATCCTTTCGTCGAATATTTGGGAAATCTATAACATATACTTTAGTGTCTCCCCTAGAGAATTGTTCATGAAAAATCGTTTCTAAATGTCTCTAGTTCGAGACTAAATTGGGTGGTAATGTGGTGAACCAATTGAACACTTCTCTAGTTAAAGATTTTGGGAAATATTTCATTTTTAAATATTCACCGTTAGCTAAATCCCCACGCTCGATTTGATACCTTGCAACGTGTTCTACAATAGATTCACCAGCCACCCCAAAGAATTTAGTACATTTTGGAACTTTAATTCCTCAAGGTAATTCAGACAATAGCACCATATTAGGAAATGCAGAAACAAAATGAGGTCTATTAGTGCGATTTCGACGTGATGCCCCCCAACATTTTGTCTAATTTGGTGTAGTATATCATCTACATTTTGGTTTCTATTAGTCATTGCTACATTTTGAGGGTTTACTTGAACTAGCTGATTTAATGGTGTTACTTGAGAAATTTCATTATTGATTACCCCATCATTAGTGTTACCCTACATGGATCCCCAAAAACATTTGAAATGTCACTCATATGCCTAATTAACACTTGATGTGTTGAATTGATGTTTCCTATAGCCGAGTTAAACATAGTAGCAATTTGGTGAGTAATCATGTTTATCATTTTGTGGTCATCCATTTGTTGTTTTTCATGATTGAAAAGTGGTGTTGATAAGTGGAGACATCATTCTATTCTCCATTCCCTGAATATAGCCTGCACTTATTGTCCCTATATGATTTCGATTGCCATACTCTCATGTGGAATACGACCCTAATACAGGAGGAACAAATCTTGGAGGGAGACCAATCGAGGGTATTACCACATTTGGTCTTTGAATTGGTGAATTTGAAGATGGTAGATTATTATCAATCTGAACCACAATATGAAACACATGCTCTTCTTGAGTGTCTTCATTCACATTATCAGTATTTTGACTAATATTATTTGTTACGAGAATTTACATTCCTTCGCCTCGTGTTAACTTTTTTACAATAGTCTAATTGGTAGACCTGATTTTGTGCATGTCACTTAAATTTGAATAAGAAATTCACACAAAATAGCAAAGAACAAGAACAAAAAAAACCACAACATGAAAATTTAGAACCAAAAATACCGTCAAGGATAAACAAAATATCCCCAAATCGCAAAGGCCAAATAAAAAATTCACATAAAATAGCAACAACAAAGCGAAAATTGCATCAACAGTACATGAAATCGCACCTTCAAAAGCGCGAGCAGGAAGAACAATAACACACCTTCAAAAGCGCGAGGGCGAAGAAGAAAAATGTGAGAATGAAGAAGAAAATGCAGCTTCTGAAACAAATGACAGGGACGACGGAAGTCACACATTCTGAAACGCAGACCACTATGGAATCCAAAGGGTTTCTATCTTAGACTTGTGGTTTCTCTAGATGAAATAACACTTAGTTTATTTTTCCCTAAATTGAGCAAAAAACTAAATTGTGCCGGTTTATTTTTCTTAAGGACTAAAATGTGTTTTAAGTTTTTTTAGCGACTTAATTGGATCTTTCAAAATTTCTCAAGGACTAATTTAGCCCGATCAGGGACTAAAAAGTGTTTTTATTTTTCTCAAGGACTAAATTGAGTCTCTCAAATTTTCTCAAGGACAAAAATGAGTCTTTACTCTATTGAATTTTTCATGTAAACTTAGGAATTTTTCATGATACCAATGGGATGAAATTAATATAGAAAAACCACATATTAAAATTTAATTGATGCCATTTTCATTGTTATATATATATATATATATATATATCCATTTTTATCTTCATATACGTGAGCTTACATCTGTTTTTTTGTTCAATCTTTTTTCAACCGATTATCAATACAGTAAAAAAATGTATAATTTAATGTTAACGAATATGAACATGGATTAGTATTACTTCCAAAAAGAGTTTATGAAATTTCATAATAACATAATTAATATATATATTTCGTTTGATTGTTCATTGAAACAAAAATGAAATTGGCAAATTTTGGTGGTTACAGTTTAGCATCAAAAATATTATATTTCTATAAATTATAAATTATAAATTTTTTTGACTCAGTAATTATAAATTAGATACATAAATAATAATATATAAATTTTAAATAATAAATAACACAAAAATTTCTTAAGCAAGTCCATGCATAAGTTACATACTAGTTTTATATGACATTAGTAAGAAAAATCATTTTATATGATAAAAAATATCTTTACATTACACACTCCCCCAAATCCCAATACTTATCACTTTCTCAAAGTCCGGCTGTAGCAGTACCTAAAATTCCTCCCAGCCTCTAATATTTCTCTTAATATTGGTTATTTGAAATTCTAAATTTAAGTACATACTCAATTCTATATAATGGGTGTTCAAGGTTCCGATAATTCAACCGCACTTAAACACCCATGTGCAAAATTAAATCCATATCATTCTTTAAATCATAAATCCATTTTCCCGGTTCATATTCAATGTAGTGATTCAAATAAATAGAGATGCATTTTGGCAAGTGCTCTGTAACACTTTTTATTAAAAATCATGAATCAAAGAGATGAAGATTCATCTTTTATCAAATGTATTAAAGTTTGATAGAGAAATTCTTTTATTAAAATTCGTATTGTCAAAAGATGATCAAAGATACTTATTTGAATCCCTTATTCTATAACTAACTTCTTAACTTTCTAATTGACTTACTCTAACTAACTACACTTTGTATTTTGTTACACCCCTAAAGCTGGTATTGAAGCCAATCACAACCAACCTGAAATACATGAATTACAAAAGTACTGCAACATGCACACAAAAGAAATAAAAAAATTATGGTCCCAACACATACTTTCTAACACACTCTATTTGATTGATTAAAATTCATATTGGTTCCACCAAATTCATATGAGACCCACATGATTTAGAATTGAGAACTCCAAAAGGACAAATGACAAGGCCCAAAACATGCACCGTAAAAAGGTTTAGTAGATAAAAAAATGATGGGCCAAACTGAAACATATCGTAGTCCAACAAAGGGAGAGGATGGAAACCTTAAGATCTCTTGATGTTGCATCTATCAGAATCAAGTTGGTTTGAAAAAAAATGACCCTTAATTGTTTTGATGACAATAGAAATTATTTTGTGGGAGCAATTTATTGTGCAAATAATTTATTTAAATGTGTAGACTCTTGTCACTAGATTTAAAGTCTTTACGCTGCATCCTCTGATGAATAGACAATACTCTGATATATTTCTTGATATATAACCGATTTTGAAAAGTTCGCTCTTTACACACCTCTACTAAATTTTCTGATACAAGTTCACTTTAGTGATTTTGCGTCTGATAATCTTGGCATCCAATTTGACCTTTTGATAAAGTCAATGCTTTGATGAAGTCAACGCTCTGATAAGAAGTCTATGCTCCAGCATCCTCTCCTTATCATGGGTAGACTTATCCTCTGATTGAAGATGCGGGTAACATCCCCTGGTCATTTTGCCTTTTCTATCAAGATACGTTGAATCAATTATGAAGACGAATCTGGACAAGCTTTTAACACTGATTCAAAATCTCTGAAGATTTGATACGTGTTATTAACTCACATGTAGATTTCATACAATCACAACAATGGTCAAAAATCCTAATGGACAAAATGGCTCTCTATAAAAGGATTTGTGATCATCACAAAGATGAAGAAAACCACAACGAAAAATAAGGAAAGAATTCATGTCATTATAAATTACAAACACTTGAAAATCTCTTGTATTAGCACTAAGTGCAAGGAAATAAAAAAACTCATGAGAGAAAACTGTGTAAACACTCTAGTGTAAGAATTCATTCCAAACCCAATCTAAAACTTTGTAACTTGGCCAAGTAGTAGTTGTCATCCTCAATAGCTTGACCGTACAAAGATAGAAGGTTGAGAAAAATTGAACACAGTTAGGTTAACTAGAAGGTGTTTAGTGAACTTGTGATTCTATTAGTGAATAGTGGATTAAATCCTTCTATGTGAAAGGATTGGACGTAGCTACCATGTTGGTGGTGAACTAGGATTAATTGGCTTATGCTTCTTTCCTTTAGAAAGAGAAAACGAGATTGATCCAAAAACATACACTATTTCAGACCATTCCCTTAGTATTTCCAACACTTAGGGATGTATACTCTTACACGATAAAGTGTTCAATCAAGAGACCAAACTCTGATACCAATTGAAGGTGTCAGAAATCACAAGAAAAGAGGAGTTTGAATTGTGTTATGTCATTTCTAAAAGATACTTCGATTTCCACAAATAAAATTGTCCTTCATCAAAATAATCAACTTACTTTTATAAATACACGTTTAGTTAGAATAAGATTGAATCATAAACAACTAAGATGAGAGACATAGAAAGAGATAAAGGAAACACATATATTTTTATACTAGTTCATAACAGAGTGTTGCTACATCTAGTCATCGCCTTATAAAAAGACTTTTCCTTAGTACAGTCGAGGACTTAATCCACTATTTCAATGAATAGAATACAAGTATTCTTTACTCTGTCTCTTCAGGCTTTAGGTATTTTTCTCTACCCTATCCAGGTTGTCATCATCAGCACCGTCTTCAACTTTTTTGAAACCTACCATTGAGGTTCATGAGTGTTGTTGTACCTTTTAACGTACGTCTTAGGGGCGAGAGAGTTGCTGCCACTATTGGCTAATTTAAATCAATTATGGTTTATGTTTGTACTAACACAAAATTTGTTTCTAGGATTCTAACTCACATTGAAAGGATGTTACATATCAAGTTCTATATCAGTACAAGTGTGTAAGAATACTAGGGCTAATTTACATCAATTCAAATAACTCTCTATTGAGAGGATTTTTCATTCATAATTTTCTTCTGATGTATTCTTAACTTTTTCAGAATTTCTTCTTAACACATTACCTTTTTCATTCTTAAAAAAAAAAAAAAGTGCCTATTGAGAATACTCCTATTGGAGATCTTCAATCACCATTTAAGGCAAATCAATCTTTAATATGTATCCATATATATCTTTATGAATGATTCGACGTATCTTGGTATGAAGACAGGGAAGCAAGGGATACGAAGATCAAAGAGTGTCTTAAAGACCTTCATACAAGTAGCATATTCACGATGTTCATTAGAGGATGCACAAATGTTTTGTTTTCTCTGGAGCATTGACTTCTTTCATAGCATACATCATAAATCAAAGTTAGACGATCATATACTTGATGTGATTATGTGATTATTAGAGGCGGAAAATCACTTGCTTGTCAAACTTATTAGAGGAAAACGAATAGAGCATAACAACGTTCAACAAAGCAATTGAAACAAAACATATCATGTATTTTCAAAGTCACCAGAGGGGCATGTCAGAGTCAACCGAAAGCAGAGTGACGCTCGCATCACTAGAGGCACATGTCAAAGCGCTATCAACAAAGTCAGACACAACTTTAACATCTTCAGAGTCACTAATAACTTTGTTTAATGACTATATTTGCTAAGAGGATCTAACTTATATCAGAATGCATACTTGTAATTTTTTGCTATATTACGACTTGCTCTATTAGTAGACATAGTTACTTGTTTATTAGGTGATAATAATCTTTGTGTTTAGAAACACTTAGATTATTATCTCTAGTTTACTTGTAATTTATGCTACTTTTAAATAGGTAGTCATTAATATAAATATTTGTCTTCTAACTTAATCAACACACTTAGCAAATATAGTTAGGGGGAAATTGTTCTTTGTTTGTTTGTTTTCGTTATCATCAAAACATCAACTAGAGGATTGTAGCTAAAACCACTTTTGCAGTAAAAATTTCCCCCTTTATTATGATTATAAAATAATTATACAATTAATGAACAATTTTCCTTCACAAAAAAAGTTTTAAATGAAAGCTCCCCTTGAATGGATGTATTACTCACAAAACTGCTTGACTTCATAATTATTTGAATTTCTAAAAAGAAACTTAAAAATCGTTATTCTAGAACTCCCCCCGAATATGATAAATGCGATTCTTTAAGAGTTTCAAACTTATTAAGTCATTTTATTTTTGATACCCATGAGGGTAAAATAATAGAGAAATTACTGAGACAAAAACACCGAGATATCATGAAAGAGAATATGACGAGTAGATGCATTTAGATACATATGCAATAGACAGATGCAAATGATGCTGATGATACATATGATGCAGATGACAACAAATAGATGATGTAATGCAAATAAGTAGATTATGTAAGCATACAATTAATTGTATTACTATATCTTTTACTTTTCTCCCCCTTTGTCATTATCAAAAAAGGTGAAATTATAGAATTTACACTAAACAATCATGCACGACAAATACACACAAGAACCATAAGAAAGACAACAAGGACCCTCGCACAACGTACATATGATTAGCATAAATAAGTTTGTAAAAGAAAACTCAAAAGAAACATGAAAGAACAAAAGTAAAGAAAAGGTAACATTTTATTAAGATGAGAATCACGAGTATAAAGCAGACTCAAGAAGGGAAGAAGAGATAACTTAAAGAGAACCTAATCCTAGAAAGATGTTCTAGAGACATATAAGGACACGCCTCAAGAGTTCAACTGTTTCCTCAATTTGAGAGGTAATAAGGTCCATCTTGTGGTTGACTTCTTGCAGAGCAATTCAAGCTTTTAGTTGTTCATGAAAAATGTCACTCACCATCAAGGCCACTATAGATGGTGGGATTTCCTTTTTCTCGGGAAAGGAAGGTGATTTCCTTTTCCTACTAAAAGTGGAACCAACATCCATAGCAGATGAGTTTGAGAAACTTAAAGAATGAATAAAAGAAAAACACAAGGAAAGAAAACATTTGAGGTATAAATAGCCAAATTTCTCGAGAGAGAGAGAGAGAGAGAAAGAGAGAGAGAGAGAGAGAGAGAGAGAGAGAGAGAGAGAGAGAGAGAAATGTATTGGACAGAGGAGACATAATGATGAGGGTGTGGAGAAAAACGAAGAGTGAGATAGAGTATGACAAATAGTTTAAAGGCACGATGCAAAAAAAGAAAAGAGACGAATAGTTGTGGTTAAGGTAAAAAAATTAAAGAAGAAAATAAAGAGAGGAAGAAAGTTTTTAAATAAAAGCAGAGAAGAGTAAACGAATTTTGAAAATCAGAGTAGTGGAAGGGAAAACAAAAGTCAGCAAAAAAAAAACCTGAACAGAGGAAAAAAACTCGAAGGTCAGTAAAAATGATAACATTTATTCAATTCATAACTCATATTACACTTGTAACACATACATATTATATTACAATTGCAATACTTGTTACAAAAGGGATTAAAAGGAAAAACAAAAGTCCTAAGGTCTTTCTAAGGCTATCTAAACCAGATCCATTAATTTATATTACATAATAGGTTTGAATCACCAATTCCTAATACATAAACAAACCGAGTTTCTTTATTTAACATCTTCTTATGTAAGAGTCTTTTTTTCTTTAAGCTTTCATCTCATACTGTGATGACAAGGTTTTCATGTTCAGGATTCTACCTTCTGACTTGTCAGACGTAACTAAAGGAAAATGAGATGATATAGTCTTCCCTTTTCTCTAAGTATTTTGACTTGTTTGGTGGGACTTTTTCTGAATATAGATTTAGAGATATAATTTTCCAAAGATAAATATTTGATAAGATTTTAGGTGCTCCAACCTTTCTTCTTTCTTGCTTTCAGATTTCCATCCAATCTAGAAGATTCAAATAAAATGAGGCACAAGCCTTTCAATGCTATTTATTTTTACTTCCTCCTTGTACTTAAGGTACTTAGTGAAAGAAGGAGACATTGATACCAAAAATTTCCACAAAGTAAACCTTTGAATGCGTTTTGTGAAATTTCCTGTATAATCTATCTTGTTGGCCATAGGTCATAGATGTAACGATTTTCAAGATTTCTGAACATTTCACCATTGAGGTTGAACAATTCATGTTTTAAGAAAATTTTGAAGTCTTTCTGATAGTACAATGTAAGAAGATAATTATTTTGGAAGATAAAAACTTAATAAAGAATGCGATATATAACTGATTTTTCTTAGAGGGTTGCAGGTTTAAAACGCTTCGGATGAAAAAAAAAAGATTTGGATTGGGAGAGAAATTTTTTTAACGAAAATGATGATTTTGAAAAACACTGGAGAAGAGAGAAGTTTAAATAAGCATTTAAGAAAGATAAGAAACATAGATTTTATCAAAAGTGATTAGAGAAAAGTTTTCAAAAATAGAACACAAACGATACAAAAAAGGACAAGACAACATGGACCTAGAAGAAGGGAATACACAGACACACGATATGATAAAGAGGAAAACATAAACACGCAAAAGAAAAGTATATAAGGTAAGAAAAACAGGTGCACATAAAAATATAAAGTAAAGTGCAAAGTACTTGATCGATGACAGTCGAGGATAATTAGCAAATTTTTCCTTTCTCTTATCTTAGTTCTGATCTTTCTTCTGAATCAACAGATGCAATAATTTGTTTTAATGCTTTACATTCGTATATATGGGTCGCAGATGATGAGGCAAGCGTGCAATACACCAGAGGCAAAAACCTTGTCCTTTGTTCTAACGAGGATCTTCGACTTGTAGCCATTCAATGTTCCAAAAATATGGTGTTGAGTGAGAGGTTGCATTACTCACCATTTCTTCTAAAAGGTTACCTGCTCATTTGAACATACATCCAAGATCATTAAAGTTTTTAGAAAACTTGTCCTTGACTAGTTAGATTCATTGTTGAAATGCATTATAATTTGTCCATTACTTTGCACTAAAAATTCCATTGTATCCTTTAATACTTCTTTCTATTAGAGGATAAATTTCAGTATTAACATATTTACTCTTCTCACTTATTAACTCACTATGACTTATAGAAGCATACGAGCTTTGTTCAATTTGTCATTAACGAGTTTCAAAAGACACAACCAGAAGCCATAATAGAGTTGAAAGAAATTCCATAACATATATAAACACATGTTAAAAGAGGAGATAAAAAATTTTCAAGAGTCTTGGTTTACCAGACTTAACATAAGGAATTAGAACCAGAGTCTTGGTTTTCCTTTATCTTAGTCCAATCATTAGAAGATACAATGTAAGATCATATAAAATGCACTTGATCTGGGAACTGAACATTAATCAGAACATTAGTGTTGGATCCAAGTTGGTTTTCCTCTTGTGATTTTGATGTTAGCTAAGATATTTTATGAGAACAATTTGTTTGGACTAATGGCTTCATTAAGTGTGCAGTAATTAGGACAAGAAAATAAGATAAAGGTATTAGAGGAAGCGATCAGAGGAAGTTACCAAAAGAAGTGAGCAGAGGAAGTGACCAAAGGATGAGATCAAAAGAACACAAAAGCATATGTGTTTGCCTCTAAACATATGCCTCTAAAAGCAACATGCCTCTGAAGAAAAGACTTAGCTGAATAAAAATTTATGAATATTAAAGAACAAGCCCGAATCCATTCCTGCTCCAATCAATCAAGAGTATAAAGGAAGATTCGCGTGAATAAGTTTTTGAACACAATATGAAATTAGATACGATTCATAATTATAATTGAAGCAAATATTTGAGCAAGGTGGAAAGAAGATACGACCAAAATATTGTTCACAAGAAGATATGGTCAAAATAATGTTCACAAGAAGATATGGTCAAAATATTGTTCACAAAAGAATATGGTCAAAATATTGTTCACAAGAAAATATGGTCAAAATATTTTTTACAAGATATGGTCAAAATATTATTCACAAGAAGATATGCTCAAAATTTGTTCACAAGAAGATATGCTCAAAATTGTTGACGAGAAGATACACTCTAAATTATTCACAAAATGATACACTCATAATTTCTTCACAAGAAGATGCATTCAAAATTTGTTCACAAGAAAGATATGAACCAAATTTAACAATATCAAAAGTGGAACGCTAATCTATTCTATAAATAGATACTCAAGGCTGAAGAGAAAGCACAAACTAATAAACTCAAAAATCCATACAATTCAAAAAAACTTTTAAGAGCTCAAATTTCATAAGTATTCAAAGTTCAAAGGTTTAAGTTCTAGAGAAGCATTGGGTCAAATAAATATTTTCGAAGTGTTTTAGTGTTGGGAATCAATTGTAACAATCTGCTTAGTAGAAGAAAAATACAATTTGTTCCAAACTTGTGTAATCCAGTCCGATAGTGGTTTTAGTGTTCCTCAAGCAATATGTAGTTTTCAGGTTATGTTGAGAAGACTTAAACTTTTAGGGTTAAGGTGTAGTTGCCTTCAATAGTATGTGGTTTTCAGATTTTGTGGAGAAGACTTCACTTGCAGGGTCAAGGTGTTTGTTTGCCTTAAAAAGTATGTAGGTGTCAAGTAGTTTTGAGATGACTAACTTGCTAGGTCTGGTGTTGTGCAATTCAAATATTTGAATTAGTTGTTAAATTATTCTAAGTGAAGGGACTGGATGTAGCTACCAAATTCACGGTGAACCACGATAAATCTACATGTATCACTTTACTTATGCGCTCTTTACTTTACTGCTGCCTCTAATTACTTAAGCATGATTACTATTGCCTCTATTTTAGTTAAAATCACCAACCCAAACTAGTTCTTGAATAAATAATTAAAAAGAATCCAATTTAGACAAACACAATTCAACCCCATTTCTCATGTTTGCACCATTAATTGGTATTAGAGCCTAATCTCAAGGTCGAGCACTTTATAGTGTTTGAGGAAAGATCAAAGGATTCAACATGTTTGGATTCGGTGAAGAAGCCTCTGGTGGAAACATCAACAAACCACCTCTATTTGACTGAGAAAGATTTGAGTATTAGAAGGGCAGACTTAGAAGCTTCTTTATCTTACAAGATCCTGAACTTTGGGACTTAGTGGAAGATGGCTACACTGCTCCAACAAATACTAATGGCATTGAAATTCCAAGGAAACAGATGGATCCTGAATAAAAGAAGATGTACAAGATGCATCACAAGTCCAATACCTTCATGATAAATGCAATCACCTTTAATGAGTTTAACAAATGCACTAACAAAGAAACAACAAAGAGCATATTTGACAATTTGAATCGGACTTATGAAGGAAGAAAGCAAGTTCATGAAGCAAAGACCAACCTCCTAGTCATAAAATATGAACTATTACAGATGGAAAAAAAATTAGGACATTGAAACAATGTTTTCAAGATTCCAGACTCTAGTCTCAGGATTAAAAGTTCTTGAAAAGAGTTGCACTATTGCTGATCATGTGAAGAAAATTAATAGGAATTTACCAAGCAAGTGGAGACCTAAGATTACAATCATTCAAGAAGTTAAGGATCTAAGTACTCTTATATTGGAAGAACTGATTAGCTCCTTGAGATCACATGAAATTGAGATTACAAGGGATGAGCCTAAATAGAAGTAGAAGACTTTGGCTTTGAAATTCAAGTAGAAAAAGGCTCTGAAGGTAACAATAGAATCAGAGGATAATGATTCAAATGACCAAAATGTGGACATAGAAGATGAGGATATGGCTTTCATATCTAGAAAAATTCACAGGATGTGGCACAACAAAAAGAAGCCATTTTGTCAAAGAAATTCCAGGTTGTCTAGTAGAGGAAATGATAACAATTATGACAAAAAACATCATCTGCTATGGATACAATAAACATGGGCATGTCAAGTTTGAATGTCCAAATCTAGAAAAAGGAAAACTTAGAGGAAAAACTATACACCAAGAAGAAGGTTATGATGGCTACATGGGATGATTGTGATGAATCCTCTAATAACGAAGAGCAAGCAGATTTGACTCTAATGGCTCATACTAACTCTAACTCTGAATCTAAAACTGATCATAATTCTGACCCTAGAAGTGAATTAACAGATGAAGGCCAAGCCGACCACAAATGCCAACACCTTTATTTGATGTTTGTGGTGGCCTATCCGTCATAAAAGGCACTGCACTTTGTGGTGGTCAATGTCGTTAGTAATGTTAAACGGTAAGAATTTTGTGGCTGTGTATATCACCAAAAATTCTTACTAACAGTTCAAATCAGCCAAATATTTTGTGAGGGCCAAAGCCGCCACAAATTCAAATAAATTTCCCCTCCAACATTTTTCTAACAGTTTTTGGCCGCCACAAAAATAATAGTCATCCAACCTTTATGTACAAGTAATCTTTCAGGATGTACAAGTAATCCTCCAACAAATCAAGTGGTTAGTTAGTTAGTTGTCATATGTAACTAACACATTGCTTGATATACAAGTAATCTAACATTTTCCCTTAATTCAAGTATCTAAGTGATACTACACTTAGCATTTGTCTTAATTCCTCAAATCTACTTGTCCTCAATGCTTATATCATGATATCAGCCAATTGAATTTCAGTGTGGCAATATATGAGTTTTAGCTTGCATCTTCCAACTTGATCTCTTAGGAAGTGAAACCTTGTTTCAATGTGGTTGCTTCTTCCATGAGACACAAGATTCTTTGCTAGATTTATGGCCGAGATGTTGTCTATCATCAATGGTGTTGGCCTGCATACTTCAATTCTTAATTCAACTGTCAATGATTCCAGCCACACTGCCTGATAGGCTGCATAGCTGTCAACAATGTACTCAGCCTCACACGATGACAATGTTATGACTGGTTGCTTATTTGAGCTCCATGCTATTGGAGATTTCATGAACTTGAATACATAGTCGGATGTGCTTCTTCTGTCACTCTTATCACCACCCCAAACAGAATCTGAATAGCCTACCAATTCTTCATTTTCTTGCATTAAATTTGTTGCAGACAGAATACCATGCTCCAATGTGCCTTGAATGTATCTCATGATCCTCTTGGCTGCCATCCAGTGTGAATGCTTGGGATTCTCCATGAATCTGCTAATAACACCTACATTGTAGCATATTTCAGGTCATGTATTGCAGAAGTACCTTAACGAACCAACAACTTGCTTAAATAGGGTAGTATCAGCCAGCTCTTCTTCAATTTCTTTTCCCAGCTTGGCATTGATCTCACTTGAAGTGACAGCAGGATTGTAGCCAGCCATATTGTACCTTCTTAGAATTTCTCCGACATATTTCTTCTGATGCATCAGCATCCCTCCTTCTATCTCAGCGAATTCCATGCCCAAGAAATAGCTTAGTTTTCCCGAATTTGACATTTCAAACTCATCCTTCACGATATCTTTAAATTCTTCAATTGTTTTTCTGTTGCTGCCAGTTACCAGCAAGTCATCAACGTATAGGAATAGTAGGATCATTGCATTCCCTCCATTCAGTGTGTAATGCCTCATATAAACTCCACATTCCATTGTGCACTTGATGAAGCCAATGCCAATTAAGAATGAGTTAATTCTTTTGTTCCAAGGTCTTGGAGCTTACTTCAAACCATAAAGAGCTTTCCTCAATTTGATCACTTTATCCTCTTTTCCCTCAATCACAAATTCTGGTGGTTGAGAGACATACACCTTTTCTTCCAGCCATCCATACACCTCTAGCACAGGCCAGTGTTATTACTAGTCTTATTGTTGCAATCTTGACCATTGGAGAAAACACTTCAGAGTAGTCTATGCCTGCCCTTTGTAAGAATCCTTTGGCAACCAATATAGCTTTGTTTTTAGCAATTGTTCAATATAGATTCAGCTTGAGTTTGTAGACCCATTTCACTCCAATCTACTTTTATTTTGGGGGTAAATCAATTAAGTACCAAGTCTGAGTTTACTCAATTGCGTTGATTTATTCTATCATTGCTCTCTTCCAGGGTCCTCTCTTCAAGGCTTCTTCAACATTCAAGGGTTATGTATTTGCAAATAATGCAAAGTGAACCAGATCTCCACTTTTGTCAATTTCATTGTCTTTGTACACTTCAAATTCTTTTAAGTGTGATGGTGGTTGTCTTGCTCTCTGGGATCTCATTGACTCTATCCTTTCTTCAACTCTGTCTCCACTAGTCTGTTGCTCATCTTGTACCTATAAAGCCATTTGTGTAGGTTGGCTTGTGCTGCTGGTCTCCTGTTGCTAGTCCCAATGCTGACTACTAGCAATATGTTTCTAGTGTTGGCTGATTGTCTCCTTCTATTTCCAGTCGCAGTTTTCTTGTTCAATGATCTTCACATCTTTGCTGACTACCACCTTGCCTTTACTAGGATCATAGAGCTTGTATGCACCAGTTGGATGATATCCTACTAGTATCATGGCTTCACTTTTGCCTTCAATTTCTTTCTCTTCTAGTCTGGCACATGTTTGAAACATAGACTACCAAATGTCCTCAATGCCTTCAATTTCTTTCTCTTCTAGTCTGGCACATGTTTGAAACATAGACTACCAAATGTCCTCAATACCACTGGTCTTCTTCCACTCCAGATCTCCTCTAGTACCTTCTTTGGAAACTTCTTTGTTGGACACTTGTTTAAAATGTAGGCAGCTATTGATGCAGCCTCACCCCAAAATTTGTGTGGTAATCCTTTTTCTTTTAGCATGCTTCTAGTGATGTCTAATATGGTTCTATTTCTTCTTTCAGCCAGGCCATTGTGCTGAGGTGTGTAAGGAGCAGTCACCTCAAGTTGAATTCCATTTTTATCACAAAATTCATTAAATTCATTAAATTCATGTGAAGTATACTCACCACCTCCATCTGTTTTTAGCACCTTAATTGTTTCTGCATTTTTGTTTTGAAGTTCTTGAATATTTTCAATGCTTCATCTTTGGTTTTTATCAAATAAATCCACAACATTCTACTAAATTCATCAACAAAAGTTATGAAGTACTTATTACCTCCTAATGATGGTACTTCAAATGGTCCACAAATGTCACTATGAACCATTTCAAGACACTTCTTTGCCTTTGCTTACACTTGTTATTTGAAGGAGCTCCTTGATTGTTTTCCTACCATACATACTTCACACACCTTCTCAGGGACATCAATCATTAGAATTCCATTAACCATTCTCTTTATTATCAGCTGTTGCAGGCTACTAAAGTTGAGATGACCAATCTGGAATGCCACAACCAGTTTTCATCAATTGAGCTCACTGCTGCCAAGCATTGGATATATGCTGCTTGTATATTAATGACAAAGGTTCTGTTATTTGATAGATGAGCCTTCAGTATCAACTTCTTTTGCCTATCATACATACCTGAAATCCTTTCTGAATCAGCTAACCTATGCTCAATAAATTGCTCTTCATTCTTGGAACATACAACACATTTTCAATCAAACCTGTTTTTCCATTTTTCCTTTTGATCACCATGTTGCCAGCTCCTTGGCTTCCAAGGTTCTATCATCAGCAAATCTGATCTTGCTCCTCCTTGATGTATCAATATCCACTAGCCATTCCTTGTGACTTGTCATGTGATTTGAACATCTAGTGTCAAGAAACCAAAATTGGGACTGAGAGGGTTCTTCATTCGTGGTAGTCATCAACAAAATTGTGTCTGATTCAGAATCATCTTCTTGAGCAATGCAGGCCTCATCTTCTTCTTTCTTCTTCTACTTTCCTTTTCCAGCCTAACATTCATCAACAAAATGTCCATACTTCTCACAATTGTAACATTGCACCTTCTTCTTATCAAAGTTCTTTGATTTTCCTCTTGATTTGCCTCTTGTATTGCTTGCCTTTGATGAGAATTCAGGCTTGTCATTAGGTTTCTTGAATTTATTCTTTTTCCACTTCTTTTTCTGGTCTTCCTTCTTGTAGACTTGTGCTGCCAATGCCTGATCACCTAGTTTCATTATGTTCTTTTCCTCCATTCTCAACTCTCTTGCTTCTAATGTTCCCTACAACTCTTTAAGACTCAATGTGGAAATGTCTTTGGATTCCTCAATGCCATACACAATGTAATTGAACTTGAGATGCAAGGATCTCAATATATTTTCACACAATTTCTCCTCAGACAACTTCTCAACACAGTCTACTATTTGATTTGTGATATTCCTCAGCCTTGAGATCATATCAGACACGCTTTCTTGTTTCTACGTCTGCAGCAATTCAAATTGTCTTTGTAGGGTCTGAAAATTCACCTTCTTGACCTTGGTGTCTCCTGCATAACATTTCTTAAGAATGTCCCATGCTTCTTTTGCACTTATTGCATTAGATATCCCGTCAAAATTGGTAGTATCAAGCATTGATGAAAAATAAATGTAGCCGTGTAATTTTTCTTCTTGCTTTCTGTAAATCTGGATGTTTGTTCCTCTTTTAGATTTGCAGCCAGTTCATCAAAGCCATTTTCTATGATCTCCAGTACTTCTTGGAACCCACCCAATGCCCGAATATGCACCCTCCATCTATCCCAATCCTTTCCATTAAAATATGGTGGCTAAATACCACATGTGGTCCCTTAACTTAATTTCAGTTTTTGTTTCTTTCCGGATTTAGTCCTTTATTTTAATTTTAAGTGACAATTTGATCTTCTATGCTTTAAAATGTCAACAATGTTATCCTTTTTTTTTTACAAAAATTCATCAAAATTTTCAAAAAAAAAAAGTAAAATTAATTATCATCTTCAATATAATGCAAATTTCATCAAATTCACAACTTAAATCTTCAAATAAACTCATATTTTCATTCTTTATTTGATGTTGTTGGAGATGAAAATATGAGTTTATTTGAAGATTTAATTTATGAATTTGATGAAATTTGCATTATATTGAAGATTTTTGACAAGTGGTTACTAACTATATTCTAACCAACTAACTAACTAATCAAGTGGTTAGTTAGTTGTCATATGTAACTAACACATTGCTTGAATTACAAGTAATCTAACAGTTTTGGCCACTAATTTGACTTTAGAAGTTATTGACTCTACTAGTTACTTGAATCCTTTTATACTAATAGAGGTTTTAAATTTGAGTTGAGTTGTGGTTATAGTTAGTTTGTGGTTATGTCTTTTATGATGTGGTTATAGTTAGTTGAGTTGTGGTTATAGTTAGTTTGGATTGGGTTAAGAACTTCATGAAGTTTTTCTTCAATATCTTGGTCTATATGCTAATTGCTAATTGAGCTTATTGATTTCTTGTTGATTATTCAGTTGTATTGTTGATCCATGTTTTTCTAATGTTCTCTTTGGTGGAAGACAGAGCAGTGTGAATGTTTTAATTTCTCTTATAAGTGTTTATGCTTACTTTGTTGTTATTGTCGGGAAGAAATAACTAATTGCGATTATTTTGGTATCAAATCTAAGTCTCTTATCTAACATTATACTATGTAGTAGTAGTTATGGTTAGTTTCTATATGTACAATTTATCATGGCACTATTGTAATGTGATTGTTTTTTCTTTAAAAATGATACATTTTATTGGGAGTGAATCTTATATGGTATATATAAATTGTTTTCGAATTGGATTATAAGTCTTCCCAATTTTCTCTCGTGAAAAAGATATTAGGTAACAAAAGTAATAGTAAAAGTTTCAATTACTTTGTGAAAATAACAAGTTTTTAAAATATGAATAATCAATTTTTTTAATTAATCGAATTTTAACCGATTTTGAGAAAAAATCAATTTAAAATTAGATTTGTCGAAAACCGGTTACATAATCAAAAATCGATTACTTAACCATAATCAAATTTATAACCGATTTTAAACAAAAAAAAAAAAAAGTAGATTTTGTTATCAATCTTAATTTATATAATAGTTTTAAAATGAATATGATTTGATTTTTTTATTAAAAAAAAATAAATAAATAAAAACCATGAACTCTAGAGGATTTGTAGTATAAATAAATGTGCCACACCTTGAGCCAATTCGTGTGAGTCAGTGACACTAACATAATCAAATCCACCAAATTTACATTGTCTAGAGGACTCAGCCTAACCAAAAACATTTCCGCTAAATAATAGAGTGTAGGTAGACTATTAAATATTTTTGGTAGATCATCTCAAACTTCAAACGGTACAGCAGATTCAAGTCTTACACGGTTTAATCGAACAGTTCCAAGAATGTACTCTGGCAGCTCCGGCTCTTCTTTTGCCTGGAAACATGACAATGGTAAGTATATGGAATATAGAGGCGAGGAAGTTGATGAATTCAAGTGGATAGGTCATTAGTAATTCATTACTAATTTACTACTAGCAAAAACTCCATTAGAATGACACTTTATAGATGTGGACATGTTTTATGTGAGGAATATTGAGAGTTAATACTTAAATTAGTCCCTGAAATTTTAGGACTCTATCAATCTAATATCCAATATTCTAAAATGATTTGTTAAATAGCAAAATATTAATCAGATTCGACCTTATGCAAGGACTATAATATTAATAAGTCAATAATGTTGATGATGCATCTAAAATTAAATAAATAATGTCAGAGATAGATGCATTTGATAACAAAAATCCTGAAAGAGGATAATTTATCCATAAATGTTACGACTGAATTGGCCCAAACCTCTATTAATATCGCAAGGTCCACGACTAGACTTGTGACGTATCCAAGAACAAGGCCAACAACACTCCTGGCTACAGAGGATGATCCAATATCCACATCTATCTGCATTACCCAGAAAATTGCAATTAAATTATATGACAATGTAAGAAAAGTTTCAGGTATGCATTCTTAAATTCTATGACCAGCCAACATGTTTTGCGCATAATTTTAATAGCAATATAGATTTGGTAATCTTCAATGACTAGAAAGCAGTATCAAATTATACTTTTAATAACAAATCTTAACTTGCTATTGTAGCTTTACCTCCAAAAAGTTATCTTGCTTGAAGTATTTACAAGTTACAGCTTTTCCCAACAGGCAAGCTTTTGTTCCAACAGCTCTCTTGACCATCCAATATCCCTTTACCCAATGAAAATCATTAGCTATATACTTCATGCTTTTAGATATAAAAAAGGTCATATGAAATTGATTGAGAATCACACACCTCAACTATACTTGGAATTAGTTTGAATCTTGAGTCTCGAAATGTATCATTTCCATCCAAAAACGTACCCAATAATGAATCTTTATTTATAGGTCTTTCAGATGCATAATATAGAACCAAACTGTAGTTTGGTTTAGCTGGAACCTGGGATTTACAACAATGTATAAACTGCCTTGATAAATTCCTCTTTTATTGGAAACAGCAACATTGATACGAAGATCACTAAGCTTAATAATGAAGCTAAATGGACAACCATTTAATTAGAATTTAAAGAGCGACTTGATACTAAAGTGATTTTTATGGGAATAATAAGTTTAGTAAACTTCATCTTTGAGTAATCTGATATGCAAGAGCAGAGATATATCCATACCTGGAGATTAAATACTAGAATAAATGGAAGCTTTTTCCCAGCTTCGGTCTGCAATTAGGAAGGCAAGGATAACTTAGTGTATTAATTTTTAATATAAAAAAAATCTAAGCATCAATTAAACATATTAGTTACTTAGTTATACAAATACAATAGTAATAATTAGTTAAGCAATTTTGTTATTATTCATTATACTTTTATCTCATTTATGATTTTTATCTAAAATTGTAACATCATATCAGAATAATAATTATCCCGCTACATTCTTTTTCAATATTTTCTTAAAAAAGTTTCAATTAGAAACTTCATTGATTCATTTTTAGTTTTTCATTTTCTATTGAATACTTGAGATTTTCTATCAAGACTCTTGCTAGATTCTTACTAGATTCTTGTTGTATCCAATTTCATTTTTCAATTTTTCTTTATCATTGATCTCATGCTATATTCTCTCCACTGTTGCTCCATTTGAATAATGTCATATTGAACATTGTGTTAGATGATAGGGTTGGTTTGATGGATCCGTAACATCCCACTAACTTGGTGATGCAAGCAGTCAAAACAACATTTAAATTTGGATACTTTCACTTATAAGAATAAACATGCTAACGACAAATTTTCAAATTGCTACGTGTTCTTCATTTTTTCTCAACTTGATTGTGTAATATTTGAAGATCGAAGATGGTTTGTGATTTATAATACGATTCTTTAAAAGTTTCATTGTTGATTAGCCATTATCTTTTTAGTGATATATTTCACTATAATATCATTCTTTTTATCTATTGTTGGCTTTCTCTCTTTGAGCTTCTACCATATGGTAGTAAAACAATTATCATTCTCTTTGTTCTTTTATTCTATGGTATTGACATTTCTCATTCTCTTTGTACTTCCATTCTATGATGGTTAAACTTTGTTGGCCAAAATTGACATTTGAAGACCCAAGTGGGATTCTTGATTTTATATTGGCGTAAGTGCTCTAGAGACACATAAATATTTTCAAGTTAGCCCAAAGTTTGCAGAAAACCTCAACCGCTGCCACTTCCTACGTCAATTTTCTTGTTTAGCCGATGTAATTATGGCTTGAATATTTTTCTTTTATAATTTTCTTTCATTAGTTACATTGTATTTTCTTTTTTCTTATATTGTTCTTTCTAAATTGAAAATGTTATTCCACACTTCTAACTTGCAGGGCTGTTGGATATAATTAGATTTAGTTAGATATGATTTAAAATATTTAAAAGTTAATTATATTTATGTGGAGTTTTGTTAGGTTAATTCCATTATGAGTGAATCATACTTAAATTATATAATAATTAATTACTGTATCATTTGAAATTTAATATTTTTCTTTAATTATTTTTTTCTTTCTTCGACTCAACCATGATTCTCAACGTCATCTCAAATTTTCAACATAATGTTTCCTGAATATTATGGTGATGGACATAAATTCAACAACACGAGCCTTAAGCATAGATCATGCATTCACAGGATTGAAAATAAAGTGAACAAAGGAACACTATTATAAAAAATTAGCAGAAATAGAAGTGCACCGAATGTGTCAAATTAGATGATCTAAAACTTAAATATGGCAACCATATACATTAAAAATGTAAATGAAGTCTTAATTGCAATTTTTAATTCCTTAATTTCTCAATTATACTATTTTGGTCTTTTAGTTTTTATTTTGGTCTTTATCGGTCTATATAAAATCTCACCATTTTGTTTTTAGTCTTTATAAAAAAATTTATCAATATTTAGTCACTTAAAAAATTTTCGTTTTTATTTTTAGTACCTGATTTCAATCTAATTATTTTCTATCATTTGAGTTTTTAAATGATTTTTTTTCAATAATGCTTTAAGACATTATATGAAATTTACAAGTTTAGAATTTTTTAACAAACGATAAATTAAAAATTTTTAAGCATCAACAAGTCAAAAATTTATATTTAATATATCATTTATTAAAAAAATTTACATTTCTGCGAGATAGTTGTTAAACATGTCATAAATATTATTAAAAAATATTATTTAAAATTTCAAACGAAAACAAATAATTAAAGTAAAATCAAAATTAAAAATGAAAATATATACGGGACTAAAAATTAATATAATTTTTATAAAAACTAAAAATAAGATAATAAAATTTCATAGGGATTAAAATCCTATACGACCCTTAAAAATAATGAACCAATTATTCAAAAGATAAAAAACAAACATCAATGAAGAAGGACCAAGGAGGGAATTTTCTTTGAGAGGCTGAAAGGAGAAACTACAGAGAGACCGAGCGATACAAGAAACAGAGTTATGACGGCAATTGTTGACATACATAGTGACAACAACAAAAAGGACGACGTTTGCAACAACAAAAATCGATATTAACCAAGGAAACCATTTTTATGATGCTTGATTTTCCAAATACCATCATAGTAGCTTGATTTTGAACTGGAAGTGGAACTGGGTGAACAACGTTGTTGCTGCAGTTGTTGTTGTTTGTTTGTTCTTGTAGAGGTTGTTGAGTGGATCTGTAATGGAGGTGGTTCTTCACCAGGTGCCATGGAGAGAAGAGCAATTTAGTGAAAAAGAAGTGTGTTTTGATGGTGCATTTGATTTGATCAGATAATGGGAATGGAATTGGGGAGATGAATTCTGAGTTTTGCTTCTTACAGTTACAGTCCTAATAGATTCATTATTTTTTTATAAAAGCTTTCTAATATCCACTTTTGGCCAAGAACGAAACAAGTGTCTTTAATTTACCATGTCAGTATTGACTATTCAAAACCAGAGTGTAACCAGAGTGTGGGAGTAAGAAATTAAAAAGAAAGAAAATTAGAGAGACTAAAATTGCTCATTTAAAGCTAATACGATCAAAATCGTACAATTGAGAAGAACAAAAGTATAACTAAACATAAAATGAAATGCAGTAGATAAAAAAATGAACAACTATAAAAAAACTCAATATCAACAGTATAGTTGAAAAGAACAATTTTGGAATACCATGCAATGAAATTCAATTTGTCATATAGGTTTGGCAAATACAAACATGATTTACAATTTACTCTAGTTTGTACAGGTTGTTGATAGTAATTATAATTATCCATTAGTCAAAAATGTATTTTTAAGCCGCAAGAGTATGTATTGGGAATTCTTAAAGATCATATTAAATTGTTTTCTTGATCATGATTTTAATACGACGTTATAGGTTTTGAGGTGAATGTGCATCAATAATTGATCAATCTCCTTAATATTTTAAGTATTGTCAATTATGAATAATTTTGTTTGTATTTCACATAGCTTTCGGTGGTGGGGATTTACTATATTTTGGCTTCTTAAACAAAAGAGTTATAATTATAATTTATTATTTGATATAGTTCCCATATAAAATTTAACTTAAGCCAAGAAAGGAAAATAAATGATGAACATGTCCTAATAAAAGGGAGAATAATGCAGCAAAGGTACATAACTATTTCTACATAAAGATAGTCCTATTTATAACAAATAAGAGACACAAATATAATATATGATTTTCAAACAGTCTAATTTGGGTATAGATGAACTTCAGCAATTTAAAACCTCAAGTTAATCAATGGTTTCGGGGAAAATAGATTTTAAATATTCACAAATCACAATACCACACATGAAACCAAACTGATCATATTTTTCTGATGATGCATAAATTATTTTTCGGCAAAAATTTTATACATATGAATCACAGTAGAAAAAAAGTTCAACTATAATGGCACCTCACACTCAACCATCACCAGCTATATGAATATTAAGATATAAAGTCTTGCAATATCAAATTTACCTGAACCATACTTCTACTTTGCAACGCAACTCTATCTACAGGTATATCAACTTTTAACCAATCAACTGCTACAAGTTTGAGAAGAGGATCTCCTCCAACTACCTACATAGAAATGTCATATTCAAATTATCTGAAGCTATATATATTTTGATCTTTGAAAAACTGAAAAGAGTTTAAATTACTAATATTCATGAAATCCCCCCGTGTCATAACAATAAGTACAATGTACTACACATGCTATACTCAATCAGCAAATGTAACCCAAACAATTAAAAACCCTCAATAAATCTTCAATTTTGTTATTATTATTAATATTATTTTCTCATAATTGGAAATAATACCAACCAAAATCACGTGCTTTTGATGCCATGGATAACCAAAGTAGTTAACTCACCTTAGAATTATCTTTTAGATAGTTCTTTCCTCTAATCTTAAATCCTTCACCACTAGGAGACGTCCAACAGTTTGTGTCAATGTCATCCTTTCCTTTGTTTAAAGAACCATGAAAGTCACTAGCATCAATTCTTATAGGACTTACATCAGGATCTAATTCTTTGCTTAGATCTGGAGCTGCACCCAGAATGACCAGACTTTAGACTAAAACTTTGAATATATTCATGTAATTGACAACTTAATTTTCAGTTTACAGGCTTAATTAGTTATAAACATAAGATAGTTTGAAGACAATAAATTTTAGGTAAAACTACACCTATAGTCTTGTATGTTTGACTCAATTCCTGCTTAAGTCCTTTAAGTTTATTTTATCTCGATTTGGTTTTTTAAATTACATTATGTTTGCACTGTTAATCATTTCTCTCAATTTCATCAACAATTAGTTTAATTGAAGAATGTTTGTGATGGGAGCATGTCCAACATTCCACGAATTTAGATTGGGCGCATCACTGTAAGTGATCCAATCCAAACACAAAAGTGTGTTTGTTTAGCATAAATTATCATTAATGCCTTTAGGCCCTTTATCTCTTAAAAATTAACAAGAAATAGAGAAAAAGCTGACCTGTTGTTCGCTTCAAAGGTAAAGTTGTCATGGCCCATGAAATATTCTTTAGTTTGACCCTTTGATCCTGAAAAATTTGACAAAAGTATTATAGAATATTGTTTTGCAGAAATAGTACGTTTTCTCTGTTTCAAGTCAGTAACACATAATTAACATCTATATCTAATACAGATTTTTTGTAGTTGACAGGAAGATTCGAGGAGACCTTATGTTCAAGTTCGTCGTCATCATCACTTTCCTCATCAGATGTTGATGACTCAGCTGCAATTGCATCATAAAATTCATCCTGGACTTCTACATTTTCATATTCAGCTCTGGACAACGAGATACTGGAGATATTTGAATGAACAACGGTTACAGCATCTTGTTGGTGGATTGCCGGATTTGCGCCAATATATTCCTTTAAACCTACCATTTATTTTTATCACACATTAAATGTCACTATGTAAATAGCACATTGAGCTCCCACAAGACAGTCGAGAAGGTAACCATAATTTAATGATGGGTATAAAGAAAAAAATAAAATTTGAAATGTTATCCTACTATTTGGAGTAGATATCTATTTATAAGGATATTTGGGTGGATTTTTAAGAATTTTAAGTATTATTGCATATTCGTGAATATAAGTTTTTAAATTAAATTTTTTGTTTTGTTGCAATTACGTAAGAATTTTTTCTCTATTTAAAAAAAAATTAACATATAAAAACATTAATGCATTAACAAATAAATAAAATATATAACAAAATTATGTCATAAAAACTATTAATATATTAGCCATAAACAAAAAATATTATAATATATCAATTTATTATCGGATATATATATATATATCCGCGGATACAAATACCATAACATTCGTCTCCGTATCTATTAACTAATGATAGCCATAGTACTCGTTGTGGATTTTATCATCTGATTATAATTTTTTTTCATCTCTAGAGTTAACAACTAACCATAGTTATTTTAAAAAATTGAGTTCAAAGATGTTTTAAAGAATCAAATTTATCCATAATTGACGTTATACTAAATAGATTAAAAATGACTTTTATAATTACCATTGTTGATAAAGCTTTCTTTTTAGTTGTTGTAGAGATTTGAAAAGTCAAAATAAGATGAACAAAATTATCAATCATGTAATATTATTTTAACTACCCTATTCTATTTTTTTTTCTACAAATAAATATATTTGAGGTAGTTAAATATAAAATTATATAAACTTACTAAACAAATGAGGTAGTAGAGGGTATTCCATTGTAACACTACCCTTTACTTCTACACCAAGGGTACATTGCAAGATAGAAACTGTAAAATATGATTTCTTAATTTAAGTTAGTATCAAATAAGACCACACACCTTTAATTTATGATGATGTTACAATAATTACATTGATTGTCTAGAAAGTTGTATTGACTACGAATACTAACAATTAGCCTAGGAAATTAACTATAAAATCTAAGAATAATAAAAGGATTCACTTGATTTTAATACTCCTCTTTGTTGAAATTCAAGTGTGTGAGTGATTAGTCTTACATTGACTAGTAATGTAGAAAATGATGGATACATAAGATAAACGACTCATATACCTAATGCCTTAAGGTTTTTGGTGGAGATGTGATGTCAAAGTCTCTTAGAGATCATGAACGTTTAGCCCTCTCCCCTCGGCGCTCTCTCAGACTCCCCAACAAGTGGTATCGGGGGAGCAGGAGTCAGATCTTAGTTTGGATCAAGTCTAGTGATGTGGGTGACTCACATTTGAGGGGGAGATTGTTGGAATCGAAGCGTGTAAGTGTTAGTCCCGTATCTAGCCTTGGTTTGGCTTAGTCGGGGAGCAGGAGTGGATCCTAGTATTGGATCCTTGTTTCATAGGATGTGGGAGACATACAATTGTGAGGGAGATTGTTGGATGCAAGTGTAAGTGGTGAAAGTTCTATATTTACTTTGAATGAGATAAATGTTGGATATATAAAGATAAGTGACTCATATACCTAATTATGTAAGGTTTTGGGTGGAGATGCGATGTTAAGATCTCTTAGGGATCTGGACATTTAACTCATTGCTGCTCCAGGTACTCCCTCGAACTCCCCAACAAGTGGTATCAGAGTCATGGTTCAGCTTGGTGGGCGAGTGGGAGTGAGAAATCTTGTGTATCAAGTCTAGTGTTGTGGGTAACTCACACTTGGGAAAATATTGTTCGAATTCAAGTGTGAGTGGTTAGTCTCACATCAATTAGAAATAGAGGAAATGTTGGATATATTAGAGAGGTGACCCATATACCCTTTGCCTTAAGATTTTGGGTGGAGATGTGGCGTCAAGGTATCTTAGGAATCCTGGACATTTAGCCTATTTTTTCTCCTACGCTTCACGGACTCCCAAACAAGTGGTATCAAAGCCTTGGTTCGACTTGGTGGGGGAGCGACAGTGGGATCCTGATGTGGATCAAATCTAGTGATATGGCTGACCCACAATTGAGTAGGATATTTTTGGAATTCAAGTGTGTAAGTGGTTAGTCCCACATAGACTAGGAATGAAGGAAATGCTGGATATATAGAATAGATGACCCATATACCTAATGTTTTAAGGTTTTGGGTGAAGATGTAGTGTCAAAGTCTCATAGGGATCCTAAACTTTTAGCCCGTTGCTCCTAGCGCTCCCCCGAAATGCCCAACACTCTTCAAGTTGGAGCATACATATCATATGTACCAAGCTTATTACAAATAGATTCAACCAAATGTCCCCTAGGAGACATAAAAAGTACATCAGCCAATGAATAATTTGAACTGACAAATATTTTTGTGATTTCCTCTTAAAGAACTTGGCTCTTACAAAGTGAAAATCAATCTCTGTGTGCTTCATTCTCTCATAGAATACCCAATTAGAAGCAAGATGAAACACAACTTTGTTATCACAAATTAGTTTCATTGCCTTGACATCTCCTAACTTGAGTTGCTTGAGTAACTGCCTTAGCCATGTGAGTCACAAGTCGTTGCTACCATAACATGATACTCTATTTCTACACTCGATCTTGCACTATGATCGACCTCTTGCTTTACCACAATATCAAATTACTTTCAACAAGGACATAATACCCAAAAGTGGATCTTCTTTTTTATGGTGACCCTACTCAATCAACATCAGAGTAGCCCATAACTTCGATGTTACCCTTGTCTCCATAAAGTAATCCTTTACTTGATGCATTCTTGATATACCTAAGAATGTGAATGACCAAATTCCAGTGGCTATTACATGTAACATTCTTGCACTGTGAATGACCCTACTTAATTGTTAGACCTATCATAGATTATGCAAGCTCAATCCGCAAAAATTATTTTAGCAGCCCCAAATCCTTATTTTGAAAGTATAAATGCAAATGTTTTTGAAGGTCAATCTTTCCTTAAATCCCAACTTTCAATATAGACCCATCGACAACCCATTGTAGATTTGCTGTCAGGAAAGGGTACCAAATCATAAATACCATTAAAGCACAAAGTAGTCATTTCATCTACCTTTGTATGTTGCCAGCTAAGATTAGACATAAATTCACCTATAGTTTTTGAAATATATACTTAATCAATAGAAACCACAAGGGAATAATAGGATGGAGATAATCGATGATCATCCAAATGACAAGCATAAACATGAATAGGATTACATGATGATATGTTACCTTTATACATAGTGTCAGAGTCCGACCGACTCAGAATCATAAGATGCAACTTTTGAAGTCTAGGATGGCCCCAACGTTGATGAAAAATATGTGGAGACTCAATGGTTGAACATGCAATAGGAGTTGTAGGTATCAAAAGGTAATATTAGACTTGAGACTCATGCCATATTCCAATTTCGTCTTAGTACTTTGATCCTACATACAAACAGAACCATTATCAAATGTAACAAAATAAGGTAGGGTATGAATGGGTTTATTGATTGATATTAAATTAAATGGACAACTAACGACATAAATTATAGATTCCAAAGAAAATGTGGGTAGGGGATTATCTTGGCCAATGTCATGACATTTGGTTTGTGACCCTTTAGCTAAAGTAATACTAGGGAATGTGTCCATATAAGTCAGACATGAGAATTTTTTTTTTTGTTACCGGGCATATGATGAGATGAGTCTGAGTCAAGTATCCAAGATCCAAGTGAAGAAGTCTCGACAATAAAGGCATTAGGATTACCAGTCTGAGCAACAGAGGCAACATGTCTTGAAGGCCTCAATTAAGCAACATTCTTGACTTTGAGTTGGAATTGATTAGCTTTGGTGCAACATGTTGAAACCAAGTTGCTTTTACATTTAGAGTTTGGATGTTAACAAAAGTATTTAATGAGAACAATATATTTGACTTCAAATAGTATGAAAGAAGATTCATGTTCTTGAAGAAAATCTAAAATAAGATTTGATTCAAATTTATAATTAAAAAAAAATCTAAAATAAGATTTGATTCAAATTTATAACTGATAAAAATCTAAAATAATATTTGATTCAGATTTATAATTGAAGAAAATCTTTGACCAAGTTGAAAAGTAAATACGGTCAAGATTTGAAAAAGATTTGATCATGATTTGAAGAAGATTTGATCAAAATTTGAAGAAGATTTGTAGAAGATTTATTTACATCAAAATAATAATAGAATCAATCTGACGAATTCACAAACTCAATCTGAACAACATACAAGCACAAGCACTTAACAAATTCCTCAAAACATTTCAAGAAGCTAAAAATCTAAAGACGAAGAGTAGTGAAACGATATTGGACTACTGGAAATGCCAAATAAAATATTAAAAAAAAAATATATAACTAGTTACTGGGTCGGGTCTACGGGCCGACGGGTTCAAATTGTTAAACCCATTACCCGAACTAAATATAAGCGGGTTTCAATGGGTTGGGTACGGGTAAAAATCGGGTTGGGTTGGGTGATCGAGTTAGCGGGTCGACCCGCACCCATGTACACCTCTACAATTTTGAATTAAACAAAGACTAAATTGAAGCCCTAGTTTTAACTATAAATAGATACTCAAGGCTGAAGAAGAAGATAATCAAAAACTAGAAAAGAGTAGAAGAACTCAAGCTCAAATTCCAAATTCATCTTAGAGTTCAAACAGAGAAATACTTGTTCCAATGAGAATTATTTTCGAAGTGTTTTTTTTAGAGCGTGAGTTATTATTATTATTATTATTATTATTATTATTATTATTATTATTGTTATTATTATTATTATTATTATTATTATTATTATTATTATTATTATTATTATTATCATTATCATTATCATTATCATTATTATTATTATTATCAGCTTTGTTAGAAACAAACACTTAAAGTTCCAATCTTTTGTATCCAACCCGATAAAGGTTTAGTTCCTTCTTTAATTTGGGGTTGTTAGGTTGTTAGGAGAAGACTTGGCTTGTAGGATCAAGGTGGTTAGTTCCTTCTTCAATCTGGGGTTGTTAGGTTGTTAGGAGGAGATTTGGCTTGTATAGTCAAGTGGGTTAGTTCCTCATAAGTCTAGGGTTGTCAGGCTGTTTGGGAAGACTGACTTGGAGGGTCAGGTGCTTTGTAATTCAAGGTATTTGAATTAATGGATTAAAGCCTTTTGAATGAGGGGACTAGATGTTGCCAAGTTAATGGTGAACCAGGATAAATATATGTGCCCAACTATTTATGCTTTCATTGTTTGCTGTCTCTGAACTCGATTGTTTCTTACCAATCAACCTTCATCAAATTACCAAAATGTTATCAACTTTGTCAAACACAATTCAACCCTCGTTCTCGAGTTTTCACCTTCAACTGGCATTAGAGCTCGGTCTTTAGGCTGAGCACTTTACAGTGTTTGAGAAAAGATCCAAGGCTTTAACATCTCTAGATTCCGTGAATCTGTAGATGAAGAAATTGAGGTATTTTCTTACTTTACTTGATCTGATTTAATTACTGCTATAAATGACATTTTAAATAAGAATCACAAATTGTCTTTAAAACTGAAAACACTTAGAAATGAAAATACAAACCTAACAAAAAAAGTTAATGTTTTAAAGAATCAAAGTGCTGAATTTAAAACATAAAATACAACTCTGAAAACTGATATTACTGAACTTAAAACAGAAAATGCAACTTTGAAAACTGATATTTCTGAACTTAAAACAGAAAATGTAACTTTGAAAACGGATATTACTAAACTTAAAAAAGAAAATGCAAATCTAAAAACTGATATTGCTGAACTTAAGGCTAAAAATATAACTCTAAAAAGTAATTATATTTCAACATCGATTGACAATACCACATGTAACTCTGATAAGCATGAAGAAGTATTTCAAGATTTTCTTAATAATAGTATGGAAAGAAGCAAGTATGCATCTATGATTTATGGTGTTAGTAGGAATGGTAAAAGAGGAATAGGTTCAAGAAAAAGTAATTGAACCTAAGTTTATCCCCTCTAATGATTTATGTACTATTTTCTATAAGAAATGTCACACTAAAATATCTTGTCATATGCTAACCACATGGAAATACAAGAAACCTTTAAGATCTAACAAACCAGGACCACCAGACTTAGGTACCAAAGGATAAAATTGTTTATGTTGCAGATGTTCTAAGCAACCAAATTGAAACACCAGTCATGGTGCCTGGTCAATGGATGCTTGCAATATATGAAGGGAAAAAGGTCTATGTTCCAAGACCTACAAAAAACAAGACAACTGACATTGGTGGAAAAAGGATTGGTCAGCACAATACCTATCAGAACCAGAACCATATGATGAACTAGAAATATCAGAAAAATCTGGAGTATCAACATAATCAAAATTGGCACATATCAACAAAATCAAAACTGTAAGAGATGATTTGGTCAAAATTTGAAGAAGATTTGATCATGATTTGAAGAAGATTTGATCAAGATTTGAAAAAGATTTGATCAAGATTTATCTACAACAAAATATGAACAAAATTAATCTGAAAAAATTACAAACTCAATCTAAACAAAATACGAACAGAATCAATCAGAAGAATTTAGAAACTCAATCTGGAAAAAGTACAATTTAGAATTAAACAAGGACAAAATTGAAGCCCTAATTTCAACTATAAATAGATACTACAGGCTAAAGAAGAAGATCATCGAAAGCCAGAAAAGAGTAGAAGAACTCAAGCTCAAATTCCAAATTAATCTTAGAGTTCAAATAGAGAAACACTTGTTTCAATGAGAATTATTTTCTAAGTGTTTTTTTAGAGTGTGAGAGTTATTATTATTATTATTATTATCAGCTTTGTTAGAAGAAAACACTTGAAGTTCCAATCTTTTGTATCCAACTCGATGCTTGTTTAGTTCCTTCTTCAATCTGAGGTTGTTAGGAGAAGACTTGGCTTGTATGGTCAAGGTGGTTAATTCCTTCTTCAATTTGGAGTTGTCAGGTTATTAAGAGAAGACTTGTCTTGTAGAGTCCAGGTGGTTAGTTCCTCAAAAGTGTGGGGTTGTCAGGTTGCTTGGGAAGACTAACTTGGAGGGTCAGGTGTTTTGTAATTCAAGGTATTTGAATTAATATATTAAATCCTTATGAATGAGGGGACTGGATGTAGCCATGTTAGTGGTGAACAAAGATAAATATATGTCTCCAACTATTTATGTTTTCGTTGTTTGCTGCCTCTGAACCTGATTGCTTCTTATCTAAGCAATTCATAAAAACCAACCAGCCTTCATCAAATTAGCAAAAAGTTATCAAGTTTGTCAAAAACAATTCAACCCCCACCTCATTTTTAAGAATTAGAGACGTGTACCATAGAGTCACCTAGCACATTGATAGAAACTGAGGTTGGAGCAAACGTTAAAGGGGACTAAAGATCGACAAAGGCCAAGACCATAAAGAATTTTTGCGTTGTCTAGCATGCGTTTAAACACTTAATATTAATGGGATAAGTGCGTTAAAGGAAACAAATCAAACTATCATGTTTACCTATATAACATTGCATGTCCATGTCATGTTTTTTCATGGAAATAAGATTACAGACAACATTGTATAAACTATTGATGTCGCATGAATATGTTTTATTAGCCTTTTGCCAAACATCATAACGTGTCGTAAATAAGTTAATTTGAGATTGAAAATTGTGTTGATTGTGAACCAAATAATACTACATAGAGAGGCATCAATTTGTTTCCAAATAGTCATCATAACCTTATCCTAGAAACCAAAACTCAACAAAAGCCGCCCAACCTGCAAACTTTGCAGCATCTACCAACTTTTCACAAAGGATCAAAGGAAGAGTAGTGATATTGAATGCGGAAGACGAGGCAACAAAAAATATGGGGTTGGACATGATGGTCTACGTGACGTGGAAGAGAAAAACTTATTGGAAAATCACCTTGAAATATTACAAAAGATGTTAAGTAACGAACGACAATGAAAACTTGTGGCTGGTGAATGCTTCACGCGCTGCATTTGTCAAGGCATGTGGGTCGCATGCATTGAGGAAGTAGTGACATGTGCGATATATTTTGGAGATGCGGAAATTGTCGACGTGCTCTCCAAAGGATTGTGCAATTCGTTGTGGTAATTTTAGGAACTGAGTCACACTGGAAAAGGGGCAGCTGGTTATTGCATAACTGAAACTGGGTATAAAACGCACATTACTATGTAAAATGTTGGTTATGGGACCACTAGTAAACACATACCAATTCTAGGATGAACCACTACTTATACTGTGTATAATATGTCGAGCAGCCCTATGATGAATTACAACTGATACCATGTCTCTCAAAAAAGATCATACACCTTATATTTAGAGAATTTGATATCCATGCAATGCGACATCCACACAAAAAAGTGGATGCGACTTATACTGTGTATCAAGTTTGAGTTTGTGATGTTTGATCTTAATTTAACGACCATCGGTGTCCGAAATGTGTGAATGTAGAGATTTTGGTCACAGTGAAGTCGAATTCCTATTTAAATTGATACAATAATTACATGGAAATTCTAGAAACTTGTATAGACTTGGAATAATGACAATTAATCTAGGAAACTATACAGTCTAAGAATGATAAAAGGATTTATTGAATTTCAACCAAAACCAAAGTTCAATTCATTTACCTGCTACTTGGCACAACAATGCATAAGGTATGCTCTTCTCAAATTTTGTGCATTGGTTGTTCTTCCATCGATGCCAAGTTGTAGAGTGTATCTCTAACGTGTGTGTCACTAAACATCTTGCTATATTTGATCCCATAGGTGTGTTCAAATTTCTAATCTCCCATGTAGATGCTACACCAAAATAAAATACATGTGTGGATAAAATTTGTGAATCACTAGGACAAAGAAGTTTAAGGTAATATTTTTTCGTTTTTCTTCTATTGAGTTTTCAATGATGCTAAAAATTCAAGATTCAAAATATATATTGGGTCCTTATAATTATAACATTTTTTTATTTTTATTTTTATTTTGGCTCTTGTAAGTTTTTTTTGTTTGATTCACATTCTTACAAATACAAATTGATTTTAAAATGGTTTATAAGTGCAACTTCCATTAAAAACTTTTAACATAGTAAAGCTAACGTCACAATATTTTTTAATCTTTTGGAAAGGAAGACCAAAGTTGACTCTTATTTCTTTTCTCTTCCTCTTCTCACCTCACCCTTTTTCTCTCCCTCTTCTCACGACCTTCTCACATTCACTAAAATTAACATTGATACTGATACATTACTAAAATTAACGTTGATTTTTGTTTTCAATTTAATTTTTATATTGATTTTTCTTGGTTTTGCGGATTGAATATTGAGGATATATAGAAGAATATTATTTGATTTTCATTTGAAATGCAAGGATGAGATATATAAATTTTTAGGGTTTAAAAGTATAAAGATAGAGTGTTCTCAATCAAGGTTAGATGATGAAGAAGCAGTTAAGCTTTGTAAAGATAGAAAAAGATTCATAAAAGAAGCTGTTGAGTTTAGAACTCCATTTGCAAATGGACATATAGCCTACATTCAGGCTCTAAAAAGAGTCTCAGCTGCTTTGCTTTATTTTTTTGAAGGAGATGAAGCACTTGAGTTTTCATTGGATTCATTCAAAACACCTTCTTCAAAGAAGAAATTAGGGTTCTCAATTTTGATATTCTTTTTAAAAAATAATCAGATTTTTAATTTTTAATTTTTAATTTATTTTTTATTTTTTATTAAAAAAATTATAAAACATTTTGATGCCACCTTAACGGTGTTAGATTCTTTTAATAGAAGTTGAATTAAGGGACCATTTTAAAATGAATCTGTATTTGCAGAGATGTGAATCAAATAAAAAAACTTAAGAAGACCAAAATCAAAAAATATTATAATTGCAAGGACCAAAAATATATTTAAACCAAAATTTAAATAAAGATTTAGATATAAGCAGTTTCTATCAGGAAAAATTAGCAGATGAAAACACACAAATTTATGTGATTCGATACAGTAATGGAAACAACCCAAACAAAAAATTCGTGCTCAAACTGAAATTAAATTACCAAAATAATATATCTTACGATTAATTTTTGTTCGTCGATATCCTAATCTGGGCGGCTTTTTCTTATGTATTGCTGGAAATTGCAAGATAGCTGCATAAATTAAACATATAATGTATGTCAGCCTAAATGAATCTATTCAGAATACAATATAATTCCAAGAAAAATAAGGAAACAAATAAAAGAATCACTTTTGAAAGATTCATGGAATCTAATAAGGCTACGAAAAGTACTGTTGTGCTAAGAATGGTGGATGTGAAGCTCCATTTGAGAAACTTCTCTTCAAATGTGTTATTTCAGTTTGATAAGTAATTTAAAAACTTTTTTCTGTTGAAAATTCAATACAAAAATTAAATTCTTACTGTATGTTCCATCTTGTGCATGAAACCATTGCCTAGAAAAGATGAAATCTCGCTTTGAGTGCCATCTGGATTAGGATGGAATAGAAATTCATGAATGAACAACCTTAAATTGTTAAACAAAGATTACATCACAATAGTTTGAATGAAACTAGCTCCATGTTCCTTTGAAGTTAACAATCATTGATTACCTAGTCAGGTACTTAGGATCATATGTCCCATAAACAACATCGTAATGCCCATCATAAGACTCTACCAACTCTAAGTCACCCATCAACATATCCCACCTGAAAATTAATCATGTTGATGAGTGATTTTCGCATTATATTATTAAATCCAATCAAGCCTCTTTTATAGAAAACTTACTCATATCTTTTCTTTCTATCAGTGTTTAAAAACACTTCAAAAACACTATCTACAGTTGCATCAATAACACCAACCGATTTAGCGAGGATACCTTTACCATTCTACAAAGCATAAAAAAATGTTAAAGCATAAAACATACACACACCTATCTATTCCATTAAAAATGTCTAAGCATAAAACACACACACACCTATCTATCCCATTATAATGAAGTATAAGGGATAGGCCCTCTTAGAAGTTTAGAAAAAGAGTGAATCTTAATACAATTGGAGGTGAGAATAGATCAGATCAAGTCATACTTTTCTTAAATAAGTCAAACTTAATTTAAAAAATTAAAGTCTGGGTCTGACTTATTATGTGTCAAAGACTTTATTTTATGCTCCTTATTAAAAACATGGTATGACCTATTGGCCAATTAAAAAGTCTATTTTGTTTTAAGGCTTTTAAAAAAGACATTTGACCTATCTCTAAAAATAGACTTGATGTATATATAAACATCAATTATAAATAAAATAAAATAATAAAACACAATTGTCAATATATTTTTGAGTAAATATTTTATTTTTATTATATATATATATATATATATATATATATAAAAGAAGTAAAAAAAAGTTCTTTCATTGAGAAGAGTATAAGAAGAGGGTGAAATAGTAAATCCACATGCAACGCTCCTTTTGAGCATCTAAGAATATATTTAACGGTTGTTAAGTTAAGTAAAGCTTGAGAGGGAAATACATGAATTGAAAAATTTTGTTTTAGGATGAGTGATAGTATTAGTATGGTACCATAAATTACCAAATATAGTGTCATAAAGTGAGAGATCATAAAAAGGATCATCATGC
This sequence comes from Cicer chorassanicum, assembly GCA_037974735.1. Classification (NCBI taxonomy): domain Eukaryota; kingdom Viridiplantae; phylum Streptophyta; class Magnoliopsida; order Fabales; family Fabaceae; genus Cicer; species Cicer chorassanicum. The sequence goes on from JBBPBP010000002.1 coordinate 27,520,513, forward strand.
TAGCATGATACGTATACGATATGATATGATTATCAATGAAAAAAAGGTAGAAAACACAGAGTAGATGGATAGTTTAGCATGAAAGCATACGATATCAATGTTGATAAAGAAAATTATGATGCAAAAGAATTAATGGAGAATCCCTCTCCAACTGAAGGTACGATCTAAGTAGTGTTTATAAAGCTTAGTTAGTCATGAACTAACAAGTTTGTGTCACGAGATTGAATTAGGCCCTAAGTCTAAGAGCCTAACTTAAATAGTGTTTATAAAGCCTGAGTAATCGTCACCTTACAATATATTTTTCTGGAATCCTTTCCTTAAGTAGGTTACATTTGGTCATTGTATTTGTTATTTTTTATCCGTACAAATATCTTTGTTTTGAATAAATGGCACACAAAGTTAACGTGCCACTTTCATCTTCCTTTCAACAATAAGAAATACTGAAGTAATGGTTTTAAATTGAACTATATACATTGACCTCATTTGCTTGTAGGATAATGCAGGGTGATTGCAACCGCGATCACAATTCCATTTAAAACCGTGTTCGAATTTTGAAACTATAAAAAAAAATCTTTTGAATCTTATAGCAAAAATGATCATCTTAGGGACAAAAGTTGTATATCTGGTATGATGCCTATACTGCATATCATTTTCTTAAGCAATAAAATGATTTTTACTACATTTTTTATCACGAAATTCGCGTCACTTAAAATGAATAACTACATATATGCAAAATAACATTTCGTGTTATCTTAACAAATAATAGAAGAAATATATGCAAATTATAAAAGCACTTGTAAAAGATATAATATGGGCTCACTCTCCAAGTGGAACCCACCAAATTTTATAAGTATTATTATTATTATTATAATAATATTATTAGTATTAATAATTTTATTATTAATATTGAATAAAAAAAAAAAAAAGGTTTTAATGGGATTGGCCCATGTGAGGAAAAATAAAAGGGATTTAAATCCCTAAGGAAAAGCAAGCAAAATAGTACCGTGTAAAAAGAAAAGCACCGACAACCTCATAGGGAGAAGAATAGAAAAGAAAAAGATTGGTTACGGTGGTGGTAATAGGTGTGTAGCAAACTCCCTCCGTTTGATCTACAAATTATAATAATAATAATAATAATAATAATAATAATAATAATAATAATAATAATAATAATAATAATAATAATAATAATAATAATAATAATAATAATAATAAAATAACGAAAGAAAAAAAGGGGGGGTTGGAATGGGCTTGGCGCATGTGAAAAAGAAAAGGGACTTAAATCCCTAATATAATAATAAAAGGAATAGTGCCGAAGGAAGAAGTAGTAGAAAGGCACGATAGAGAAGAGAAGAAATAAAAAGATTTAGTTCTAGTGGTGGTAACAGGTTTGTAGCAAATTTGTTTCATTTGATCTACAATTTTGATATGTTATTTCTACCACTGAGTTTGTTATTTTAATGTACAATTTGAGTAGTTTTACCTTTTCTGAGAGTTACTTTGGAATACCCACTTTAGTGGAAGGTTATAAGGTTGTTGTTATTGTTGATTGATGTTCCCTATTATTATTAGGAAGACTATGGTGTACCCATTAATTATTATAGTGGAAGTTTTTATTGGACTAGGTCCCGTGGTTTTTATTCTCTCAATTTGATAATTTTCTGCCAATTATTTTTGCTCTGTGGAATTATATTTTCTATTTGGCCATTTATCTGCACAGGTGGGGAAAAAATATTTCTCATTATTGAGATAGTTATCTCTGATAATGTCTGGTTTTTCCCAATAAATAAGTGGTATCTAGAGCTCGGTTGATTTGATTTGTGCATTTAAATAAAGGAGGAAAATAAAGGTCTGACTATGATTAAACTCAAGTCTTCTAATTACACACTTTGGATGACTCCCATGGAAGACATGTTATACAGTAAAGATTTGTATGATCTTATTGAGGGTGACACTGCTAAACCCACAGATAAATTTGACGATGACTGGAAGAAGATGAATAGAAAGACAGTTGTGTTGATCAGAGATTGGTTGGATCTGAGTGTATATCCACATGTTGAAACTTAAATAGATGTTAACAAGATGTGGGAAAAATTAAAAGAGTTGTATGAACGAAAGAATGTGCAAAATAAAGCACTCTTGATTCGGAAGCTGCTGAATATGAAATACAAAGATGGGGATTCAATGGCAAAACATATGAGTATTTTTTAGAATACAGTGAATCAGTTGATAACTGCACAAATTAAGTTAGATGTTGAGTTGCAAGCGATGTTGTTGTTGAGCTCCTTGCCTGATAATTGGGAAGTCCTTGTTGTGACGTTGACCAATTCAACTCCAAGTGGAAAGTTGAAAATGTCAACATTTAAAGAAAGCATGTTGAATGAAGAAGCTCGAAGAAAGGAACGTGGTTTGGTTGGTTCTTCCTCAAAGTCAAAAGCACTAGTTACAAAGTCACGATGGAGAAGTCAATCTAGAAACTTCCATAGACGCGACAACTCTGAAAGTCGTAGCAAGACAAAAAGCAAGTCTAGGAAAAGAAAAGAAGTGATATGCTATCATTGTGGCTAAGAGGGTCACATAAAGAGAAATTGTAGGTTCCTTAAGAGAGATCAATCAAAGGAAAGAGATGAAGACAAAGAGAAGAAAAATGATAAAGATACAACAACAGTTGCATCTGTTAGTAATATCTACATTTTTTGTGATGATAATTCCATAAACCTTTCATGTCAGGATCAACTTGGATTATTGATTCAGGTGCCTCAGATCATGTTACTCCTAGGCGTGATTTTGGCATGGTAAACATGGGAGATGAAGGAGTATGTAAAATTATCGGTATGGGAGATTTTTGGGTTGAAACTGGGATTGATTTTAAGCTTCAATTGAAGAATGTTAGACATGTTCCTGATATTCGTCTCAATTTGATTTCGGTGAAAGCCTTGGATGTTGAAGGTTATCACACTTACTTTGGTGGTGCTGGTATATGTAAAATCACCAAAGGATCCCTAGTGGTTGCAATGGAGCAAAGTTTCACTTCTCTCTATAGGATGCCTACGAAGCTATGCAAGGGAGAAGGGAATGCAATTGAAGACACATCTTCTAATTTATGGCATATGCGCCTCGATCACTTAAATTAGAAAGGAATCAATATACTTGCAAAGAAAAATTTTCTTCTTGTGAAAGGTATGTCTCTAAAAACTTGAACTCATTGTTTTGCTAGAAAACAACATAGATTTTCTTTTTATAATACTGGTCCTAATAGGAGGCAAAATAATCTTGATTTAGTTCATACTCATGTTTGTATGATAGATAGTAAATCTCTTGGTGGTGCATCATATTTTGTTACTTTTATTGACGACCACTCTACAAAAGTGTGGGCCTTTCCTTTGAAATCTAAAGACCAAGTACTTGGAGTCTTCAAGCATTTTTATGCAAGTGTTGAAAGAGAAAAGGGAAGGAAATTAAAATGTGTTCGATCATATAACGGTGGTGAATATAGAGGTCCGTTTGAAGAGTATTGTAAAGACTTGAGAAAATAGTTCCAAAGACACCTCAGCATAATGGTGTTGCAGAGAGAATGAATTGTACAATTAATGACAGAATCAGATCTATGCTCTCTCATGCAAAATTATTGAAATCCTTTTGGGGTGAAGCAATGAAAACTACAGTGGATTTGATCAATCTTGCTCCTTCCATTCCACTTGATGGTGATGTTCCAAATAGAGTGTGGACAGGGAAATATGTCTCTTACCATCATTTGATAGTTTTTGGCTGCAGATGTTTTGCTCATATTCTAAGAGACGAGAGGTCCAACCTTGATAGTAAATCCAAACAGTGTGTATTCTTTGGTTATGGTGGAAAAGAATTTGGTTATAGATTATGGGATTTGGTTGACAAGAAAATTATCAGAAGCCGAGATGTGATATTTCTTGAAGATTAGACTATTGAAGATTTTGATAAAGCTGAGAAACATAAACCAAATTCCATAAGTTACATTGATGTTGCGCTTAAGCCCCCTACATAATTTTTTGTTGATGGTGGAGATGTACAGGTAGATGATGAGAATGTAATTGATGATCATGTACCTCACATTGATGAGCAAGTTCCAGTTGAGCCACCAGTCGAGTTTGAGTTGAGAAGATCTACTAGAGAACGTCAACCTTCTCAAAGATATCCTCCACATGAGTATGTGATGATCACTGATAATGGAAAGCCAGAGTACTATCAAGAAGCTATTACAAATGTTGATAAAGAAAAGTAGTAGAAGGCCATGCAAGAAGAGATGAATTCCTTGCATGAGAATCACACATTTGATTTGGTAAAGTTGCCTAATGGGAGAAAAGCACTCAAGAACAAATGGGTATACAAGATAAAGGCAGAAGAGGATAGTTTTCAACAAAGATACAAAGCAAGATTGGTTATGAAAGGTTTTAATCACAAAAAAAGGTATTGACTTTGATGAAATTTTTTCACCTGTGGAGAAGATGTTCTCTATTCGAGTTGTGCTTGGGTTAGCAGCTAGTTTGAATCTAGAAGTTGAACAACTTGATGTGAAAACTGCATTCCTTCATGGTGATTTGGAGGAAGAGATCTATATGGAGCAACTAGAGGGGTTTCGAAGTCAAAGGTAAAGAGCAGCTTGTGTGTAAATTGAAGAAAAGCTTGTATGGGCTCAAGCAATTACCTCGACAATGGTGCAAGAAATTTGATTCTTTCATGGAGAAGCATAGGTACGATAAAACTACTTCTGACCATTGTGTGTCTGTCAAGAAATTCTCTGATGATGATTATATTATTCTCTTGTTATATGTGGATGACATGTTGATTTTTGGTCATGATGCTAAGAACATTCAATCTCTAAAGAAAGATTTGAACAAGTCTTTTGCAATGAAACACTTGGGTCCTGCAAAGCAAATTCTGGGCATGAGAAATACTCGTGGCAGGAAGAATAATAAATTGTGGTTGTCTCAACACAATTACATTGAGAAGGTGTTATAGAGGTTTAACATGAGCAATTGTAAACCTGTTAGTACTCCACTTGCTACTTATTTCAAATTGAATTCTAATCAATGTCCTACAAATGAGAAAGACAAAGAAGAGATGAAGAAGGTTTCTTATGCATCCGAAGTTGGTAGTTTGATGTATGCTATGGTATGCACAAGGCGAGATATTGCTCATGCAGTTGGGGTTGTTAGTCGGTTTCTCTCTAATCCTGGTAAAGCTCATTGGCAAGCAGTGAAGTGGATTCTCAGATACCTCAGAGGCACTTCCAAAGTGTGTTTATGTTATGGAGGTGGTGAACCTGGGTTGGATGGCTATCTAGATGCAGATATGGCAGGTGATCTTGATTCTAGAAAATCTACATCTGGTTATATGATGACGTTTGCAGGGGAACTGTATCTTGGCAATCAAGATTGCAAAAGTGTGTTGCTTTATCAACTACTGAAGTTGAGTACATTGCAGCAACAGAAGCTTCTAAAGAACTCTTGTGGATGAAGAAATTCCTACATGAGTTAGGCCTTAAGCAAGACAAGTTTGTGTTATTCTGTGACAGTTAGAGTGCGATCCATCTTAGCAAGAATCCGAATTTTCATGCAAAGTCGAAGCATATTAAGGTGCGATATCATTGGATATGAGATGCACTTAAAATGAAGTCATTTTCAACTGAAAAGATTCATACTGATGAGAATGGTTTAGATATGATAACGAATGTCTTGCCTCTATCGAAGATGATATGCTGTAGAAAGAAGGTCTGTATGGTTGAGCAATATCTTCCCACTTGAGTCGTGAGGGGGAGATTTGTTGGGTGGGCTCACTCCCCAAGTGGAACCCACCAAATTTTATTAGTATTAATATTGTAATTATTATTATTGAAAAAATAGAAAAAAAAGGGGGTTTTAATGGGCTTAGCCCATGTGAGAAAGAAAAGGGACTTAAATCCATAATATAATAATAAAAGGAATAGTGCTGAAGGAAGAAGTAGCAGAAAGGCACGACGACAGTAACAGGAGAAGAGAAGAAATAAAAAGATTTAGTTCCGGTGGTGGTAACAGGTGTGTAGCAAATTTGCTCCATTTGATCTACAATTTTGATATGTTATTTCTACCACTGAGTTTGTTATTTTAATATACAGTCTGAGTAGTTTTACCTTTTTTGAGAGTTTCTTTGGAATACCCACTTTAGTGGAAGGTTATAAGGTTGTTGTTATTGTTATTGTTATTGTTGATTGATGATACCTATTGTTATCAGGAAGACTCTAGTGTACCCATTAATTATTATAATGGAAGGTTTTAGTAGACTAGGTCCCGTGGTTTTTATTCTCTCAATTTGAGGGAAGTTATCCACGTTAAAATTGTGCTTGTTTCATATTTAATTTTTTGCCAATTATTTTTTCTATGTGGAATTGTATTTTCTGTTTGGCCATTTATCTGCACAGGTGGAAAAAGAAATATTCCGCATTATTGAGATAGTTATCCATGATTATCTCTGGTTTTTCCCAACAACTTATACATAAGTTTACATACCTTGTGACTAGCAATATCCTCAAAAATTCTAATACCTGAAACCACAAACAAAAAACAACTAGAAGAATTAGGATAAACCAAACTATTAATTTTTCGATCGTTGCCAATCAATTCAAATAAAGAAATACAAGTACAAAAAATATTAGCATAATCATCATTATTTATTTTGCAGTTTTAATATACCAAAGAATGGTTATAAAACACCTCATAAAAATGAAATACAAAGTCGTCTAAGGACTCGTATGTTAAGAAAATATATGGTCACGTTTAAAAACATTATAAACCAATGCTTCAAGCTTAAACCTTCTTCAACAATTTCACTGCATGATACTTATGTCATAATTGAATGAATTATCTTCAATTATTTACAAAATGATACTAAATATATTTTTATTTTTAAAACAATGCGGAGTCCTTTAATTTTGATGTCACAAATCAATGCAACTAAGGTTATCTATGATAAATATGAAAGACAATTAAGAAATGAGAGGTAAGAATTGTAACAGAAAAAAACATAAATACTAATTATGATTGATATCAATAGTTCCCTCAAGCTATATCATTTGTATGATATCCTTGTGACATGTTCAAGTTGCAACATGTATGTTAGATGCCTATAATGTTAGGAAACTATGCCAAATTTCCTTGCTGTGAGATTTTAGTGAAAGTGACAAATGAAATAATAACACACAAGAATTGATAATAGAGTTCAGCCAATTCTTCCTACATCTCCGAACTGCTATTGGGCTCTCTATTGAAAAAAAAAAAAAATTTACACGATGTGTTTACAAATAGTCACAATCTCTCAATACCCACAACTCAAGTCATGAAGTATTGCTTCCCATCAATGAATGGACCGTTGTTGGACCGCAAACATTAAAGTGAACAAACTCTCTCTCTTTCTTTGGGTTTCTTCCACTTATTTGAAAGTTGAATCATTTCTGTTTTCCAAGAATATAATCTTCACATATGTCAATTTTTATTGATCGAATATTTGGAAGTTTACCCTTTGAGTGCATGATCTTTCTATTATTCTTACTCGTTGTTGAGTGACAAAATTAATAATGTCGAAAAGAGAAAAATCTGAAGGGAAATGAGAAAGTCAAGACTTATGGACCTAGGAAAATTTGAGTAAGGGTCTTATTGACAAGACCTACCAAATTTAATGTCCCAAAATCTAGAATTTAGAAACATGCGTTGAAGCCTATAACTTTACAATACCTGAATTTGTGTCAAACAATAGTAAATATTAGAATCTTTATAAATGTTGCGTAGATCACTTTCACCACAAATAACTGAATTTTCTTAAAATATGCTTCGTATATCCTGTATTCTTGGATTTTTGTCAAGATCATGAATTCACTCATTCACAATCCATTGTATTTCATCTTAAAACGTTTTCTTTGCATCTTTATTTTACTTTGAAAATATTCAAGCATTTGTTTTATTGCATTAAAGTTATTTTTATAAAATATTACATCATCCATCTCATAATCTACTAAATTTTTACCTTTCGACACTTTATTTGATAGATTAATTCATTCACGAAAGTGATATGAAGTGTTAGCATCAAATATGCTCCATCCTTGAAACATCAGACTAAATATTGAATCCAATTTTTTAACTTGTCAAGAACCAATATTTAGACATACATCTGTTGATGTTATAATAGACTCCTATCAAACATAAAATTAATATTCACACTAATATGGCGTAGTCTCTATTGCCATAGATTGAGATTTTCATTTGCAATAAAATGGCACGTTCTTGTTGTCTTGTAAAGAGTGCCATTCTTTTTACCGCGAGCAATAACAATTCTACCCTTTGAAATCTTAAAATCATCACCATGGAAGACAATTGTATAGTTGTCAATGGAAATTGGCCCACTAAGATTATGTTTTTTGTTAGGCCAGGCATATGTTTGACATTTTTCAATTCTCATACAGACCCGTTCAACTTAATCTTTACTTCACCTTTGCCCACAATCTCACAAGATTTTTCATTACCAAGATAAACTTTACCAAGATTGTTAGGGACATAATTCTCAAAGAAATTTTTCTGCAAAATAGCATGAATAAGTGCTCTAGAGTCTAACACCCAAGACCCTTCCTTGTAATCTAAAGAGCAGATTTGTGCACCGCCTTCTGTTGAGGTTGAAGCCACATTTTGCTCACCCTTTGCCTTTTCATTTTTTCATGGACTGTTACATCGATTTTTGTACTGCACCCGCCTTTCCACAATTCTAGCACTCAAATAGTTTTCAAGTTATGAAAATTACACTGATTTATTATTTACTACGTCCATTTCCTCTAGTTGAATTTTCCATCTTGACTCTGTATGTAATACTGAAGAGGATGACGATTCATCCAACTCACTTAGTTAAATCTCTTCATTGAGAACCAAATCAAGAGCATCACCAAATTTCAATTTTTGTTTCGTTACGAGCTACTCACAACTGTGTCAGTCACATTCCAACTATCTGGTATGGAATACAAAAGTATCAATGTTTGTTCCTCATTGTCAAACTCGATTCCAACTAAACTCAACTAGATTGTGACGAGGTTGAATTCTTTGAGATGTTGAACTATTGTTGCACCTCTTTGCATTTGTACTATAAAAATCGCTTCATCAAATGAACTTTAATTGACGCCAATGGATTTTTCATACATACTACAAAAATCCGCCATAAGACTTGTTGTCCTCTTTTCCTTTGCAATGTTAAAAACAACATACGAGATAACATTAATTAGATAACACCAAGGGCTTGTCTATCAATCATCATCCTTCATATGTGCTGGTTTCTTTTCGTTGAGAGGTCGATTTAGGTTTTCATGGTGTAGATAATCCTCGATCTACATCTTTCAAAAACCAAAGACTTCACTATCGAACTTCTCAATTTTCACCTTTCCTCTGTCTGCACCTATCACTCCCACTTGAATTTGACTTCCTGAAGATAGTCTCTAAAATACTAAGCAAGGCTTTTGACACTCGTTGTTATGAAACAATGCAAAATTTAATCATTGTATGTTTATAATGAAGCGAAAAATGGAATAATATCACACAAGAATCGATAATAGAGTTTAGCCTTGTCTTTCTACGTCTTCGGGCTTCTGCAAAACTTTTTATTGAAAAGGAAAATTTACACAAAAGATTTATAATAACTCACAATCTCTCACCACTTACAACCCATTTACCCCTAAGAATTTCATGTACAAGAAATTTCTCTAGGTTTTCTTAAAATTTTATGAAAGTTGTAATTTTCTCTTAATATGGAATGAAATCTCCCTTCATCCATCATCTACTATTTATAGCAAAAATGAAAACACCCCAAGAGAAGTTCAATTTTGCTTCTTCTTCTTTTTTAGTAGGTGCCTTACTTTTTGACTAAGAAACTGGTCTTTCTTCTTGGCTAAGTAGTATTCCTTATTGACTAGGAATGTGACTTTTTGTGACGCTTGAGGCTAACGAGGTAGGGAGTGATCGTCGGTGCATAAGACACGTACCATGAATGAACCAAATCACATCGGAATGAGAGAGATCCTAAGGCCATGTAGGTATGAGACTATATAGTTGAATATATGGATTGATATGTACTATCCATACTAACAACATACATATTCTTTTCCAGAGCCAATCACATAAGAAATCCACAGTTAAGCATGCTTGATTTAGAGCACTCTTTGGATGGGCGACCTTTTGGAAAGTTTCCAAGGATGTATGCTAGTGAGGAAAAGCATGATGAAAACACTCTTGTTGGTTTCTAGGGACAGTAAGAAATGCTTAAAGCAGTTTGAGATATTAAAAATGGTATCAGAGCATACCTCTCCCAATACAATGTGGTTTGGGGACGAACCAAGCGGAAGTTGGTGGCATGTGACACTTAAGGCTGACGAGGCGGGGAAAAATCACTGTAGCACAAGGCACATACAATGAGCGACTCTTTGGACGACTCTAGGCAAAGGGGCACATGAATTAACCAAATCACATTACAATAAGAGGGATCCTAAGTCCATGTAGGTATGGGACTATATGGGTGAAGGAAGGCTTATAAGGATTGATATATAGTACCTATACCAACAAGATGCATCTTCTCTTTGGGAGCCAATCACCTATAGCTTTTACAACAATAAACATGTTTTACTTAACTTTTACTTTTACCTTTTTGTTTAATTACCATTTAAATGGTTGTCAAGTATTTTATTTATTTATTTATTTTTATAAAAAAAACATCTTTACAAAGGTAACACTAGGTATTGGAGAGGTTGTAAGAATGTTCTTTCTCATGAATTGCAATTGTAAGATATTTCTATTGTCTGTAGTAGCTAGAATGAAATGACAATCTCCTTTTATTACTCAATTATAGTTTTCATCTCTCACTAACTTTCTTTGCACTAACTCTGTATCGAGTGTTCATTCATTTATCAAATTCCCTTTTGTCATCACATGATATGGTTCACAACTTGAAGCCCTACCATATCTATCACACCACGTAAAGACTAATTGAACATGTTTGCTAGCAGGTCTATTGAATTCACAAAAGAAGTCTTCTTAATATCTAAGAATACTGTCTTAAATGAAGTGGCAATCAACTTCAAAAATTTTAGTCTTTATAAGAAAAACTGGATGTGAAGCCACAATTACAAAAAAATTCTTTCGACCACTATTACAATCTATTTCAAGCCATATATATGTTTGTCCTATTGTCATGTTGCCCTTTGACTGTTTCCAGCTACCACGGTAGAAATATAGGTTTGGCCATCTCTTATGCAATTTTGTCAACGTTCTTTGACCTTGAATTTTCAAAATGATGTTTGACCTTAATCATCCCAAATGCAATGTACCAATAAGTTATACAATGATGCATTGGTGATGAATAGCAGTTTCCTACATTGATGAAGCCACTTTGGAGACATGACAAAATTGTGGGGACCAAGCATTGCCACATGTTCATGATTCATGTAAAGACAAGTTGCATGCATTGACAAGTTTCAAGATGCACAAAAGGCTAGTGGGTTGTTCCATGTAAGGAAACTTGGTTTGCTCACTCTCTTTGTATTTAGAGAGGGGTTATATAACTATGTCCATTTAGTGAAATTTCTCCTAGTTTTTACCTTTATTTGTGTAGGGTTTTCCAATATTTGTTTTTTTGAAATATCCAATGTTAGTAATTAGTTGTTAATTTTGTTAGAAGGGGAGATGAACCCATGACCTCCTTATCACTCCAACCTTCCCATACCACTTTATGACTCCATTTCATCTAAATATTGTGTTCAATTCCTCTTTTCCTATCTCTTATTTTAGCTCAATGATATTATTTTGTTACTCTCATACCCGATAGTGGTATTAGGTCCAATGATTCATGATCGTTGTTTCTCATAAGCAAGATGTTAAGGTGACCATCTCTCTTTCCTAGGACCTTACTTGATGTGTTTTTAGGGATTATGATCACAATTCTAGCATACAATACTCTTCATGGAAAATATCACTATTCTAGCATACGATATTCTTCATGGAAAATTTGTATAGGCAAGGACGATTGAAACATTATTTTTTGAAAAATCCATGGTAGCAAAATTTGAGATAGTTAGGTTCAATGGGAAAAAATTTCACTTTAGAAATTGAACAAAAGAGAATCTTTTTTGAAGATAAAAATTTCACTTGTAGACATCACTGATGAAAAGTGGAATGAAATGGATGGCAACATGGTTGCCAATTTGCACTTAGGTTTGAAGAAAATGGATGACAATATTGGTCAAGCAAAAGGATTGAAAGTAATGAGAGGTAGGTCAATGGAATGTTGAAATAGTGGGAGACAAAGTCATGGTAGAACAAAATCTCTAAGAAGGAAAAATTTAACATACTACAATTTTGATATGAAAAAGGACTTAAAGAAGATGTGTTGGAATAAGAAGAAGAATGGGTAGGAGTTTTCTGATGCTTCAATATCTCAACGATGTGTCACAAGTACCTTAGATGAGGGATAAATCCTGTTTTGCAAAGAAACAACTAGTTCAAAAGACGAACAATGACTGAATGATGTCTAGATAAGCTATTTAGGTGCAACATGGCACATGACTTCACTAAGACTGGTTATTCGCTTACAATCGTATCTCAAAATCAAAAGGATCTATGTACATAGGAATCTTAGAACAATTAGTACATCATGGAAAAGGATTGAAGAAAAACTTAATGTCTATTGAGAATTTGGATGACCTCGAGTTCAATATCAATAGTGAGAGTGACATATTGAAACAAGTGAAAGAAAATTTTGTGGTGATGAAAGCAGAAAAAATGACAAGTAATCTATATATGATTTTGGGGCATAAATTGCGAGAGGAAAATGAATTAGTTACAGTAGCAAGCCAAGAAGAAACAGCGATGATGTGGCATCAAAGACTAGGCCATATGTAAAAACATGGCTTGAAAGTCCTTGCAACATGCAATCTCCTTCACAGGCTCAAGACGGTAGATTTACCATTCTACGAGCACTATGTGATAAGCAGGCAACATAGATTTAAGTTTTCTAGAGTAACTACTAAAAGAAAACACATAATGGACTTGGTCCATTCTGATGTGTGGGAGTCACCAAAAAAATCTCTAAGCAAAGAAAAAAAATTGTTTCATTTATTCCGGACTATTTCAATCCAAGTAGAACTTGAAATAGAGAAGAAAATTAAATGCTTGATGACATACAATGGAGGAGAATATAACGATGGTAAATTTTTAGAATTTTGAAAAAGGGAGGTATTGTAACACAATACGCAATTCCACATACACCTAGACACAATTGTGTAGTAGAGCAGATGAATAGAACTCTCCTGGATAGAAGAAAAGCAATAATAAAAACAGTATGAGTGGCTAAATCATTTCAGGCATAAGCATTTAAAACTGCCAACTATGTAATAATTGATCACCATCAACAATTATTTATTTGAAGACATTAATGGAGATGCAGAAAAGAAATCTTGTTAATTATTTTTGTTACAAGTGTTTGATTGTCATGTGTACGTGATGTACAACTCCCAAGAAAGAAAAATTTGACCTACAGACCAGGAAACGTATCTTCTTGGGTTATGTTGACAATGCTGATTGGTATCACCTGTAGGATCCTATTTCCCACATGGGCGTAGTCTTTGCACAAAATAAACTACAAAATGAGGAAAAAATTAAAACAAATTCCAAAGAGTCTTCTTTAGTGTAGATGGAGGAATAAATCTAAAAAATGTTGTTTATCTGAAGCAGAACCAGTGCACGAATAATAAGATACATTGAAGTCAATGATGAAAATGTTCATAGAACAACACGTTAGGCGAAGAAACCATTTTTGAACTTAGACAATTAGTGGCAAGCCACAATGAATAATGTATTCTAACTAAAGAAAGGGAACCATTAACCTTTGAAGAGACTTTGAACAATCTAGATAATTTTCAATGGATGCCAATAATGCATAAAGAAATGGTAGCCTTATATAGAAATAAGACATGGGAGCTTATCGAACTTCCAAAAGAATGGAAAGGCATTAGGAACAAAATGGTATACAAGATAAAACATGATGACAATGATCAAATGGAACGATATCGTGCAAGATAGGTGGTCAAAGGATATGCTAAGAAAATGGTATCGACTTCAATGAGCTATTCTCTCCAACAGTAAGACTTACTACTTTGATAGTAATGTTGGAGATGTGTGAGGCATTTGATTTATATCTCGAACAACTAGATGTCAAGACTGTTTTTCTTCATGGAGAGCTTGAAGAAGAAATCTATTTGCTCCAACAAGAAGACTTTAAAGAAGAAAAAACTAACACTAGGTTTGTAGGTTGACCAATTCTTTGTACGATCTAAAGCAATCACCCAGATGTTGGTACAAGAGATTTATTTCTTTCATAACAAGCCTTGATTATAACAGACTAAGTTGAGACTATTGTACGTACTATAAAATGTTTGATGATAATGATTGTTTCATTTTTTTGTTGTATGTTGACAACATGTTTGTAGTAGGTCCCAACAAAGATCAAGTTGGAGAATTGAAGGCACAATTGGCACGAGAAGCCTTATGTATGCCATGATATATACAAGACTCGCCATTGTGCAAGCAATAAGAGTGGTTAGTCGGTTTATGGAGGATCTTGGTGAAGAGCATTGGAATGTTGTAATGAGAATATTGAGATACATAAAGGAACCTCATGTGTTGCATTAGTTGTTGGACGATCACAATTAATTGTCAAGGGTTATGTTGATTCTAACTTTGCAAGTGATCATGATAAAAGAAAATATATAACTCGCTATGTGTTTACAGCTGCAAGAGGATAAGTAAGTTGGTTATCTAAATTAAAAACTATAATAGCGTTGTCCCGTACAGAGGCTGAGAACATGGAAGCTACGCAAGGATGCAAGAAATCCAAGCAACATAAAGTTATTGAGTATTGTGACAATTAGAGTGCGTTGAGCATTTTAAGAAATTCAACATATCATTCATTCAAGAACATAGCACAAAAAATTCGATATCATTTTGTTATAGAAGTAATGGAGGAAGGAAGTTTGGGTATGTAGAAGATTCCCACCAATGATGAAAAATCCAACCAATGGTGATAAGTTTATATAGTGTTGAGCCTTATGTTGCCTATCACACACATAGCAACAAGGGGTGGACTATTGTCGAACCCCACAATTTTTCAAAGAAGAAGCTTTTGAATGGTAAAGCCACTTTTATGGCACGGAAAATTGTGGGGTTTGACCATACCCACATCTCCATGATGCATTTAAAGACAAATTACATTTTGCATGTCACGCAAAGTGGAAAGTTGCATGCATTTACAAGTTGCAAGATGCATGTATTTACAAGTTGCAAGATGCATGGAAGGAAAACGGGCTATTACACGTAAGTAAACTTGGTTTGTATCTGGTATAAATAGCATCTTGGGCAAGTATACAATGATTATCTTTAATATCAAGTAGTAACACAACAAGAAGAACTGGAACTTGTTTAGATTTAGCGAAAAAATATAGAGAGAAAAAAATTAGTTTCTCTTGTATGGTTTCTCCTAGTGTAAGTATTTTTCTATTTTAAAGAAAGTGTACTTTTCATCTCGTTGTATATATATAGAAAGAGATTTTGAAATTTCTTACACTTAGTGAAGATTCTCTACTTTTATTCTGTGATTTTTTTACGTTTATTTGTTGAGTGCTCAGTTCCTCGTTTCTCATCTATTGTCTTAGTTGCATGATATTATTTTGTTAGTTTGGTATCCAACTGAACAAACTCAAAATTCGGTAACCTTTTTCTTGTATAAATGAGGATAAGTGTTTTCTCTTGTCTAATTAAGATCCAACATGCCATTCACATTAATATAAATATAATTTCATGTAACCAAGTATTTCTTTTCCTAGACTCTGCCATGGTTGGAGCTTTATGACACCATGATTTCATTTTTGAAGTATTCCTTTTCTTCCCTCTTACGAAAAAAAGGATAACCCTATACTTATACATAAATATTAACAAAATAAGGTATTGAAGCAAAAGAAACATGGGATTGGAATAAAGTTGTAAAATTTAGTGTGCGTGTGGTTAGAGAATAGTACCAGACATTGTACGAACACATTTCCAATGATGTGCATCAAATGCATCTCCTGTGTCCCCTTCAAACGCATCTGAACTACCAAAAAACTTTGATGATAGCCGTAAGAGTGTCTCTGGACCTTTAAAAGGAAAGAAAAAACAATATCACCAAGTCTACACTTTTTTTGTACATATCGATGATGTAAATCTCACTTTGGTAAAATGCATTGCATGTGGTTTATGTAATCCTAAGATGTATGAATCATTAATAAGATATCAAAATCCCCCGAATAAATTAGTAATCAATGTTTATCAATTTACCTTGGCCAATTCTTATAAGCTTCCTTAGCCCAGATGCATACCGCCTCACTATATGTCGATGTCCTTCTAGATTGATTCTTCCAAAATAGAAGATAAGTGATGTGTCAAATTAAGACAAGTTATTAATGTATGACTTCTAAGGCAGACCACCGAAAAATAGTTCAAAAACTAAACAAATCTTCCATGAATATTAACCCGCCAAACATGAATAATGAGATATAACTATAAGACATATTTCTAAAAAAATTAACATCTCAAAAACTCTATTTTAGTATTTTAAAATTTAAAACAAAAAAACTTGTTTGAATTACTTGTTTTTAAAAACTGTTTAGTAAAACTATTTTTAATATTATATTTTTTTAAACTAAAAAAACAAAACAGATAAATGGTGTTATACTTTTCATTTTTCAATTTTTTTAATTTTCTAGTCACATACTGTTTTAAAAAATTAGAATTGGCAAACAGATTTTTTTAAATTTTTTTTTTAAAAACAGTTTTCTAAAATTTATTTATAAAATAGTTTTCAAAAACTAAAAAGTAAAACACAGTCAAACAAACCCTTAATTTTGGATTAATCTCACTTTTGGATTGGACTCTTTTGCTGGACAATTTATTATTTTCATACTTAAACTTTTACATCCAATCCAGTCCCTCTACTTTTTAGGATTAAGTCAATTTGGTCTTGCCGTTACTTTTCTTTTACCGAAAATCCATAAATTCTCATTTTCTATACAATTATATGTGGTTTCATGATTATGATGGATTAGGAAAATGAAATAATAATTGAAATTATTAATATCTCGTTTTCCGTTTGCTGCCACGGAAAGCGATGTTCCGTCTCTTTCTTAAACTCTCGTTCAATAAATTTGATTGAAGTTGTAAGATGTGAGGGTCAAAATTGATAATAGATCTTAGATCTCCTAATTTTGGATAAAAAGTGATATTTGGTTTGTCAGTTCTTAGCAAAGAAGGTTTAAAATGAAATCAATTCAATTTGTAAAAAATTGGAATAAAAAATGAGAATTTAAGAGTTTTAAATAGAAAGAATGTGTTGAGTAAAAAATATAGAAAAAAGCGATAGAATGACTAAATAGTAACAATTAAAAAGTGGAGATTAGATTTGCTCAAAATTATTAGCTGTCATACCAAGGTACCATAGGGGCTTATGTAGAGGAACTAAAATTTTCATAATTCCTTGATTTTGAAATAAAAAAATGATGGAAGATTAGAATAAAAAAAAAGAAAAGAAAATAGAGAATATATTGAATAAAGTTACACTTATATTAAATATTGATTGATCTAGACAACAAAGAAAAGTTGCATTAACGATCAGATTCTTCGTGTTATTGTATAATAAATTTGCATAATTGTATGTCATTAAGGAAAAAAAATGCATACTCAGTTCCCTGATTCAGTTTATCTCTAACACTTGCTCCTCTTGACAATTCATACTCAGCCTACAAAGAGAATATATTGAATTAAGTGACATTTTTATTAAATATTGATATTGTTCAATGACATGCCATATTCTTCTAGATCGAAAAAGAGTTATATTCATAATTTTTATCTGCTATAAAAATCTATATATTTGAAAATTTGAAAATATAAACTCCAATGCACACCTTCGCAGTTATATTCTCATACCTGATTCTTGGCATGTTCAAATGCTTCCATCCATCTTTGGGCTTCCCCAGCTGTTGCACAAGAAATCTTGACAAAAAACAAATATGTAAATACTCATTTCTATACTAAATATAGAAAAACAAACAACACTCGCCACAACATGAACATGTTCATTCTTTGTATTACTACTTTACAAAAAATTGTAGAGAAAAGTAAAAGAACATGATAATATGGTTTGCACTTAAGCTTAAATGTGACTTGTTAATTTACTAACAAAACTAGTCGCATTCAATATCCTACATCTGAAAAATCTAAATTCCAAAAAGTAATAGATAGAAACTAAATTAATTGATTATCGAAAAAACAACAAATCAAATGTTTTGTTCGTGATGCACCAATCTAGCAAAAAAGGAGAAAGATTTGCAAATAGGAATCTTTCAAATTAGTGATGAATTTATAACTTCAAAGAGTAAGTATAATGACCATTATAGCCTTCAATAAATGTATATTGATCAATAAACACCAATCTTAATTGCACTAGCTTGTTAGCATAAAGATGCGTAACCATATCTTAAGAAAAATCAACTTCTCCAAATAACCCACTAAGATAAATAATATCAAAAGTTAAAACAAGTAGAAAAAACAACCTGATATTTTAACTCAATGGATAATCCCAAAAATATGAAACTATGACTGTTACCCTACACATTAGAGCGTTTCTAAATATTAGAATGCAAAATAGATTGAACCTTACAACTAAAAAATCTAGATCAAAGGGGCATTTCTCTGCTTATTTTGTCCATACACCTAACATATGTAAGACCTTAACACACACACTATTTACTACGAGGACTTGACATGTCTCACATGATATTTGCATAACTAGACATTCAAATGTTGTCCATTATTATTATTATTATTATTATTATTATTATTATTATTATTATTATTATTATTATTATTATTATTATTATTATTATTATTA
>JBBPBP010000002.1:27539783-27565786 GCA_037974735.1 Cicer chorassanicum
TTATTATCATCATTATTATTATTATTATTATTATCATTATCATTATTATTATTATCACTATTATTATTATTACTATTATTACTATTATTTGTTGTTATGTCTAGAAAAGGCTTTCATACCATTATAAAATTAAAAGATTGGTTGATCCTAAAAGTATGCTTAAGGGAGAAGCAATTTCCATTCATTAAGGCCACAAACCTTTCATACATAGAATCTTAACAACATCCAATACACACTAGTATGATACTTCCTTGGATCTCAAATACAAGAAAATGTATGGTAAAAAAAATGGAGAAAAAGGATAAGGAGAAGAAGGATATCATAAACAAGATTCATAGAGCTCTAATCTTGAGTGTTGGACACAAGGTTCTTAGGAAAGTGTCAAAGGAGACATCTGCAGCAGATATTTGGCTCAAATTAGAATCTTAGTACATGACAAAACCATTAGCAAATCGTTTATACCTAAAACAGAATATATATACTTTCAAGATGCAACCTGGAAGATCAATTGAAGATCATATGAATGATTTTAATAAGATTGTTTTAAATCTTGAAAATATTGATGTGAAATTTGGATGATGAGGATCAGGCCCTACTATTGATAAATTCATTACCAAGCTCTCTTGCAAATATGTGTGATACACTCCTTTATGGTAGAGATTCTTTGTCATTAGAAGAAGTGCAAGTTGCACTAATCTCAAAAGAATTAAAGAGGAAGTCAGATGGAAAAGAAGAAAGCAGTGGTGAAGGATTATTTGTCAAGGCCAAAGCAGGGAACAAGAATCAAAAATAAATTCAAGAATAAAGAAAAGGACAAGTCTAAAATGAAGTGTTTCATATGCAAGAAAGAAGAGCATTTCAATAAAGAATGCCCATATTGGAAAGGGAAGAAATGATCAAATAGTGATGATGATTATGGGAATGCTTCAATAGCCTCTGAAGGATATGAAAGCACATAAGTTCTTATGGCAAATTCAATTGAAATCTTGGAGGATGACTGGGTTCTTGACTCAGGGTGTTCATTTGACATGACTTCAAACAAAGATTGGTTCCTAGACAACAAAGAAACTGATGGGAGCAAGGTTATCATGGGTAACAAATTAGTCTGCAAGGTAGTTGGGATTGGATCAATCAAGGTGAAGTTGGATGATGGAACTATGAAGATTTTGTCAAAGGTCAGATATGTTCCAGAGTTGAAAAGGAACTTAATTTCTCTAGGAATGCTGGAAGAAGCTAGTTGTTCATACAAAGCAGAGAAAGACACTCTAAAAGTCATAAAAGGATAATTGGTAATCATGAAGGGAAAAGGGGATCATGGTATCTATCTTCTCAATTGTCAAGTAGTGACAGGAATAGTAGTAGTGGCAGTCCAAGCATCAAGCAAAGCCAGCTTGTGGCATCAAAGGTTGGGAAATGTAAGTCTAAAAGGAATGAAGGTTCTGGACAGAAGTGAAATGCTAGGTGGGGACAAGATTAGTGATCTTGAATTTTGTGAGCCCTGCAAAGATTGTTTCACATGGAAGTAACAAGTATTTCATTACATTTCTTGATGACTATAGTAGAAATGTATGGATCTACATGTTAAAAAGAGAAGATGAAGCATTTAATACCTTTAAAGATTGGAAGTCCATGGTTGAAAATAGGACTGCCAAAAGGATTAAAACTCTAAAGACAAATAATGGTCCTGAATTTTGTAGTGAGGAATTCACTAGATTTTGCAAAGCTTATGGTGTGAACAGACATAGGACTGTGAGTCACACACCTCAACAAAATGGACTAGTTGAAAGGATTAATAGAACCTTGCTTGAAAGAATGAGATGCATTCTGTCCAATGCAGGTATGCCTACACAGTTTTGGGGAGAAGTTATCCATACAACTTGTTATTTGATAAATTTGAGTCCTTCAACTGCAATTGAACTCAAAACTCCTCAAGAAATGTGGACTGGACATGCTGCTAATTACAATTACCTAAAGGTATTTGGGTGCGCTGCATACTATCATGTAAATGAAGGGAAGTTAGTTCCTAGAGCAAGGAAATGGTACTTTGTTGGATATCCAATTGGGGTCAAAGGCTATAGGATTTGGTGTCCTAAAAAAAGGAAATGCATCATCAGTAGAGATGTGAAGTTTCATGAGGTTGATCTGTATAAGCTCTTCACCAAGGCTGCTAATAAAATTGAAGCTGAGAAGTTTGATCTTGTGGTGGAGCAAGTTACAGAAAACGAGAAAGAACAATAGAAACCCAGAAGGTTCTCAATTTCAGATTAACAGAAACCAAGAACGTTATTGGTTTCAGAACAACCTCAGCTGAGATGGCTATGTGTCCAGACCATGACAATCCAATAAATTGGAATTGGATGAGTACAACCTCATCAGGGACAGAGAAAGAAGGACATCAAATCCCCCTCAAAGATATGGTTATGCAGGACATGGTCAGTTATGCATTACATGGTGCTGAAGAAATCATACATAAAGATTCTATGAACTATTATGAAGCTATCAGGTGTCAAGACAAAGACAAATGGCTCTTAGCTATGACTAAGGAGCTGAACTCACTGGGGAAGAATAACACTTGGGAACTCACACCTAAGCCTACCAACTCCAGAATTGTAGGCAACAAGTGGATCTTCAAGAGGAAGGAAGGAATTCTAGGAGTAGAACCACCCAAGTTCAAAGCAAGGCTAGTAGCAAAAGGATTCACTCAAAGGGAAGGTGTAGACTACAATGAAATCTTTTCTCCTATAGTCAAGCATGCATCTATAAGAATAATTTTAGCCACGGTAGCACATTTTGACCTCGAATTAGAGCAAATGGATGTCAAAACAACATTTCTCCATGGTGATCTGAATGAAACAATATTAATGCAACAACTAGATGGCTTTAGGAATCAAGGAAAGGAAGACTGGGTCTGCCTGCTTAAGAGATCACTCTATGGGCTAAAGTAATCACCAAGACAATGGTATTTGAGGTTTGACTCATTCTTGCTTAGTCAAAGTTATGATAGAAGTAAGTTTGATAGTTGTGTGTATTATAAACAAGTATCATCAGAAACATACATTTACTTACTGTTATATGTTGATGGCATGCTAATAGCATCTAAAAGTATGAAAGAAATAGGAATATTAAAGAGCCAATTGGAGAAAGAATTTGAAATGAAGGACTAGGGGCTAGCCAAGAGAATTCTAGGAATAGAAATCATCATAATCAGATAGCAAGGAAAACTGATAATTTCTTAAGAAAGCATCCTTGGAAAAGTCCTAAATAGATTCAATATGAGTGAATCAAAGGTTGTGAGCTCTCCCATTGCAGCTCACTTCAATTTGTCTTTAGCCATGTCACCAAACACAAACCAGGAAACAGAAGACAATACCATATGTTAGTGCCATAAGAAGCATCATGTACGCTATGGTATGCTCAAGGCCAGACATTTCTCATGTTGTAAGTGTCACAAGCAGATTTATGGGAAATCCAGGAATAAGCCATTCACAAGTTGTCAAATGGATTCTAAGGTATCTAAAAGGAACTCAAAGCTTGTGTTTGGTATACAGTAGAAGTATAGAACAATCAAAACCAGTCTAAGGATATAGATTCTGATTTTGCTGGGGACTTAGATAAAAGAAGTTCTCTTACGGGATATGTGTTCACTGTGTTCAACAACACAGTCAGCTGAAAAGCCAACCTTCAACACATAGTGGCATTATCAATAATAGAAGTAGAAGATGTTGCCCTTGCTGAAGCAGTGAAAGAAGGAATTTGGCTAAAAGAATTGATCACAGAACTTGGAGTCAAACAACAGCTTGTTTGCATAAATTGTGACAGCCAAAGTGCCATTCATTTGAGTAAAAATCAAATGTATCATGAAAGAACCAAGCATATAGACATCAGACTTCATTTCATCAGAGATGTCATTGAACGGGGTGAGATAAATATGGCAAAGGTGCACACAAGTGATAATCCTGCTAACATGTTTACAAAACCTGTCACACTTAGCAAATTCAAATACTGTTTGGATATGTTGCAAATCAAGTCTAAAAAACTGAGATCAAGGACTAAGAGGATCTGATTTGAAGAATCACAGGCTGAAGCTTCTCA
Source organism: Cicer chorassanicum (assembly GCA_037974735.1). Classification (NCBI taxonomy): domain Eukaryota; kingdom Viridiplantae; phylum Streptophyta; class Magnoliopsida; order Fabales; family Fabaceae; genus Cicer; species Cicer chorassanicum. Next base: position 27,543,876 of record JBBPBP010000002.1, read on the forward strand.
TTTTGTACCAAGGTGGAGAATTGTTAAAGGGGTACTCAATTAGAATACTTTGGAGATAAACTTAGGATGGTTTCTTACAAACCAATCTGTTTTGGGCTGTTAGTTTTTCAGTTAATTAGTTGTAACCACTTTTTCAATTGTAACCAACTAGTATATAAGCCAAGTGATAAGTAGAAGGGCTGAAACCCATATAAAAAATGACAGTTTTGCAATTTGTGCAAAAAATGACAGCAAAGAGTGCACAACAATTGTAATTATTTCATCTCATATTAATGATAATTCGAAGTCGGTTCCAGTCCCTCAAATGTAGAAGTTTAACTCTAAACTGGATTAACAATTGTGTATGTTCATTTTAGCAAGCTTTAATTATGTTTTAGTTCAAATTGATGAAAGTCAGAAACCAAGAATGTTCTAGCTTTAGTGACTGATCAATCTCCGTTTTATTTTTAATCAATCTTCAATCTGAAACCAAGAACATTATTGGCTGAGTGACTAATTGATCTTCGTTTTTAACAATAAAACATAATAGGAAGACTACAAAAATTGACTAACATGTTAAACTACAAAAGCAATGACAAGATGAGTAACAGGCAACTAATTAAATAAGTTGTTCGTATGTAAACTAAAAAGATCATTTTTTTATGCCATATGACAAAGGTTTGAAGCATACGATTCTATTTAATATTTGTAAGAGCCGCACTACGTGTTCTTTATAAACTTTTATACACTTGTTAAAAGAATGCAATACAACAAGCACATTTCTTTCAACTGGTGTGAAAAGAAACAATTCAAAAGTGGAAACCTTAACTTACTTCTCCCTTTCTGGTCTCATCTAATCGATTGTAAAAGCGTATGACATAAAAGTCCTGTGAAAGTAAATCAAACTCGTTTAGCTTACATCGAATTTTGATCTACAATCGATCAACTTTAAATCACCACTGATATGTTATAAAATATTAAATAGTTATAATGTTATAATTTATCATTAGAGATGGAGTTGGTCCATCATGAACCAAAACTTATTTGGACTATCTTACAGAAATCATGTGATTGAATTAAACATATATATCTTGAAATCACAACAGAGAAGTTTCTTATGAAATTTCTTCAAAGATAGAAACAATTTCACAATCACTAAAATTCATTGAACACAGAAATCCAAAAACAAGATTTTACCCCATTGTTGACCTTTCGACGCCCAAGCTCCTGTACCATCAGTGTGGGTCCTATGACACCTTGCCTAATGGGTTTCTGAACAAAATGAAAAGTTTTAACATAGAATATCAAATCATTATTACATCAACAACATAAATAAGATCTCGCTAAAGAACAAAAATAAAAAAATAAAAAACCATAACATTATTGAATATTTGAAACCACCAAGAATGCATATTTAATTAAACACCATTATTTATACTATGTATATAGCTAGTTGTGCATTAAAATATAAATCATAAAAATATGATCATTTATATTATAAATATAATTTGACCATACTTTCAAATTGTATTGTTCAACCACAATTGTTGCTACAATCAAGGTTTTATAAAACGAAATGGGGATGAGAAAATGGCCGCGACAAAATGCTATTAGTAGCATCCATTTGTCATTTCCTGTTTTAGTAAAGTGATAAAAAAAAATCACAGAAAAATGACTGCAATGAAACGGTGCTACAAGAATAATAGTTGTGATAAAACGCGGTTCTAAACAAAATGCAAGAATCCCTTTGTTTTCAACATACCAAGGTAAAAATCACTTTTTTGAAAAATTTATTAAAAGTAATAATCAGAGGTTCAATAAATAAAGTGGAGGTATAATAAAATTTATTTTTTGTCACACTAGTTTATCCTTAATAACCAAAAAAAACTCTAAAAGTGACATGTATTAAGAAATTGAAGTAGTAGTACAAATAATTTTAATAATATTTGTATAATGCTGTAATTGATTCTAGCAACATTAAATCATACTTTTTAATGCTACCGCAACAACAACTTAAAACTTTGGTTACAATATAATACTTTTCAAAACCTCTATAACTTCAATTATATTAACATTGCCCATGTTCCTTTTAAATATCAAATACTGTAACATTGACGCTACTCCAATATATAATGAAGTAGTATTGATGAATGGAAACATGCAAGGGTTTAAAGAAACGTCTACGACTACGATTTAGGCCGTAGCATAAGTGTTTTTAATCTAGACGACTGCAACGTGACCCTGTTAAAGATCTCAAAAGGAAAATCTGATAGTGATTCTCTAAAATAATATCAAGGAAAATCTGATAGTGATTCTCTAAAATAATATCAAGGAAAATCTGATAGTGATTCTCTAAAATAATATAAAGGATCAGCTATTTAAAAATAAAAACTTTTGCAAGAAGAAGAGATGATGATATAACAATCAAAGATAGAGGATGGAAGAGAAATACAATGCCAGGGTTCTCATGAGGATCACGTTTGTACATAGAAACACATTTGCCTCTAATGAAAAGGAAACGCAAGTGACAATATTCATGGCCGATAGAATTGACTCCTAGGTGATAAATCCAACCGAAATACTCAAACATTCCTTTCTCTTCTAGTCCTCCTCCTCCTCCTCCTCCACTTGATACCTCCATTAATCTAATATGTTGTGATTGAATTTATGAATTTGATTAGATCCGAAGGCACTCAATTATTTTACTCCATCTTCATTTCTTCCCAAATGCGTGTTTGGTGTTCCTTAATATACGTTTCTTGTTAGTTGTGAGTAATTCATAAGGGAAAACATACCTAACACATCATCTTTTACAAACGACCAATCATAATTTTTTTGTTGATTAAATAAATAATTAAAATATTAAAAGTAAACACATTCTCTTCCTCCCTATTTTTCTCATATTTCTTATTTATAAACCATTTTTCTCTCAATCTCTATTGTTATTAGTTTTCTTAAAAGAGAAAATTATAAAGAAAATTTAAGAAACAAAACGAGGTAATGACATCTCCACAATCATCACAAAGAAAACTAATAAATCTAGAGGGGAATTAGGAAGATCAACAATACTAAAATCTCTATTGAAATTAAAGTTAATCAATTAGTCTATACACAGAAGAGTCTCTCAATTATTATTTATTATTATTATTATTATTATTATTATTATTATTATTATTATTATTATTATCTTATTTAATTTGATTTTCCATATATATATATATATATATATATATATATATATATATATATATATACACATTTATGTCTTGCACGTGTTCCTCCGTTCCTTTCTTTCATCATTTCTCTAAAACCCAAACTTCACGCATTTGCCATCGTCTCTTTCATCCTTCACTCCATACCCTATATTGGTTCTCTCTTAGTTAGATCATGTCATATGTTACTCCTTCATCCGACAATATTCTTATTTCTCACTTTTATTATTCAAAAATTATTAGTATTTGAGATAGTATAATTAGTTTAGAATGTAGTTGAATAGTATAGAAGGTTTTAGTTGATAGTTGGAAGGTAGTAGTAGCAAGTAATGTGAAGTATTGAGCAAGAAATAGCTTGTATTGCTCTTAAATTACTTGCTTACATGAGCATTGGTTGCCTATTTATAGTTTTGTGGAAGCCAAATTCTGTTGGAACAGATCTTAGGAATAATAGGAATTGAAATTGGATGAAGAAATAATGAAAATTGTGTAAAAAAATTGAGTTACTTGTTATGCAAGTAATCTACCCAACCTTGAATTTATATCAAACACTTATGAATAGTGTATTAAAAAACTAAATTTTAACTACTTTAACTACCTTCTAACAATCCTAACTAACTTCTAATATCAATTTTGAATTACATTTAACGTGCCCCTTAATTCAAAGTGATTCAAATGATGTCAATCCAAGCTTGTTTCTCATCTCTTGGAACTTCACCCTTTCCTAGCCCTTTGGTTAGGATGTCAGCCTTTTGATCATTAGTATTGCAATGCTCTAGCTTTATCTTGCCTTTCATTACTTAATCTCTTAAAAAATGGAAGCTTGTTTCTATGTGCTTGCTCCTTCCATAAACACTTGGATGTCTTGTGTTGGAACCAAGTTGGTTTTACATATAGAGTTTTGATGTTAACAAAAGTATTTTGTGAGAACAATATATTTGACTTCAAAAGAGTGTGAAAGAAGATTCATGTTTTTGAAGAAAATCTAAAATAAGATTTGATTCAAATTTATAATTGAAGAAAAATCTTAAATAAGATTTGATTCAAAATCATAATTGATGAAAATCTGAAATAAGATTTGATTCATATTTATAATTGAAGAAAATCTTAAATAAGATTTGGTTCAAAATTATAATTGATGAAAATCTAAAATAAGATTTGATTCAAATTTATAATTGATAAAAATCTAAAATAAGATTTGATTCATATTTATAATTGAAGAAAATCTTTGACCAAGTTGAAAAAAAGATATGGCCAATATTTGAAGAACATTTGAAGAAGATTTGAAGAATATTTGAAGAAGATTTGAAGAATATTTGAAGAAGATTTGAAGAAGATTTGAAAAATATTTGAAGAAGATTTGAAGAATATTTGAAGAAGATTTGATTAAGATTTGAAGAAGATTTAGTGAAGATTTGAAGAAGATTTGATTAACATTTAATGAAGATTTGAAGAATATTTGATCAACATTTAATGAAGATTTGAAGAAGATTTGAAGAATATTTGATATAAAGAATTTACAAAGTCAATCTACACAAAATTGAAACAGAATCATTCTGAAGAATTTACAAAGTCAATCTACACAAAATAGGAACAGAATAAATTTGAAGAATTTGCAAACTCAATCTAAACAAGAGACAATTCAGAATTAATTAAGGACTAAGTTGAAGCCCAATTTTTCACTATAAATAGACACTCAAGGCTGAAGGAGAAAAACATCAAAAAGTAGAAGAACTCAAGCTCAAGATTCCAAATTCATCTTAGAGTTCAAAGAGAGAAACACTTGTTCAGGCTAGAAATATTTTTTGAGTGTTCTTTTCTTAAAGTGTGAGAGTTATTGTTATTATCAGCTTTGTTAGAAGCAGCTACTCAAGTTTCAATCTCTTGTATCCAACCCGATAGTGGTTTAGTTCCTTCTTCAATCTGGGGTCGTCAGGTTGTTAGGAGAAGACTTGGCTTGTAGGGTCAAGGTGGTTAGTTCCTCAAAAGTCTGGGGTTGTCAGGCTGTTTGGGAAGACTGGCTTGGAGGGTCAGGTGCTTTGTAATTCAAGGTTTTTGAATTAGTGGATTAAAGCCTTCTGAATGAGGGGACTGGATGTAGCCAAGTTAGTGGTGAACCAGGATAATTCTACGCGTCAAATTATTTATGCTTTCATTGATTGCTGCTTCTAAATTCGATTGCTTCTACTCCAAGTAAGTAACCAAATTCAAACTAATTTTTAATTATTTATAAATTATTAAAAAGGTATCAACTTTGTGCAAACACAATTCAACCCCCCCTTCTCGTGTTCGCACCTTCATCTTGCTAGATCTATTGCTGATTTGTTGTCTATCTTCAACTTCACTGTTTCAGCATTCTTTAGTCCCAATTCTGTCAACAGTTCAGTCAGCCACAAAGCTTGACAAGCCCCCATTGATTCAGCCACATATTCAGCTTCACAAGTGGACAATGCTAATATGCTTTGCTTCTTTGAAAACCATGAGATTGGTGAGTTATTGATCATAAACACATAGCCCGTGGTACTCTTTCTATCATCTTTGTCTCCACACCAGTCAGCATCAGTAAAGCCAATAAGTTTAGCTCCATCTCCATTCGAATTTGTAAGATACATTAGGCCAAGCTCATTGGTTTCCTTGATGTATCTCAAAATTCTTTTTGCTGCCATGTAGTGAGATGTCCTAGGCTTTTCCATGTATCTACTAAACAGTACAGCACTATATGCAGTATATGGCCTTGTGTAGCACAAATATCTCAAGGATCCTACCATTTGCTTGAAAATTGTAGGATCAATCAGCTCCTCATTGCCTTCCTTGGGCAGTACCAGCCTTGTTTCTAATGGGTACTATTTCCATTACAATCTTGCATACTAAATCTCTTTAATACATCATTGGCATACTTCTTTTGATGCATAAAAATACCATTTTTTCTGTTTTCAAACTCAATGCCAAGGAAAAATGACAACCTGCCCAGATCAGTCATCTCAAACTCCTTTTCCATTCTAATTTTGAACTTCTGAATTTGTACTTCATCACTGCCAGTCAATAGTAGATCATCAACATAAAGGCATATCAATAATGCAGGTGTTGTTATTGCCTTTTTGACATAAACTCCATGCTCATTCACACACTTTTCAAACTACTGCTTTATAAGGAATCTGTCAATCCTCTTGTTCAGTCCCTAGGAGCTTGCTTCAGGCCATATAAAGCTTTCTTCAGTTTGTATACATGATCTTCTTTGCTTGTTTTCACATATCCTAGTGGTTGTTTCACATATACTTCTTCTTCTTCTTCTTCTAGTGATCCATTGAGGAATGTTGATTTGACATCTAGCTGATGCATAGACCAGCCTTTGTAACTAGCCATTGAAACTACCAGCCTTACTGTTTCAATTCTAGCTACTAGGGCAAACACTTCATCATAGTCCAGTCCATGTCTCTACAAGAATCCTTTTGCTACAAGTCTGGCTTTGTACCTGGCAATCTTTCCGTCATGCTTTAATTATAGTTTATAGACCCATTTGACATCAATTGGCCTCTTGTGCACTGGCAGAGTCATCAACTCCCAGGTCTTGTTCTTTTCTATGGCTTTAGGCTCTTCCTCCATTGCTAATCTCCATCTAAGATCACACAAGGCCTATTCATCACTTATTGGTTCTGATTCGGCCATCAAAGCAAAATGTATTAATTTTTCATCTACATTGATGGCTGAAATAGATGTTACTTCATATGGATTCAATTTAACTAAAGGTTGCTTGGCTCTTTCAATCTTCTCACAGGTTCAGAAGCTGGCTAGCTTGCTGTCCCTGCTGGCTGGCCCTCATCCAGTTCCACTACTACTGCCTTGCTGGCTGGGTTGATTGAGCTAGCTGGCCTATTTGGGCTGGTCGAACTGCTTGAGCTTGCTTCACTCAACTTTCGGTCCCATCCTCTTGATTCATCCACAAGCATGTCCCTGCTTATCAGCACCTTGTTGTTGTTTGGATTATACAGCTTGTAAGTCCTAGTTGAATCATAACCTAGCAGCACCATTTGTTCAGCCCTATCATTAAATTTCCTCCTATTTTGGACCAACACGTGTCTGAAACATAATGAGCCAAACACTTTCAGATGATTCACAACTGGCTTTCTTCCAGTTCAGGCCTCTTCAGGTGTCCTAGTGCCAAGTCTTTTGGTTGGACACCTATTCATGATGTACACTACAGTTGATACTGCTTCTCCCCAAAACTTGTGAGGCATTTTCTTTCCCTTCAGCATGCTCCTAGACATATTCAATATAATTTTGTTTCTTCTTTCAGCAGTGCCATTATGTTGTAGAGTGTATGGTGCATTCACTTCATGCAATATCCCTTCTTTTTCACAAAAACATGGAATTCATGAGAGTTATATTCTCCTCCTCCATTTGTCCTAATGATCAGATTAAGACCACTTTGTTTTCCAGCCATCACCTTGAATTTTTTATGAACCTCAAGCACTTGACTTTTTCTTTTAATTAGATATATCCAAATTTTTCTTGTAAAATCATCAACGAATGATACAAAGTAGTAGTTATCTGACTACAAACATCAGAAAAGATTACCTCGATCATTCTTGAAGATCTAGTTGGCAATTATGATTTGAATGACTTCCTATGCTACTTGGCCTAACAACACTCCTCATATATCTCCTTTGGTATCTAAATTTCTGGAATTCCTAGCACCATGCCACTTCTGATGTTCAAGTGTCCAAACCTCTAGTGCCACAACCAATCTTCACTTCTAATTTTAGCAGCTAGACAATGATTCTCACTGATCTGGATTTCAATCTTGAAAGTTCTATTTTTGGACAATGGTTCTTTCAAGGCAAGCTTCTTTGCACTATCAAACATCTTCATTTTTCCATTCTCCATATTCATAGAGTATCCTTTCTCTAGCAATTGTCTAAGGCTCGGCAAATTTTTCTTCATATTTGGCACATACAACACATTATAAATGAAAGATTTCTTGCCATCTCTTCTTTGAATCAAGACCTTGCCAACTCCTTCAGCTGTCACTGTGCTATTATATGCAAATATGATCTCCCTTTTCACCTCCTCATCAATGCTCACAAACCAATCTTTATGGCCAGTCATGTGATTGAGCAGCCTGTGTCAAGATACCATAGTCCTGGGCAGGCATATTCTATGCTTGTAGCAGCCATTAGCAACACTTCATCAGAATCAGAACTGTCAGCCTGGGCCAATTGAGCTTCATCATCCTTTATTTTCACCTTCTTTGATCTACATTCATCAACAAAGTGATCCAATTTTTTTACAATTGTAGCATTGAATCCCCTTCTTGTTAAATTTCTTCTTGCCTCCTTTGTCATTGTTGTTATTGTCATTGTTGTTCTAATTCTTTGAGGATTCATTACCTTCATCAAGATCTGGCTTCTTGTACCACTTTGATTTTTCCTTTCCCTTCTTGTATTTCACTCCATCTTGATTGGACTTCTTGCTGACCTGAGCCTGTAGTGCATGTGTTTATGTATGTGCCTCATTTCTTTCTTTGACCCTCAGTTCATGAGCTTCTTGGGAGCTTTGCGGATCTTCCAACTTCATTGTATCAAGATCCTTTGATTCTTCAATTGCCACCACTATGTGATCGTACCTTTCTGTTAGTGTCCTAAATTTTTTTTCAATTATCACCACTTTATTTATCACTTCTCCCTTGGCTTTCATTTTATTAGTAACTGTCTACACTCGATTGAAAAAACTAGCCACATTTTCGTTCTCCTCCATTTTTAGCAACTCGTATTTTCTTCTTAACATTTGAAGTTTGATTTTCTTGGTCTTTTAACCACTTGTGTAATACTTCACTAAGATATCCCATGTCTCCTTTGATGTAGATACCTTTGAAATTCTCTCAAAATTGTTTGAATCCACACTTTGTTTGATGTAAAACAATGCCTTGCAATCCCTTTTCTTGGAATCTTTGAAAGTGGTCTGTTGTCTTTCTGTAAGATTCGCACCTAGCTATTCAAAAACATCTTGAACAATCTCAAACACTTCTTGAGCTCCCATTAATGATTTCATTGAAGCAGCTCATCTCTCCTAGTTCTTCCCGTCCATAATTGGCAAGTTAGATGAAAATCCCCCTCAATTCATGATTTCTTTTCTTTTTTTTTTACTCACTTGTGTTTCCCAATTTTAAATCCCCTCACTTTTCTCTCGTGTTTCCCTAGATTGGAACCCTTGCTCTTGATACCAGATGTGGGAACAGATCTTAGGAATAATAGAATTGAAATTGGATGAAGAAAGAATGAAAATTGTGTGAAAAACTGAGTCACTTGTTATGCAAGTAATTTACCCAACCTTGTATTTATATCAAATACTTATGAATAGTGTATTACAAAACTGAATTTTAACTACTTTAACTACCTTCTAACAATCATAACTAACTTTTAATATCAATTTTGAATTACATTTAACAAATTCTAGATGCTTCCTTCTAGATTCTTCATGACATTTCTAATACAAATGTAGTAATTATCTACTCTATGAACTATCCAAATATTCTAGAAAAGTCTAGGCATACACATCATAAATTAATAATTAATATTCTCTCCTCTCGATTAGATCTTAACATTTCGTAATTTGATAAAAATTTCAAACTGAAACAACTGCATTCTTAGTTTAATATATCTTAATAGCTAATAGTGAAAACGAATTAAAAGATGAAATCAGGAAAAAAAAATTAATGATCTAAACTATAATTAAGCTAAACTTTTTGCTTATATTATATATTATAAGAGAAGGTGCTTATTTTTATTTTTAGAATATTTAATTAATCAAATTTTATGATTGGTTGTTTGTAAAAAATGACATGTTTGACAAGTTTGTACATAAGAATTTCTAGTTATACGTTGAATGTCCGAGTTGGAACCTACTTTTTAAACCTCGTTAGGTTGACCTCTAGGTTGATTAAAAAGATTTATAATTAATATATAGTGGATTTGACTCCTTTAAAGTAAATAATTTATATAATAAAATGAGTAATATTAAACATTGATGATTAAATGAACAGTTGATATTATGTACATACGCATGACAATGATTGTAATATCAACTATTGATTCACTTACTTTAATAACTTTTTCTGTGAGTCACGTATGGTAATAGCTTGAGGATTAAAACAAATGTAAATTTATATCTTTATATTTATATTAAAATTAAGACAAAATATGCTTGTATAAATTTATTTGAAATAATTGAGCTAATAACCTGGAATATGGATTCCTTAGTTATGGTTCACGAGTCTCCTTCTAATTTGTCTTGAGCTCTTTTGGTTGATATCATGGGTGTGTCCTTATAACGACCTAGTAGTCTAGTTGTTTGGCATCTGTTTTCTTTTTCTCATGTAGAAAAAAAATTAAGAACAAAATTATAGTAGAGGTCATTTATCTTATTTAGTTGTAAGTATTTATTTTTCTATTTAAATAGGTAAAATATATCTTGCGGTCTTTTAATTTACAAGAAAATAATAGATTAGTCATTTATCTTTTTTTTGTAAAAAGTTAGTATTTTATCTTTCTTTTAGTGTTAAATTCATCATTTATGTTTGTAAACGTTTACGCCAATGATCCTAATTTCAAAACATCAAAACTGAAACTCAAAATTCTCTCAATTTTCAATAAACTCGTGTAATTTTTTAAGGGGTTTTGATTACAATAATCATAAGAACATAAGCCTTCAATCAAATTTTAGAAAAATTACTAAAAAAAAGAGAGAATTCGAGTGAGATAGATTTTAGGGTTTTTGAAATTAAACACAAATTTCTCTCAATCTATGTCATGAAATCAAATGAAAACTTATTATATTGTTCTTTATATGATTGATAACAAAATTCATAACATTTTCTCTAGCTAAAAATGATTGAAATGATGTTAAGATAAAAAATAGTTCAATATTGTAACTTTTACAAACATAAATGACTAACTTGACACAAAAAAAAAAGTTAAATAATCAATTTGATATTTTTATGTAACTTAAAGAACTACACGATATATTTTATCTTTTATATAATATTGAAAAAAATTGTCGTGCCAAATCTTAGCATAGAAGAAAAATCCAAAATTTAAACAAAAGGATAAAAATGAAAATTCCCCAATTCAAAAATAAAACATAAATTTACAAAAAAAAAAAAAAAACATTTCACTATGATAAAATAAGTTTATTCCGTTCTTAAATCCTAACTCAATGGACAAATGCCGATATTGTTAGGTTGGGTGTCTTGTCCCAATTAGAATTATCAACAATGTTGTTCATTATTTCATTCACATATTGTCTTTAGATATACACAAGGATGGATCAATTTGATCCTTCAATTATGTAGACAATAATTACACGACTAATGAAAATAAATAGGGTCATTGAATGAAAAAAAACCATAAATCGTTACAGTAAAGGGAGTTGTGAGATAGCAAAGAGTCATGGGATTTCTCTAATTCTCCCCCTTAAACTGATGGTGCAAGAGTAACCCTAGGTTTGTCTCTCTACATGTTGAACCTTGTTTGAGTGAGCGGCTTGATCACAATGATTTCATTTTGTAAGACTTCATCACGTATGTAATGAACATCGATCTCAATGTGTTTGGATCTGGTATGCATGACTCGATTAGAGGCCAGTGCCTTGGTACTCAAGTTATCAAACCATAAGATTGGCTTCCTAGGTAATGGTAATTTTAGTTCACTTAGGAGGATCTGACCCAAGCTATCTCACTAGAGCATGGTATTCAGACTTTGTGTTGGATATAGACACAACCTTTTGTTTTGTTGAGGACCAAGAAATCAATGATTCTCCTAGGAATACACATTGCCCTACCACGGATTCCTGTCATCTACACTTGTGGCCCAGTCAACATCTGAGAAACCTGTCATATCTAAATAAGTAGATGTCTTGACGTGTAAGCAGAAGTTGATTGTTCCTTTTAGATTATGAGTTTGCATATTCTCAAATTAGAGAGTATGGATGAATGGATTCGAATTCCCATTCAAGTTTGTAGTCTTGATGAATTTGATTGGAGTGTTCAAAGAAGTCTCCTGATTCTGATTGTTCATCTGACATTTTTGTTTCTGCTGATGTATTGGTTTTTTTTGGTAATTTGCGTATTGATGGTCATTCTGATTCTTTTGGTAGTTCCAGTTCTGTTGATATCTATGATTCTCTGCCAGTTTTGATTCTGTTGATACTCCAGATATTTTTTTTTGTTGATATTTCTGGTTCAACATATGGTTCTAGTTCTGATAGGTATTGTGTTGAACAGTCCTTCTTCCACCAAAGTCAGTTGGCTTCTGTTTGTTAAGTCTTGGAACATAAACTTTTTTCCCTTCATATATTGCAAGCATCCATTGACCATGCATCATGACTGGTGTTTCCATTTGGTTGATTAGAACATCTGCAACATAAACAATTTTATCCTTTGGTACCTAAAACTAGTTGAGCCCTGGTTTATTAGTTCTTAAAGGTTTCTTATCTTTCCATGTGGTTAGCATATGACAAGATATTTTAGTGTGACCTTTCTTATAGCAAATAGTACATAAATCATCAGAGGGAACAAACTTAGGTTCAATTATTTTTTTCTTGAAATCCTATTCCTCTTTTACCATTCTTACTAACGCCATAAATCATAGATGCATACTTGCTTCTTTCCATACCATTACCAAGATAACCTTGAAATACTTCTTCATGCTTATTAGATTTACTTTTGGTATTTTTAATTGATGTTGAACTATAATTACTTTTTAGAGTTGCATTTTCTGTTTTATGTTCAATAATATCAGTTTTCAAAGTTGTGTTTTTTATTGTAAGTTCAGTAATATCAATTTTCAAAGTTGCATTTTCTGTTTTAAATTCAGAACTTTGATTCTTTAAAGCATTAACTTTTCAGTTTTAAAGACAATTTGTGATTCTTATTTAAAAAAAAAAATTATAGCAGTAATTAAATCAGATTGAGTAAAGTCAGAAAATACCTAAATTTCTTCATTTGTTGATTTAGTTATAGAGTCAAATCTATGTTGGATCAAGAGTTAGAGTTGGTAGGAGCCATTAGAGCCAAATCTTCCTGCTCTTCATCATCTTCTATCTTGAACAACATATACTTTTTGACTAGGAGGTTGGCCTTTGCTTCTTGAACTTGCTTGCTTCCTTTATAGGTCAGAATCATACTATCATAAATACTCTTTGTTGTCTCCTTGTTGGTGCACTTGTCAAACTCCTTTAAAGTGAGTGCATTTATCATGAATGTTTTGGACTTTTGATGCATCTTGTACATTTTCTTCTAATCAGCATCCATCTTTTCCCTTGGAATTTCAATACCCTCATTATTCTTATTTGGAGTAGTATAACTATCTTCCACCAAGTAACAAAGATCAGGTTCTTATAAAATAAAGAAACTTCTCAGCCTATCCTTCTAGTGCTCAAAATGTTCTCCATCAAATAGCGGTGATGTGTTGATGTTTCCTCCAGCAGCTTCTTCACTGAATCCAGACATGTTGAACCCTTGGATCTTTTCTTAAACACTGTAAAGTGCTCAGTCTTGAGATCGAGCTCTGATGCCAATTGAATGTGCAAACACGAGAAGGGGGGGGTTGAATTGTGTTTGCAAAGTTGATAACTTTTTGATAATTAATAAAAAAAAAACTAGTTCGGTTTTGGTGACTTACTTGGAGTAGAAGCAATCAGATTCAAAGGCAGCAAACAATGAAAGCATAAATAATTGGACACAAAGATTAATCCTGCTTCACCACTAACTTGACTACATCCAGTCCCCTCATTCAGAAGGCTTTAATACACTAATTCAAATACCTTGAATTACAAATCACCTAACCCTCTAAGCTAGTCTACCCAAACAGCCTAACAACCCCAAACTTTTGAGGAACTAACCACCTTGACCTGCAAGCCAAGTCTTCTCCTAACAACCTGAAAACCACAAATTGAAGAAGAAACTTATCGGGTTGGATACAAAAGATTTGAACTTGAGTAGATGCTTCTAACAAAGCTAATAATAATAATAATAACTTTCACACTCTAAGAAAAGAACACTCAGAAAATATTTCTCACCTGAACAAGTATTTCTCTCTTTGAACTCCAAGATGAATTTAAAATTTTTGAGCTTATGAGTTCTTCTACTCTTTTCTGCTTTTCGATGCTTTTGTTCTTTAGCCTTGAGTATCTATTTATAGTTTAAATTTGGGCTTCAATTTAGTCCTTGTTTAATTCTGAATTGTATCTTGTTCAGATTGAGTGTGTAAATTCTTCAAATTGATTACGTTTCTATTTTGTTCAGATTGCGTTTGTAAATTCTTCAGATAGATTATGTTCATATTTTTTTGTAGATAAATCTTGATCAAATCTTCTATAAATCTGAATTAAATCTTCTTCAAATCTTAATTAGATCTTCTTCAAATCTTGATCAAATCTTCTTCAAATCTTAATGAAATCTTCTACAAATTAAATTTTCTTCAAATCTTTCAAGCCAAATACATTGTTTTCATAAAATACTTTTGTTAACATCAAAACTCTAAGAGTAAAACCAACTTGGTTATAACAATTATTTCTCCTTCATTTGTGAATTGTCTTCTTGTTATCATGGGTGTTGGACAGGTTGATGCTTTCTCCATTTTGAATTTCCTGAGTATATCACCTATGTATTTTGATTGCCTCATATAAATTCCATTTGCATGTCTTTGAACTTCAATACCCAGAAAGTAGTGTAGATGACCAAGATCCTTTATGGAGAACACAATGTTGAGTTGCTTGATGAAAGACTCTAGGAACTTGGTGTTGCTTCCTGTCACAATTATGTCATCTACATAAATAAGAAGAAATATAGTGTGATTTGTGTCTCTATGCATGAAGAGAGAAAAGTCACTTTGGGTGTTCTGAAAGCCCCAGTTTACCAGGTCATTTTTCCAGCTGTCAAACCAGGCCCTAAGAGCCTGCTTCATGCCATATATTGCTTTTAATAGTTTGCATATGTGATCAGGCTTGGTCGAGTCTAAATATGCTTCTGATTGATGCATAAAGACAATTTCCTTGAGATAGCCATTAAGAAATGCATTGTTTATATCTAGTTGCCTTACCTCCCAATTGAAGTGCACAACAATGGATAGGATGATTTTCACTATACTGGATTTGACAGCAGGAGTAAAGGTTTCCACATAGTCAAGGTCAACTGTTTGTTGGAAGCCTTTGACAACTAGTCTTGATTTCCTACTCTTTTGTGAGCCATCTACTTTATACTTTGTTTTGAACACCCATTTTGAGTCAATAATGTTTTCTTGGCCTTCATATGGCATTGAATTCTATGTCCATTGCTTCTAGAGCTATCAATTAAGCCACAAAGTCCAAAGCCCCTTAAATATTCTCCTACTAAGCTCCTAATATTAAACCCTCTGTTAAAATAATGTTTTTAAGGCCCCCAAACATTATTTGTTGTGGTTTTAAGTGAAGGAGCTCATAGGTCCAATATTTTATTAATTGAGATTTTTTTTAAAACATTTTCGAAAATTTTTTTCTCGGAAAAATATTTCTCAAAGAATTCAAAAACATATTTTTCTTGGAAACATTTTAAATCATTTTTTCTCTAATCAAAAAAATTTCGAGAAAATAATTAAAAAAAATTGTAAATAATTTTTTATCAGAAAATTTTGAGGAAAAACTAAAAAAAAAATAATTTCTCGAAAAAAAAATTCAACATGTGGGTTGGGGCCAATAATGAGTAGACTTGTGAAATTGACAGCTCTAATTGCTTTCTTCCATTGGGGCCTGCTGAGAGCTTCCCTGATGTCATCTGACTCTTTATCTTTTGTTTGCATTTCTGTCAGCCCTATATATGGTTGTTTTCGCTTGTAAATCCCATCTTTGTTTCTGGTGCGCATCTAATGGGTGTTGTTATCTTGACTATTTTCTCCAACTTCATGTTTAATTTATCCGTTTCTCTCCGCTATGTCAGTTGAACCATTGTTGTCATGTTCTTCTCTGATGGTAGTGTTCTCATCAGTGTTAGAGACTCTGTCACTAGAAGCTTGTTGATCTTAACCTGATTGGCTAGTGCTTGAGGTGTTTAAGGCTTCTTCTTCATGAATAGCTGAGTCATTTCCTAGATCACCAATGTTGTTGTTTGTGCCACTTGCATGATCATGAGGAAAAAAGGTAGATACATTTTGAGTTAGATTTTTCAATGGATTTCTTGTGTCAAAAAATCCATCATGAAAAGGAACATGTTCCTCATTGAACACTACATGTCTTGAGACAAAGATTCTTCCATGTGAGTTGATGAACTTGTTTGTGAGTTGCTATATCCCAATAATACACATCTGGTTGTGTGGAATTGAAGTTTATGATTATTGTAAGGTATGAGGTAAGGATAACAAGCACAACCAAAAGGTTTGAGGAAACTATAGTCTGGTTTTTTATTTTTGATAAGGGCATAAGGACAAACATTTTGATCAATGGATGAAGGCAATCTATTTATTAGATAAACAGTGGTGGAGAAAGCTTCCCACCAATAACGTAGGGGCATTTTGGCTTGAGCCAACATGGTTAGGCCTAGTTCAGCAATATGTGTGTGTTTTCTCTCAGCTCTACCATTTTGCTGAGAGGTTTAGGGGTATGACATTTTAAATTGAATGCCTACATCTAAGCAAACCTTTTGTATAGGTTTAAATTCACCACCACCATCACATTGAACAATTTTTATTCTTTTGTTAAATTGATTCTCTACCATGTTTTTGAATTAGATAAAAGCATATAAGGTTTTAGACTTTTGTTTCAAAGGTAAATCCATGTGAATCTACTAAAATCATAAATAGAGTGGACATAATATTTAAAACCAGAATTTAATATTATTGGTGCAGGACCCCATACATCAGTGTGAATCAACTCTGGGGGTTCTTGAGCATGAGAACTAGACGACTTAAAGGACAACATATATATCACCAAGTGAGGTCTTCACATTAAAATGTTTCATCACTTTATCTAGGATATTATTGTTAAGGTGTCCAAGCTTTTTGTGCCAACTTTCATTGACAGACATGTATGTACATGAGTCTTTATTGGATTGGGGGCTGACATTTGAAACTTGATACAAACCTTCTTTAAATCTCCCTTTTAGAAGAGCCTTCCATGAAGGCTTGTCCTTCATAGAGCAACATTCAGCATCAAACTCAACAATGATATTATTGTTAGTAGTTAACTTAGATACACTTAGTAAACTCTTGGTGATTTTAGGTACATATAGGACATTATGCAGGTTTAGGTTTTTAAGTTTGGTTGAACTTGTAACAACAATTTTAATTTCTCACCATTACCAATCGTTAAGGAATTCTTACCATTATGCTCAATGAGATCTTAGAACTTGTCAGGTTGGTGATTCACATGGTTGCTAGCCCCACTATCAAAATACTATTCATAATCTTGTCCATTGTAGGGAGAAGCTATGAATGCACTACTATTTATTCCTTCCACTGATTGGCTAGTTCCTGAGTAGGACTTATCAAAATGATAATAACATTGTACAGTAGTGTGACCAACTTTGGTGCATACTTGGCAGATTGGTTTGGTCATTCTTCCTCTTCCTCTGCCACCTCTCATGCCTCTAAAGTGTGATCCTTTCCAATTTCCACGCTTGAGGAACTTGTTGCCTCTAAATTCAGTCTTGTTTGCAAAGTTGGCATATGCATTAAACGTGAGAGTGGTGAGATTGTTCAATTGTTCTAGATTTCTTTCAAAGGTTAGAAGTTGAGCATGTAGATCAACCCAGCTGAGATTAGTCTCATCAGATAGTTTGACAGCTACTGGATTATAATCAGAATCCAAGTCATTAAGTGTTTGAATCATTAGATCGGACTTTGACATAGGTGCTCCTGCAAGCTTCAATATGTCATCAAGATTCTTCATTTTGACAAGATATTCCTTCATCTTCAACTCTAATTTCCGCATGTTATGAAATTCAAATTTTAGGTACATGATGCGAGACTTTGTGTGAGCACCAACAAGACTTTATGCTTCATCCGACAATTGTTTGGATATTTCACTATGTAGGAGTTGTGTGGCAATGTCTATTGTCATGAAGTTTAATAGCCATCCTAACAGTTTTTGATCTTGTGCTTGCATTCTTCAAACTTTGGATTGATTTGCGTGCTTTTTTTATTCAATGGTGATGAATTGTTTAGGGCACTATTTGGTTCCCAGCATGTAGCAGTCGAGCCTGCAACTTATGATGACTAGTAGAACTAGTGACTTTTTAGAAGGGATAATTGTCTCTATCCAACTTGACAGAAACACTTAATGGGAGGTCATTTTTATGTTTTGTATCTGCAGTAGATGACATTGTTGAATTGGATCGATGGATCAAGAGTTAGAATTATCAAGAACGTTGTTCAATATTTCATTCACATACTGTCTTTAGATATACACAAGGATGGATCAATTTGATCCTCCATTATGTAGACAACAATTACATGAGTAATGAAAAATAATAGGACCATTGAATGAAATAAAACCATAAACCATTACAGTAAAGGGAGTTATGTGATAGCAAAGAATCAAGGGGTTTCTCTAATTGCCCCTGGTTTGAATCAAAGACCTCGTAGTTCTTTGAATTAATTATGGTGGAAAACCATATTTTCTAAGACAATAGGAAAAAAAATGTTTTATTCGAAAAACTACACTATCTAATATCATGAGCGATTACAATATCAACGTGTAATTCACCCACTTTACTAACATCTCACTTTAGAAAAGTCAAATTTATAGTTGGGTGTTGTTTTGAAAATGCTAACAACACACTCTCTAACACACACTTCTCAACACACTTTTTACTATTGGTTGAATTTTATATGAGACCCAATAAATTATGTGGAGCCCACATAAAATCGGTGAGTTCCATGTGAATTTCAACCAATAGGGAGAAGTGTGTTGAGAAAATGTGTGTTAGAGAGTTCCTTATTAGCACTTTTCAACAAGAAATCCATAAACTTAAAATGTTTTGTATAGGGATGGAAAAAAAAAACATATTTGCAAATAAAATCCGCAATGAGCGTGAGACATGTAGCTTAACGGGTACCCGCAAATTAAATATATAGATATTTTGACAACCCATTTGTTAATTGATATGGATGCAAATGTAATGGTATTGGTACTCGCAAATATGTGTACACAATAGGAAATTAATAAAATTGATATGTTGTAATGATTTATATTGATGTATTAACTAGTCTAGTTGAGCCCGTGCATTGCACCAAATAAAAAAAAAAGATTATTTATGTGTAAATTACAAAGTTTAACTATTATTATAATTGCAAATAAAATGAAATAATACAATCTTAATAATCACATTATTAATGAAAAAAAGTTAAAAGTTCATTTATAATATAATATTGAGATAAATATGACATAAAATATCTAATTCAATCACAAACTATTATTATAGCGCTTGTGATTCTAAACAAATTTTAAAAAATAATAGTTTTACAAAAATTTCTTTTTATTACAGGTCCTTCAAAATTACCTTAACATATTTCTATAAACTTTTATTATATTTATTTTATAAACAGTAAACTAATATTATATTTTTCATTAGTTAAATATCTTTAATTTATATAACACTTTATATTAAATAAAGTTGGTTTTTGGAAACAACTTGCTTGAAATATGTGTATTTTAAATTGTTTCCTTAAATTATTTGGGAGTTTTAATTTAGTGAGGTATATTTGAATGAGTAAAAAAAACTGTCTTAATTAAATTTTCCAATTAGATTCAACACTATCTAACCAACCCACTCAAAAAGAAAAGAAGACAAATACTCCCCCACTCACTTACAGAGACGATCACACACACACCAACACCATCAGATTTTCCATTCTCCTCGTCACTCTCTACACCAACACCCACATCAAAATCACATTTCTACACTAGCAATAACCTAACCACCCCTTCAACACTTAAACTCTCATTCACCCTTCACACCATCAACATCATTACCATCTCATCCTTCTCAGTCTCCTTTTCAAACAAGTCCCAAAACTATTTACATTTTTCTTCAAATATGAAAAGAAATTTGTAATTGACAGCCTAGTATATTGTGATTATGAATTTCTTTCGTTGTTGATAGGCTGGATGGTGAAAACAGGGAGAAAACCGCCTGAATTTGCAGAAACTCACTAAGTGAATATGTTTAGCTAACCCTATCTTTCGCTGACCAGGGAGAATATGTTTAGCCTGAATTTCGCTGACCCTATCTGGCCTTGAAACCAACTTGTTGCTCCTAACTTAATTTCGTTGAGCGAAATATGTTTAGCTAAGTGAATTTGACACATTTTGGAAATGTTAGACCTTGTGTTAGATTCGATGAGCAAATTCAATTTTTCTGAGCGAAATCAGTGTTGTTGTGTGTGTTTCTTTTTCTTTCATAATTGATGTCACTTATGAGTGTTTAGTCAATAGTACTCTTTAGTATTGATTTGAATGATATTGCTAATTAGTTGATTGATTAATGAACTTAGAGTTGTGCATGATATTACACTTTTCTTCTATTAAAATTTCATTTTTTTAATTATATTTTATATTAAATGATTGAAAAAATGAAACAGCGAGATCTGCTAGTGTTTCACTAACGAAATATCTATAAAGGGAAGAGACACTAGGATGCCGGTTGCGGTTATGGCCAAGATTTTATTTACAAAATGATCACAATATTTATCTTTGTGGATTACGTTGAGATAATTGAGATAGATTTTTTATATTATTTGAAAAAATTTATTGAAATGAAAGGCTTGCAA
Source organism: Cicer chorassanicum (assembly GCA_037974735.1). Classification (NCBI taxonomy): domain Eukaryota; kingdom Viridiplantae; phylum Streptophyta; class Magnoliopsida; order Fabales; family Fabaceae; genus Cicer; species Cicer chorassanicum. Next base: position 27,564,862 of record JBBPBP010000002.1, read on the forward strand.
ACTTAATTTTTCAATAAACTCTTTTCTTTAAAGGAATTTGTCTTATTTCTACTTTTAATTTTGTTTAAAAGATATTTTCTAAACACCTCTTCTTTTATGGAAGTCGCTCAAAATTATTATTTCACTCCTTATTTTTATGCATTATAGCAGATAAGAAATATTGAGGTTTGGACTCGGAGTGAGTGTCTATAGTTGATGTATAGTTATTTTGTAGTACTAAGTTGTAAGCTATAATATATGGTTGCAATGTTTACTTTGAAATTACCTATATTAATTTTTAAGATTCTACATTATATGCTTATATATATAAATATATATGAGTTTAATTCTTATGGACTATCAATGTAAAAAGATTTACGTTGTCAACACATTATATGCACTCATGTGATAATTATGGTAAAAGTTAAATATTTTTAATGATTTAAACTTATGGTAGACTGATGGTGTAATAAGTTTTTACACTCACAATGTATATGAATTAAATTTTATATATATAAATATATATAATTTTTTTTTACAAATAAATGAGAATATATATACCAAGGTTTTACTTGAAATTTTAATTTGTATAATTGAATAGTTTCACTTACATACTGTGGCTAAATTACATATGTGGTCCCTTAACTTAATTTTAGATAACGTTTTAGTCCTTTATCTTTTTCTTTTCCCGAGTTGGTCCTTTATTTTAATTTTAAGTGACAATTTGATATTTTATGTTTTAAAATGTCAACAGTGTTGTCATTTTTTTTACAAAAATTTAAAAAAATCATCAAAATTTTCAAACAAAACCCATAAAATTTATTATCATCTTCAATAAAATACAAATTTAATCAAATTCATAACTTAAATCTTTTAATAAACTCATATTTTCATTCTTTATTTGATGTTGTTGGAGATGAAAATATGAGTTTATTTGAATATTTGA
>JBBPBP010000002.1:27566216-27596028 GCA_037974735.1 Cicer chorassanicum
ATATATATATATATATATATATATATATATATATATATATATATATATATTGTTTAAGGTCAATTTGTTACAAATACGGTGATAACATTTGTCGCAACATTTTCTCTTGTCTGCAATCTAACTCCCTCCACTAGTAGAAAATTGAGTTTTTAATACGGTGAGTTAAGTCGGTTATATCATATATTTGATACATACATAATAACCAACATTATAACAACATTTTATGTTGTCATGTATTTGATACACATCTCATTATGACACAAAATAATGTATATTATATTTAAATAACAAAATTATTATGGGGAACAATTACATATTAGTTTTCATTTTAAATTAATTTATTATATTTTAATATTATAAATAAACAAAAAAAAACATTAAAAGTTAAATAAATAATGAAATAATTATATATTTAAAACTATCTATTATCCATTGACAGTACTAGATAAATAATTTAAAATTTAAAAAAAATCATGAGTAACTAAATAATTATATTTTATTTGTTAGAATGTAAATAAAGATATGATACATATAATATGCAAATGACAAAATATATGATATACGGTGAGTTACGTGCCACCAGACGACTTAATAAATGAGGCGGAGATAAATTTAAATCGATTCTCTACGTAAAAGAGTTAATAAAACTAGACGGTGTCAATTTTGTAAATAGATGAAACGCTTAAGACGGTTGTATTATCAACCAATTTAAAGGAAGCGGTAAAAATAAAAATAAAAAATTAATATATGGTTACTTGGTTAAAATACTTCATAAAATGAGGCGGTGACAATTTTGTAATTGTTTAACACGGTTATATTGATAACGTTAAAGACAAATTTAAAAAATATAAAAAATCTCGTGCAGTTAGCGTTTTATCTTGTTCTACTGTACTAACCACACGTACTAGCGTTTTATCTTACATTCCATTGTACTATCGACTGCACTTTCAACTTTTCTTATTCTCTAACTCTAACCTGAATACTTGCAACACTTGTCATCTACTTCACAATAATTTCACAACCATCAACCCGTATTATTGCCACCCTTTCAGGTTAAAGTTCTTCTTTATTAAATATATAATAAACTTTATTTACACATAGAGATATTCTTGTGTATAATTTTTTTTAATTTTCTACTATTATATTTGTTGATATAACAATAATTTTTACATCTTAAATTGTTAGAATGATTAGTATATATATATATATATATAGAGGGAAGAAAGTAAAAAAAAAAATATTACATGCCCTAAATTTTTTATTTTTAAACCCACTGTTTATCATTTTGTTTGGAAACTAGTGATTAACTCATTGTTTAGATGGATGTAGGAGATTTTTCTATTTTATTAGCTACTTAACTAACATATTTTACATGTTCCATTTTATATAATTTTATATAATAGATAGCAAAACAATAATCAAAATAATAAAAAGTAAAGCACAATAAAATTATTTTAGTTTTATTTTACCTTAATATTTATGATTATTTATTTTTAACAAAAGTAGTTATGGATGATGAATGTTAATCGTTTCAGTGAAGTCTATAGGTGCTGAGAATTTTTACGATTTGCTTAAAAAAAAACTTCTTAAAAATGAAGGATAGTTTTATTGTCTTTGTGTTAATGTTTAAATGGAAACCGGCTACATTTTGAAGAAATAAGAAATCATCTTATTTGTAATGGGAAACGAATATGGCATGATGATTTGTTAAACATGGCAAATGTATGAGTGTGACTACTATGTCATGTTACATATGTTGAACATTGTAAAAGAGTTAATCCATGGATGCAGGTACGTAATTTTTTACAAGTTGTTATTGATTGTGTTTTTATTTTTTTTATTTTTATATTCGTATGATAAAAAATGATAAGTGGTTATTGATTGTATTTTTTAATGTTCTTATGATAAAAAATTAGGATTCAACCGATATTGATTGTGTTTTATTTTTTGTTCAGATAATTGATCACTCGAGATCATTTCATCCGGATGAAATTAAAGAAGTTCGAATACGTTGTGTGGATTTTATTTTGGAATTAATTGAAGGAAATGACAATGCTAATATATGTCTATTGAATATTGTTACATTGTGAATTTGTAATTTTGTTAATGGACATCTAATGGAAATGGGAGACATCTTTTTTGTACTCTATATTTTTTTTATAAACGTGTGATGTTGTATATTTGGTTATTAGATGGTTATATAAAACTATGGTTACAATATAAAACTCTAATTTGAAATTTAATAAGAAATATTGTATATATGTATAGATAAAGAGCATAGAAACAAAATGAGAAATTTATTAAAAAAAATAATTATTTTAACTTTATATATTAAATCGGTTGATCAAAAGATCCAACTTAAAAAGATGATTTGTTGAACTAAGTTTAAGTCGGTTAAGCTGAATCGACTTAATAGGACGAAACTCTATTAAGTCGGGTCATGAAACGAGTCAAAAACAACATGTTTTTTAAGTCGTTTGCTATTAACTCGGACATGAAACCGACTTAAAATGTACATTTTAACCGACTTAAAAAAGTAAAATTCACCATTCAGCTGAACATGGAAATGAACGATCTCCATATACATCCCCATCCAACCAATCCATCTTTCATGAAAACCCATCTTACTCATCATTTTCTGTAAAAGTTCCAATTCACTTTATCATAAGCTTTGCTAATGTCAGCTTGATTATCCCTTCAACGATGTAGTCTCGTTGTTGAACGTTCAAATAACTGCAATAGAGTAGGGGAATGGTCTGATGTATCTGCTATAAGGTTTGAGAGATTTGCATTAATTGGGAAACAGATCAAGCCACACGAGTGTGCAAACAATGCCTTATTCAACCTTTCTTGCGTGTCATTATACTCTCCAAGTCTCCTAGACCATGTGAATGTATACCCCTGCAAAGGCAGGTGGAGTAGGTTGCTCTCTAGAACTGCATCACGAAAACCGAGAGTTCCCCATGGTGGATGGTCTACTCGTCTCGTTTTTATCATCATTTGACAAATTATCATTGAATCCCCCATTGGACACCAATTAATGAAGAGCATTATCTAGGGACAAAGTTCGAAGAAGGTGCCATGACTCTCTTCTCCAGCTACTATTCGGGTAACTGTAAAAACCAGTAAATCTCCATATATTTGACCACTTTGGTTAGAAGCCTCTATATTTAAAAATTTGGAAGAGTAGTTTATTAATCGACAGCCAAAGGGATATTCCACAAGAAATTACGGTCGACAGCAAAAGAACCATCAAAGTATAAACGGTCTCGTACTCCTTTTTTTTTATTAGCATGAACTAAAGTTTCACAAAGAAAAATAACGTCCGGATGGAACTTCCAGACGAGGTCGCGAATACTAGGAACTGCTTTCGGTTAACCCAAGCTCCGAGGGTTCCAACTCATGATACTCATTGTTGCTGACAGTGACAGGCCTGGCAAATTTATGGACTATAATACCATTCTTTTGAAATTGAATACCATTCTACCATCATTTTTTAAAAAAATTGAGAAACTGAAAAGTTGGTTTGACTGACACCGATTTCTCACTAGGAAGAGGGTTTTTTTTGTTTTTTAAAATGGGTGAAGGGAAATCGGTGAGGCTGGAACCGATTTCCCAAGTGGCATTTTTTTTAATTATTAAATATTTTTTTTTAATTTATTAGTATTGTTATTTAGTAATAACAAATATAGGGAGTTTGATCAATTAACTTACAAGAGATTGGATAGTTATAATTTGTAAACGTGAGATAATACTACACATTATTTTTTGTTAACATATTTCGTAATAATAAATTAATTTAAATTTCATTAGTTATTAATTTAATTAATTATTATTTTAATTAAATAATTAATTTAAGTTTCATTAATAATTAATTGAAGTAATTATTATTTTAATTAAATAAATAAATACAATGTTAACTTTTTTATATTAATTATCTAATTAAATTTTACTTTTTATAATTATTAAAAAACTTAAATAAAATGGTGTCCATAAAAATTACAAAATTTAATTAAATATTATAATTAAACATACAAATACAAAATGAACTAATTTTATTATAATGAGCTAATTTCCATCGAGTGCATCACTACGATAAGGGCATTTATTCTTGCTATGTCCCTCGTTCCGACACAAACCACATCTCTTGGGGTGTGTATTTTTCTCTCGTTGATCCATTTCAGTATTAATGCGAGTAAACTGTGGATGACCTTTTGGATCTCTTCTCATGGCTGAATTGTGGCACAATTCTATGCCATTGTATTATGGCCAATATGATTGAAGAGCAATTGTTGGGAACTCTTCCTTGTAATCGTCAAAAATACATTGCAATGTATACTTGGAAGACACATAAATCATGTAGTCACGGTGAATAAACGAACAAGCGGCGATGACATGTGAACATGGATAGTGTAATGCTTGAAATTCACCACAATCACGCCACCTTTTGTCGAGGACTACCTTGAATGTCCCTACAGGACGACCGCTTGGTGGACGAACCAACTCCTTAACTGTAAAGATGCTATGAGCTCGATTGTGAGTAACAACTGAATTCAGAGGAAACTAGAAGGGAAGAATAATTTGTCATGGTACTGTTGGTAACATTTCCTTTTCTTCTATTAAAAATGTATTGTTTGTTAAAGGACTAAAACATAACCTATTAAGCATAGGTCAATCAAGTGACAATGGTTATGATATTGTCTTTAATCAAAATCATGTAAGGCAATCAATCAAACTGATGGGTCTATATTTTTTATTGGTCAAAGGCAAAAATAATCTTTACAAGCATACACTTTTCTTATAGAAAATATACTTATCAACTTCAAATTCATCCGAACAGATAAATAAATCGATTGCTTGTATATAATACAAATAAAATAAAATATAACAAATATATAATAAATGGTTTAATATATAATTTTCAATAAAAAAAAATTGTGTTACATAATGCATTTATATTTGAATTTTTGGAAGAGACCTTTCTTCTAAAATATCTTTAAATAACACAAATGTTGCTTCTGATTGCGAGGATGCACATGAATGACCAGCTCTTTTAACGGTAGCAAATGATAAAATGTCACCATAAACCACTGTAAATCCTGCAACCTAAATAATCAAAATAAGTTAATTTTTTAGATATGAATGATACGATGTTTGACAAACAAAATAGCAAACAAAAAAATATAAAGATAGAATTACATTGTTGATTTTTAGCTCAACCACCAAATAAGTCCACAAAATAAAAATATTAAAATATTTATAAATATATACCTTTATTCCGTTATACCATGGTCTAAAAGACTCCGATATGTTCAACCCAGTGTCCTTGACTAATCCCTTCCAATAAGGATTGTGTGCCAAAGAATGGAATGAAAGAATCTTGATCCCCACTGAACACTTAAAAAAATAGCTTTTCTTAAAAAATATAAAACATTGACAAACCAAAGAAAAGAATATGATGTAAGGACTAACTAAAAAGTTAGAAAAAAATATTTACTAATCTATATACCATAACTCTTACACCTGATTTAACAAGTGTCCCTAAAAGAGATATGGTTGGGATATAATTATTCTTGATGTCATACCAAATAACTCTATAATAAAAAGAAAATGATTTTAGCAATCAATACGGATCTCATAAAACATATCAATTTTTTTTCAATATAAATCTGAAATTATTTCCAATTTGAAAGATAATTTGGAAGTCCATTTATTGCAAAGACAAAATTGGTTATAACTGAATTTAATTTGACTTTATTCCATTAATCTAAATAACACAAGGTACTTTGAAGTTATAATAAAGTTATCAAGTTTCAATTAATAAAACTTACCCACTACAACTTTGCCATGGGTTAATCCTAGCATGGAGAGCTTTTTGTACTTCTTTCTTATTCAAGTACTTGAATATTTTGTCTTCAAGACAAAAAGCTCTCTTTTGTTTGTTCTGTTAAACCAATTATAAAAGAAAATATAAGAAAATGATTAAAAAAAAGAGAGAATTTAGATAAAAAAAAAATAGTAGGGATAAGTGTATTATACACGTGGAGTCTCTGCATATGATCTCCTGTTGTTAGACAGGAGGATCGATGAAACTACCAACCTATACATAATTAATAAAGTTAGTTTAATGGAAGGGTTTTATGTTCTATGGTCAAATAATCAAAATATAAAAAAAAAATATTTACTAACCTCTCTGTCGACTCGCAAATTAATATTTAAGCAAATGAAATTAATTGTTCCACTAAAATAGTCCCTCTTTATTCGGGAATAATTGCAAACTTTTGTTAATAACTCATCGGTTGAATATGATATCAACCCATGAGAAAACAAAAATTATTCCCCCCGTAATATGTGTTAAACTCTAGAAGGGGTTACTTATCTTACAAATATCAAAAGAGGAATCAAACGTCATATCAACTAACATGTTTCTTCTATAGAGAAAAACATAATGTTATTGTATAAGAATTGTTAAATTTATTTCATATATTTTTACTCACAGTTATTCCCTTTAAATTTATGTTGGTTTTGGTTTTTACAATGAGTTCTGCAAGTTGGGGTGCAAAGTGACTTGAAGACAAAAGCATCTATTATCATCCAACTTAATCTCCAAAATAAAAATTATAATCATATAACACAGAATACAAATACTACATGCATAGCTTTCCCCAGTGATGAAGAACTCATTGTTTTTGTACTAGCTAAACTTTGTGAATCAATGTTGCAGAAAAACAAGATTACCTCTTGCTGTATATTACAGAGATAGTGTCAAACATCAGTAAAGTTAATATAATCATATGAATTCAAACTAAAAGTGCATGTTTTGATGAGTATGAATTGTGTTGAAATTATGTTTTTTTAATAATTAAATAATTTGTGTAGAAATTGTGTTATATATGAAGTATCCTACTTTTACATTTACCTCTCTAAAATCAAATCTAGTTTAAATAAAATGTAAATTTTTAAACTAAACACAATTTATTTTAATCATTTATATTTAAGTTGAGTTAATAAAAAACATAAGAAAACAATGTTTACTCTATATATTTTATGAAACTCTAGTTTAATGATTTATTATTTATAAGTTCAACTCCCATTTCCATTATTCCACCCTCTCCTATTCATTACTTTTTCACGTGACCACAACCATCCCTTTCCCCTCTCTTTCTTTTCATTCTACTCCCATTCCCATTATTCCACCCTCTCCTATTCATTACTTTTTCACGTGACCACAACCATCCATTTCCCCTCTCTTTTTTCATTTCATTCCATTCCCATTATTCCACCCTCTCCTATTCATTAATCCCTCATTCTTAATTTTAAAATCTTTAATTTTTCCTCTCGTTTGTCTATTTTTCACACAATTTAATATCTATTTAACAAAATTTTATAATTTAAAAAAATTAAATATAATTTTTTTAAAATAAATTAAATATATATTTTTTTAAATAAATTAAATATAACTTTTTTTAAATTTTATCTTTTAAAAAATCATAAACTTTTTGGGGGAGAAAAAACTAGAACTAAATGTGTTTTTTAAGAAATAATTATGGGTAATTATGTAAAATTTGACCTGTAAAAAAAAAAATTAAATTATAATCAGTTCGGTTCAGAGTAATAAACTAATTCACTGATTTATAAAACATTTCATTTCGATTTTTAAACTTAAAATCGATTTGATTCAATTTTTAAATTATAACTAAACTTTGTCTAGTCGTGTCGTATCCACAAGATATGTTTATATTCTATACAATGAAGTCATCAGAAAATATGTTGTAAATTTGTACCAGCACAATAAAATTATTACAGAACAAAATTTCCTGTAGAAGCAAATCCCAAGCCTTCGGTAACTTATAATTGCCGCTATGCTTTCTTAATTAGAGTCCATGGTATTCATTGAATACTATATTTTTCCCCATGTTTTACTCATTATTATTGACATGGCTCATGATTCAATCATTTAAAATGACAACCAAGTGGTTCACCTCCAGGTGTTTTATTTAAGGAAACATTTATAAGTAATAATAATTCGAACTCTAAAATAATAACGATTAATTAGACTTTATAATTTGGTCGAAATTTAATCTAAATTATCAATAGTTTTTTTTTTAAAAAAGCAAAAAAATATTATAAAGGACAAATAAAAAAGTAATATTTTTTTATATATAAAATAAAAAGAAATGGTCTTTTTTTATCTATAAAAAAAATGAATACTCACTAGCTTTCCACAAATAAAATAAAACAAAATGAATACTAGCTAGCAAACAACAAAAATCACATGCAACTTTGCAAGTGTCCACCAGCTAAAATTATTGACAATATGATATGATTAGACAGGGTTCCAAAATTCAACCATAGAATATTTTTAGAATGGTAATTGCATGATTGCATCCCTTGTGTTTGTAATGTAGTTTATAAATTCATCGACTCTTTACTATTTTTAAATTGAGGATTATACCATGCACCTCCACACATATATTTGCCACCCTCTTAAGACACATGAAAATACAATTTTATCCTTTTAATAATTTATAATAAGTTTCAAAATTGATAGTTTCGGAAGTTTTAAATTTTCGAAACTTTCGGAAGTTTCATATTTTCGAAATAAGGATTACATTTCAAAAATTTAGAACGTTTCAAAACTTTCCAAATCTGAAAAGTTTCGAAAGTTTCCAATTCTGGAAATTTTCGAAATAAAGATTATATTTCGAAAATTTGGAAACTTTCGAAATTTTCCAAATATGGAAAGTTTCAAAATTTTCAAATATGAAAAGTTTTGAAATTTTCCTATTTCGAAAGTTTTGAATTATTTGAAAGTTTCGAAAATTCTGAAATTTTCTATTTCAGAAGTTTCAAATTGTTCGAATGTTTTGAAAATTCATTTTGAAACTTTGGAAACTTTCGAAAATTTTCGAAAAAAGTTAAAGATTTTATAAAGAGCAAAATTATATTTTCACGTTGATTGAAGGAGTGGCCGGTTTAGATGTAGAGGTGCATGGTATAATTCTCATTCAAACTTTTTACGGAATGAAAAGTCCAAAACAAAAAGTTGTTTGTATCATAAAGGCCATAATGACAAAATGTTGTGTTTTTGAGTTGTGATTGGATGCATCTCCCATTTTCACGTGACCACAACCATCCCTTTCCCCTCTCTTTCTTTTCATTCCATTCCTCCCATTCCCTTTACTCCACCCTCTCTTATTCATTACTTTTTCTCGTGACCACAACCATCCATTTCCCCTCTCTTTCTTTTTATTCCATTCACATTCCCATTATTCCACCCTCTCCTATTCAATAATCCCTCATTCTTAATTTTAATTTTTTTTATTTTTCCTCTTTCTTTGTCCACTTTTCTCACAATTTAATATCTATTAATTTAACAAAATTTTATAATTTAAAAAAATTAAATATAATTTTTTTTCAAGAAATTAATTTTAATTGGAATTAATTGTCTGAATTACCGCTTAGACAAGCTTGTCTTTGTCTTACTATTCGTTTATTTTTTATGAGAAAAGTTACTAAATGTTACGAGGGCACTTGTTAAAAGTTTAATTGTAAAATAAAAATTTAAAAATTATGTATTTTGAACGAAATTACAAAACGAAAAATTTTTCCTTCAAATATTTTTTTATTTGTTTACCAAATATTCTAAAAATACTTATTAATATTTTTTTATTTAATTAAGCAAGTGAATGCTTTTTAATGATTTAGAATCTTATTTTGTCTTTTGCTATCAGACAACGTGTGAATTTTTGATCTAATTCCTTACTTGTATTGTTTTTTTAATGTCAAAAATCAAACTAGAAAAACAAAACATATGGTTGTATTACTATATACTTACTAGTACCATATAAAATCAATACTTAAAAAAAACAGTTTAAGTGATAGCAACATGTGACTCTGTGAGTGACAAAAGCTTTGTCTTTGTCCTCTTTAAAATTGAACGAATCTCAACCATCCAACCAAATATACATCAAAAGTGATTTCCTTCTCTCTATTTTACACTTCTTTAGTCTCTTTCATAATTTATAGTTTGTATAGGCTTTAATAAATGGTAAATTATTTATCTTACTTTTTCCATAATACAGGCTAATATCAATCAAAATTGGGTAAGGTCTTGTCACATATCAACATCAACTTTAATTTATTCCATAACAAGAAAGAGGAACACTCAAGTTGCAAGGCACATGCTCCCTCCAATTCCACAAAACTTCATGCAAGTGCTTTATCTCTTTTCATTCGAAAGCCCCACCTACTTAACTTTCTTTTAATTGGACTATAAATTCAATAATTAATTATTAAATGTTCTATTATTTTATTCAACTTTTAATTAAATATTAGTCTTGTATAAGTCTACCACATTGGCGTACATTTTTGTTTTTGCTAAAATGTCTTTAATATTTTATTTTATTTTTCAAAATATAATAAAAATTAATATATTTGATTTTTTATCCTAAAAGAGATAATAAATTTCATCACAATTAACTCACACAACTATAAGATTCTTCGAATTCATGACAAGACGTCCAACTTAACAATATCGACATTTATGAGTTGTGTTAAAATTTAAAGACAATATATATTTGGTTTATAATTTGAATAAATTTTTTATTTAAAGTTCTTGATTAGGAGTAGGTTATAATTGCATTCCCTTCTGTTACAAAAGATAGTTTCTAATTCTCAATCATTTTAATTAAAAAAATAAAATTTTATCTTTTTTATATTATTATTATTATTATTATTATTCATTTTCTCTTTGAAATTATTGTTTTTTCTTTGAAATTCATCTCAAAGTGTTAAAAGTAACAATAATATGTCATTTAAAAGTAATGTTAATTTTGTTTTACAATAGAATATACTCAAGTGTTTATGTACTTAAAGGTAAATATAGTTTTGAATAATTATATATAAGCTAGGTTTGCTTTAGTAAAAGAAAAAGTAAAACATTGTTGACTAATACAACTCATGCAAAATATATTTAAATGTGGAATTGGTTTATTCAAGCTTTTTGATTTCATTGAAGTGGTTCATGTAATAATATATTTGTTAAATAGTTATGTATTTCTTTATTCTTAAAGTTTTACATTTAGCTATAATATTTCTTCATTTTATATAATTTATATTAGTTTTGAAACATTAGATTTATAAATTTATGTACTTTTTCACGTTTTCCATTTTATATGTTCATCAAAATTCTTTCAATCTCACTGTTGATCAAAGCATGACCTAAATAAAATTATGTGCTTTGTGATATATTATAACAATCATTCATCAGTGATAGTTTGTTATATCCAAAATATTGAAACAATTCAGTCGTGTGTGCCTTGAAATTTTCAAATAATTATTTGGCCAGGTCAAAAAACTTCATGAGTGGTTGAAAAAATTATATGCAAGAAAAATTTGTGAATGTTTAAGACATAGAAAGTTTTGAGTGAATAATAAAATAGTTATAAGTTATTTATTTCCAAATATTTAATATTATTCATTATTTGTTGTTTCAATTATGATTTGTGTTTTTTTAATTATAAAAAGAAAAAATGTTATGGGAGACACATTCAACATAGGAAAAAAAACTTATTTCCTATGCAATAATATTGATATATGAACTTGAACATCTATTATAATAATTAAATAGAACCCCAAAATTCTTCATTGTGATGATATGAAGATATTGGATGGTTTGTATTTTTTTTGTATGACTTATTGAAATGAAAGTTTTGATGAGTAATTAGAGCTTTTTAAGTGTATTGATGAATCATTGAGTGATAAATGTAAAATACATGTTTTTGATGAAAACAAACACGAAGAACTGTGATCAATGCATCAAAGCTCAAAAAGAAATCAAAAGTTATAGTTCAACTTTAATCCAAACATATTAGATGTTTAATCAATGTAAAGGTAAATGATACAACCAATAGCTCAAACACATGAGAACCATTCATCTTTACATATGCATAAAAAGTATTTTCAAAAGTCAAAATTACATTAACAAAGTCTTAAAACTAATATTTTTGACAAAATGTAAAGATGTATTCGAATACAACATAGTGTATTCGAATACAGATGCTGTTGTAGTCGAATATGACCTGTTGTAGTCGAATACAAACAGCAAGTCAGTGGCAAAATTGACAGATCTGTATTCGACTACATGAGTGTGTATTCGAATACAAGGTGAAAATTTTGCATAAATTTGAACGTTATAAAGAGGTGTATTCAAATACATACATCTTGTATTCGAATACAACTTGAAGCAATGCAATTTTTCAGATCAGAAATGGTTCTAGATCATTGCATTTGTTCATCAAACCTCTTGGATCAATGGCCATGAATCTGAAGAGATGTTTATGGAGTATAAATACACCATAACTTCATATTAATCCACACACAATCCTACTACAAACCTTGAAAGACTTTGAACAACTTTTCTGATTTTTTCTCAAAGTTATTTCTCATAATTCAAGTACTTGCATTTCATTTTCATATCCTTGACAAAGGTTCTCAAAGTACTTGAAGCAATATTGGATTGATATCATCATACCTCTCTTTTTTATATCCTTATCAAATCACATTGTTTGTAAAAGAAAGTTGTCCTTTCTTAAAGTAGTCTTATCTAAGATAGTAGTGTGCTATCTTAGAAGATTTGTTAGAAGTTTGTAGCAGATATCCTAGGGTGGGACTTGTACATTTTCTGACAATAGTGGAGAAGTCTCTTGTGGTGTGCAAGAGGATTGGATGTACCCAAGGTCATAAGGGGAACCAGGATTATATTGATGTGTTCATTTAGTTGCTGCAATTTACTTTCATTATTTACTATCCTAAAAACGCAAAAATCGATCACCAAATCACTGAAAACAAGAAAATTTACTAAAAACCTAATTCACCCCCCTCTTAGGTGCGCATCTGTACTTACAATTGGCATTAGAGCAGGTTTAGGTAACTTACTCCACGATCATTTTCTCATGGCTTCCGTGCTACCTGTTTTCAGAAATGGTGGCATGTAGTAACAAACCACAATGCTTCGTTGGAGAGCACTATGATTTTTGGAAGATATGTGTGCAAGCGTATCTTGAAGCACAAGGAGACGACATATGGGATGCAGTTGAAATGGTCCTTACATTCCAAAAACAGTCATCAATAACAAAGAAGAAACCAAGATAAAGAATCATGGACGGACGATGATAAAAGAAAAGTGTTGTTCGATAAGAAGGCTAAAAATATGCTACAATCAGCACTAGGAATGGATGAATTTTTCCACGTATCTCACTGTAAAACAGCCAAAGAAATATGGGATACGTTTGAAGTAACTCATGAAGGCACCGTTGAGGTAAAAAGATCTAAACTCAATACACTTTCTCAAGAATATGAATTATTTCGAATGCAGCCTAGAGAATCTATCTTATACTTACAGAAAAGATTCTCCCACTTAACCAACCACTTGCCGGCTCTCGGGAAAGTCTTCACCAACGATGAACTAAATCAAAAAGTATTAAGATCATTAACGAGGGCTTGGCAACCAAAGGTGACAGCAATCTCCGAAAAGAAAAGTCTATCCAAAATGTCTCTTCCAGCATTATTTGGAAAACTTCAAGAACACAAAATCGAACTTGGAAGGTTAGAACAAAATGAAAGTCAATAAAAGAAGACAAAAAACATTGCTCTAAAGACCTAATCAAAAGAACAAATCAAAGACAAAAATTATATGAAGACGAAAGCATAACTTTCCTCGTTAAGAAATTTGGTAAGTTTCTTAAAAATGATAGAACTTTCAAAAAGAAAAGTTTCAGAAAGAAATATAGCTTTACTTCAAACCAAAACTTCACGTGCTTTGAATGCGGGAAGGAAGGACACATCAAGGCAGATTGTCCGAACTTCATCAAGAAAAATGCCATCAAAAAGAAAGACTTCAAAAAGGCATACATAGCTTGGGAAGACAACGAAGTGAGTTCATCTTTGGAAACAGAAAGTGAATAATGCGCTAATGTTGCCTTAATGTCATCACATTAATCAGATGACGAAGAAGAGGTTAGTAACACAGACTCCCCTCATCATAATAAAACTAATAGTTAATTAATTATCGAATACAATGATGCTCAAAACGCCATTAAGGAACTTCTTATTGAATGTAAAAACATGTTCAAACTAGTGTCAACACAAAAAAGAAAAATCTCAAGTCTTCAAGAAAAAGTTGAGATTATGGAGAAGGATTCTGAAAAACTAAACCAGAATTTTACATGCAATAGATGTGATTCCCTCTCTTTCAAAATTGTTCAATTAAATAGAGTAATTGAACGATACGAAAAAGGACAAATGGGGTTGGAAAATGTTTTGAAAATGCAAAGATACTCAAATGATAAAAGTGGTCTTGGATACTCGAAATTTTATAAACCAAGCTTGAATAAGACCATTTTTGTTAAAGCGAGTAATCAGTCCAATCAAGAAAAGATTATAATAATGCAAAAAGATCATCATTATAAAGACAAAATTATTCAAACTAAATCTCATACACATGCTATTCAAGATAGACTTACTTCTACTTGTTCTTATTGTGGTCTTCATGGTCACACACCTAATGCCTGTCACGTTAGAAACATTAGCGTTCCAAAAGCATTACGTGTGGGTAAAGAAAGGTACTAACCATCAAGGACCCAAAGCACATTGGGTACCTAATGAAACTTGATTTTAATTTTGTAGGTATGCACACAAAGTACCTCAAATATGTGGTACTTAGATAGTGGATGCTTTAAACATATGACGGGTGATATAACAAAATTTTCAGCTTTGACTCTTGAATCAAAGGGATATGTAGTCTATGGAGACAACTATAAAGGAAAAATTTTAGGCATTGGAAAAGTCGGTACAGCCCCATCCCCCTCGATTGAAGATGTCTTATATGTTGAAGGTCTAAAACACAATCTCATAAGCATTAGCCAGCTATGGGACAAAGCATACAAGATAGCCTTCAACAAAGATGAATGCATCATCCAAAAAGAAGCTACAAATAAAATTCAATTTATCGGTAAGCGTTTCAAAAATATCTTTATACTTAATCTTGACGATTTATCCTTAAAAATGAAATGTCTTTTGGTGAGCGATAACAATGATGCATGGCTATGGCATAAAAGAATTGCCCATATCCACATGGATCATTGAAACAAATTGGTCAAGCATGATCTTGTTGTTGGCTTACCAAAAATGAAATTTTTTAAGGATAAATTGTGTGACGCTTGTAAAAAAGGTAAGCAAACAAAGATCTCTTTCAAACCTAAAAATGTTATATCAACTTCAAGACCACTTCAATTAATACATATGGACTTGTTTGGTCCATCAAGAACCAAAATTCTTGGTGGAAACTCATATGGACTAGTGATTGTTGATGATTATTCAAGGTTCACTTGGACCTTATTTTTGGCAAGTAAAAATGAAGCTTTTAAAGCATTTAAAAACTATGCCAAGCTAATCCAAAACGAACAATCATCCAAAATTGTATCAATTAGAAGTGATCATGGAGGTGAGTTTCAAAATACCTCATTTGAAGAATTTTGTGAGGAAAATGGAATATTCCACAATTTTTCTGCACCTAGAACACCTCAACAAAATGGGGTTGTTGAGAGAAAGAACATATCCTTGGTAAAACTCGCAAGGACTATGCTAAGCGACTCAAGCCTACCAAAGTATTTTTGGGCAGATGCCGTAAACACAACATGCTATGTTTCTAACCGAGTAATCATTCAGCTGATTCTTAAGAAAACTCCTTATGAACTCTACAAAGGAAGAAAGCCCAATGTCTTTCACCTCCACATCTTTTGATGTAAGTGTTTTGTGCTAAACAACGGTAAAGACAACCTTGGAAAATTCAATGAAAAAGCCGATTAAGGTATTTTTGTTGGCTACTCATTATCTAGTAAAGCATTTAGAATTTTCAATAAAAGAACTTTAATAGTCGAAGAATCAATGCATGTAACTTTTGATGAAACTAACCCCTTGAAAGAGGACAAAATTATTTCTTATGATGATGATGACTTTGAAAGTAATGATACAAGCAAAGAACATCAAATTGATCAACCAAGTCAAGAAAGTGAAGTCAACATTGAAAAGCAAGATGATAATCTTCCTAAGGAATGGAGAACCCATAGAGATCACCCAATTGATAATATTATTGGTGATATCAACAAAGGAGTTATAACAAGACTTAAACTACAAGATGCTTGCTTGAACATGGCATTCGTTTCTCAAATTGAACCCTCCAAGATTGGTGAAACACTAAAAGATGATCAATGGATACTTGCCATGCAAGAAGAACTCAACCAATTCGAAAGAAGCAAAGTATGGGAACTTGTTCCTAATTCGGGAAATAAACACATCATTGGTACAAAATGGGTGTTTAAAAATAAACTTGATGAAAACGGTATAGTTGTTTGCAACAAGGCAAGATTGGTCGCTCAAGGATACAATCAAGAAGAAGGGATTAATTTTGACGAAACATTTGCTCCAGTAGCAAGGTTAGAAGCAATACGATTACTACTTTCTTATGCTTGTTCGATGAACTTTGAACTGATTAAGATCGATGTGAAGAGTGCTTTTCTCAATGGATACATCAATGAAGAAGTATATGTCAAACAGCCACTCGGCTTTGAAGACTTCAAGAACCCGTCACATGTTTTCAAATTAAGAAAGGCTCTTTATGGTCTAAAACAAGCTCCAAGAGCTTGGTATGATAGATTAAGTACCTTTCTATGTGAACGAGGATTCTAAAAAGGCAAAGTCGATAAGAAATTATTTATTAAAAGAAATAATGGTCACACCTTATTGGTCCAAATCTATGTTGATGATATCATATTCGGATTAACAAACAATGACATATGTGAAGAATTCGTTTTGATGATGCAAGGAGAATTTGAAATGTCCATGATGGGAAAATTAAACTATTTTCTTGGCCTACACATCAAGCAACTCAAGAATGGCATCTTCATAAACCAAGAAAAGTGTTGCAACGAATTACTTAAAAGATTTGAAATGGAAAAAATACAAGGAAAATGCGACTCCTATGGGCTCCAGAACATATGTTGATAAAGATGAATCTGGTATTTCAATAGACATATCAAAGTTTCGAGGTATGATTGGATCTCTATTATACCTAACGGCTAGCCGGCCAGATATCATGTTTAGTGTCTGTTTGTGTGCAAGATTTCTGACGGATCCTAGAGAATCACATCCTGTAGCATTAAAAAGGATTATGAAATATTTGAAAGGAACAATGAATGTAGGCCTATGGTATCCAAAGGGTAGCATATGTAGTCTCGTTGTCTATTCAGATTCAGATTATGCAGGATTCAAAACAGAACGTAAAAGCACAAGCGACACTTGCCATGTCTTGGGAAATGCATTAGTATCATTGTCATGTAAAAAGCAAGCGTGTGTTGCACTTAGTACTGTTGAAGCTGAATACATAGCAGCAGGAAGTTGTTGTGCACAGATCCTCTGGATCAAACAACAACTATATGACTATGGACTTGACCTCTGATGCATTCCACTAAGATGTGACAACACCAGTGCAATAAATATCTCAAAGAATCCAATCATGCACTCTCGGACCAAACACATTGATATACGTCATCATTTTCTACGAGATCATGTGCTTAAAGGAAATGTTGAAGTAACTTTTGTGGATAGTCACAATCAATTGGCGGACATCTTTACAAAACCTCTTACTAAGGACTCTTTTTACAAATACAAGGTATTTTGTCATCACTTTCCTCTTGATAAGTTGTTAGAATTAAGTCATTAATGTTTAATTGTTCTTAAATTTGTGAATATATGCATTACTTGGTATATTTTTTTTGATAAATTCGTCCCTTTTTGCAAAAATTCGAAACTGTAGCCGACTACAAAGTGTATGAAATCAAATACACATTTGCAGATTTTCTTGTATTCGAATACAGTATAAGTGTAATCGAATACACATTCCCAGAAACACTTGTATTCGAATACAACACAAGTGTAGTCGAATACAGGTTCGGGTTTTTCTCATATAAAAAGCGTATTCAGTTTTAGGTCAGTTTTTTACTCGTTTTGTATGGATAACTCATTTGCTCTCTTTCCCCAGTTCAAAATTCTCAACTTTTCTCCCTTGCAAATGAGTTATCCATACAACACTCCTTGTAACCTAGATCAATCTTAAAGTCATTCTCACCATTCCAACTCCGATCTCTCAAAACCTAAAATCAATTTTTCCCCAAATCCGTGACCCATATTGCAAAACCATGGACGCACGCAAACGAGGACCAAGAACCAAGCATGCATCAGTAGGCCCATCAAGGAAGCGAACAAAGAGTGCCAATATCACGAATTTATGTCGCCTCCTACACACACCGGAAGAAATCAACCGGTTTCGTACAATCTACTCGGACAAGCTGCTCATCATTCCCAAATGTGGTATATTAGATTCCTTTTCTGCTTTTAAATTTCTTGATTTACTTAAGGCCTAGCATGTTGAAGAGTTTATTGGTTACAAAGGTCCTGTCTATCCCGATTTAGTTAGGGTCTTTTACTGCAATCTCTCTAAGGATGGAAATCTACTAATTTCTCAAGTCAAGGGTAAAACCATTAAGTTAGACACCAAAATCATTGGAGAAATCTTGAACATTCCCTTCGAAGGTCAAAAAATTAGTCTCGGTAACTTGTGTGATGCATATGTTGCTTTATGTCGTTTTGACAAAAACACTATGGAGCAAAAGAGGTCTCAGGCTGGTTCTGAATTTGAGCGGCAACGATATGGAGTTGGGAATCTCACTGTTGACTTCCGCCTTCTGCATTATTTTTTAAGTTACATATTGGTCCCGAAGGCTGGGAATTACTCGCAAATTTCAGAATTTGAATTACAGATCATGTTCTTCATGTTTGAAGGATGTTCACTAAACTGGGCATATATTTGTTAAATCTGTGATGCTTGCGTTAAAAGAAGCAATTGGGCTACCGTACGCTAAAGAAGTCACTCGAATTCTGGAACATTTTGGGGTGGACTTCTCTAAAGAAGTAATGTATACACCCACGAAGGAAAACTTGTTGGATTTTAGCGTCTTGCCTTGCATGAAGATCGTATGGAATGAGCACCTTCACTCGTATGTACATAAAAGCGATCTTGGTCAATCATCTGTTGCTGCTCTAGAGGACACTGCTGCCCCCGCAACTGATGCTACCCAAGCAGATGATGATGGAGAAGAAACTGCTGCCGATGATGACCACGTGTTAAACCGGATGGTTATGGCCAAAGTTGACTCCCTACAGACCTATCTCACTGGCTTGAACACCTCCGTCGACACTCACTTCCATACTATCGAAACCACCATTGCAACCAACCATACAAGCATGGTCCTCGAACTTGCTGCATTATCCGACAAAATTGACCACCTCCACCTACCTCCTGGACGCCACTAATCCGTGTTTTGCTTACTAGGAATAGTTTGTTTAATGTAGCTTGTTTAACATTGACATTAATTATGATTTTTTCCTTGACTTTCCGTTACATTCAGTTTTATTTGTAATATGTGGCATTATCTCTAAATTATTATGTGACTTTCTCTTTTATCATTTCCTTATCTGATGCTTTCACTTATATATGGTTAATTACTTGGATTTTCCTGTATATATTGTCGCTATTTTTCCTTCTTTTTGATAATGTCAAAAGGGGGAGAAAACTTTGGTATTTTGTTGTTTTTAAAAACTATTTGTAGGTCTTCAATATTTTTCCAAATGATCACAAACCTTCGAGTTCAATGGGAGTACGCATGAATTACGGGGGAATAATTCTATAATGATGCAATCTCTTCAAACAACAAAGTTTTGTCATAATCAAAAAATGGGAGAATGTAAAATACATGTTTTTGATGAAGACAAATACGAAGAACTATGATCAATGCATCAAAGCTCAAAAAGAAGTCAAAAGTTATAGTTCAACTTTAATACAAACATATTAGATGTTTAATCAATGTAAAGGTAAATGATACAAGCAATAGCTCAAATACATGAGAACCATTCATCTTTACATATGCATAAAAAGTATTTTCAAAAGTCAAAATTACATTAACAAAGTCTTAAAACTAATATTTTTGACAAAATGTAAAGATGTATTCGAATACAGCATAGCGTATTCGAATACAGATGCTAAGTCAGTAGCAAAAGCTTCGCATCTTTATTCGACTACGACCTGTTGTAGTCGAATACAAACAGCAAGTCAGTGGCAAAATTGACAGATCTGTATTTGGCTATAAGAGTGTGTATTCAAATACAAGGTGAAAATTTTGAATAAATTTGAACATTATAAAGAGGTGTATTCGAATACATACATCCTGTATTCGAATACAACTGGAAGCAATGCAATTTTTCAGATCTGAAATGGTTCTAGATCATTGCATTTGTTCATCAAACCTCTTGGATCAATGTCCAAAAACCTGAAGAGATGTTTATGGAGTATAAATACACCATAACTTCAGATTAATCCACACACAATCCTACTACAAACCTCGAAAGACTTTGACAACTTTTCTGATTTTTTTTCTCAAAGTTATTTCTCATAATTCGAGTACTTGCATTTCATTTTCATATCCTTGACAAAGGTTCTCAAAGTACTTGAAGCAATATTGGATTGATATCATCATACCTCTCTTTTATTCTTATATCCTTACCAAATCACGTTGTTTGTAAAAGAGAGTTGTCCTTTCTTAAAGTAGTCTTATCTAAGATAGTAGTGTGCTATCTTAGAAGATTTGTTAGAAGTTTGTAGCAGAGATCCTAGGGTGGGACTTGTACATTTTATGACAATAGTGGAGAAATCTCTTGTGGTGTGCAAAAGGACTAGATGTACCCCTGGTCATAAGGGGAACCAGAATAATATTGTTGTGTTCATTTAGTTGCTGCAATTTACTTTCATTATTTACTATCCTAAAAACGCAAAAATCGATCACCAAATCACTGAAAACAAGAAAATTTACCAAACACCTAATTCAATTCATTAAAGGTAAATTTTTTTTTGAATAATTATATATAAGCTAAGTTTGCTTTAGTAAAAGAAAAAGTAAAACTCGTTGACTAATACAATTCATGCAAAATATATTTAAATGTGGAATTGGTTTATTCAAGCTTTTTGATTTCATTGAAGTGGTTCTTCTAATAATATATTTGTTAAATAGTTATGTATTTCTTTATAGTTAAAGTTATACATTTAGCTATAATATTTCTTCATTTTATATAATTTATATTAGTTTTGAAACATTAGATTTATAAATTTATGTACTTTTTCACGTTTTCAATTTTATATGTTCTCCGTAATTCTGTCAATCTCACTGTCGATCTAAGCATGCACTAAATAATATTATGTGCTTTGTGATATATTATAACATTCATTCGTGAGTGATAGTTTGTTAAATCCAAAATATTGAAACAATTCATTCGTGTGTGCTTTGAAATTTTCAAATAATTATTTGACACGATCAAGAAACTTCAAGAGTGGTTGAAAAAAAATTATAGGCAAGACAAGTTTGTGAATGTTTAAGATATAGAAAGTTTCGAGTGAATAATGAAATAGTTAGAAGTTATTTATTTCCAAATATTTAATATTATTCATTTTTTTTTTGTTGTTTCAATTATAATTTGTGTGTTTTTAATTATAAAAAGAAAAAATGTTATGGGAGACACATTCAACCTAGGGAAAAAAAACTTATTTTCTATGCAATAATATTGATATATGAACTTAAACATTTATTATAATAATTAAAACAGAACCCCAAAATTCTTCGATGATTTGAAGATATTGGATGGTTTGTATTTTTGTGTGTGAGTTATTGAAATGAAAGTTTTGATGAGTAATTAGAGCTTTTTAAGTATATTGATAAGTCATTGAATGATAAATTAAAGCTGAAATTATATAATGTATGAAATAATTGTACTTGGGCAAGTGAAAAAGGTTTGCATTATATGTTGAAGAAACAAAACATAGTGGAATAGAAGATGAATTTGGAATGTGCCACATCAGAATTTTGGTGAGTTGGCAAATATTGGAGGATGTGGCAAAGATGAAGATTTTTGGGGTTCTGTTTTAATTATGATAATAGATAATAGATAATAGATTCTACCATCATTTTTAAAAAAAAAATTGAGAAAGTGAGAAGTTGGTTTGGCTAGCATCGATTTCTCACTAGGAATAGGGCTTTTTTTATATAAAAAAAATGGGTGAAGGGAAATCGGTGAGGCAGGAACCGATTTCCCAAGTGGCATTTTTTTAATTATTAAATATATTTTTGTTTAATTTTTTAGTAGTATTATTTAGTAGGCACAAATATAGGGAGTTAGATCAATTAACTTACGAGAGAGTGGATAGTTATAATTTGTAAACGTGAGATAATGCCACACATTATTTTTTGTATTTTAATTAAATAATTAATTTAAATTTCATTAGTTATTAATTTAATTAATTATTATTTTAATTATATAATTAATTTAAGTTTCATTAATTATTAACTGAAGTAATTATTGTTTTAATTAAATAAATAAATACAATGTTAATTTTTTTATAATAATTATCTAATTAAATTTTACTTTTTATAATTATTAAGAAACTTAAATAAAATGGAGTCCATAAAAACAACAAAATTTAATTAAATATTATAACTAAACATACAAATACAAAATGAGCTAATTTAATTATAATGAACTAATTTCCATCGGGAGCATCACTAAAATAAGGGCATTTATTCTTGCTATGTCCCTCGTTCCGACACAAACCACATCTCTTGCGGTGTGTATTTTTCTCTCGTTGATCCATTTCAGTATGAATGCGAGTAGACTGTAGACGACCTTTTGGATCTCTTCTCATGGCTGGATTGTGGCACAATTGTATTCCATTGTATTCTGGCCAATATGATTGAAGAGGAATTGTTGGGAACTATTCCTTGTAAACGTCAAAAATACATTGCAATGTATACTTGGAAGACACATAAATCATGTAGTCACGGTGATTAAACGAGCAAGCGGCGATGACATGTGAACATGGATAGTGTAATGCTTGAAATTCACCACAATCACACCACCTTTTGTTGAGGTTTACCTTGAATGTCGCTACAGGACGACCGCTTGGTGGACGAACCAACTCCTTAACTGTAAAGATAATATGAGCTCGATTGTGAATAACAACTTAATGGGAATTTGATATTGCCCGTTCCTTGTTAAGATTTTGAATGATTGTATTTGAGTAAATTAAACCTGATGCCATCATTGCTTGGGCCTGTGTCCTTCTTTCTTCAAATTTTGCAATCACTCTGTAACTGTTGGTTGCACCAAAGAAATGATTGGAAGATTGCGTGTCCCCTTTAATACATTGTTCATGCACTCAAAAAGGTTAGTTGTCATGTGTCCCCAACGTCTACCTTCATCATATGCTTGTAGCCATTGTTCCTTTGGAATATCATCGAGCCATTGCACTGCATCTTGACTCCAATCACTGATTTGTCTTCTATAGTATGTGATGCCTGGTTGAGTCATAACGTATCCTGAAGAAACAAAAGTTGATGTTGTTATAGACAATTTGAAAACAAAAGTATGAAGAAAAAATATATGTGTGATGTTTCACCCTCAACAATGGCGTATGCTATAGGAATGGTATAATCATCGCCATCCTGAACGATTGCCATTAGTAAGGTCCCACGATACTCCCCATATAACCATGTTCCATCAATTGAAACAACTGGTTTACAATGATCAAACCATTTGATACATGGTTGGAAACTCCAAAAGAGGCGATGGAAGAAAGCTTTGCTAGGAACTCCTTGGCCATCCTCAATAAAGGGTCGAACTTCAATATCGGTAACAGTGCCTGGAAGATAATTTTTGAAAGCAAGGATCCACCTTGGAAGCTCTTTATATGATTCCTCCCAATTGAAGTATATTCTCTCAATGGCCTTTTGTTTGGCAATCCATGTCTTTCTATAAGTAGTGGTATATGTGTACCAAGATCGTATATGTGAAATCAATACTAAAACTGATATTGTGGGATCCGCCGTTACCATTTGTAGGATGCTTTCACAAATAACAGCCGAAGAGAGTTGTTGGTGATCTTATGAAACCATTGTTGATGAGCATGTGTGTGGCCCTTCTAGTTTTGTGATCTTCCAAATGTTTGATTTCTTTCCATTCAAGATTCTACACCTCCACATACAATTTTTATTTTTGCAACAGACAATCCATCTAGTGCTATCATAATGCGTAACGACGAAGCTCGAAGAATTGTGCATATGATATTCTTTTACACACAGCTTTTGTGGGAAATGTCATCCCCACTTGGAGATTGTCAGGATTTGGAACAGGTAAGATTGGTTTTGGGACATAGAGTTGACAAATTCATTGTCAACGTAATTCATGTTGTCGGAGGTAACGTTGCAAAAATGTGAGAGGGGGGGGGGGTCAGAGAAAGAAATTGTAGTAGATGGACATTCTACTACGGGTTCCTGATCATCATCATCATCATCATCATCATCATTGTCATCGACAACAACTTCAACAAGAATGTCATCCTCATTCTCACTAAAATCACCAAATTCTTTATTGTGGACACCAGCCACAACACTGATAGTGTAACACCCCAAATTTTATAATAAACTATTTTAATAATGAAATATGATTTTAAATAATTAAATTGGTGTTAAAATTATTTTAGAATACATGTGATAAATTTTGTGATTAGTTTTCGTTATATGGGTGCTTTAGATGATGTGCTACTATTATACATATTGGACTACATGAGTAATCTAAATAACAAATATTATATTTTATATATTTTTCTAAATAGTATTTTAATGTAATATTTTTCTGTGCGTTTGACTGAAATTAAGTATGCACGTAGTTATATTTCAATTATTTATAACTATCTTCTATTTTTAGTCATTTATTTTATAAATAATTATCTCATAATCGTAGTGATATTGTGTTTGATTTCCTTTATTTTATATACTTGTTATGACATTGTGATTTTATATATATTTATTATGATTTAATAATTAATATAAAGTTTTGATATTATATTTATTTATTTTATAATTTCGACTATTCTCAAATGATGGTAGTATTTAAATTCGAGTCTTTGGAAAAATAAGTATTATTATAATGTTTATTTTGAATATGAGAGTTTCAATTGTTAGTAATATGTATTTTTTTAAAAGGTTAATTATTTTAATTACTCTAATTTATCATATATTAGTTATTAAATATTTGTAATGTTTCAAAAATTTAATGATGTTTGGAGGAGTATAAAAAATAATATTAAGTAACTATTAATTTTGTTTAGTGGAATAAAAATAATAATGGTAAAACATAAAATAAACAAGGGGACCAATGGGCTTGATCCATGTATGAGAACCCTAATAAAATAAAAAAGGGAGCTACTTGCCGCCGCAGAAGAAGGGAGAAGAAACACAACAACGCTATTGTTGGCACTAGTGATCGATAACTGTTCCAGAAAACTTTCACTATTTTTGTCCAACTAGGTCCTCTAGTTTCATGTTGGCCAAGTCTCTTGCTTTTGTGATGGCAGTCACCATTGGTCTCCATTCTTTTGGTAAACTCCTCCAGATTTCATCAATCGTTTCTTCCTCCTTCATCTATAATAACTCGAATTCTCTTACTCCCATGTCAATCCTTGCTTCCTTTACGTGGCTTGATCCTTCATGATGAATCTTTAGAGTGTCCCAAAGTTCCTTGGCGTTTTTGCATTCTTCAACTCTATCGTATTCTTCCCTGCTCAAAGCACACGTTAGAAATAAATGAGCTTTAGAGTTTAGGAGTATCTTAGCAGGGGGTTGAATAGGGATTTTGGCGTTTAAAAATAATTTAAAGAGTTTTTGAATTGTTGTCCTCTCTGAGAGGATGCGAACTGGAAAATAGAATTTTAAACTTTTAAATAAGAACAAAATAAATGCAAGGAAAATATAAAGAGATAGACACACAACTTTTATACTGGTTCACCCAAAGATGGCTACGTCCAGTCCTCACACCCTTGTGAGATTTCACTAAAGATCAATCTGATCAGCCTCTTGCAGAAGATGATTACACTTTGTGTTTTCTCAAGCTTCACCAAGCTTACAACTTTGTTCCTTACAAATTTCAAATATTTTCAAGTACACCTTACATGAAAATTACAGAGTGATATGAGTATGATTTCTTTCTCTTTACTTTAACATTTTCTAAAAAGATATTTCAAAGATCTAGTGTATGAATGTAGAAAGTATAAAGAGAGGATGACTATTGCTTATGATAGACTTAAGATTATTGATCTTTTTCTGCAATATTGTGGTGTGACTTATGATGAATAGCTTGCTGCCTTTTATAGAGGTCTTGTGATGTTCTTTCCATGTGACAAGCTCTTCTGACTGTTGGAAATCAAATCAAAACAATCCAAGGTCTTTCATCATATTTACGAAAACGCCATCCAGCTGTCCTTGGACAGAAGCAGTCCATCCTCGTGCAGGAGGTTGACTCTCATTGGACCTTGGTCTTGTGTTGTCCTTTTCTTTTCTCATTCTTCAAGACCTGTAGGACTTCCATTTTGAGCTTGTTTTGTTGTTACCTTTTTGTAGATTGACTTTGCATTGTTTTTTCAATCATACAAGAATGATATATAGGTCTGCACATTAGCCTTTGTGCATAGATGGTAGTTTGCAACATATGACTATTTGAAGATCCATACTTTATGCCAACCTCGTACCTTGTACAGTTGGCCTTCTGACTTCTTTTGATCATATGCTTTATATATTCATTTATTAATACTGTTTTGACTTCTTTTGATGAATTAGAAACATTATTTCAGCGAGGATGAGAAGTTTCTACTTGAAGACCCATCCTCTCAAGGTTCTGTCCTATCCTCCAGGTTGAACACTTAAAAGATTGACCCAGATTTTTCTCCCTTTTGATCTAATTGAAGATTAACCTGTTTTCTTATAATAATTCACTCAAAAGCACAGATTAGTCATTAACCACAATCATAATATTTAAATAGTTTTGTTATCGTTAAAATCATTTGAGAGATTTTGTCTCAACACGTTTTTCTTCACCGTAAGTTCGATTTGAGTGAAATCAACGCCAAAACGATCGTGTGAAAAGTGGCTATATTATCCACTGATTGGTTTTCTGATTTATCGTAAGATTCCTTGACCGAGTTTCGAAATTAATTTTAGAGTGCCTCCTCATAATTTATTTTTAACGTTTACCCTTAAATTGTCAAGTTAGATCGATTGAAGGACAAATAGTCAACGAACAAAGACTGTTTGCTCGCGGAATCAAATTCTTGTGGAAAAGTGTCGAAATAAGGTAAGGGGTGAGAGAGCGTTTGAATTCATGAGTATAATATATTGTGAGATGAACGGGAAAACCGTATTTCCCAGCGATTCATCCGGGGTTTGCTACGTACGGCAGTAGCCCTTTGAGGGATAAATTAATTAATGCGAAAATATGGAAATTGTGAGATTAAAATATAGAATGGAAATATTTGTAAGGTGCTGATTGAATTAATTTCTATAAATGTGTGGTATTTGATAGTATTGTGATATTGGATGTCGAATTAATTTGATGTATATGTGTGATTAGATGAGTTTATCTGGTGTGATAATAAAAGATGGATGTGTTGTGATAATTTTATGTGATGATGATTATGTATGATTAATAATTGTGATGTTATAAATTTGTGATAAATTATGTGATGATGTATGATTGATGATAGTGATGCTATAAATTTGTGATGAGTTTATGTGATGATGATGATGTGTGATTAATGATAGTGATGTTATAAATTTGTGATGAAAATATTGAAGTAACCCCATAGTTGATGAAAAAATGGTGATTATAATATGTGTTTGAGATGAAGGTCTTAATGGAGTATCATATGCCAACGAGGGGAGAAAATAAATATTGAGAATTTGTGATGTGGAGATTATTTTGTCATCATATAGGTAGGGCCTGACAAGCCTAGTGATTCCGGGGAAGTACGACTGAATTGACCCTGATCGTGGCGGTCTACTGTTGAGCCTTAAGGCAAGATTGTTAGACCTTGGAGGTATTCGGGTGGGGAATTCCTAGGTGACTTGGAGGTAGCACTCCAAATGTCGGGAGCTACCATGCAACACACGTTTACCACGACTGTCGCGTATATGTGTCTCGGGTTGAGTTGAGGGGATCTATGAGGACAGGGCCAATTTGAATTGTCTGTCCACCGGGATGGTGGCATAGTATCAAGCCTCCTAACTAGGTACTTCAAAGTCAGAATGGTACCACATTGTGAAGTAGAGTCTAAGCTCATGCATAGCATTGCATTTTATTGTGATTGTTTTGTTGTGATTAATGTGTATCGCATGTGATTATAATTTCTCTTAGATGATTTGATGTTATAGTGAAATGTATTGATTTTCCTTGATTTTGACTTTTACTTTATTATGTGATGTTATTTCTTGAATAATGTTTATTTAATGATACAGTTTATTTATGATCAAATGCGTGTTCTTCTTACTTATATTATACTATTAACATGATTTAAAAACTCACCTCCTTCGTTGTTTGTGTTTGACTGGATTGGCCCTGCGTTTGCGAAATCGGAGTTGTTACAGGTCATTGAATCTTGAAGTTCAAGTTGGGAGGAACTCCGCTTTGATAGGTGATACCGAGAATAAGGGTTGTAATTTGTATTTTACTTATTTAATTTGAAACGACTTTTTGTATGAAAACCTTATAAGTACTAGTAAGTTTTTAAAATTAAATCAAGTAATTATACTTAAATCAAACTTATTGAGATTGCACTATTTTGTAGAAGTAAAGAAGTTTAAAGTGTTCCTCTTGATTTTTGAGAAGTGTGATATCCTAAATTAAAAATAAAAGTTTTATTTTATTTTATTGGAAATAGATCTTTATTTATCCGCTACAAATTTTATAGAAATATGATATAAATTATTATATATATTATTTTGGGATTTAGGGTGTCACATTAGGGGTATCAGAGCAGGTCTGTCCAATCAGACCGAGTGGATTATGTGTCAGTCTTCTATTAGTCAATTGTCAACATTGAGTCAATTGTGTTACTTGTGTTCCCTGTTAAGTGTTGAAACGCTTACCTATTATTCTTGTGCTAAGTGCTATGTATTTTTCTATTGCATTCATTGAATTCAGAAAGATGATTGTTAACTGTTAACTACTTGGTCATTCTTGTTATGTTGTAGATTCTCTTATTTTTGAAAATAATTGTTAACGTTAACTACTTGCTCGTTCTTGTTGTGTTGTGTATTTGTTGAGATTTGAGTTAATTTGAATTGTTGACATGATTAAGTTAATTATCTATTGACTGAACTTGTGACTTGTTTTTCTAACTATGATTTTATGCTCTCTTATCATAGTCGATAGTTACAAAATAACTGTTTTTGATTGACTAGTTATATGTTTCAATTATTAATTCCATCGAGGTAATCCTAATTATTGAATTGATAGATTTTACCTATTTGTGTTTGTGGGGGAAACTTACTCTGATTTTCTTCAAATTTTAGTAAGTTGTTTCACTAGTAAACTCGATTAATTAATATATTTTATTAGTGATTTTAATTTTCTTTTGAACCCATTTAGTATATTTAGAGTTTAAAGTATGAGTTTCGTTTTTTTTGCATTGTGTTTTAAAGCTCGGTTTTGACTTCAATCATTTAAATATATTTAGTATGTAAATTTGTTTAAAATGGTTTATCTAATAACTAATTGATTGAAACGTTGATTTCCGTATGATATATATTTTTAATGCTTCAAG
>JBBPBP010000002.1:27604140-27637525 GCA_037974735.1 Cicer chorassanicum
TATATATATGTATTCGTGCAACACATGAGAAGAAGAATGTTAAAATTTAAAAAAAAAAAATCGGAGAAGAAAGAAGAATTTATTATTAATGTTTTGGTTACAACTGTTTCATGTGAGATTTAAAGTTTGTCAAAGTCAGACTCATACCATTTATCTATCACCTAATTTTAATTAAAGCATCTTGATTTACTAAAAGAATTTTGAAATTGATATATACTTTATTGATTTAACTTAATTTCTTTTTCCTATATTTTCACTCTCTCATTGCCTTTGTGTCATTTTATTATCATTTTTTTTACTCACTTTATCGTCAGTTATATCATAAATAAATAAATATATCTATTGACAATGATTTATTATTGATCAAAATTTGATCAAAATTTTATTATTATAGAATTTATGATTACTATAACAAAATTTGAATTTGGATATAATTTTATAAAATCTAAAAGACACTTTTTGGGGATGCATTTTACCAAATATATCAAAAAAGTAAAATTATATCACACAAATCTCTCTAGAATCTACCTGCAACAACATAAGGGCTTGTCTTGTATGCAATAGCCACTTATGACATCGCCAAATGTTATGTGACGAAAATGGTTACAAACTGCATCCGTATACTACAAGAAATTTTACCTTTAGTGATAGTAAAAATTTGTAGGTCAAAGTATAAAAACCGTAGGGATAACCAAAATTACCTATACCGACGGAGTTTTTTTCGTGGTATATAATTATCCTATACCTACAGATTCTCGCCATCGCTATAGGATATAGTGACACTTTTATCCATTGCTTTGAAGATTTGATTTTAAATACTTTTATCCGTTGCTTTAAAGAAATTACATATAACTAAGCAAGTATTTCAAATATCTATTTTATACGAAGTTTAAACTAACATAGAAAAAGAAATCTAAAACACCTCATTTTGACATGGGTCTTGATGCAAGTTAAGTAATTTTGAAACTTAAATCCCTCATTTTGAAGTAGAGTAATTTTTGAGCTTAAACTAAAAGACCTCAAAGTGGTTGAAATCGAATAGGGTGAGTCAAAAAATGTCTAACACAAGACAAAAAAATTTAAAATCAAAACTCCAACACAAGATAAACAATGTTAAAGATAAATTATTTAATAATAATGTTAAAGATAAATTACTTAATAAGATAAATTATCTAATATTCTAGAGAATATGTTTGCATTTCAAACATATGATATATATTTTCATAAAAAAAATTATTCTAAAAACACAAATTAAAAAAAATTGCATATTAAACACCACTCTTATTTTGCTGAGATCCAAATATTTTCATTGAAAACGTTACAATGTTAAGTATAAAATTAGTTTGTTACGTACAACATGCCTGAATCAATGCACATAAATACAAATGTAAAAAGGAGATGATTGATGTGGATCGCCATTCTATTTTGAAAGGCTGACAAGAAACATTTTGCAATAGGATATTTAAAATGACAAGGACATTTATGTTTAAATAATGGCATTCAAGTGAATGTAATTTAATATTTTAATATTTGTTTTAATTGGTAATAATTTAATTCTCATTATACTGTTAGTTTTTTGCTAACCAAGTCATTTTTTTAATATTTATAAAATGTTACTTTAGTTTTTATATATTTAATTTATTACATATTTGATCATCAATTGAAACCAGTGGCAAGTGTTTATCTATAACTATATATAAAGGGAATATAACTTATTGTGTTTACTTATTTTTCTTTCAATTTTACTCATCATTTAAACTATTTAATTTAAAATATTATTATTTTTTGCCAAATCTAATAAATGAATTTTTTAGTGTAACGATATGTAAAGGTAATACTAACTTCTAGGTTTTTTCCTTCCAATATTACCCTTCATTTAAATTAGTTTATTTGTAAATTTATTATTGCTAATAAAAAAATTAAATTTTACATACCTATATGTAAATTGGATACACACTTTTGGTGTAACTTAACAATTTTCTTTTAGTCTTACATTTGATTTAAAATATTTTTAACGATGTTGTCATTCTTTTCTCAATTCTAACAGTGAAAAAAGGAAACAAAGTGAGACCGAGCAAACTAGACACCGACATATTAGTTGCTGCATGGATGCAAATAAATTATAATAGCAATAACACTTTGGTTTTCTATATCTTATCAATTTAATGAGAAACATAGCCATAATATATTACCCACAAATTTTCTATTCAATTGGCAATATTGTTAACATGCCAGTAAAGGTAATTGTTATGGTGGATTCATTTTACATTTAAAAAAACTCAAACTTGACCTAAAGAGAAAATTTAAATTAGGATATATATTCATGGTTCCAAAAGTTTTTCAGTGGAATTATTTTCGACAAAACTAGCTTTATCTATTTTGGTTATTCTAATTTTATAGATATTGTTTCTAAGCTCCGCTGTACTTATTTCATTGGGGGCAAGAGTTCAGACACACAACTCAGTAAAACCTTAAAAGCTAATTACTCTATATTCAATTGCATCCAATGTCTACCGAAAATTAACTTTAATGCACTGACTTTTGCCAAGACACAACAACTCTCTTATTCAATTATTTCTAAGTATCTTTGTAACAACCCAAAACTTTAAAACCAAATTTACTATATCTATATTTTTAAAAATAAACTAATGTTCTAAATTCAAAAAAGAATATTATTGTTATTATCTATAAAGAAAACTGATATTTTGTATGTTATAATATCATGTTTGTTTTAATTCTAGCTAATTAATAAGAGGAAAGACTTGATATTGTAACAGCCCCATAAATTTAAGTGATTATTAGTATTAAAATATAATGTGTAGTAATTATATATTAATAGTAAATAATAATGTAGAGGATAATAATTGAATGAAATTATTATTAAAGGGGTATTCTAGTCAATTTAACTCATAAGTTTTGCTATATTAAAATTAACTTGTGTTCGAAATCCAAAATTTTAAAACCAAATTTACTATATATATCTTTCATAACATGATGTTTGTTTTAATTCTATCTAATTAATAAGAGGAAATACTTCATATTGTAACACCCTCATAAATCCAAGTGCTTATTAGTGTTAAAATATAATGCGTAGTAATTATATATTAATAGTAAATTGTAGTGTGAGGATAAGAATTGAATGAAATTATTAGTAAAAGAGTATTCTTTGGGTTTAGAGTTTAGAGTTTCTTAACTAATTAATAAGAGGAAACACATGATATGGTAACAACGCCATAAATCTAAGTGATTATTAGTATTAAAATATAATGTGTAGTAATTATATATTAATAGTAATGTAGAGGATATATAAGAATTGAATGAAATTATTAGTAAAAGGGTATTCTAGTCAAACCAACTCATAAGTGTTGCTATATAAAGATTGAGTCAACTAAATTGGTAAAAAGAAACCAATTCCCTTCTCCTCTATATCGTGAATCAGAGAAGGAAGAGCAAACCTCCATTTTTCCGCATTCACCTCGTTTTTCAACTTTGCATGCAAGCCTCCCAAACCCATAGAAGAAGAACCTAAAAAAGGGAGCTAAGGCTACTAGAAGGCTTAAGGTTTAGAAGCAAGACTCAATGCTTCTCTTCTTGCTCTCTCATTCAGCTTCAAACTTGGGTGAGTTCCCTCCTCCACCTTTACTTGCATGTTAGAATAGATTGTGGCTGAAAATTTATGATTAGAAGGAACCAAACTTTGCATGCAAATTGGGTATTTTTATGGGTATTCAATTGGAAAAACTTCATCTTATAAATCAATGTTAGAATTGGCATTAGATGTGAAATTGTGATTGATTGGTTGAAACATGCATGTACCTTGAGCATCAATTGATAGTGTGGTGAGCTACATATAAGGTATTTGATAAAAGTGTAGTTGTTGTCCCCCAAATCCCGTATGCAGTACCTTCGGTATTTTGTTTGTAACTTTTTCTATAGAAATCATATGGAGTTTATTTTGGTACCATTAGAAACTAGACTTAATTTCCTTTAAAATATACATTGGTTTCATTAAATGTAATTGAGAAATGATAGAGAAAAATGCATCACAAGCGAGACTAAAGTTGTTGCCCTATTTTTGGAATCTTTATGTATTGTTTTGACAAACTGTACTATTTGGGAATTTAAGTAGAAAAATGGAAGCTACATTCACAACTAGACATCATTAACCGTCCAATGAAGGGTATTTTATTCAAATCGGATGTTATTTGATATTTTAATTGAATTGTCAAAGTTGAAGTAAATTTTGCACAAAACAATTATCACAAAGTTGAATTAAAATGGAGGTAACAAGAACTATAGGAATCAGTTTTGAGTCAAACCAATTGAATTGAAAAGATTACTTGAGTACTTTAATATTGTGAAGTTTCATAATTTTATGTCAATTTTACAGTTTGTAGCAATTTTATGACACAACTGTTGTCATAGAAGTCTGAAAGGTGTTTTAGATACCTTAGGCTACGTTATTGGTTAAGTACCTTAATCTTATGTATAAGAAGTTAAAATGAATTATATAGAATACTATATTGAATATAATTTTAAATTAAGAAAAGAGACATATAATGTGTGTGTGTGTGTCTATATATATATATATATAAGTATTTAAATACTTTTATAATAAAGTATTACTTAATAGTAGTGGGAAAATTTTTATTATAAATTCAATCCGCACTTAACTAGGATGATTGGGACATCGATTATCATCATTAGACAATTGGTTACAATGGACTAGACTTCTTCAGAGTGACTCACATATGAGAAATGGACCATGCAACCTTCACAGTTATAATATACAATTAGTTATAGTATCCTTATTTGTTTATGTATAAAATTAGTTATTAGTCCAAGTATGTAACGCGACCGTTAAGGTGAATAAGTTAATAAAATTATATTTTTTTTTTTAAATTCATAGATTATAGAATTAACTTATTAAAGATTTTTCATTTAGGTTTCAAGAGTCAACCTATGTTAGTTCTACTGGAACTCATTGAGACCTAGTCTCATCCTTTCTATTGTTGTTGTTTTTAGTTAAGTAGGTAACCAAGGTTAAGGGGAAAGGAAACACAACTTAGAAGGATTATGTAGAAATTTAGTGGATGTTGTATTAGACATGACCTTGTCGAGTTATATTTCATTAAATTTTGTTTCATCTGAACTTAATTATGTATTAAGTTAGATGTTGGACAAATGGTGTTGTCATTGTGTGGACTTGATTATCTAATACATTAACATATCATCATATATCATATTCGAGATTATTAGTATATAGTGTTACATTTTAGTATCAGAGCTGGTTGATTTAATATGGGATATCGTTACTTAATGTATCTGTAGGATGGTTATTTCTTGAAGTATCTTGAGCAAAGTATTGAGGTTGACCTCCTCAGTAAGTTGTTTAAGGAATGAAAGGGGATAATTATCTGCAGAGGTAAGCGTTAAACAAATAATGCGTACACTACAATATTTATGGTCTCTAGCAATATTTTTTTAAGCAACATGTATAAAATATTGCCTAAAAATAGATAAGGCAACATTTTATGTCAGTTGTCAGTATTGTTTTTGCAACACCATACAAACATTCTCTAAAATATTTTTGGGCATAGTTTTAAAATGTCTCTATGATAACTCTGGCAATATTTGATAATTGTTCTCTTAGATATTTCTAGGAACATTTTTCAATTGTTACCTTGTTTCGAATAAAAGATTACAATTATAAAATGTAACTTAAAAATTTAACATTCATGAAATTTTTTGTGGGAAGAATTCCCTCCAAATAATATATATATATATATTTAATATTTTTTATTATATAAAATAAAAGTATGTTAAAAAAAAAAAAAGAAAGTGGAACGTAGTAGAAGAAGAAAAGGAAATGATTTCCCTACCATCCAATTAAAATTGCAGTTGCTATCTTGTTTCGGTGCCAGTGAGTAAACTTGTTCACGCAATGGTAAAAGCATATTCTGATTCCGACTCTGATTATAGAGTCATATGGTAGGCTAGTTTCCAATCATCCTGTTTCAGTTTCCAAAACCAAAATCCCTAAATTTTCAATCCCTCCAATTCATCATTCATTCTTCATCAATTTTCAGTCCCAACAATACCAATCGGTTTTCTCTTTCACTAAATCCCTAAATCATAAACACATTGTGTTGTCGTTCACGTTCTTCATCAACTAAATTGTCTTCATTCACCCCATTCGTCAACAGACCGCACCGTCAACGCGATCTCTCTTTCGTCAACAAGAGTATAGTTTGCGTCATTATTTCTCCTGTTCTCAGATGTTCGTCTCCTATTTGTCGACATGTACTGACAGGTTTACATCTTTATTCATGTTTTCGCGTTTGCTTGTTTGCTGCTATGTTATGTGGGTTGCTCTGTACAATGTTTTGTTTAGAGTTCGTCTTCTCTATTTTCTTTATTGAGTTTCTTTTTGCTTTCATGCTTATTTTGGTTCGTTTCATTTTGCTTTTTGTTTCTTGTTCGCTTTTTTGTTGTTGGTGGTTTATGTTCAAAATTTGGTTTTTATTCATCATAATTTTGAAGCCATAATTAAGCATATGATTTTTTTCTTTATGTAGTAGGAAATAGGAAATACAATACCTTTAATTTTTTGTGTTGATTATGCTTTTTGTATGCCTTGATAT
This sequence comes from Cicer chorassanicum, assembly GCA_037974735.1. NCBI lineage: Eukaryota > Viridiplantae > Streptophyta > Magnoliopsida > Fabales > Fabaceae > Cicer > Cicer chorassanicum. The sequence continues at coordinate 27,610,785 of JBBPBP010000002.1, forward strand.
AGTTGTCGTTCACATCTTGAAAATTAATTATCAAATTAGTGGGACTTTATCCAAGAAAAAAGTTTTTGAGTGGATTTTATCACACAAAGTATGAAAATGAAATTATCATGGTCTATGTCTTATCAAATTTATTATATCTTCATTTGTTTTATTTATATACAAATCATTATCTTAGTTGCAACTTGTTATATTTATATAAACCTATCGTAGAAGTTTTGTGCTTGCATTTGAGTCATTCTTGATTAACTTGAGAATTTTCAATTTTGTCTATTCTTTCTTTGAAATATCATAGCGGAATATTATTTTTATATCTAATTATTAGTTTCCTAATTATATAATGGGAGATATGTTGGATAAGCTCTCCTTACTAATTATTATTGTGGCCTATGCTAATATCTTGTAATTCAAGATTAATGCTAATTGAAATTTGATACGAAATGAAATAAGAGTTTGAATTTAATTAATGAATGTTTTAAGGATAAAGTTGATCTTTCTAATATCTTATTTCATTTGCATTGATTAAGAATAACATCCCTGATCATATGCTTAAAAAATTCAATATATTAATATTAGCATATGTTGTGTTTTAGTGTTATTCTTTCTATATTTTTTTATGTAATAGTAATTTTATCCTATAAGTATTGGTTAATTATTACTTTCATGATCATTTGAGTTCACCCTTCCAATTGCTTACCTCCATCTGCCTTTAAATTATATAATCTTATCTATAATTCAACTTGTTGTGACTATTAGCTTTAGGGGGATGTATTATGATCCAATACACCCGTTATATTTCGTTAACGTACCTATTCCCTTATATACTTATAGTAATAAATTAATATCTTGTTAGTAAACTAAACATGATAAAGAAGGATTGGATGGACTTGCCTCCACATTTATAAATGGATACACATAATGGATTTACCATGGTGACGATAAAAGTCTTTTGGATGTTGATTGTGATACTAATGATGAAACATTATCTGATGATATTGATGGCTTGTTGTTTGAGACGTTTAGAGATGTTGTTGAAGTAGGTGGACTACACGAAGGACCAAATGAAGATGCTAAGAAATTTTACAAACTCGCTGTTGATGCAAATCAAGAGTCGTATCCTAGTTGTAAAAAATTCTCTACATTATCATTCACTATTCGAATGTACTTGTTGAAATGTATCCATGGGTGGAGCAATGCATCGTTCATTGCTCTCTTAGAGTTATTGAAAGAGGCTATCCTAGATTTGAACATCCCTGTCTCTTTCAATAAAACAAAATCTATGCTAAAATATTTGGGGTTAGACTATAAAAAGATTGATACATGTCCCAACAATTGCATGTTGTTTTGGAAAAAGTGCAAGAAAGATGACTCGTGTCATCATAGTGGAGCATCAAGGTGGATTGAGTATCCTGATGTTGATAAGGATCTTGAAGAATCTAAAAAAGCTCACAAGGTTCCCGCTAAAGCTCTAAGACATTTTCCTTTGATGCCAAGATTGAAAAGACTTTTTATGTGTTCAAAGACAGTTGACACGTTGAGTTGGCATGCTGAATAGCGTTCAAGGGATGGTAGGTTAAGGCATTCTGCCGATGGCCAAGCATGAAAGACTTTGACACAAAACATCTAGATTTTTCTCTTGAAACTCGTAACTTTAGGCTTGGGTTGGCGAGTAATGGGTTTAATCCATTTAGGACTATGAGTCTTTCACATAGCACATGGCCTGTCGTATTAACAATATATAATTATCCGCCAAATTTATGCTTGAAGGCAAAAAATTGTCAGATGCGTGCAGCTATTGATGTGTATATGCAATTATTGAGGAGCTAGAAATATTATGGGATGTTGGTGTAGAAACATATGACATTTCAAGAAATCAATCATTTCAGATGCATGCAGCTTTTTTGTGGACTATTAACGATTTCCCTGCATGTGCTATGTTATTTGGTTGGAGCATTAAAGGGAAGTTTGCTTGCCCAACTTGTAATCATGAGACTTCTTCAACTTTCTTTAAACACATTCAGAAGATGTGTTATATGGGCCATCGAGTCTTTTTGGATTCAAATCATGTTTGGAGATCAAATGCAGTTTCTTTTGATGGAAAACCAGAATATAGGTCCCACCCTCCTGATGTATTGGGCGAGAATAAATAAATGAAAAAAAAAGGTTTGGTCCATGGAAGAAAAAATCCATCTTTTGGCAATTACAATATTGGAAGGATAATTCTCTATGCCATGATTTAGATGTAATGCACATTGAGAAGAACATTTGTGATAATATAATCAGGACTCTCTTCGAGATTGAACGGAAGAAAAAGGATCAGGAAAATGCTCGTTTGGACCTACAAGACATGGGGATTAAATAAAACTCCATTTGAAGACAACAAATGATGGTAAGAAAACTAAAATCCCTAAAGCATGTTTCTCTCTAACAAAGCATGAGAAATCTATCTTTTGTGGTGTTTGTAAGGCAGTAAAACTTCCAGATAGCCTTTCTTCTAATATTTCTCGTTGTGTTAAAGTTGATGAGGGAAAAATTCATGGGTACAAGAGTCGTGATGCTCATATTATATACATTACTTGTGGCAAGTAGCAATAACATGGATTACCCTAATCAACTTACCATCCCTTTGATTCGACTTTGTTCCATTTTCGGTGTTTATGCCAAAAGGTTATAGAGGTGAAAACTTTGGATCACTTGGAAGTAGAGATTGTTGAAACACTTTGTCAATTGGAATGTATCTTCCTGTCAAGTTTCTTTGACATAAAGGTCCACTTACCAATTCACATTGCAAATGAAGTTAGATTGGGTGGACCATTTCAATTTCGATGAATGTATTATATGAAAAGATATTTGGGTGTGTTGACACCTAATTTTGTCCGTTTTTTATTTATTTATTTATCTATTTATTTATTTTTACTTTTTATTAAAAAAGGAAATAATAATAATAATAATAATAATAATAATAATGATAATAATAATAATAATAATAATAATAATAATAATAATAATAATAAAATCAATGTATAGAAATATAAAAATAAAAGTAAATAATTAGGGCTACAAACTTTAGACAATCACAGGTGTTCTCAATTCTTGTTTGCCTCTAATTCCTGTTCAGACTCTTTTCTAAAAAATAAAAAATAAAAAATAAAGGTACATAATTGAATGAAAAAGGAACCAAAAAGAAATAGATTGATGGTCATAAAAATCGGTATAATGATGATCAATTGAATGAAAAAAAAACGAAAAAACTGGAATGATGGTCATAAAAATCGATATAATGATAATCAATTGAATGGAAAGAAATTGAAAAGAAATAGATTAATAGTAATAAAATGGTGATCAATTGGCAATTATTCTCTTGTCTTTTAGGCAAATAGAATAATAGGCAAAAGAGGAGTAGAGAATTTGGTATTGGGAAAATCAGTTCAGCAAAAAACTAATTCAGTAGTAAGGTATCACTTTCTTATTGTTTCTCTAATTTTCTTCTTATTAGTCTTTGTATTGCATCCTTTTAAAAAATGTTCTTTTTTCTTTCTCTTTTTCTGTGTATGCAAAAATAAATTCATATGTTAAGCTTTCATTTTTCTAAAGTTGTATGTTCCTAAAATTGTTTTCTTTGCAACACAAAAGGCTAATAAATATCACTAATTAATGTTTTCTTTGTGTCGCGACAGATCCGACAACGCACGAGCAAATCCTTTAACACACTGCTTCACTGTTGCGTTCATCTGTTTTGTTCACATATCGCCGCGTCAGGTTGCTTTCTAACAAAAATCAATTTTTCTTTAATTTAAAACAAAAATAAAAAGATACAATTCGTGAACAGACATCTCGCCTCTTTTTTGTTATTATTACATTTTCGTTACGTTGTTTTCTAACAAAAATCCATTTTTCTTTAAAACAAAAAAATAAAAAGATACAATCCGTGAACAGACATCTCAGCTCTTTTTTTTCGTTATTATTATTCTTATTACATTTTTATTTTAGGATACGTATATAATAATTATTATAATAAAAAATAATTAAAATAGAGTAAAAATAAAAATCGGACAACAGATAAATATTTTCTACCAAGAACTATATGTGTTCTAATTTCCGTATTGCACCTGGGGATACGTAGAAGCAACGTCTTCACCTTGTCAAACCAAATTAATAAAAAAAAAAAATCCTTCTTTTATTATTGTAAATAATCGATTTTCTTTCTTATTATTTTTTAGGGGGTAAAATAAATAATTAAATAAATTAATTATAGGGTAACCGTTTTAACAGACGATGTAGGGTAATATTACTTTCCCTATTCGTAATCGACTCCCGAATCCGTTTTTTGGTTCAAGAATTTTATTTTAGGTTTTATCTAATTTCCCCTTTTTTTTAAAAAAATAAAATTGGTGGCTACTGCTTTTTCGCGGAAAAATTGGACGCGACATGGTGATTTAAAATATTTTGTTCATAATAGGAGTCGTCAAGAGGGTTCTATCGCTAGAGCATATTTGGTTAAAGAATCGCTAACATTTTGTTCAAGATATTTGTCTAGTGGTGTAGATACAAGGATGAATAGAATGACACGAAATAACGATGGCATTCCAAGCATAGGCGGGGGCAGAAACTAATTTCTCTTGATCACAAGTCACAAAACCAAGCTCATTGTTAAATGTTATTCAATTGTGATGAAGTGAACGAATGCATTAGGTACAATCTTTTACTTGCTACAATATTTCATTCTTAAAATAAGTTTTTTCCTTTTGCATTGAAAAATTAGTTATTTATTTTGTAGAGAGCATGAGGTTAATGTTCATAATCATCGAAAAAGAAGTAAGTCGAGTAAAACTAATAATCAAAGAGAAGATTTTATTCAATGGTTTGAAACACGTGTTATGGATGAAGAAGTATCTGATTGGTTGACGGCGTTGTCTAGCGGGGCAAATAATGTTGCTAGAAAGTATTTTGGTTATGTTATCAATGGATTCAGATTTCATACAAAAAAATGTAAAGCAAGGCTTAATACACAAAATAGTGGAGTGACATTAGAAGCGGTAACTCAAGTTCTTAGAAATGCAAGAGATGAAAATCCCAAACCGATTTGTGTGACTTACTACGGGGCAGTAAAATATATCATAAAGTTAGATTGTTATGGTCAACTGAAATATGTATTTTTCAAATGTGATTGGTTTGTGATTGAAGAAGACAAATATGGGTTGACATGTGTTTACTCTAACAAAAAGTGCTACAACAATGATCCATTTGGCTTGGCATCTCAGTTCAACAATGCTTCTTTATTGAAGATCCTTTTAACAAAAATAGACACTATGTTTTGAAGGCATTTCCAAAGGATTCATTTGACATGGAAAAATGTTTTAATTCAAATGTCCAAGAATATGATATTTCAACAAATCTTGATATATTGAATGATGATTGTTAAGTAGATTTGGTTAGGAAAGATGTACCAGATGATATCTTTGAAATGCCTTTTTCAAAACTTCACAACCAACAAGAAGAACATGAGAGTGATGATGAGACAAGTTTGAAACGTGAAGATGAAACCATTGATGATTTTTTTCGATTAAGTCATGTATTATTATTTGGTAGTATTTGTGATTTCCCTATTTGTTGATCAATATTATTTCACCCTGCATTGTCTTAGTTAATATATTGTATAATCATGTGATATTTATATTTTTTCCTTTGTAGTTCATCGTCGTTAGCCACAATGGAAAAAGTAAGAGTTGTAAAAGCTAGTAGATCTCTTAGAAAGATTGGTCAAACTCCTACTAAAAGTTCCAATTTTCCTTTCCAAGCAAGATCAAGCATTGAGTTGACAAAGAAATTCAAGCAAATTAAAAAAGAAAAAATTGACAAGTTGCATGAGAGGTAGCAGGAAAATAATAGAGAATTGGTTCAATAAATTGTAGAAGTTGTAGAAGGTAAATCATATTCTTGTTTCATGATTAGATTTTATAATATTACATATGTACTATTTTTGATTTCGATTTCTTATAGATAATATTTCTAATTTTTTTTTTTGATGAATCTTCAATAAAATTCGAAACCAAAAAAAAGAACTCATAGAGAAAGAATTCGAAAGGTTGATGGCTACCTGGACAAACACATTGTTACAAAGAAAATGGAGAGACCCAAGATTGGGCAACGACAAGCTATGAAAGATTCTACACATGGTTACAAAGAAGTTGTACAAGGTAAATATCATTATTTTAATTTATTATGCATACTACTTTTATATTTTTATATCTACTTTGAAATATTCCTAATATCTTTTGATGAATTTTCATTAAAATTAGAAACAGCAAACAAAAGAATTCATGAGAAAGCTACAATCAATGCATTGCATGTGCATGCAAATAATAGAATAATAGTTCAAAATGTTGATGGCAACATGGACAAACACATTGCATACGGAGACAAAGAAGTTGTACAAGGTAAGCAATCTTTTTTTTTTTATCAACTTTGAATTTGGTTATTCTTTTGAAGACTTTTTTTTTTTTATGACATTGTAATGAAACTAGGAATGCTTAAAAAAAACTCGTGAGAATCTTCTAGATCACAATAAAGAGAAAATTCAAAAGATGGAAAAGTGATAGCGTTTCAACAAGTGTACTGAATCGTTGCAAGTAATAATTAAAACGGTAGTATCGAGTGTCGAACTCAAGGATTGCATTTTACTATTGAATTATATTTAATTACTAAAATTGAACAAAAAGTTTTCGAATTGATTGAAATAATATTTAAAACTAACAACGATAATAAAATTCATCCTTTATAATAAGAAAAATGTCAGGGATGAGTTTCACTTCGAATCCAACCTTGGTACCTAATTTGATCCTAGTTACGAAATTCCTTTATTGAACTATTACTGAATTCTCTTTATTATTCTTGCCCTAATTTCTTAGTGACGGAACCTTTAATTCCGAAGTAACCCCTAATTCCTTTGTGGACTTAAGATTAGAATTAAACTTTACGGTACAAGAATTCTCTTATTGAACTATTGCCTCTACAAATAATTCAATTGGTTTCATGACCTGCATCTATCCCTAGACTACAATATCATGAATTTTCCATCTCAAGCATTCGTAAAGTCCACTTCCGTTTCAAAATACGAATCGTAAATTTTTTTAAAGTTGATCAAACAATAAAAAGCATTAAACACAGAAATGAGAAAAATAACTGAATAAACTTATTCATATAATCAGAAATCAAATTAGACAAATAAGAGTTTCATCTTGTTTCACTCATCCCTAACAAATAGGGTTTAGTTACTCATGATAGAGATAGAAAACATAGAGATTAGAGAAGAATTACAAGAAAGATTCATGAATGATTCTTGATAAAACTGCTCCAATGGTGTTAGAAATAGTCATCTCTGAGTTTCTCTGCTAGGGTACAAATCTCCAAACTTCCCAATAATCAAAAAAGATGTCTAAAAAGTGATAAAAATGCGTTTTAATGTATTCTGATGTTCGTCGCGCGCCCTAAGCGCGCTTCAGGCTCATTGCGGCAGAAAAGAGACATATTGTACAGGCAGAAATGCGCCCCAGGCGCAGGCTACGCGCTTCAGACGCAAAGCTTCGTCTATAAGACGTTTAGTGCATTTTTCTCCTCGTTCGAGTCCGAATTTGGTTCTAGTGTCTTCATGAAAGTTATAGATATGGTTCTTAGATTTCATTTTCACTATGTTTGACTCCAATGGGACATCTACAACTCCAGATATGGCTAAAATGCTCCACATAGGTCATGTTGATTTCTCACTAAATTTCAGCACTGCACTAAAACAAAGAAACAACGCAAAACTACGAAAAATCTATACTTAATCAATGAAATAAGAACATAAACATTTCATTAAATCCAAGAACTAAAATCAACAAAATATATCAAATAACTCCTTAAATTAACTAATGATTAAAGATAAATAAGACTAAAAACAATGAAAAATATGTATATGATGAAGAGTTATCACAACCCCAAACTTAGTCTGCTGCTTGTCCCCAAGCAACAATTAAATTCAGATTTGGTACACTTAAAATCAAACTTAAACTCAATTTCTCAAATCAAATCAAACTCACACAAGTTCATCAAGTTCAACTCTCTATTCACACAATCTCACTAAAATTTCTCTCAAGTGTTTTGCAAGGGTTATGAATTTATCACTCAAATCCTAGAACATGCATCACACTACCATAGGCTTGAAAAAATTCTAGTTAGCATTCACAATTGCAACAAACACATACACTTTTGGAGGACTTTCGGGTTGTAATGAGGCTAAGGTAAGGGTATGACATTTTGGGATAGTAGGCTTTACTACTTGGAGTTAGGTACACATTTTCAAATTATTCTATCCCATTTCTTTTCTTCACATTTTCATTGTGGAGATTTTTAAACATTAACAAAAGAACCAAAATGATGTTATTTATCAAAGTACACAAAAATGATTTTTTTTCCTTTTTTTTGTATTGATTTTTTTTTTTAGAACCACCACCCCAAACTTAAAAGGTTGCTATCCCATAAGCAACCCCAAACTTAGAACTTTACCAAGATGAGACAAAACTTTTCCGACCTAACTCCTACTAAGGTGATGTAGTTAAAGTCAGGTCTTTGGCTTGTAATGTGGATAGTAACCGACAGAAAAAGGGCAAGGCTCAAAGCGGCTAGCAAAGGATAAAATTTGCATATGGCAGTTAGAAAGGGTCAAACGACCAAACAAAATTGCCTCAGTGTATGCATAAATTACAAGTGATGCAAATCAGAATTAGTGCAAATTTTGAAGGGATAACACATGTCTGAATAATCACACAACAAAGAAGTAAAGTGTTTAGGCCCAAAAGCTCACACTTGGGATAATAAGAGAGAGTATAAACTATCTAAATGATGCCAAACATGTCACTCTAAATTTTTTTTTTAAAGAATGTCAAGACTTCCACAACAATGTATGCATTAGTGAACTCGTCGAATTGAGCAATTATATGAGCAAAGAAGTAGAATTTAAATTTTAAAATCCCAAACAAATAGCTTAAGATTCTTCATTATGGTGCACATTTACGCACAATTAAGAAGAAAAAAATTCAAATAAAAATTTAAGATTGCAAAAATAAAAGTTACCTCTACCTATGGGTTGCCTGCCGCGAAGCATTTGCACTTGGTTTAACTCCAATTGGACATCTACAACTCCATATATGGCTGAAATACTCCACATAGGTCATGTTGATTTCTCACCAAAATTTAACATTGCCCTAAAACAAAGAAACAACGCAAAACTACGAAAAATCTCTACTTAATCAAGGAAATAAGAACATAAACATTTCATTAAATCCAAGAACTAAAATCAACGAAATATATCAAATAAATCCTTAAATTAACTAATGATTTAAGATAAATAAGATTAAAAACAATGAAAAATATGTATATGATGAAGAGTTATCAAAAAGACAGTTGGAAAGAAAATCCTTATTCCTGCTAAGAATAACAAATCCGAGAAACCAAATCTTTCTTTGGAAACAATGATGTCAAAAACTCAATGCCCTAAAAAGGCAAAGAAGATGCCAACATGTTCATCAATGTTGATTGAGGATTTTATAGAAATTCCAAAGTCAAAGAAAATGGATGCAACCAAGTCAGACAATTGAGAAAAACCATGCAACAACATTAACTTAGAGCTCAAGACAATCTCTTAAAGTAAGTCAAAATAAGCCATTATCAAGCAAAAATAGAGGAGAAGACTTAAGACAACCAGAAGTTATGGAAGATAATGCATAAGGTGTAGAAGATATGAATGAAGACAAGACAAACAAAAATAGAGAAGAAGAAAAAGGTAAATTATTTTTTGTATTTCATGAGAATGATTTCACGTACATGTCATGTATATAATGGTAACAAATATGTGATATAGGAACATCAAATAGAAAAACTCGCGGGAAAACCTTATGCAAAAGGAAAACCTTATGGAAGAACTTTGGAAAAGCAAGAAGAAGTGACCTTTAATGAGGATGGTCAACCTATTAGGCCTAGTGATAAAGTAGTATCTGACTTGAGCCTTTTCTTAGGAACATTGGCTATGAACACATCATTTTGTCCTCTGATATACACAAATTGATCAGGAATTCCAGATATAAATATAAGACGCTTATGGAGATATACTAACGTATATGTGAATTTGAATGTCTAATTATTAAAAAAAAATTGATTTCATAATATTTTTTATCTTATAATTTTTGTAGCAAAAGTTTGTCTTGCTGGTTGAAGCACGAGATTGGGTTGAGACTACCGTTAGAGATGCATGGAGAAGATATAAGCACAAAATTAAGAAGGACCATTTTTTGAAGTATTCCAACATGACCGGGAGACTCAAACATCGTCCTCCAAAGGTGCTTGAATCTCATTTTAGGAAGCTTTGTGAATATTGGAATTTGAAACCTATACAAGCAAGATCAATAACTTTCTTATGTATTATGCCCCATTTTATGTATAATAATATATGTAAGTAAAATTTACTGTAGTAATTCCTTCAACTATAAATGTAGGCAATCAGTGAAAATAACACTAGAAATAGAGCTCAACTAAAATGGGTGCATCCAATGGGTCCCAAAAAATTCTCTTTAGCTCGCAAAAAATTTGTAAATATTTTGATCTTTTACTTATGGTATATATAGTTTCATATTTTGTTGTGTTAATTGATGGCTGTTTTGTTTTGAAGTTCTTTTTATTTGTTTTGGAATTCTTTTTATAGAGTATGCTCAAGCAAAAAAATTTGTTGAAACTTGGATAGGAAATAAAGGAAAACCATTGGATGTAAAAACTAAAAATGTAATTGTATGTTAAAAGATATCGTTACAATAATTTACATATACTTAATTTTTTCATAAAATATTATTTATAATAGTAGATAATAATTACTTGTAATTTTTGCTAGTCTCACCTTCAAGAAATGGTTGAAAATGAGGAAAGTGATATAGAAATATTTGAAGCTATTTTGAAAAAGGAGTTTCTTGACACGGTACGTTGTTATGGGAGAAACGTAACTTAAATTTCCTTAAAGCGAAAGGAGGAGATAAATTCTTTGAAAAAAGCACACAATGAAGAGGTCTCAACCTTAGTGGAAAATTTTGAAGATAAGATTGGTAAATTGCAACATGCTTTCAAAATCCTAATGCAACATTGCAATCCTCAAATTAATATGGAATCAATAGAAGATTTGTTAGAATTTTCTCATGGTGATGCTTATGGTGCCTCAAAGGAGACTACAACACAAATGCATTCCTCTACATCAACTCGTGCTCCATGTCTTGAAAAGGTAATCATATATAGCAATTGTTATCATTGTTGGTGTAATTGAGTTTGAGCTAAATTCTTGTTGTTATAAGAGTGAAATTGAGAAAAAAAAAAAGTGTGCATTTGGACTTAATTTGTAAGGAACCTTATCTTGGAGTCTAATAGCACATCTTACTTTTGGTCTAATAGTGATTGTGATGTTATTCAAAAATAAATAAATAGTGTTGTAATGTTATTGTTTTGAATGATTATAAATATAAAACATTAATGATAAACTTATTGATGTTGGTGGTGATTTTGAAAACATATCTTGAATTTTGGTTTCTGTCTTGTTTCACCGTTGAGTTGGAAACTGATTCATGACTGAATTATGTTTTTGTTGGCAGTTATGTTGACTGAATTATGTTTTTGTTGGCAGTTATGTTTGCGTGTTTTGCTCATTGTTTTGCCCAATTTTGTTTTAGTATATGTTTAATAAGATTTAGCTTTGTGTGCATTTTTATGTTTCTATTTGTGGTTTTGTTTGTGGGTTTTACATTTTTTTTTGTTTTGCATCTGTTTCTTTTTGCGAGTTTTGTTTCATCATCTATTTTATTTTTATTTTTTTTTATGTAGCAAGATATCAATGGAGATGATGAAAATAATAATGAATTATTTCAAGATGGCGATGTAGGTGATAAATTTCAAGATGATGAATTTAAAGTGTACGGTGTAGATAATGAATCTGAAGAAAAAGCACTTGAATGATTTGAATGACGAATTTATGGATGATTTTGGATGATGTTTTTTGTTAGGCATGTAATTAATTGAAGCATTAAAACTTCAACAAACTATATTTTGTCATTTTTCTAAACTTGTACTTTAAAGTGTTAAACTTTATAAATTATGTTATGACATTAATTTTGTTTACTACTATGCATTTGAATACAACTTATTTATCAACTTGTGTTAAATTTCCATTATATTTTTCTTGATTCAATTCTTTTGAGTTATGTATAATTGTTATAAGTAAAATAAAAGAGAAGATTTAAAATTGAATGAGTTGTGTATGTAATTAAATTATTATGTTTACAAAATAATTTATTATAAAATAATAGCAAAATGTCTAGTTTATGATTTGTATTGAAATAATAGAAAAATAAAAATTTTATCTACATAATATGAATACAGTTTGAAATTGTTCTCGTTGTATTGCTTTAAGGCAACATTTATCAATTGTTCTCAACTATGACAATAATTAAAAAATATTGTCTTAGGTGCATTGAAAAATTGTTCCCTAGTCCTATAGTTTAGGCAACATTTATAAATAGTGTTCAAAAGTGCGAGAAAAATATTGCAAAAAGTAATAGTGAACGCTCACATATATGAGATACACGAAAAATGTTGCCTATTATCTTTGGCAACATTTTTCCGTGTTTTGACAATATTTTTCAAATGTTGTTGAAAAGCAAAAATGTTGTAGTGATACTAATTTAGAAGTTTATTTTAGGGGTATGATTGAAATGCATGTGGATTGATTAGGACCAGAAGTTTCATAATAGTTATGAATATAAATGGAGGTCTAGTAAAAGGGTACTTGTTTGAATTTTTCTCCGCTTGAAATTTTAGTTTTCATTGAAATGAATGTTTATAATTTCATGTTCTTCTATTTTGTGATAAAGCTTAACTTGAGTGTAGGGATGACAACCCGCTAGTAATATTATTGTAATTTTAAAATTTTATATATATGCGCATATTAAATATATTTAATATTTTTTAAATATTAAAAATTATAATCTCATTTCTATACAAAAAATATATTTTTTTAATTTTATTATTGTCTAATAATAATTATTTTATTATATTAATTATAATAGATATGATTTTGAAATTTATAATTTTATATATATGAATTGGTGTGGGTGTGAGCGGGAAAATCCGAAACTCGTTGCGAGCAGTGCTAGGGGTCTAAATTTAACACCCGTTTAAAATGGGAGCGGATACGGATTTTTCCCGACTAGTTGGGTGCGAAGGTGGTGAAGGTAAAATCCGCCCCGCCCCGCCCCGTTGCGTGATTTTATGCAACATATGAGCTTAACAAAATTTAGATTTTAAAGAAGTAAGAGAGAAAGTATGGTAATATTAAATGATTGATTGCGGTATGTGTGCTGATTGCTCTTCCATTTATTGTATCATAACTTGTATTGAATTGAAGGTAAGCACATTTTGCAATCTTACTAAGAATGATTAGCCTCACCACAACATTGGTACAAAGTTGGAAACTTTATGTGTGTCACTTTAGGAGGATGTAATAGAGGTTCTTTTTCCACATTATCTTCTCTTTTGAAATCTTCAAACAGTTTTAAATATGCATGTATTCAGATGTTTTTTTCCAACTTTCTTAAGAGTCTTAGTGCACGAGTGATTCTTTTCTCCCTATACATGTGTACAGATCTGATTTAGATTTCTTCTCCAAAATCGTTCAATCTTATGAATCTTTTCCTCCATCCTTGTTCTTACTTACAAGATATTCTTTATTGGAAGCATATGAAGGATGAAATAAGTGATTGTTTCTATTGGGTGTTTACCATGGTTGAATGTTGATCTTGATGTAAAATGAAATATATTGTTGTTTGATAAGCTATTCTTGAAGATGAAGTACACAATTACAAGTTTGGTTTTAATGTTAAGAAAATAATTATTCCAATTAATTGAAAGGGTAGTAGAAATTGCACATACTAGTTACTTACTCCCATCAGGGTTTCAAAATTTCCTTCTTATTGTGTACTTAAGTAGAGTTAATTAATCCTATTATTGAAGTCATAATGCCACTTAACGATTTTCTTGAGTTAGATGAATACTCTTATTCTTAATATTGATTATTCTGTGATGATTTTGTACAAATTAATGTGATACACTAATAGTAATCGATTAAAAATAGAGCTTAAGAGAATGTAGAGTAGGTTAAACTTGTATTTCTACTTCTCGTGTTTCATAACTCAACCTAAAAATCGGCTTTTGCAATTAGATTAACTAAGCAACCAGAAGTTTTATAATCGCCTTTTAAATATAATTGTTTAATATATTTTAACTAAGGTACTTAATAGATTATATAGTAATTTTTTTATTGTTAAGTATTTTTCATACATAGTAATACTTACTATATTATTTGTGATAGTGATACTATTGAAGACTAACTGATAGATTATGGAAACTAGTATCTTATACTTTTCCCTAATTTTTGAATTGTGCTATTGTAAAGAATGTAGGTTATTTAGGTTAGTTAAAGTGACTCTCTTCTTGTTCTTCTATACACATAGATTAACAAAATTTGTTGTAAGTAAAAGACATGTGGAATGTGAATGGTCGGATACATTAAAGATTTTGAGGATTTGTATTTGAAAATAAATTGTCCTTAATTTTTATCGATAGATGTTGATTTTACTAGTTGAAATGGTTGCATGGTCAAATTAGTGAAAAGTTTGCATTAAAATTTTAGTTTTTGTTCTAACATGTTGATGAGAGAGCCTCTTGAACTTTAGAATATTGAAATAGGAGCGAAGGTAGGCAATATTGTATTGGGTGCTGATTTTTTTTTTCCTTAAGTTTTTTTAGCTTTGAATTACTTTTTCTCCTTTCCTGACTCAATAAAGACTTTAGAACCTATATTGCACATGCGAAAAATCGCTTATTGTTTGTTTAAGTAATTAAATGTACATAGACTCTTAACATCGTTGTTACATTAGTTAAGAGTAATAGTTAAGAATGCATAATACCTTAGAAGTTTATAATTATTAAGATCATCCTTATATTTATTCTTAGTAAAGTTTTAGAAAATTTTGACAACAAAGTTTTTAACGGCAAGTATAAAGTAACAACCCAAAACTTTAAAACCAAATTTACTATATCTTTTAAAAAATAAACTTATGTTCTAAATTCAAAGTAGAATATTATTGTTATTACCTTTAAAGAAAATGTAGATTAATGTGACATCTCAAAGTTTATGGATATGAGATATCAAGTCTAGATTGATCCACTATGAGAACGCTACATAATAGTTATGGAAGTTTCATTAACGATTCTCATGTGACCATAGTGAATAGTCATTCAACTTGAAGTCATTATGACCCTTACTTGGACTATAACATGACAATCATAACGGTGGTTATTGGGCCACAATAAACCATGTAGAGGAATGTGAGTAATGTAAACAAGATTCATCCCTCCTGCATAATAGGAGTTGTGTCTTGGGTCTCTCAATAGAGTGATACGTGAAATGTGTGTAGCCATGCTAAAATGGACCAATATAAGATAATGAGTTCATTAGTGATTGCACGTATACTCATGAATCGAGAAAAAAATTATTAGAGCAAACAAGGATGAAATTTTTTATGCCTTGTATTGAATTAAAACATCTGGATGAAGCGATTGTTACTGCATAATAATTAAGTGGTCGCAATAAGGTTAAAATCGTATCACCGATATTCTCATTAATTAGCTAGCAATGATACATTGCTAGATGTCACTTATTGTTTATAATATTTAACATTCACTACAAGAAAATTGACTTCTAGTGATAGACAAAGTTTGTCACTAAAAGTCACATGCTATAGGTAAAGGTCAAGAATACTTTGACTTACACCCGAATCTACGGTCAACTTTAAGGGGTGTTTTGCTATGTTTTGAGGATTGTCACTATATGTTTTTGATTTCTACCTACTATGATGACTGTCACAAAAAAACTAGATACATATAAATAAAAAATTGATTTCTTCCTACGATATTGTCTGTCACTAAATTTATTTTATCTCACTACTAATTGTAATTATATATTATTAATACCAATCTATTATAATATATTAAAATAGACTCCCACATACACATCCTTCAATATTGTGTCATTTCATTCAAATATTAACACCTCAACAAAAATCTCATGTGGCACATCTAAAAGAGTGTACTATTTCATTCTCCCTCTTCCATCCTCCTTATTATTCCACTTCTAATTTGCTTTAACACACATTTAACTACTATTATTACTATTTAACATCTAATATTATGTATAATTGTTCATGTGTCATGAGTTACAAATTAAAGTATAATCAATATTAGTTACTAAACACCCATTGCACCTACATCATTATTGGTAATAATTTTTCTATGGTTTTAACTCCAATTAATATTATATTGGTCATTTTAAATGCTTCTCAAGAAATATATAAATGACAACAATTTGTGAAAATTAGTATGTATCATATATTATTTATGTTTATTTAGAAATTGGAAGACAATGACACATATAATTTGTTAAAATTATTTTGTATCATATATTATTTAAATAGTAAATTAAGAAATTATTTGTTGTATTTTTTACATAGATATTTTATGTTGTCAAAATTTTTAAAAATACTATCTATTTGAAGTTTCTAAACCTGTTTTACTTTTACTCAACCGTACATACACGAGAGTTGTTTGTGAAAATTCACAAGTCAGATTGTATAGAAGTCTCATTCGAATAGAATGAAATGAATATCAAATGAAAAAAATCATATATATATATATATATATATATATATATATATATATATATATATTTCTAACAATATTTTGACAATAAATTTAGATGTGTTCTTCCACTTTTTATATTTTATAATAAGAGAGCAACTAAAGTTAAATTAAAATGTTAATTATAACCATTTTTACTCCAATTAAAATAACACTTATTTTTTCTTGCCATTTTTAATTCTACTTTTCACTTTATATTCTCCACACTATGCAATTAAACCTTATTAGATTGACAATTTTAGATTGGTTGTTATACACCAGATCTAATAAAAAAGGCGGTGGCAAATTTGTTATTATTATAAATTTTGTTAGATCTGTTATATGAGACCGATCTAACAAGTCTATACAATTCTTATTATTGAAAATTTTGTAAGATCTGTTATATGAGACCGATCTAACTAGTCTATAAATTTGTTATTATTGTAAATTTTGTTAGATCTGTTATATGAGACCGATCTAACTGTCACGACCCGAAAACTATACGCCGTGACCGGCGCACAATCTATACTCCTAGCTTGGTAAGCCTATCAACTAACTTAACAATTTATCAAATAAATAGTTCTGAATAATCATTTCAAAAATATATATATAATTTTTCACGAAATTTCGACACGGTATCCTCTGTAACTTCAACATTCCCAAATTTATAAAATCCCTGTTTACAGTCTTAACTCAGTCATAATTCAAAGAGAATAACCTATTTGTCTAATACATTCCCAAAAGACTATCTAAACTCCAATAGCTACAAAATACATTAGACTTTACAAAAAATGGTCCTCGATCAAATAGGCCTACCAAAAAAATAATTATGATCGAGACTTGAATCCACCAACAACTTGTTACTCAGCTGCCTGTGAATCTGGAAAAAAAAAATAAACAACATGAAAGGGTAAGTCACAAAGACTTAGTGAGGAGACAACAATCACCATCAACTAGAAGGGAAACACACAAAGGCACGAATAATTGTTTTACAACCTTGAGACGATTATGCTATTCACGTAATAAAATCATCTAAATTTATAATTTAACAGTTCAGATAAAAATATTAAAATCCAATTAATAGTGAAGCGAAATCAAAATGAATAACATTAAAGGTTGTGTTCCCCAAATTTTTTAAATAAATACTTAAACATAGAAAACGAGTAAAATAATAATTATAGCATGAGAAAATAAATAAATAAATGACGATGACCGTCGTCAACTCACAACTACAGAGAATCGGCTACGTTTGTTCTCCAACAACTCCCAGAGTAGCCGGCAGGACCTCAGCTGACAATTCTGAGTATCAAAAATATTCTCAATTATTAAAAAAGGCTTTGACAATCAAAGAAAATCATCACCTAAATTGACCCTTTTTTATTCTCAATCTCTCGAACCTCATAAGAGATAGAATCCTCAACTGAAATAGAAAATCCTCTTAAATTAACAAAGCTCCAAAAACTCTATCTTTATGTCTACAATCATACCAGAGAAAAGTGAAGCAGGTGGTGTTGAGAGTGGAAGAGTAGAGAAAATGGCAGTTGGGGTGGGGATGGATGTGTGAGAGCATTGAAGAGTTAGAAGAAGAGAAGGTGAGATTAGAGATGATAAAGAGGAAAGAAAAGCAAAAAAAAAAAAATATGAAAAATTGGGGTGAGGGTTGCCGAGAGGGAGAGAAGAAATAGGAGAAAAATGAGGGAGTGAGATAGAAAGAGTGAGAATGGGTGGTTGGTGGTGGGTTGTTTTAATAATTTAATAATATTAATATTATTATTAAATTATTATTTATTAAAAAAATGAAACGGTGTATTTCACTAACAAGTCTATAAATTTGTTATTATTGTAAATTTTGTTAGATCTGTTATATGAGACCCATCTAACAAGTCTATTTCCTCTACGTTAAAATAAATTAGAAAAACTCTCTCACTGAATAATCTCTCTCGCGCGCAAACTGTTTTCACAATTTTCATCTCCCTCACATCAACTTTAACGTCGTCGACGACTTCATCGGTTGCAACGCTATTTTGCTTTCGCACCGGTGATCAGCTTCTTTCTCTTATCCTTCCATCTGTTCAAAAACGTTGCCATCGAGAAGTGTCGATGTCGATTTCTTTCACTGTCGAGTAGTGTTGTCCTCCGTCAAGCAAATGTTTGTTCATGTCTTTTCTATCTTTTCTATTTCCACCCGTCTCATTCCCTTTGTCGTTGTTTTAACCCTAAGTCGGTGTTCTTTTTCAATTGAACAGAAGATGAAGTCTAGGTAAAGAAAAACAATTTTGCATCAAATTTGGTGTTTCTTCCAAACATGTTTGTTCCTTTCTCTGCTAATTAGTCGAGATAGACTTAAACTCCAGAAGGGGGGGGAACAGAGTACTAACTTTGAAGGGGTTGAACAGAGTACTAACTTTTTAAGGATATTTGAAACACACGAAAGTTTAATGAAAATATGATATTATAGACTAATTCGTATTGGAATATTAACATAGGAAACCTTAAAGACATACAATCAATTCAAATGTGGTAAGACAATTTAGACACGAGAAAATGGTTTGATGGATACAATCAATTGCTTGATGATTCATTCAAATTAATTAAACGTATAATTGCACTAAATTTAAAATGTAAATTGATAGAAATACTTACCACAATAAAAAATTTAAATCAAACACCTTTTTCATGATTGTAGATATCTTTCAAAAATTATTTGTATCAATAACAATCAAAAATCATGAAAAACTTCAAAACTAAATTTTCACAATTACAAGTTTTTATATCATTCCAAAACATTAAAACAAATTTTTGCATAAAAACTCCAATAGATAAAAAGATAATGAACAGGAAAACACTAAAGTAAGAAGATTAAGGAAAAGGAAAACCTATCATTTAGATACATGTTGTTGTACTTGAAAACCTATCATGTATCCATCTTCTATAGCTTTGTTGACCAATCTAGTTAAACTCTCCACAACTATCAAAAATGGGAATGAGGCAAGGGATTGTACTGTCATAGATCATTTTGAGTTTCAAAACCAATTGTTGAGTTGTTGTTAATTAATATAGACATTGAGTCTAAATATGTAGGCATGTATCCATCTAATCAACCATGAATTAAAATTCATTATCTTCATCATATTTTGTAGATAATTCCAATTGAGAGAATCATATGATCGTTTAAAATCGAGTTTAAACAACAAGCACTCTTTCTTCTTATTTTCAGACAAAAATGTGGATTTGTATTTAGAGTTCAAACAATCAAAGACATATTTAAACCTCGCATAAAGCACCTTATACTAAAGAGATATGACAATACTTCAAAATTCACTTTGGGTTATCCCACCTAGGAATTAATGCTATAAAAGATGATGTTAAATCCTTTTAGTCACTACAAAAAAAAACATCTATTGTGACACTCAATTCTTAGTAATACCTCCTTATTTGTCACTATAATTACTAATTACGTACAGACAGAGTGTCACTTATTCTCATTTGATGTAGCTATATTATATTAACTTAAAAAAACTCAAATATTCACATAACCCACACTTCAGTTCACCGTATTCCTTTTCTCCCGTTTCGATCTGATAACTTTTTTTTTCTTATTTCTTCTCAAATTTGCTCAAAATTCACCCAACAATCGTATTCCATTTCTCCCATTTCGATCTCAGAAACTTTTATTCCATTTTTCTTCTCAAATTTGCTCAAAAGGTTAAGGAATGATTGAAGCTCTTCTCAATTTTTTCCTTATTTCATTTCATAAATCATAAAAAAAAATTCTATTCTCTCTTCAATTGATTCCTTCAATTTCCTCTTTAATCAATTTCTTCTTCAATACATAGTCATCTTCAATCGGATTTCTCTTACGATTCAGCGATTCACAATTTACGATTCAAACTCAGCGATTCAGATTCAGCTTTTCAGAGATTCATGAGTTGTAAGTGAAATTTGTTTTTCCTTTATTAGCAATTTGCATTGCACTACAAAAAAAAAGATTTAAACGGGGTTGGGCGGTGGCGACGGCTATGCGGTTTTTGTAGAATGGGCTTAACTTGACGGACTAACCATTGAATGGGGTTTTGAAAACCGGCATCGTTTTGAGAATTGGAGTTTGGTTAGGTGAAAGAGTGAGTGTTAGGTGTTTGACGTTATGCGGCTAAGGTTGGTTCTCTTTTATTCGTCAAATGTTTGTCAATAAGGTGTTTGAGGATTGATATGTAGTGGCAGCTATGCAATGCTAGATTGAAGATTACCAACTAGTTCAGATCTTTAGTCATAGAAATATGTATTGGTTTCTCAAGTATGCTACCACTTTTATCTCTTTATAATAACTTTGCTTATTTGAGATATATTGTTTGATGAATGATTTCTATTTGAGATATATTGAGGATTCATTGTGATTGTTTATTGACTTGTTTATTGTAGCAAACTGAAGCCTTGAAAACTCACACTGATCTCAAAGTCAAAATGTATTGGGAAGACATGGGGTAGACTATTAGGATGAAGCTACATGGAAAGAATAAATGGAGAAACATGAGGTGAGGATCTTTGCATTTCTATCAAAAATAAAAGATGTCCTTTGTTATTTCATATTAATAGTAATCTTGTATTTGCATAACCATAATCTATCTGGTTTGTGGCTTCAATCTCTATGTTTAATTAAAATGGAAACACAGACATCGGCTTTCTGTTATTCTAATATTCAATTAACCTGAATAAAAATGACATCATTTGTTATTAAAGTTTTAGTATGATGATTCTGAATTTAATCTTTCTATGTTCTGTATATAACTGTAATTGATGTTGGTAATGCTTTTGAATGTACAGGTGCTTGTCAGGACTATTGCAGTATTGCTCTCTTGCTTGAGGCATAGCATCATGTTGAGGGTAGACACCCTTATGCTTGTATCATGACTGTAAGTGTTATACCCTTTACTTGCTTTTCTTCGGACTGATATGTGTATTTTGAACTTATTACCATAGTATATTTTAGTTGTGATATGTTCTTCATTAAAATTAAAATGTTGTAAAATTATGTCTGAATCATCGACCTTGAAAGCTTTCCTATTTTATTCTGTGATATATGTGTATTTGAACTTATTACCATAGTATATAATTTATTCTATGTTGCATACAGGAGTTTTACCACCACCAGTTAAGATCTGGTGTCTTTGAGCTTCCTCGAATTTTTGGGATTACTGTATCCCCAATAAAGTCGAAAGGTATATAAGCCTAGAGAAAGTTTCTATTCATTTCTTTGTATTGCTAATTTTTCCTGATTACTTTGTTGTTTCAGTTATTCTGTCATGTTCATTTTCCTTTTCCTTCACTTTTATTTTTTAATACAGCTAGAAATTCTGAGGAGACCTTGTTAAAAAAAATTCGGGAACTCATGACTCTAATGCATTCAAAGGTTGTTTTTTCCCTTCCTTTCTATGTACATTTTTTCTTACTTTGTTGTTTATTCTTTCTATGCATGCTGTTGTGTTCAGTGACAATATTTTATCCCCTTTATCTTTTTTGTGAATATTACCATAAGAAAATCAGTTCATAGTCTATGCATCTTTTTTGTTATTTCTAGTAGTTATTTTCTTAGTTTTAGGGAGCAATAAAAGTCAGTGTAGTACCGACACTTCATATTGAATGTGTGTCCTGTGGTCGACGCGTGTCAGTCTCCGACACCTACACATGTTACATTCAATTTCTTCCATTTTCAAATTATTTTCGGTGGCAACGTGTTAGTGTCGTATCTGTGTTTTTGCTAGCTCAATGTTTTGCTTAGATGAGCATGGTATTTGGATGAGCTTTTATTAATTTTAGAAAATTTCTTCGTACTCATATCCTTAGAGGGCTATTGACCTCCAAAGTGTGCTGCCTTATTGAATGTCTGCTTGAGTACAGGTTATAATTGTTTTATTATTATTATTATTATTATTATTATTATTATTATTATTATTATTATTATTATTATTATTATTATTATTATTATTATTATTATTATTATTATTATTATTATAAATTAATTAATTAATTAAATCTATTTTCAAGGCTTCAGTAGACCTTATCATAGAACACTTGAATGTCTGCCTTATTGAATGTATGCTAACCATAGAGTTAAAACATTGGAGAATTTGCTTGGAAATCTTATTTTCGTTCTCCAAGTATGGTTTTCTGAAGATCCACAAATTAATGAGATTATACAAGCTGTAGCTGAATAGGTATAATTTATATCAAATGATAATTGATAACTCAGGACTATTAACATTATGTCACAGAAATTTTGATTTTTGGTGGTTCTATTGAACAGGTGAATGGAGATAACATTGAGTACGGTTTTGGGTTCCACATTTTGTTTTTTGAAACTCACTCGTGACCAGGTTCTCTCTCTTTACTTGATTTTGGTTTATCATCAAAATTTTGATTTTTCTTATTAAATGAGTTAATATTGTTGTGATCTCTCTGAAATTTGATGCAGGAATTGAAATGGCAGCGAATTCTTCTAATGGAGATTACCAAACAATACCTAAGCAACCTCCTTTGCCATCTCCCCTGCGTTTGCCCAAATTCTTTCAGGTCAGAACAAAATTCAATTTCAGCACTGCCATGAAAATTGTTGAATGCCTATATTATTCTGAATGGGAAATAAAATGCAATCACAGCAAACTTAGATAGTAGTAACTATTTAGTATCAATGGTTTGGGTCCTCCATGTCTCTCAACTATCAATAGTACACACTCTTCATGTCTTTCTTAACTATTTATTATGAATTTGTGATGATACTACTATTCCTTACCTTATCAATCTGCCACATATTCAAATACACTTGTGAGTCCAATAAATGTTGTGTAATACTCCCACAAAGTACAAAACATCACATTTTTTAGTTTGGACCATCTTAATCAACACTGTCTTTTTTAAGCTAGAATATCTTGCTGGCAAATACATCTATGTCAACACCTTCCATTCTATAAGAAGCTGATTTTGATGCAAGTTACCTAAGCTCAGATACACTTCTTCCCAACTGCAAAGCCATCTTCATTTCAAACAACTCTCCATTTTCTCTTTTTTCTTAATCTCTCTCACCTAAACTTGATTCAATTGATGTTTCAACCAACTTAAAGAATCCAGTAGAACTTCTATACATTTCAAAAACCATGCCAACTTGTCCACCATGCTCAAAAGTATTAACAGCAGAAGCCAAAGAACCAGCCAAAAGAAGAACTAAAGCAACCAAAGAGCCATGGCCTATAAATGTAGATCCAATAGTTGAAATGCCAGTAAGTAATGGTCTTGCAATTGCCAAACTCTTGTTTACTTTCAATGCTATGTTTCCAAGCCTCTCATAATCCTCACTATCTTTTCTCTTAACAGCGTCAACAACTTCACTCATTTGCATTTCTAATTCTTCACTCCATCCATTCATTTTCTTGCTTAGTCTTTTTCCTTTCAAAGTTTTGTTTTTCCTCAAAGGCCACCAAACAGCAGGTTCAAATTTTGCAGGGTATTTTTCAAGCATTGCTCCTAATAAAGGAAGTGGATATGCTTTGTCAAGTGCCAAAACTTTCTCCATTGCACCCTTCACATCTCCATTGCCAAAACTTTTCTCTCAATGATGAATCAAACAATAGCTCCAGGAAAACCAATGATAAAATCACATTACAACAAAATGACAAGGTTTTCTTTCTATTTTTCTTCTCCTATTATGATTTGTTGGTGTTTTAAATGCCTTTGAGTTGGTTAGGTGATCCAAAATCAATATGTTGTTCGCATTCACAAACACTGTTCTAATACTATGCTATCCTTTGACATTCTGGTTTGTTGTTCTTGCTTCTCGTTCTATCGCGAAGATTCCTCGAAACAAGGTCTGCCCGTTTGGTTCAAAAAAGAAATACAAAGCTTGTTGTGTTCTATTGATTAATGGACACATAAAATCCACCAGAGCATTATTTTTGGAGGTTTGGTTGTTTATATTTTCCCTACTACCTATTCTCTATGGAACATACAGGGGGCTCTTCAATTTGGATTTGCATTATTCGTTGCTTGCTTTTGTTGGATGATTAGATGAATATGTAAGTTGTAACACTTGGGAAGCCATTTCTATCTACCTACAGGCTCCAGTTTCAGGTTCCAAAAAGCCAGCAGAAGATGGACAATTGATATTTCTTACAGCAGGTGAATATTCTTCTTCCAGTACTAATAACTTTTGGTATGGGAAAAGAGTTGGTGAAGGATTTTATTTTACAAGTAGAAAATTCAGCTAAGATGTGTCATGTAAGTTGCAGCACTGATTTCATTAACTGCAGATATTTGAAATTATGAATTTATGAAGTCTTTGCAATGGGTTATACTGTAAAGAATTTCATCCTATAGCTCCCCGTTTAATACATAACAGCACATAACATTCATTTAGACTTTAGTCACAAAAGAGTGTTGGGAACTTACAGAAACTGAGATAATATTATATAATGTTTCAGGGGACAAGAGTCTTTATGAAACGGTTGCTCCTTTCTTCGACATCATGGGGAAAGTATATATATATTTAGTCCTTCATTAAAAAATCTCTGATCTTGCTTCCAAAGCAAACAATTAGTTCATATAACATGTATGCTTTATGCTTCAATGCAGTCCAAAATTTACCTTGGTGATGTTGGAAATGGAGCTGCAATGAAACTTGTTGTGAATATGATCATGGGCAGGTCTTTTAAAATTTGGTACCTGCTATTTTGCTTCTATTTGAGTTTGTGTTGATGATTAAGGCGACATGATTTATTTCTCTCTTTTTCATTGGTTTATAGTATGATGGCGCATCCTTTTCTGAAGGTTTGCTTCTCACTGAGAAAGTTAGGCTGGACCCAAAAATACTAGTGGAGGTATTCAGTTTTTCGCATATAGTCTATGAAATTGACATTTCCCTAGATTTCACATGGTTTGCATGGATATTTATACTTACTACTCACTATGTTTTATTTGTTTCTAATTTAGATCTAACTAATCATCACACGGTTCAAATATAGTGAACCATAATTTATGGTTTTTGTTGATAAGTTTTGCTGTCAATAATTTATTATAGCCCTTTAAACCTTTCATCTATCACTTTGGGATGCAATAAGTTTCATAGTTGAGTAACATCATTGACTTCTTTCTCTAATGTGATTTATAAGTCTGCTAACAATTATTAGCTGCATGAGAATGACAATTAGTGATGCCAATGCAAAGAGAAATCATAATGTAGATGAATTTATTTCCACACTAGTGTCATGTCATCTAGTAGAATGCTTTAAGTTCCAAGGCTGAGTTTTTTTACTGCTAGTAGAATGCTTTAAGTTTGAAGTCTGAGTTTCAATGTCATTAGTTAATAAAAATAAATTAGAAATTTAAATTTAATTTACTGGTATTAATAATTTAGAATTACAATTAGTAGGGATATAAAATAAAATAAATTTAATTTAATAAGTAATAATAAGTTTTAGTGACAGACAATACCATAGGAATAAATTAATTTTTTATTTATATTTTTCTAGGTTTTAGTGACAGACAATACCGTAGAAATAGATTGATTCTTTATTTATATTTTTCTAGGTTTTAGTGACAGACACTACACGCATATCAGCTGGATTTTTGTACTAGAATACTCCCATTTATAACTAATATTTTTCTTAAAAACGAGTTTTACCTTTAAAAATTTAGGAATTTGAAAAATATTTCTCTATTTTCACGTTAGTATAAAATTATTATATATTGTCCTTATTTTTTAGGTATTGTCAAATATTAATTATATATGATCTATTCCACTTAACAAATATAAATAATAATTATTTAATATTATAATTCATCTACATTTATTGAATTTAAAATTTATGGAAACATTCAAATTTAGATTTACATATTTAATTTATTTCTCTACATAAAAAATATAATTTTTCAATGTTTTTTTATTGATTTGATTGCAT
>JBBPBP010000002.1:27649151-27681079 GCA_037974735.1 Cicer chorassanicum
GTTAGTGACTTTATAAATAGTTATAACAAAGGTTAAATATGATTAACGATTTAACAGTTGTGATTGATTGATAATGTATAAAGTATTTTACTCTAATTATATATTTAAATTAAAGGCTTGTAATAATATTGTTATAGACAAGAAAATGGAACATTACTTAAGATGAAACGTTGATGATGGGGATGCTTTATTCTTTTTTGCTTAATTTTTTTCTTAAAAAGTTAGATAGATGCTATTGCTACGCATATATATCGTGATCTACCAAATACTTTTACGGCTCATCCTTTAACCAAAATATTACTTGGTACTATATTATGTCTAGGTTCAATTAATGTACCACAATTTCATTCTATCCTTTATTTATAATGTACAAAATATTTACACTAATTATATATTTAAACTAAAAGCTTATAATAATATTGTTTTACCCAAGGAAAAAGGAACATTACTAAAGATGAATCATTGATGATGGCTATGCTTTATGCTTTTTTGCTTTGTTTTTTTTTCTTCGTAAAATTGTTAGACAGATGCTACTGCTACGCATATATATTGATACCAAATATTTTTACAGCTTATCCTTCAACCAAAATATTCTTTGGTACTATGTTATGTCTAGGTTGAATTAATGTAGCAGATAGATATCATTCCACCCATTATTTATAATTGTCGGTTAATCCTTAAAAATATATTTTGTTAAATATTGAAAGAAATTACACTATACTTTTTATATAAAAAAAGTTACATACACTTCAGTCATTAAGTCCTAATTCAACTAATAAATAATAATATTATTAGCGTGTACGTCTTATTTGAAGCAATACACTTGTTTATAATGTAAATGTACATGTAGATGTAAATACACGCTACGATATCTAATAATCATCAAGTATCAATCTCAAAAAAATTTGAATAATATAAAATAAAATTGTTGCCCAATTTTCTAGTAATATTACAACTATATTTTCTTGCAAGGATTAAGTTAGACTATAAAATTGATTTTCCAGTAATATTACAACTATATCTGTCTAAATGTCTTACACTATAAAATTAATTTGATTTTATGATTTAATTAAAAACTTAAATGAGAGTAATTTGTTTTTAAATGAATAGACAATTATCCTAATTAATTAGTAATTTTATGACCTAATTGAGTTATGCGTGCCCCGCACACACTTTCTAATTCAGTTATGCGCGCGCACGCGCATATATATATATATATATATATATATATATATATGGAAATAACCAATATAAATGGAAATAGTTATGCGGTTTAGAATTTTGAAATACGATAATAAAAAATTGAAAGTTTTAGTAAAGAAAAATAAGTTTAGACAAATAAACTAATATAGGAAAATAAGTGTTATTTAGAAATAATAATGTGTATATTATGTTGTTTAAATATTTTTTTAGTGTAAGTCATAAAAATTAAGATATATGACAAATATTAAAAATCAATCTACGCTCAAGTAAGGATAAGAAGGGTTATAAAGAAATAAATTACCTTTAAATTTCTTTAAAACAATGGAAATACAAATTACCAATCCTTCTAAAAAAAGGTATTATTACAATAAAAGTTTATCTTTTATATATTAACAACGTAAATAATTTTATACAGTTGAACTAATTATGTTAGTGACTTTATAAATAGTAATAACAAAGGTTAAATATGATTAACGATTTAACAGTTGTGATTGATTGATAATGTACAAAATATTTTACACTAATTATATATTTAAATTAAAGGCTTGTAATAATATTGTTTTAGACGAGAAAATGGATAATTACTAAAGATGAAACGTTGATGATGGGGATGCTTTATTCTTTTTTGCTTAATTTTTTTCTTAAAATGTTAGATAGATGCTATTGCTACGCATATTTATCGTGATATACCAAATACTTTTACAGCTCATCCTTCAACCAAAATATTAGTTGGTACTATGTTATGTCTAGGTTCAATTAATGTACCACATTTCATTCTACCCTTTATTTATATTGAACAAATTGTTTACACTAATTATATATTTAAACTAAAGGCTTATAATAATATTGTTTTACACAAGGAAAAAGGAACATTACTAAAGATGAATCGTTGATAATGGCTATGCTTTATTCTTTTTTTGCTTTGTTTTTTTTTCTTAAAAACATTAGACAGACGCTATTGCTACGCATATATATTGATACCAAAATATTCCTTGGTAATATGTCTAGGTTCAATTAATGTACTACATTTCATTCCACCCTTTATTTATAATTGGTGGTTTATTCTTAAAAACATATTTTGTTAAATATTTAAAGAATTTACACTCTATTTTGTTAAATATTGAAAGAATTTACACTCTATTTTGGGTTAGAACAAATACGATATGCGAGATATTTTCACTGTGAGATACCCAATTAACCCATCAACAAAAAATTAAAGGTTTAAGATGTTATAAATAATTTGTTAAAAAGTATTTCTCGTATAAATATAGAAATTTGGACATTATTTAATCAAAGACACAAAAAATATTTTTGTTTGTTTTATTTTAAAATATATATTATTTAATTACTATTTTTTTACTCTTTTTTATATGTGTGTAGTGTCGAAATTGTTGTGACCATTTAATAATTATTGTTCATTAAAATATGCATTTTTTCTTTGACGACACTAAACTTGAGGTACGGGTGGACATGAAGACCACACTCGACCGAAATCCACCAAACCCGTTAATATGATTAAACATCTGGTCGGATGGCGTCAGATGATAAAAAAAATATAGAATTAAATTGGGGTGGATAGCATTGGGTGATTTCAGTTCCATAAAATTGAGCCATTCGTGACCGAACCCGACCGACTATCTTACACAACGGTTCGTTCTTTTATCTCTTATTATAGTACTGCAATTTTTTTCTACCATTTGAAAATGATTTTTTTAAAAAAATACTAATAATAATAATAATAATAATAATAAAGAATAATATATATTTTGCAATTATTATTATTAAATCTAAAAATCATCATTTTACAAATCTGACATAATTTTGAACTCATATTTACATAGATATTTCCATTACATTACTAAAAATAAAAAAATAAAAAAATTACTATTTTTCTTTTTTTTTTTAGTTGGTTTCTTGTTTACAACAAGCAATGTTAAGCACTTTCTTAACTGTTGTCTTTTTTCAAGGAAGCAATGCCAAGCATCCAACCTTCAAAGCAATTAAAAACACTTCAAATACTTCCTTCCACTTCAAATACTTCCTTCCTCACGCAACAGTCCCACTTCCTTAATTTATTTATTTGTATTTTTAACTTAATAAGGTTATTATTTTTACCATTTGAATACTCAATCATAAAGATCAGCCACATTTTTTTTCTAGTTGTATGAGATTGCTTAATTTTTGGTGCAAAACAATGAAAAATCATAACTCAATTTTATCTCATAGACAATTAGATTCATCACTTAAGACTATAAATTGAGGTAGAAAATCACTAAAGAGGGGCAGCTGAAAAAGAAAACAGAAAAGAATAGGAGAAAAAGATTGTTCTGAACAAAATTTAGAAACCTAATAGGTTTTATTTTTTTTCAATACATCTACAAATATCATCCACCATGAAAGCAAAAATCCAGAAAAGTAAAACATAAAAATCAAACCCATTCTTGTATCTCATCAGAAAATTATTTCAATCAGAAAATTCAACAAAAACCAAAGAAACCATAGAAAAAGAAATGGGAGGAGCCGGTATAAGACCATTGCTTCTGTTTCCAGATCTCATACCGCCGCCGCCGCCACCGCCATCTCCGAATGACTGCACGCGCCTTCGTTAACCGATCACCGCGCCCCACTGCAAGCCATTCCGGCGCAGGCTGCCCCTGTACACGAAATATTTCGTCATCACTCTTCCTCTCCCACGTTTGTACTCTTTCTATCTAGCTTTCTCTATTTTTTTTTTCTTATTGAACTTCTTGTTTTTTCTTTTGTTGAAAATCGCCGCCGCCGCCACACTACTATATCTCCATTCTTGCTTTTGGTTTAACGTTTTATTGTTATATATATATATATATGTATGCTTAGTCATTTAGGTTTAATTTAGTTTTAATATTATATATATATATATATATATATATATATATATATATATATGTTTACTTTTTTACTCCATTATATGTAAACCGCTTACTATTTTATTAGTATTCTTTTATTAAAGAAAATATTTTACTTTTTTTTTCTTTTTATTTTTTTTTTTGAATTAGATTTTTAATTACACAAAAAAATACAAAATATTACCAATAAGTATTGAAATTTATTGAGATGAGATATCTTATTAATCTTAAATATTTATAACATCTGAGTTGGGACAACTTGATGATCTTAAACTTAAAATTAATAATCTTTTAATAAAATTTGATTGATCAAGATATGACATCTTGTCAGTTATAGTTTAAAATGCATGAGTTGTGACAATTGTGTGATTTTAAACATTTTCAGTTAATTTCAAACAAACAACTAAACATACTCATTATAATAAATTTCTCAGACCCGATGTCTTTTTCCTTTTTTAAATTAAAAATCTTCTGACTAAATCTAAATGCCCGCAAAAAAACGTATTTCTTTAAAAGCAATATACATATATGTATTTTTTATCCAAGAAATATGTTACATTGATTCCTCCATCACCAGGAAGATACGTAGGAGAAAGATCGCACTCTTGTCAAGCATAATAATAATAAATAAAAAATCTGTATGTTTTAAATATACTTTTATGATTAGATTCTTTCCATAAAAAAAAAACTATACTTTCATTTTAAAATGGAGAAATATATTTAAGTTAATATTAATTTTGCACTATTAATTATAGGTAACCGTATTTTTAACGGATGTCATAGGGTGCTAATACGTTCCCTACGCATAATCGACTCCGTCAAAATTTTGTTTCAAAGACATTTTTTTTAAAGCTTTCCTAATATTTTTCCTAATTTAAAATAAATTTTGGTGGTGACTCCATTAAATTCGAGAAAACACTCTAAATTTTAAGTCGCGGCACGTATCATACAAGTTGTCGTTCTCTATTAACAATTGTGACTAACTTGATATGAATCAAACTTGCCTTTAATGGACAGATACTCATGACTATGAAAAAGAGGGTACAACAGCTACAAATATGAGTAAATATGAAAATTTTGGTTGAATTTCTTTTATATTATCTTTTTATTTAGAACTCTCCATTATACTTTACATTGAAAACTGTTATTTTTGAGTTTCTGAAAACTGTTTAAAAACCACAATTTATGCCACCGAAGATATTACTGGGTTGAGTCGCGGACTAGGTCGCTCTCTTTAAGACGTTTCGCGGCACTGCCCAAATTGTGCAAGGCATACTATCAACCACGAAGTCCCCAGGATAAAACAACTCAAATTCACTGTATCGGAGTTCCACTGCACTGTAGAAAACTGTTCTAGAATTACATCCTCAATATGGCAGTTAAAGCCACTCTCAATATGACGATAAAGTCATTGGCAATATGGTACGATGACCACTCATAAATCAAAAGGACGACGGCATAACAACCGCTTTAAAAACGAAGGAACTACGGCATAACAACCGCTCTAAAAACGAAAGGACTACGGCATAACAACCGCTCTAAAAACCGAAGGGACTGCGGCATAATAATCACTCTAAAAACCGAAGGGACTGTGGCATAACAACCGCTCAAAACACCAAAGGGACTACGGCATAACAACAGCACAAAAAACCAAAGGGACTGCGGCATAACAACCGCTCAAAAAACCGAAGGGACTGCGACATAATAACCGCTCTAAAAACCAAAGGGTCTGCGGCATAATAACCGCTCTAAAAACCGAAGGGACAGAAAGAAAGGGGAGAAGTGGCTCGAAAATAGGCGAGCAGAATAAAAGAGGGAGAAAATAGAAAGTTGGAAAAAGCATCCAACTTTGGTGTGTTTTTCACAATAGATTGAAACTCATTATATAGTGATGAAAGCAAATTCACATATGATTTCTAATCAATGTGGGACTTTAGCATACTCAAAATAGGAGAGTTTTCCAATGTGGGAGTTCAAAAAAAATTCTTTCCAATGTGGGACTTGAATTTTAAAAAAACATGGTTTTTTTTCACTTGAATTTACAAAAAAAAAATTCTTTCCAATGTGGGACTTCAACATATTTTTAAATTCACACAATATGTTCCAACAATCCCCCACTTGAATTAAAAAAAATGTTTCAGAAATAGCGTCAAACGCTTCTATAAGATCGTGCATAAACAAAGGTGTCTCTTGACTTGAACCTTTGCATAGTAAGTAAGATTCAGATTCAACAAGAGTGACTCGTAGTCTTAAATTCTATCTCTGACATCAAACCCACACACAACCTTTTCATAAGGTGTATTCTCAAAAGCCCGTGCATTAATGGCCTTGCACGTGTATCCCAGTATAGTGAACGCTCTAGAAAATTCTGCCTCAAAATTCCATAGGAAGCGGCCCCACTTCCACATTCACATAGGTGAGTCTAACAAGAGTACTCATGTAGCTAGGTACTCCCTCCACATAGAGCATAGATCTCATTAAGAGTTTCTATTACCTCATCCTTTCATCGCTTCAGGAATCATGCTTCTCTGATTTATAATAGCATGTTCATCTCATATCAATTCACAACTTGTTATTACCCATTGAACCTAATTCTTGGGATCTTCAGTCTTTTAGGTCGGGTTACCATCATGAGTGACTCTATAGGCATTAGTCCCATCCTTTTGGATGTATTTATGACTTTCTCTCTAGCTAATCATTTTGTCAAATGATCTGCCAAATTTTCATCAGTGTGTACATGATCTACTATAACAGCTCATTTAGAAACTAATTCTCTAACTGTGTTGTGCTTATGACGTATTTGTCGTCTCTTACCGTTGTAATAACAGTTCTCAATTTTTGCAATAGCCGCGGTACTATCGCTGTGGATCAACACATCTGTCATAGGTTTTTCCCATAAAGGGATCTCAGTTAGCAAGCATCTCAACCAACTTGCTTCTTCACTAGCGGTAGCTAATGCTATCATTTCAGACTCCATAGTGGACTGAGCCAGTATCGTCTGTTTCTTCGATTTCCTAGATACAACACCACCGGCTATATTGAAAATATAGCCACTGGTTGATTTGGAATCATCTGAAATGGTGTTCCAATCAGCATCACTGTATCCTTCAAGGACAACAGGAAATCTTTGATAATGTAATTCGAGACTTATGGCCCTTTTTAAGGTATCTCATGACTCTTTTGATAGCTTGCCAATGCTCCATACTAGGTCTACTAGTAAACCTGCACAACAATCCCACGACATAGGCAATGCCGGGTCTAGTACAATCAGTGGCATACCTGAGGCTGCCAAGGATGCTCGCATATTTAGTTTTTCTAACACCTTCATCAGTGTTCTTGAAAAGTTTCACACTTAGATCATATGGTGTGCAAGCAGGTTTACAATCAAAACATTTATCTTTCTTTAGGATTGTTTCAACATAGTGAGACTAATCTAAAGAAATTCCGTTTTCTGACCTAGTAATCTTGATTTCAAGGATTACATTTGATTCTCCGAGGTCTTTCATATCAAATTTGTTACACAACAATGATTTCACAATATTTATAGCATGAATGTTTGAATCAAATATGAGTAAGTCATATACATAGAGACATATGATAGTGCAAATGTCATTTTCAGATTTATAACAAATACATTTGTCACTTTCATTCACTTTAAACTCATTCGATCAAGTTATCAAACTTTTCATGCCAATTCTTAGGAGCTTGTTTAAGACCATATAGAGACTTATCTAACTAACAGACCTTGTCTTCTTGTCCATGTATTACAAAATCTTCAGGTTGTTCCATATAGATTTCTTCTTCCAAGTCACCATTTAAAAAAATTGTTTTAACATCCATCTAGTGTACCACCAGGTTATGAATAGCCGCAAGTGATATGAGCACCCTAATAGATGTTATTCTAGTGAGTGGTGAAAAAGTGTCGATGAAATCTATATTTTCTCTTTGTCTAAAACCTTTGGCTACAAGGCGTGCCTTGTAGTTATCAACAGATCCATCAGGTTTTAGTTTCTTTTTCAAAATCCATTTACAACCTGTTGATTTGCAACCATGAAGCAAGTCTACTAAATGTCAGGTCTTGTTAGACTCTAGAGAATCCATTTCATCGTTTATAGCTTCTTGCCATAAATATGCATCCAATGATGACAAAGCTTCTTTAAGATTTGCAGGATTCTCTTCTAAATTATAGGACATATATTCAGGTCAATTATCTTTAGCAACTCTTACTCTCTTACTCCTTCGAGTTTCTTTTTCGCCTTGTTTGTTGCTTTCAGTGCTTCTTGTCACAGGAACTTGACTTGGTTCGCTGCCCCCACTATTTCTCCATTTGAAAGGGGATTTATTTTCATAGAAGTCAACATCATTTGACTCTATGATCACTTTTGCATTTAGGTCATAAAGCCTATACGCTTTGTTCTTTACTGCATACCCAATGAATACACATTCACAGGCTCTACTGGCAAGTTTAATTCGCTTAGGATCGGGGATTCTGACATAAGCCAAACAACCTCAAGTTTGAAAATAAGACAAGTTCAATTGTCTTTTCTTCACTATCTCATAAGGAGATGTTTTGTTTTTAGATTTAGGAACTCTATTCAAAACATAGGAAATAAGCAATATATTTTTTCTCACACCAATGATATGCAGCACTAGAGTTAAGCATACTAGCAACAACTAATAAGAGTTCTATTCTATCTTACAACATTATCATTCACTTCAAGCAATTATGGTGCAGTTGTTCCAAGTATAATTCCAGACAATTTATAAAATTAATTAAACAAACTAGAATCATACTTAGAACCTCTTAATCTTTCTACTAAATTGATTTTCAATTTCAGTTACAAAGATCCTTAACATGTCAAGCTTTTCACTTTTATTTTTCATTTGATATACAAAAGTACAGTTAGAACAATCATCAATAAAAGTAATGAAATAACATTTTTCATTTCTTGTTAACGTCCCATCAAGTTCACATATATCAAAGTGTAATAAATCTAAAGACTCAGATTCTCTAACTACAAATTTATGTGAACTCCTTTTTTATTTATTTTAGCTTAACTACAAAAATCACATTTTTCAAAATCATTCATAGATAACTTTGGAATTAAACTTAGGTTACTTAAGTTTGAAATCAAATGTGTTCACATCACATAGTCTAGCATGTCAAAACTTAAAATCATACAACATGTAAACATGAGACATTTATTGATTTCAACATTCAAACAAAAAGAGACATATTAAATTTCAACATTTAAATTAAATATGCCATGAGTGACGTACCTTAATAGATGATTTCATGAGTTATCTTCAGCCTCCACGGATATGTCATCAGTCATATGATACTCTGAGTAGCGGCTTACAACATACTTATTCAGAGCATCTCAAACATCTATAGCAGTATTGTTGGAACTGTAGTAGTTATACAGATCATCAACAAGTCTATTAAGAATATAATTCTTATCATGGGTTAACTCTCTAGCTTTCTTATCATTTTCTGTTTGCTTCAAACTGAAACAATTCATGGAAATCAGAGGCAACAGAACCAAATCCAGTAATCTCTTCGGTTGACATGGCAGAATGAAACGTCTTAAAATTGTTATTTTTGAGTTTCTAAAAACTGTTTAAAAACCACAATTTATGCCACCGAAGATATTACTGGGTTGAGTCGCGGACTAGGTCGCTCTCTTTTAGATGCATTTATTCAAATTGATCGTTTAATTGTATGTTATTTATTTAAATATGAGTAAACATGAAAATTTGGGTTGAATTTCTTTTATATTATCTTTTTATTTATAGAATGGAAGTTTGGAGATTTTGAATTGATTTGGCCAAAAACTTCGAAGAATTTATGAACAGTGTTACATGAAGTCATGAACTTTATGGGTGCTGAATTTATTAAAGGAATTTGAAATTTTTGTCTGATTAGATTTGAGAATCTTTAACTGTACTGGTTGCAACTTTTTTGTGGGTTTATAGTCAATGGTAATACTAGTATATGATCTAACATCATAGGTCTAATTTTATATTTATTACTTTTTTTTGTGAAGATGAATCATTTTTGTCATGAGATTTCTTGGCTTTAAGTGCTAACCACGTGTTTATCATATCTTTGACATATTCTTTGTTTTTAATGATGTTTTTAGATCTTTAATTCCTCATTTGTTTCTTCATCTACCACAAAATATTTTTTAAGAGATGAAAGAAGGTAATTCAAGTGTAACCACTAGTATCATCAATAACAATGAGTTTCACAGTAAGGTACTCGATATGTAGTTCCATAAAAGTTAAACTACCATAAATAATTTTTTGCATGATGGTGTTAACATTCAACAAAGGCAACTTGTTATGTGTTCGTAACTTAGTATTATCCCCAAATTCATAAGTTTGGACAACTTAGTATGTCTTAATTTATAAGACACTTCTGTTTGGTTTTGCATTGAAGAGAAACTAACCAAAGGTGACACGTGATTTTTCTAAGTTGGTACGATGTTTAGTTTATTTAACAACAGTAAAATCAAATCTTGTATGAATTTACTTCACCAAATTTTCCTCTTTATTTTGAACAGGAGCTTTATGGTCAACCGCTTCCTAACCATCTTATTTATCATATGGATTGCTTCACCTTCACCAATCATATCCTTTTATCAGTACCGGATAACTAACTAATTTCATTCCTCAATATTGTTTACATTTCAATGAAAATATGTAGAACCATGGTATTTGATATGCATTTTTTTAACCGGTTTTTATAAAAATGTGTAGATCTCTATTTCATGGATTCCAATCATTGTTGGGGACCTTTTACATATGTTTACGGTCCTCTTGAAACATGCGATTTTATTTGCAAAACTACATTTCGCTTTTATGGTGGAGTTCATCATCCAGAGAAAATGGTGAGCTGCTGTCTTAATTAGTTTCTTTTACATGCTTCGTATTTATGTATTTGTAGCCAGAGAACCTTTATATTAATGTATTTGTGTACCACACATTAATCGTGTGAATTGTCAGAAATTTTATATTTACGCCCATTTTACTTATCATTTACATGCTTGTTCTTTACCTGTTGATTATTATATTTGGCTCCTTTTGAGTTTTTTTTTAATTAAAATATATTAAACGGTCAAATTATCTTTTGTACTAAAACATATTTTTTTATAAGAACATTTTAAATGATGTGAAATTTCATGCAAAAATATTAAAAATCGAATAAACTACTTTTAATTGGTTTAATTTTTTTTTAAATTGAATCAAACGGTCTGTCACATTCTAAAGCCATCTCATTTTTGCTTTTAATTGATTAGTTTGAATTGGTAAATTTGTAATAAAATTAGTATAATCATTGTATGATGTTAAAATTTTCATTATCAAGTGAAAATCACATAATTTAAAATGTACTTATAGAAGAAAAAAAATTGTAACTAAAAAATAATTTGACTTTTTAAGTTATTTTAGTTTATTTTTTATAGTAAGTGGGATGCGTCTTTATGCCCACAACCTTTGCTTTATGCCCTGGATGTGATGCGTCTTTCTTTATTTGCTTGAGAAATCACTCATAAGTCATAAGTGAAAGGTAACATTAATGTGTGCCTCATGCATAGGAATAGGTGAATGAGTGTGTAACATTAATGTACTCGGTGCATAGGGACTAGCTTTTTGTTGTGGTTGGAATACTTTAGTTGGGATGACTTTAATTAAACCCAAATTTTCTCTTTTCTCTGCCATGACGTCATGTGATTGATTTTCTTTTGAGGTGCATGTGTTGGGTCTGCATGTGGGGTGTGGCTATGCCTATATGTCACCCATTTTTTCTTATGACTTTGTACTATATTACTATTATTTTGCAACTTGCCTAATATGGATTCACTTTTTTGCTACGATATTGGACATTAGGTGTAATTCTTTACTTGTAGTGTTTAATGTCACAAGGAGAATAAATTAGACTTATAATTGAATTTTTAACTGGATTATATTTCATAAATACTTAATATCAAGAAAAGAAAATATTTATAGTTAAACTATACTTTACTAAATCATGAATCCTGCATGGTGTAGAGTATAATTCAAACTAATTAAGCTGGCAGTTATCTTGGTCTGAAACATTATTGGTTGACCAAATGAACAATATAACAAAGGTATTGTGATGTGACTACAATGGCTAATACATGAATAATATATCATTAAATTTTTTGACATATATGTTAGGACCATGTCAATCTTCAAACATTTGTATACTCAAGTTTTTATCTTTGACACTATGTTAACCTTCACCACTAAGACAATCTAGTGTGTCTCTTTTATAGACTATTTTAATTTTAGTTTATACATTGAAATTTGTCTAATTTAAATAAGAGAATCCAATACTCACTTATTTAGTATTCATTGTGTTGGTAAGTTAAGAAATATTTGTATATCTTGTTTTTTTACTGTGAAAAATGTAACACCCTAATTTATTATTATACCTTAATTTATTGTTATTATAAATTACTGATATTTTCTTATACATGTGTTTCTTGTGGTATAATAATTTTTTTATAGTCATTTAAATTAAAATTAGTGATGAATGTTATTAAGCCTATTTATTTTATTTAAAAAAAAATAATAATATATATTAGTTTCGGATTGCTATTATCTTAGACCTCATATTTTAGTAGTGTTGTTATCTAGACCTTTATTATTTAAATTTATTTTTATGAAGTATAAATATAAAATAACTATATTATTTATATATATAATATAATAATGAAATCACACATTAAACTACGTATAATAATTTCTTTATCCTCTTAATAAATATAAAATAACTATATTATCTATATATATAATATAAACTATCTTTTTAAGAGTAATAGGAAAGACACTTACAGGATCTGCATAAACATAGCATGCTACTAATATATATATATACATAAGTTATTAGGTTTTGTTCTGAACACTAGTAGCCGCCTCCACCAACAAAAGTCTCGTTCCTATTACCTATGAAATACTATTCCTTCTATACAAATGAATAGTGCCGCAACCATAAAATCAAACACTCCGATCTCATTTTCAAAGAATTATTAGTCTACATTTTCTAAAAGAAAAGGGAGGAACATCAGCACCGCAACCATAAAATCAAACACTCCAATCTCATTTTCAAAGAATTATTAGTCTACATTTTCTAAAAGAAAAGGGACGAACATCAGCACGTTTACTTAACTTTTAAGGTTAGTATACTTGAATAATTTTATAAAAATTCAGTTGCATTATGTTGAAATTAAATTTTGATTCATGAGATTGTCATAAACTCTTAAGGTTGTTATAGGACTATCGTCGCTCATTTTAGCGTTCATAATATGATGTTAATCTCCTATTTCCTCAATATCCAAATTTAAAAGGCTTGGGTCTAGATGAACACAAATTGCATGTCGTTTCTTTCGATCATGAGCAGTATATGTGTAGTCATAGTTACTTGATCAAATTATATGGGTACAGAGCATATATTTTTTTTATTTCCATTTTTAAAACATGAAATTTGTAACAATTAAATTTAAATGTCTGATAAGTAAGCAATTAGTGTCGAATAACGGAACCACAATTTATGCTAATTACTGTGTGAATAATTTCCAGTAAGGACAAAATAAAACAACATATATTATTCCCCCACAATGTTTAGTATATCCCCTCTCCTCAAGATAAACAGTATGTACCCTAATAATACATCATGAAGCGCACTGCAACTTAAATCTTGTTTTATAGCATAGAGTCTAAATTAGTTCCTTTTATCCTATTTAGTTATATATATAAACACGGTTACTTAGTTCCTTTTTATCTTGTTTAGTTATACATATAAACACGCTATACTTAGTCCCTTTTAATCCTATTTAATTAAAATCTGATTATAGTAATATGTATGTTTTAACCATATTAAATATATTTTTGGTGGTTGTGTGGCTATAATTCTTTCGCGGATTATTAGAGACGACGACCAACGAAGAAACAACTCGTTGGTGGACGGAACCTTCAATCGAGGTAAGGGTGAGAGGAGGTTCAACTTTATGAGTATAAAATAACGTGGGATGAATGGGAATACTGTAATTCTCAGATATTCAACCGGGGCTTACTACATATGGTTGAGCCATATTAAGTAATAATAATTAATTAATAAAATATGAACCGTAATAGTGAGGACTAAAATATAATTTAGCAACCTATAGAATTGTCGTGGATCTATTTACATCAAGATTGCATGCTGTCTGATTTTATGAAATGTTATGTTGATTGTTACTGTATGAATGATATGTACTGGAGTGTTCTTGCTACTTGACTGAAATGGTGATATTATTTGAATGTGCACCTGTTTGATTTTTTTATTGCAATTGATAAGATTGGATTGTGTATTGTGAGTAGTGTAAAACAAATATTGGGATTGTATTGTTAGTGATTGATATACAGATATAATGATGAATATTGTGAAGTCAAACTGAAACTTATTGAGCTGTGATGATCGTGTAAGTCTGAGATATGTGTTGTAGATTTTGGAGTTAGGAATATTTTGTCATCATATAGGGATGGTCTAACAAACCTAGTGATTCGGGGAAGTACAACTGAATGAGCCTGATCGTGGAGGGCTATAGTCGAACTGTAAGGTAAGACTGATAGATCTTGGGGGTACATCTAGTGGGGAATTCCTAACTGGATTAGTGGGTTATTCCCTAAGGCCGGGAGCTACCGCGCAACACAAAAATACCCCGACCGTCGCGTATATGTGTCTCGGGTTGAGTTGAGGGGATCTATGAGGACTTGGCAATTCATGAATTGTCCGTCCACTCTTGTAGTGGCATAGTATCAGGCCTCCTAACCAAGTACTTCAGAGTAGAATGGTACCAAATGATGAAGTATAGAGTATAGGACATGCATAGCATTTCATCTTCGTAATTGTTTTATTGTGATTGACTTTGATTAACCTCTGATATTATGTTCTTGAATGTTCTCATTATTTGTGTTGTTTTGACTAATTGTGTGTTCTCCTCGTATATTTTATACTGTTACATAATTTAGAAACTCACCCTTCGTTGTTTGTGTTTGGCGTTTGCGATGGACGTAGACGAGCTGCAAGCAGCAAGTGATGACTAATACTCTCAGAGTGTCGGAAGTCGTCTTATCTTGAAGACTTTTTTTATATGCCTTTTTTTAACGTCTTTTTATTTTGGGAATTCCCGCTCTGATCGTGACATCGGGTTAGGACTATATTGACAATTATTACTAAACTTATTTACGTGTATTTCAAAGGAATTTTGTTGTCTAATATTATGACTTCGAGCTGTTAAATTTAATAGATATTCGTTTATTATCGTGACGTGCTAAGTGATTATGTGATACTCTTTACCTTGTAAGATAGTGCGAAAGTTTATTTTTATTTTATTTGTCTTGAAGAATTTCATTACTCATCAAAATTCAAAAATATTAATTTGGGGGTTTAAGGTGTCATATTAGAGGGAGGAATCAAGGTAATGTCTGTAAAATACATGTTTTTGATTATACAAAAAGATCAATGGTGACAACGCTCAAAGCGACAAAAAGAAGAAGTCCTCCAAAACATTTCCAAACATCCTTTGATGAATTAAAATAGATGGTTTATGTAAAGGTAAATGATACAAGCCATAGTTCAACTACAAAGAGAACCTTACATTTTTTGCATATGCATACACAATATTTTCAAAAGTCCAAAATAATATTTTCAAAGTGTTAGAATCTTTATTTTTGACCAAATACAACAATGTAGTCGAATACAACACAGGTGTATTCGGATACAGATGAAAATTGCTAAGTCAGTAGCAAAAACATCTCATCTGTATTCGACTACAACCAAGGTGTATTCGAATACAGATGAAAAATTGCTAAGTCAGTAGCAAAACCATCTCATCTGTATTCGACTACATCCTGTTGTATTCGAATACAGATGAAAAATTGCTAAGTCAGTAGCTAAAACTCTTCATCTGTATTCGACTACATAAAAGTGTATTCGACTACACAGTGAAAATTTTGAATAAATTTGAACGTTGCAGCGAGGTGTATTTGAATACAGATACCTTGTAATCGAATACAACTAGAAGCAATGCAATTTTTCAGTTCTGAATCCAATCTAAAACATTGCAATTCTTCCTCAAACCTCTTGGATCAATGGCCACGAATCTGAAGAGATGTTTGTGGACTATAAACATGTCATAACTTCAGATTCAAAATCATCAATCCAATTACACAACTTCAAAGACTTTTAACAAACTTTTTCTGAATTTTTCTCAAAGTCATTTTCACAAATTCAAGTACTTGCATATCATTTTCATATCCTTAAGGTTCTCAACGTACTTGAATCAATCTTGGATTGTTATCATTCTACCTATTTCTTACTCTTATACTCTTATCAAAACAACAAGTGTTTCTAAAAGAAAGTTGTACTTTCTTTAAGTGTTATATCTAAGATAGTAGTGTTCTATCATAGAAGGTTTGCTAGAAGATTGTAGCAAAGGTCCCAGGGTGAGGACTTGTACATATTCTGACAAATAGTGAAGGAAATCTCTTGTGGTGAGCAAGAGGACTGGATGTACCCTTGGTTATAAGGGGAACCAGGATAAATCTGTTGTGTTCATTTACTTACTGCTATTTACTTCTTCATCTACTATCATTAAGTGCAAAAATCTATCACTAAAATTCTGAAAACGGCTAAAATACCCAAACACCTAATTCACCCCCCCCCCCCCTCTTAGATGC
Source organism: Cicer chorassanicum (assembly GCA_037974735.1). Taxonomy (NCBI): domain Eukaryota; kingdom Viridiplantae; phylum Streptophyta; class Magnoliopsida; order Fabales; family Fabaceae; genus Cicer; species Cicer chorassanicum. The sequence continues at coordinate 27,665,987 of JBBPBP010000002.1, forward strand.
ACATCTGATCTTACAATTGGCATCAGAGCAGGTTCAAGGTAACTTACTCCTAGATCAAATAACTCATGGCTTCCGCACAACCAGTTTTTAGAGACGGTGGCAGCAGTAACAAACCACCATGTTTCGTCGGTGAACATTATGATTTCTGGAAGATACGAATGCAAGCATATCTTGAGGCACAGGGAGACGAAATATGGGATGCTGTTGAAAATGGCCCCTACATCCCAACAACAGTTATAAACAACAAAGAAGAAATCAAGATAAAGAATTCCTGGACCGATGACGATAAAAAGAAAGTGTTATTTTACAAGAAGGCTAAAAACATTCTACAATCAGCATTAGGTATGGATGAATTTTTCCGCATATCTCATTGTAAAACAGCTAAGGAAATATGGGACACATTGGAAGTAACCCATGAAGGCACCATAGAGGTAAAAAGATCCAAACTTAATACACTTTCTCAAGAATATGAATTATTTCGTATGCAGCCTGGAGAATCTATATTAGACATGCAGAAACGATTCTCCTACTTAACAAATCACTTGACAGCCCTTGGAAAAGTTTTCTCCAACGATGAACTGAATCTGAAAGTATTAAGGTCGCTAACTAGGGCGTGGCAACCAAAGGTGACAGCGATATCAGAAAAGAAGAGTTTATCCAAAATGTTACTTTCTGCATTATTTGGCAAACTACAAGAACATGAAATAGAACTTGGACGATTAGAGCAAAATGAAACCCAAGAAAAGAAGAGCAAAAACATTGCTCTAAAGACCGAATCAAAGGAAGTAGTCAGAGATGAAATTTCTGATGAAGACGAAAACATTAACTTCCTTGTCAAGAAATTCGGTAAATTTCTTAAAAATAACAGAAGTTTCAAAAAGAAGAACTTCAGAAAGAAAGATAGCGCTACTACTAACCAAAGTTTCACATGCTTTGAATGTGGGAAACAAGGACATATCAAAGCAAATTGCCCAGATCTCATCAAAAAGAATGCCGGTAAAAGAAAAGACTTCAAGAAAGCATATATAGCATGGGAAGATAACGATATAAGTTCATCATCAGAAACTGAAAGTGATGAATATGCTAATGTTGCACTAATGGCTTCACATCATTCAGATGACGAAGAGGTTAGTAACTTAAACACTCCTCATTATAATCATGAATTAGTCATAGAATACAATGAAGCACAAAATGCAATAAAGGAACTTCTTGTTGAATGTAAAAATCTGCTTAAACAAGTTTCAACTCAAAAGAAAGAAATTTCATGTCTTAAAGAAAAAATTGATATTATGGAAAAAGATGCTGAAAAATCAAAGCAGAATTTTACATGCAACAAATGTGATTCCCTTTCATTTAAAATTGTTCAACTAAATAGAGTGATTGAAAGATATGAAAAGGGACATATAGGATTGGAAAATGTTCTAAACATGCAAAGATATGCAAACGATAAAAGTGGTCTTGGATTTTCTAAGTTTGACAAACCAAGCACAAATAAGACCATTTTTGTCAAATCAAGTACTCAAACAAATCAAAGAAATATTGCAATTTTACAAAAAGATCATTCATATAAGGAAAGAATTACTAAAAATAAACTTCATACATACACTAGTAAAATTCCTACTTGCTCATATTGTGGTATTTATGGGGACACACCAAATACTTGTCATGTAAGATACATTAGCATTCCTAAAGGACATTGCATATGGGTCAAGAAAGGTACTAACCCCCAAGGACCCAAAGCACTTTGGGTACCTAATAAAATTTGATTTCAATTTTGCAGGGATGCACACAAAGTACTTCAAATTTGTGGTACTTAGATAGTGGGTGCTCCAAACACATGACGGGAGACATAACAAAATTTTCAGTCTTGACCCTTGAATCAAAAGGATATGTAGTATATGGAGATAATAATAAAGGAAAAATCCTAGGTATTGGAAAAGTTGGAACAGCACCTTCTTCGTCAATTGAAGATGTTCTGTATGTTGAAGGCCTAAAGCATAATCTCATAAGCATTAGCCAGCTATGTGACAAAGGACACAAGATAGTCTTCAACAAAGAAGAGTGCATCATTCAAAATGCAGCAACAAGTGAAATTCAATTTATCGGTAAACGTTTCAAGAATATTTTTATACTTAATTTTGACGATTTATCCTTGAAAATGAAATGTCTTTTGGTAAGCGACAACAATGATGCATGGCTATGGCATAAAAGAATTGCACATATTCACATGGATCATTTAAACAAACTAGTCAAGCATGATCTTGTTGTTGGATTACCAAAAATGAAATTTGTCAAGGATAAATTATGTGACGCTTGTCAAAAAGGTAAACAAACAAAAACTTCCTTCAAAGCTATAAATGTTATATCAACTACAAGACCACTTCAATTAATAAAATAATTTTTCAATTATTTTAAATTATGTTTGTGCTAAAAAAACACTGATTATTTTAACATGGAATAGTTTGTATATATATTATTAAGAGGATAAAGAAAGAATGTCTGCTACAAATTTTTCACATTTCTATTAGATTTCCACTTTATAAAAAATAGGCCTAGGAAAATAGTTTGCGCGCGTGGCATCACACACCTCACAAGCCTGTATTTGACTATAAATTATAATTTATGCAATTTTAGTATATTTTGGTGTTAAATTGCTGAGGCATTTAGCCCAATTTTAATTCATTTTGTGAATTAAATACCAAAAGAATACTTTATTAGAGTTTGTTATATGTTTTATTATATATATATATATATATATATATATATATAATAAACCAGGCTCTGATACCAAGAACACCCGAGGATCAAAGGGTACAAATCAAGAACGCCCGAGATATGCAAATAAGATGGATAGTTTATAAGTAAACGATGAAACATGCAAAGAACATATTTCTGATGCACCAGATCAGCCTGAGCTGCAAGTGCAGAGCATACTTATGTTTATCAAAGTATAAAAGTACATGTGTATGAATAGATAAACTTATTGCATAATAATACTTACAATGATTTTTAGAAAACGGAAAATAAAGATACAATTTTTGATAAATCGAGACACTCAAGATTACAAGATTTCTAAGTGAACTCTCTTGTGTTTCTAAACTCTGCCTTCTACTTGAAGAGGAGCACTCCTTTTATAGCCAAAAATCTGAGGAACAGATGACTTGCTAAGTGGAGGAAATGATTATATTCCTTCTTCTTTCTGACTGAATATGTTGATGGCAGACAAGCGTCAGTGGGATTCCTTTTGCTTTTTTGAATTTTTATGCTGGTGGCAAATGGATTCCCTATGCTTTTTGAATTTTTATGCTAGTGGCAGATTTTGGCCAAGTCTTTTGTCTTCTGATGGAAATTTCTACGAAATTATGTACTAGATTTCTGTCCAAACATCAATAGAATAGCAAAACCTCTCCATGATAGGTTAAAGAAAAACCCGGTCTCTTGGTCAGAGGAACATACTAGAACCGTCCAAATAATCAAAAAACAGGTTAGGGAAATACCTTGTTTACATCTAGCAGATCCATCAGCCCAAAAAATTGTTGAAACTGATGCATCTGATATAGGTTATGGGGGAATTCTTAAACAAAAACTAGCCAACAAGGAATGCATTGTTCAATTTACTTCTGTGTGCTGGAATGATTGTCAAAAGAATTATTCTACTATTAAAAAGGAAATTCTTTCAATTGTCATGTGCATCACAAAATTTCAAAGTGATTTACTCAATCAAAAATTTTTACTTCGTATTGACTACAAATCAACAAAAGAAGTTTTACAAAAAGATGTTCAAAACATTGCATCAAAACAAATTTTTGCCAGATGGCAAGCCATCCTTAGTATTTTTGATTTTGATATTGAATTTATGAAAGGAGACAAAAACTCAATTCCAGATTTTCTAACCAGAGAATTTCTCCAAAACAGGACTTGAGAGATGCCCAGAAAAACTAAAAGAATTGAGGTCTAGAAGGACCAACCACAAGAAAACCCAAAACCCATTTCCTCTGCAAAACCCATCAAATCATGGGCAAAGGCAATAGAAGAAGAAGAAGAAGAAGAAGAAACTCAACAAATTCAAAAATGGCTCACAAGCCAACAACTTGTGGCACCCCAAAACTTTGCTCAAATTAGAGGATTAATGTCAGATGACATTAACTTTCAAAAGGCTGCAAGGCTCCGGGAACTCCAAACGGAGATTGAAAGTATCTCAATGGAACTTCCATTTTCACAAAAAATTGAAAGGGGAGAATCTTCAAAAACCCCTACACAAAAAATTATTTCAAAATCTTCACAGGAGGGATCATCCTGTAAAATCATTTCAAAACTTCCTCAAGAGGAATTTTCAAAAATTTCTTTGAAACCGGATGAATCTCATATTTTGATAAATTTTAAACCAAAATCTGAGTATTACATCAAAAAAGAATCTCAAAACATATGGACAATAGAGGATCACTATTACAATAAAAATCCTCAATTGGTCATTTCAAAAAATTTCCTAGAGGGTTGGTTTTTTAAACCTTGGGATTTTTCAAAACCACAACCTTATTACATATATATATATATATATATATATATATATATATATTTAGATCCGGTTAAAATTATTCGTCGAAGAATAATTTATTTACGGTACAGAGAATTTATTATCGGACTGTTTTGTTAAAAATATCTATAGAAGCTCAAAAAAATTTACCTGTCAATTGAATTGCAATGAGAAGAGATATTTTTATCAAAATTGTTGGGGCGTGTGTAAGAGTATTTAGATATTTGTTGGGTTGGTTTAAATATATATATATATATATATATATATATATATATATTTGTGTGTGTGTGTGTGTGTGTGTGAGAGAGAGAGAGAGAGGAAGGCTAGAATCAGAGAAGTAAAACATTTTTCCTTTCCCCTTGCCTCGCGAGTTTCTGTTATCTCCCCTTCTTCCCCTGTTGCGAAACCGAGTGTTGGTGGGTTTCAAAACCGCCAAACGCAAACCTCCACTTTTCTTCGACTTTGGAGCTTCATCTCGCCAAGTGACAGAAGGGAAAGTTACTCATCTCCACTCTACGGTGATAGTGAGCCAACTTTGGAAGCGTCGTGCAAAGCAAAATTTTACCGAAATTTAATCGCGGTGCCGTAATCGGCCGTTCGAGCTACCATCGAGGTAAGTGCTCCTTCCAAATTTTTAGCTTGCATATAGGACTCTATGTGTGTATTTGTGGAGTTTGATTTTGATTGGGGTTTATGTGTGAATTTTGGGAAAAGGAATTTAATGGGTTTTATGTGAGTTGTGGAAAAGAAATTTGGTGGTTTATGTGTAACAATATGGAGTTTTGATTTGGTGTGTTATGGTTGAAAATTTTGGAAAATGAATTTTATGGGTTTAAGGTGTAATGTTATGGGAAATGAATTTAATGCATTTTATGGGTTAAATGGTAAAATTGAATTTAATGAGTTTTGAGGTGTGGGTGGTGGTGATTTTTGCTTGGTGTGATTGATGTGTTCATGGGTAATATTATGAATGTGGAAATTTGTTTTATGTTTAAAGATGTGGGGTTTTGAATAAATGCAAATTATGTGTGGATTTTGTTTTGGTGTGAAATGAATTGATGAGATTGGTGTATATGGTGATTTGAATTCGATGTGATTTGTGAATTCAATTTCATGTGATTTGAGGATTGTGTGTATGAGTATGCTCTGTGTTAAATTTGAAAATCATTAGTGTTAAATGAGCATTAAAAATGGGGAATCTTTTAATAGCTGCATTTACTTAATGATTGTGGTGTCGAGAATTAGAGTATGCTCATGCATTTCATCGTACATGGTGACCGCGATGGTGCCATCGTGATAGTGGTGACCGAATGGGCCACGGGATGATTCCATGTGAATTGTTGAAAGTGTAGAATGATTTTGAAATGTTTCAAAACTGAAAATGTGCCATTTTTACAGTTGTATTCGAATACAACAAGGTTGTAGTCGAATACAGTTGAATGGTTTTTGCCTCTGACTTGCATTTTCGAAAGTGTATTCGACTACACAGAGGTTGTAGTCGAATACAGTTGAATGGATTTGGTTACTAACTTCGCAATTGTATTCGGACCAAGGGGGTTGTATTCGAATACAAAATCTGCAGGATTTTTCACTGTTTTTGCAAGTGTATTCAACTACAAGGAGGTTGTAGTCGAATACAGTTGTGCTGATTGTGCTGTTTTTGCATCTGTATTCGAATACAGATATGCTGTATTCGAATACAACAGTGCAGTTTGGTTCAAAACTTCATTTTTCAACCTTGTTTAGGCATGTTTAGCATATGCAAACCCTTCCTAGATGTATGCTAAGTTGAAGGGTGATTTTTATGCATTTAAAATTTAAATGCTATGTGGTAACTGTTAATTTCGGTTTGTGACCCTTTACAACTTTTGTGGAAATCTGGGCTTTGCCCTCAGATGAGATTTAGGATCGTCCTACCGGGTAGTACCCTGGAGAGGGGAAGGTAGTTATTCATGCATGATCGGAAGCTGTGTCAAGAGTTTTGTGTTGGGCGCGTGGAAATCACCTGGGTTGTATAGCTTTTTGTAGCATGATCAGATTAGATGACTGTATAGGAACTAGAAGTCTTTCTTTTGGTGGTTGTAATTATTTATTTTGGGAAGAATGTACCTATATTGTCAGCCTGACTTATATTTTGATGAGTCCTTGTAAATTTATGATGTGACTTGGAGGAGTTTAAATATTTTGGACTTGTATTTCAAAAACTTTTCCGCTGTTGTAAATGTTGTTCGCTTTTGTCGTCGTGTTACGACTTAACCATTTTATCTCAAAGTATTTATTCAATTATTTACTTATTATTTAAAAAAAAAATACACTCGTGTTTTATGTTAAAAATCGGGTTGTTACACCTCACAAGCCTTCATTATATAGCGGCGGATCCAAAAAAATAAGGAATCAAAGTAGAAGGAATCAAATAAAAAAAGTAAAAGATATTACTACAAACTATTTGATCCATGTGATATTCTTAATTTTTATTGTCAAAACAAGGGATCAAAATAGAAAAACACAACATATTGATGCAGATATTTATGTAAGGAATTGCTTTTGGTGTTGGTAGTCCTCATATGATTTAGTTAATTAGTTAAATAAACATCATAAATTAATTTAACTTACATTAAAATAAAAGTTGTTGATTCATATAAGTAATAATTATTTAAATAAATATAAAAAATAAATATAAGTAATATAAATTTAATGAATTAATTTAAATGGATTCAAATAAATATTACATGTCTAAAAATAATTTTGATGATCACATTGTTTGGGTGGTTGGATTATTGTAAATTGTGATAATGTTGTTGAGAATGTGGTTGAATTATCGTAAAAATGCAGGTTAGGAATCAGATCAGCAAATTCACATTTTGTTAGCAAAAGGCAGAGTAAGATTCTAAATTATTAAAAAACATTCACTTGCCTTTGTGAATGATGATTTTTATGATGTCATGAATGCTTTATAGGTTTCTCTAACATAATATAACAAAACTTTTGATGAGTATATAATATTAATTGAATTTACAAGTGGTGTACTAGTGTATATTTTTTATGACACCCATGTGAAGTTTGATGACTTTTTATTAAATTAATAATTTTCACAGTAATTTTGAATGGATCCAACGTTATTTTTCTGTCTAGAATCACTAGTTTCACTATTTGGAAATCATTTTAAAAAAAAAAACACAAAAGTATTTTTAATATAAAAGAAAAATAATGATTATAAGAATCATATGTGTTAGTGGAGGAAGTGTTGTGAGGTACTATTTTTAATGGAGAAGTATTACTGGAAGAACCTAATTCTAATTGGTAGAAGACTATTTTTTTTTTTTTGAAAAATTCAAAAGACAAACTCCTTTGACTTTTGTTTATTTATTTATTTTTTTTATTTTAAAATTCTAAAAAGTAAGATTCCCCTTAAATTTCAAAAATCTGAATGTATATAATTCCCCTTATATATATGTGTGTGTGATATCACTTGGCAAATTTTTCTAATCTTATTTTAGATTTTTTTCCTTCCTTAAACTTGGAGTTAGATTCATGTTTTTTCTAATCTTATTTTAGATTAAGGTTTGGATTTGAGAAATTTTCTGGTTTTTTCAATCAAATATTTATGTTGTGTTATTTTTTTATGAATAAACAAGAACAAATGTAATCATGTTACTTTGGTCACTCTTTCTCTCATTTTTCTTTTATACGTATAGATCAACTATAATCTCTCACAAACACTTTTTCCAATCACCACTAAAGATTGATTTGTTTTACTTTTATTGAATAATTAAAAATATATTAAAAGAATTAACAATAATGTTTTAAGAAACAACAATAGTGTGTATTTAGTGCGGAGGTTTTTGAAGTTTGAGAGAATTTTTTTTTTTTTTGAATTTTCTAAAAGAAAAAAAAATAAAAGTGTAGTGAATCTTAGTGTTTTTTGAATTTATCTTTTTTTCACCAAAAATTGTGTTCTCAACTAACGTTCTCTTATCTTATTTATATTATTTACCTCAACCTTATTTATATCACATCTTTTTGTCTCTTTATTTGAGTTTTGTCTATTTCTCTGTCTCCTACTCATTTATCTGCTACTCAAATCTTCATTGTGATAAAATAACTGATTTACCTCTCCAACCAAATGTTACCCCTTATTATATCACTGTTGATGAAGTTCAAAAAAGATTTTTATTTTATTATTTTGTTGAAGCAGAAGTTCACCCAACTTCAAAATCAATAGTTATGTGGCTATAGAGGTAATATGAAGATAATCACTGAAAAAATAATAAAAATTGAAGAGCCGGATTGTTCTTTCTTTTATATTTGATTTAGCAAAAAAAGAAGAGAGTTTTTTTGTCTTGAAGACAAAATATTCACGTACTTGAATATAAAAGAAGTAAAAAAAACTATCCATGCTAAAATCACCTGAGGAAAAACTTGTAGTGGGTAATTTTTATTAGTTGAAACTTGATTTATCATTAGAGTTTAGAACTTTATTATAACTTCATAATAACTTGGGTGTCATTTAAATTGAAATGGACTTCTAAATCATCTTTCAAATTGGAAATAAGTCTAGATTTGTATTGAATGCTAATATAATTTTCCTTTTATTATAGAATTATCTTATATGACAACAAAAGTTTTGATAATACAACCATTTTCGTCTAAGGACGCTTGTTAAATCATGGCTAAGAGTATAGTATTCCATAAGTTTTTTTCTCTAACTTCTTAGTTATTTCTTGACATCATATTCTTTTCTTTGGTTTGTAAATGTTTTATACTTTTTTTAAGCAAAACTATTTTTTATGCAGTGGAGATCAATATTCTGGCATACCATCCCTTACAATATTTATTGGATGGATTAGACAAGAATGTTGAGTTGAACATAAAAGAAGTCTCTTAGACAATTATATCATGAAATAAAGGTATATATTTATAAATGTATATGATTTTTATTTTATGGACTCATTTATCATGTGTTGATGGTTGAGCTAAAAATTAACAATCTAATTCTATAATTTTTTTCTTTCTATTTTGTTTGTCAAACCTTTAAGTTTCTCTTTCTCACTATAATCATTCATATCTATAAACTTAACTTATTTTGATTACTTAGGTTGCAGGATCTACACAAGTTTATGGTAACATAAGAGGAGTTGGTCATTCACCTGCATCTTCGGAACCAGGGAAAATATTTACATTATTTAATGCATTTTTAGAAGGAAGATCTGTAACACCCAAAACCCAAATTGAAATAGAAAGTAAAATGCATTAGTTTTGAAAGAGATTCGCAGCGGTTCCAAAATAGAGTATAATTTTTTTTTAAACTATAAGGTTTAGGATGCCACACTCACATTTACACAAAATGCTTGCATAAAAAAATTTAAATTAAAAATCCTTGAGTCTCGAATATGGTCGAGGTTTATTAAATAAATATTTATGACATAAAAACACAATTGATCGATCGAATTTACAAAAATCTAAATTAATTTATAACTCAGAGCGTGGATCACCAACCGATAACCTGAAATAATTGCGCTCTCGCAAGCGCCAAACACAAGTAACGAGGGGTGAGTTTCAAAATTATGTAACAATATAAAATACAAGAGAAGAACATGCAATTAGTCAAAACAACACAAATCAAGAGAACATTCAAGAACATAATATCAAAGGTTAATCTAATTCAATCACAATAAAACAGTTACAAGGATGAAATGCTATGCATGTCCTATACTCTATACTTCATCATTTGGTACCATTCTACTCTGAAGTACTTGGTTAGAAGGCTTGATACTATGTCACTACAAGAGTTGACGGACAATTCATGAATGGCCAAGTCCTCATAGATCCCCTCAACTCAACCCGAGACACATATACGCGACGGTCGGGGTACTCTTGTGTTGCACGGTAGCTCCTGGCCATAGAGAATAACCCACTAATCCACTTAGGAATTCCCCACTAGATGTACCCCCAAGGTCTATCAGTCTTACTTTACAGTTCGACTGTAGCCCTCCACGATCAAGCTCATTCAGTTGTACTTCCCTGAATCACTAGGTTTGTCAGACCCTCCCTATACGATGACAAAATAATCCTAACTTCAAAATCTACAACACATATCTCAGACTTACTCAATCATCACAACTCAATAAGTTTTAGTTTGACTTCACAATATTCATCATTATATATGTATATCGGTCAATCACAATAAAATCCCAATATTTGATTTACACTACTCACAATACACAGTTTCATCAATCACATAATAAGGAATCAATTTAGGTGGCACATTCAAGTAATATCACAATTTCAATCAAGTAATAAGAATACTCAAGTACATATCATTCAGACAATAACAACCAGCATAAGATTTCAAAAAAATCAGACAGCATGCAATCTTGATATAAATAGATTCACGACAATTCTATAGGTTGCTAAATTATATTTTAGTCCTCACCATTACCATTCATATATTATTAATTATTATTATTACTCAATATAGCTTAACCGTACGTAGTAAGCCCCGGATGAATATCTGGGAATTTCGGTATTCCCGTTCATCTCACGTTATTTTATACTCATAAAATCGAACTTCATCTCACCCCTTACCTCATTAGGCGATTTCGTACGGTAAGACATTAAATTTCAGCAACGTCGAAGCAATCCAAAAATAAATTGTTTGAAAGCGGGTGCAGGGAATAACCAAATTGCAGCTGAGAAATTGCGTTGATGATAAAAAATGTCAAATATTTAATAAATGATATTATGAGTAGAAACAGTTGAAATTATGGAAGGAAGAAACAAGTAATGGTCAGAAGACCTTACCGACACGGATGACTCGAAACGGTGCTTACGAACAACAACAACACTGAATTTGAAATTAAAAGTGCATCAGCATCTAACTTTAATAATGACAGGTTCAAAACAAAATGAACAATGAATGCTAAGTTGATTGGAAAGCATTTACCGTAATGTCGACGACGACAAGTTTTCCCGGATTTTGCTTAAATTGAAAAACGAATATTGTAGGACGAAGCTCTCGACACATAGATCACAAAACCCGGTCTTCATTATTTCGGGTCAACACTACAGCACCCAGAATCGAGGCTTGAAGGTGATGGTTAGAATTTTCTATTAGGTCATGGGTGGTTGTTTTGGTTGCAATTCTCCCTGTAGATAAAGGAGTCGAGCATGGTGATTTAAAATGTGGTGGTTGGAGGCCTTGACGGCGCTCGCGGTTGTCGGAAAAAAATCACATGTAGCGGTTGTTTGAGACGGGTTGTGACTTGTCTTCTTATTATGGGAGTCTCATATAGTAGGTCTTGATGAAGATGATTGAAGGGGAAGAACTTGTGATGAGTTATTAAACCATGGAATGGAAGGAATTGGTAAAGATGGTGATGAGCTATTACCGGCGGCGGCACAAGGTTGTAGGAACAAGAAATCTGCTTGTGATTTGTGGTTTAGGGTAAATGGGGTACAAAATTAGCAAAAGCCCAAAAAACAAGCTGAAGGAAAAAAAACATGAGGGGTGTTGATAGCAATCTAATTCAAACTTATATTTTTATAATGTAAGTTCAAAAAATGATATTAATCACTCATTCTATTCATCCATAATAATTAAAGTATTGTTATCCAAAATACTCATATTACAATATTACTAATTTTCACAAAAATAATTAGATAGAATAAATAAATACAATCAATATTAACAATTTATCTTATTCACTAAATTAAATATCTATAAAATTATCACACTATAGCAAATACACATGTAAGGAAAATTAATCATAATTATATATCAACACATATTCTAAACACATGCAATACTAAATTAATTGTTTTAAATCCTATTAGATTAATAAAATAATTTATTATAGATCACTTCCAAAAATTCAAAGAAAATATTTACATTATTTAAAGCATTTTTAGAAGGTAGATCCCTTTCAAAAATTCAAATATGAATGAATTATGTAATACAATTTTTTTTATTGAAAGTTATATATTAAATATTTATTATATATTTGTTATATTTTATAAGTATTATATAATAAACAATCGATTTACTTATTTGTTCATATGAATTTGAAATTGATATTTATATTTTCTATAAGAAAAAAGTGCACACCTTGCAAATAATTTGAAGGAACATTTAATTTATTATTGATAAACCATACTTATTTTTGAATTTTTAAACTGGATTAAATTTTAGAAGTACCTAATTAAGCATCATTTTTTAATAGTTAAACTAAATTTTACGTTTCATCAATTGGATGCATAACATAGAGAAAAGAAGCTTATAGGACTAAATCATGTATCGTCTAAAGTGTAACTCAAACTAAATAAGGGGACATTTAATAGCTAGGTTGTAACATTAGTGGGAGACCAAATGAAGAATATGACAAAGGTAATGTGATGTGGGTTCTATTATGTTGGCTGTAATGGCTAATAAATGAATAATATATATCAAGAATAATATATTATGTATACCTTGATAAAACATCAGCATAACCAACATCAAATTTTAATAAAGAATACAATAAAAGAAGAGTGATGGCCACTATTAAGACTATCTTGATTAATATATGTCTGAGAAAAAGACTATTTAAATTTCACATATTTGTTTACTCAAGTTTTTATTTGTATCTCGAAATATATGTTGGGACCATGTTAACCAGCAAACATTTGTTTACTCAAGTTTTTATCTTTGAGATCACGTTAACCTTCACTACTAAAAGAATTCAATGTGTCTTTTTTATGGACTATTTTAATTTGGATTTACACATTGAAATTGTTGTCTTTTTTTAAATAAGAAAATCCAATGCTCACTTAAAGTTCATTGTGTTGGTTGAGCTAAGAAATATAAGTTAACTTTTTTCAGATAATGTGTCTTGTTTTTATTTTACTGCCAAAAGGTGAGAGTCAAGGTGACGTCTAGTAGATAAGCTTGTAAATGATGCTCATATTAATACACACAATCTATTATCTATTATATATATTTAAAACAGACTCTGACTCTGTTGTCACCTCATACAATTTCTTCCACGTATGCAAACATTTCCCACGTCAGCCAAAAAGCTGATGTGTACGTCTTCATAGAGAGTTTCTCATTCACTATCTTATACGATATCTCCTATTTAAATATTATTTGTCTACTCAAAATTTTCTAAATTAATCCCACATTATTATTTCATAACGTTTGTCCAACATCTTTCACATTATTTCCACATTACTACTCAATACATTTTTTTTTGTTAATCAACTTCACATTTTTTCATGTACCTGTCATCTACTTATATGTATTTTTTGTCTGGATCAATCAACTTCACATTTTTGCCTCTACCTACCATCTACTTATTTGCTAGCAATTGTATACATCTTTTCATAATATATAATATTGAACTTAATAAGATGAGAAATTTCTTCAACTTCTTCTGAATTGAGAGTACATATGTCTCTCTTGCTTACCTCTAAAATATATTTCGACTATTTATATGTGTCTTTTATTGTTGAGTACTTCTCTTCTATAAATTACATTGATAAAATTGAATATATATTATTGATATAATTACTATATCAATAATCATTTCACAATTGGAACATAAAACTTCATATTGATTGTTTTAAAAATCCACTTAAATTAAATAAATTAAAATATACCCGCCTATTATTGTTGGGTACTTCTCTTCTATGAATTACATTGATAAAAATGAATATATATTATTGATATAGCTACTATATCAATAATCATTTGACAATTTAAACATAAAACTTCATATTGATTTTTTTTTAAATCCACTTAAATTAAATAAATTAAGATATACCCGCACAACTCGCGGGTTAGCATCTAGTTAATATAAAGTTACTAAAAACACTAATAGTAGAATATGTGCTAATTTTTTAATTGACTGAAGCATGTACACTCTTTTTACCCCTCTATGATGGACATAAATAAAAAACAATGAATTAATATGAATCTTTCTCCCACGAAAAGTTTATAAAAGTAAAAAATTATAAGTGAGATATTTATAATATTCTAAATATTACTTTTAAAAAATTTACAAAATACACATGAGCACATGAGTTGATTTAAAAGAAAATTAAAAATATATTTAAGCAATAAATTGTCCGAATTGGACACGTATTTAAAAACACATCCTCTTTACTAAATTTAAGAAATAAAATAAATGAAAATTTTTATACCAAAAAATAAGAATGAATTAGTGTAATAATTTTATAAAAGCCTTCTCATCGTGACTATTTTTGTTTGAAAATGTCTTAAATATAAAGTGACTTGAAAGTGATCTACTAAATATTAATTTGCGGACCAAATTTAAATAAATTAATTAATGTTACATTAAAAAATAATTTGACAATTATTTTAAACTAGATGTTAATCCGCACGTTACGCAGTAGAATTTAATATATTAGGGAGTATAAAAATAATAATAATAATAATAATAATAATAATAATAATAATAATAATAATAATAATAATAATAATAGTATGTAATTTAAATGTAATATTATTTTTATTTTTGAGTAGAATATACTAAATAGTTTATGTGTCTAGAGGTAAATAT
>JBBPBP010000002.1:27693455-27723883 GCA_037974735.1 Cicer chorassanicum
AATAATAATAATTAATAAATAATAATACATTAATAAATATTAATAATATATTATTATTTTTATTATAAACGATGATAATTAAAAATAATTAAAAATAAAAAGGTATATCAAAATTTTAAAGAAAATACATTAAAAAAAAGATAAAATGAAACAAAATAAAAAAATACATCAAATTATTGATGTACATCTAAATGACCTTCAGTTCCACATGTAGGATGTTGTCAAATTCGTCTAGCTCTTCATGAAGTAATATATTTATTTCCTTTTATTTAAATTTTTTAAATATTTTGTTTTTTTATACTTGTTATAATTACTTTACTTTGTTTTTAAATATCACTTCTATTGTTATAAAAAATCTAAATAAAAGGGAATTAAAAAGTTAGACGAGTTCGACGACATCCTAGATGGGAATAGGAGGTCATTTAGGTGGACATCAATAATTTAATGTATTTTTTTATTTTGTTTCATTTTATTTGATGTATTTTTTTTTTAATTTATTTTCTTTAAAATTTTAATATAATTTTCTATTTTTAATTATTTTTAATTGTCATCATTTATAATAATTATATTAATATATTATTATTTATTAATGTATTATTATTTATTAATTATTATTATTATTTATTCATTTACTATTATTAATTAATTAATTAATTATTATTATTTATAATTAATTAATAAAAATAATAATCATTATTATTATCATTTATAATTAATTAATAATTATTATTATTATTTATTAATTATTATTATTATTATTTAATTTATTATTATTATTGTTATTATTATTAATGTATTATTATTATTATAATTAATTACAATAATATAAAACCAGAAAACGACAACAAAAAAATCACCCCAGTAGGAGGTTGCACCCTCAGCCAGCGACCTCCCACTGGGCCCAAAATTTGCAGGCCTTCAATTGGTCGCAACCCCCACTGCGACTTTAAATTTGGCCTAAAAAGTAGGGCAGATGGAGAAATTTTGTTCAAAGAAGGGCAATTTGGGAAAAGGCAAAAAAAAAGGGATATTTTAGAGAAAAAAAAGTTTTAATTTGTATTAATATCTTTTACTTTTCTTTTTTCTGTTTTGATTTTTTTTTTTTGGGTCTGCTGCTATACAACGTAGTTTTATATAATATAGTAAATTAATAAATAAATAAAAATATTATATTAATAAATAATAATAATAATTAATAAATAATAATACATTAATTAATAATAATAATAATATATTATTATTAAAAACGATGACAATTAAAAATAATTAAAAATAAAAAACTATATTAAAAGTTTAAAAAAAAATACATAAAAAAATACATCAAATAAAATGAAACAAAATAAAAAAAATACATTAAATTATTGATGTCCACCTAAATGACATTAAGTTCCACATGTAGGTTGTCGTCGAACTCCTCTAGCTCTTCATGAAGTAATATATATATATCCTTTTATTTAAATTTTTTAAATATTTTGTTTCTTTTATACTTGTTATAATTAATTTACTTTGTTTTTTAAATATAATTTCTATTGTTATAAAAAATTTAAATAAATGGGAATAAAAGAGTTAGACGAGTTCGACGACATCCTAGATGTGGAATTGGAGGTCATTTAGGTGGACATCAATAATTTAATGTATTTTTTTATTTTGTTTCGTTTTATTTGATGTATTTTTTTTAAATGTATTTTCTTGAAAATTTTAAAATAATTTTCTATTTTTAATTATTTTTAATTTTCATCATTTATAATAATAATAATAATATTTTATTATTTATAAATGTATTATTATTTATTAATTCTTATTATTATTTATTAATTAATATTATTATTTATTAATTTACTATTATTATTTAATTAATTAATTATTATTATAGTTTTAATGTATTATTATTATTTATTAATTAGTATTTAATTATTATTTATTAATTTTTATAATAATTATTATTATTTGTTAATTTATTATTATTATTATTATTTTTTGTTATTATTATGAATGTATTATTATTATCATAATTATAATTATAATTAATTAAAATAATATAAAATCAGAAAACGACTAAAAAAAAAAATCACCCCAATAGGAGATGACACCCCAGCCAGCGACCTCCCACTGGGCCCAAAATTTGCAGGCCTTCAATTGGTCGCACCCCCTATTGCAACTTCCAATTTGACCCCAAAAGTATGGCAGATTGGGAATTTTTTTTGGCTTAATTGCAGTTTTAGTCCCCCTAGTTATACTGATTCACGAATTGGTCCCCCTATTTTAAAAGTCGACAGTTTTGGTCCCTCCCTATGATTTTTTAGTTAAAAAATATGACGTGAGATGTTTTAAATAACATGACATATGATATGATGATGTAGAGCGATTAACACCCATGAAATTGGAATAAAACGTCGTAAAAACTCAACTTTCAACTTCGAAATCTTTTCGTATTTTTAATTTTATCAATAACATATAAATAATTAATGGATCTAGATGATTTTATATCATATAATTGTATGTCACGTCATTTAAAATATATCAAATCGTCATTTTTTAGTTTAAAAACTGAGAGAGGGACCAAAACTGTCGACTTTTAAAATAAGGGGACCAATTTCATGAATCAGTATAAATAGGGGGACTAAAACTGCAATTAAGCCAACTTTTTTCAAAGTAGAGCAATTTGGGAAAAGGCAAAAAAAAAAAAAAGGAATATTTTAGGAAAAAAGTTTTAATTTGTACTATTATCTTTTACTTTTCTTTTTCTGTTTCGATTCCTTTTTTTGGGTCTGCCGCTATATAATGTAGGCTTGTGAGGTGTGTGAGTGCACTACTTTAGTGATGGTGTGCATAGTCAAAATAAATTAAACAACTCAATAAAATAGTTAAATGAATTCAAATGTAACAATTGTATCCCTTTAACAGTATCCCTCTAAACAGCTGTCACGTCTTCTTTTTACTGTTATATGCATTTTTTTTTTGTTATAAGACTTTTATTTGTGGATTCCCAGACAAGTAGGATTAGACACGTCTTGACTTACCGTGATATATTAATTAATATTAATTAAAAATAATAATAAAACACAAATTTATTTCAATTTAGTCGAACTTAAATCATTTTCTGTTTTGGAACATGGGTATTGTTTTGGATTTTTTTCTAAAATATCGCTTTTTTTTTGTCTTTTCCTAAATTGCCCTATTTTGAAAAAAAAATTCCAATCTACCCTACTTTTTAAGCAAAATTGGAAGTCGCAGTGTTGGGGTGCGACCAGCTGAAGGCCTGCAAATTTTGGACTAGTGGGAGGTCGCTAGCTGGGGGTGCGACCTCCTACTGGAGGTCGCACCCCCAGCCAGCGACCTCCCACTGGACCCAAAATTTGCAGGCCTTCAGCTGGTCGCACCCCCCACTGCGACTTTCAATTTGGCCCAAAAAGTAAGGCAGATTGGAAAATTGTTTTCAAAGTAGGGCAATTTGGGAAAAGGCAAAAAAAAAAGGATATTTTAGGAAAAAAGTCACATGTTTATCATTTAGTTGCATGTACACAAAAATAGCACAACAATTGCAAAAACACATATATTATAATATATTAAAATAGACTCCCACGTAGACATCCTTTAATATTTTGTCATTTCATTCAAATATTGACATCTCAACAAAAATCTCATGTGGCACATCTAAAAGAAGGTACTATTTCATTCTCCCTCTTCCATCCTCCTTGTTATTCCACTTCTAATTTGGTTTAACACACATTTAACTACTATTATTACTATTTAGCATCTAATATTATGTATAACTATTCATTAACTACTATTATTACTATTTAGCATCTAATATTATGTGTCATGAGTTACAAATTAAAGTACAATCAATATTAGTTACAAAACATTCATTGCTCCTACATCATTATTGGTAACAATTTTTCTATGGTTTTAACTCCAATTAATATTGTATTTGTCATTTTAAATGATTCTCAAGAAAAAAAATAAATGACAACAATTTGTAAAAATTATTATGTATCATATATTATTTATGTTTATTTAGAAATTGGAAGAAAATGGTTGTATCATATATTATTTAAATGGTAAATTAAGAAATTATATGTTGTTTTTTTTCACATAGATATTTTATGTTGTCAAATTTTTTAAAAATACTATCTATTTGATGTTTCTAAACATGTTTTACTTTTACTCAACCTACATACACGAGAGTTGTTTGTGAAAATTCACAAGTTAGATTATATAGAAGTCGCATTCGAATAGAATGAAATGAATACCAAATGAAAAAAATCATATATATATTTTTTCGAACAATATTTTGACAATAAATTTAGATGTGTTCTTCCACTTTTTATATTTTATAATAAGAGAGCAACTAAAGTTAAATTAGAATGTTAGTTATAACCATTTTTACTCCAATTAAAATAACACTTATTTTTTCTTGCCATTTTTAATTCTACTTTTCACTTTGTATTCTCTCTCCATTTTGTGTCATCATTTGAATGTCCCAACTTAGATCAATTTCATGCTCAATCATTTTAAAATTATAATTACATGACAACACGGGTAAAAAAAGTATGACTAATCTAATTTTACGGTAGATAATTACATATATTAATATTTATTAAAATACTTTTAAGATTATTAATACTAAATATAATTTATGGACTTTGTTTGTAGGATGATCTTCACTATGGGTTTATTTGAAAATTAATCATTATTTTTGGTTTTATGCATCCTAACCACACATTTGAGAGAATGATTTATTTCTTAGCGGAACATTTGAGAGAATGACGAATGTTTAGCAATTAATATATCTTTAAAATAATGTAATAATTAGAAAGATGTAAATTTTAATAGACTATTGATTAAAATATTAATTTTAATAGATTATTTGATCTATTATACATTTAAAATCACCCAAAATCTAATCCTCTAAAATAGTCACACTAAAAGTATAAGTAATTAGTAATCAAACAAATATGAGGAAAATGGAAAAACAAAATTCAAGTTTCTATAAAATTAGTAATAAAATAATTGTCCATGGTATTCCTAAAAACGCAGTTGTTAACCATAGCACTACAAAGAACCATTCTCATTCTGGCACACAACAAAACATTCAGCCCAAACACATTTATTTAGTTAATTGAGAAATTGGAATTTTTTCATCTTTTTTGCAGTAGGTAAATTAAAAAATGTTCAGCTTGAACACAGAGCTAGAGCAACATAAACAAATCAAACAAATATGTAGCACCATACAATTCAACAATCATGTTTTAGCTTAGAGAGACACCTAAATTTTTGCACTGAATTTTAATTTTAATGTCTAAACTTGTAGTATCTTACCCCCACAGTTTCCTACTTGTTTTGCAGACATAACTTTCACATGGTGTCTGACAGATATCACCTAGTTGAATGTTGTCATTAACAATTTACAAAAGGAAGAATAATTATAGAGGAATTTACTTAATTCAAATATAAGTGACAAGAAAGTAAAATCTTACTAATTATAGAATGGAGTGCTAAACTTATATTCTTAATAAATATTCCCACAAATCAATTATATGCTGAGAAATTCAACATGTGAAATCATATCATAGCTGGTAAAATCATGTGAGCTTAACTATCTATATCTGATATCAATGGTAAAAATTGCAAAAAAATATGATAAAACAACATCAAGAATAGATACGAAACCAATGAATATAAGCCCACATGTATAAAAAGTTTGTCATTAATGATGGAACGAATGGGAGAGAAAGTAAATCAAGCATATTCTTTAAAAGAGAACATGTAAATAGGGTTAAAAATATAGAAAAAATGATAAAATTAAACATTAATATTTCTTTCAATATAAGATTTAAGTTTTAAATTGTTAATATTTGTCTGGAATGTGATTGTCCTTACTATATATGTTTGCCTTCCACTTCTTCTTCTGTAGCTTTTTTAACTTCAACTGCAACTACATTTCTCAACCATATGTATTACTCAACATTTGCCTTCGGATAGAAACAATCATTCAATGAAAGGAAAATTAAAGGTGCCGAATGGATAATTTAAGGCGAGAGAAGAAAAAAGGCCGAATAGATATAATCACCAAAAATTTAGAAAATAAACAAATTACAAAATAAAAAAATTAACAAATAATAATGACATGGTTTCTACTAATAGAAAGATTATATTAGATTAGTTTAAACACTCTCATCAGGTGAGAAATATGTCACACTTGTCATTTTATAAATCTTGTTTTATTCTAATGTATGTATAGATTGCACGAAAATGAGAAACAACGCATCATCTTCTTTGAGTACGAATATAGGGTAAAAGGCCAAGGAAGATCCATCCACCTTTATTATATATGAAATGTAAATTGAAATAAATCCTATTAAACCAAACAATCCTATATCGTTCCCCTTTTTTATTTTCCAATCTTAATCTCCTCAAATATATGGAATCATCACATATACGTATGCATGTTTTATAATTACTCATTTCAACAAATCAAATAAATCAATCAATTATTTTGCACATCGTACACCATAGATAACATTTCATAATCGATCGGAGTAGTGTGTGAAACGATGAACTCGCCGTCGTCATCATCGTCATCCTCGACAATAGGAGATGCAAACAAGTTAGCGGTAAGGTCCTCAATTGTGGAGTCAATAAGGGGATGCGGCATCTCTGGTCAGCGGGTCGATAAGGAGGAGCTCCGGCGGAACCTCACAATGCCGCAGTACTTACGATTTGCAATGCGCGATTCAATCAATCTGCAGGATGCCACTGTTGGCGAGAGACGTTGCATTCGTGATGGAGAAGACGATAATTCTGTTGTTCCTCTTACGCCAATTATTGTTTTCATTAATCCTCGCAGTGGCGGCCGCCATGGCCCTGTTCTCAAGGAGAGGCTCCAGGATCTCATGAGTGAGGAACAGGTCACCTGTTAATTTTTTTTTTCTTCGTAATGAAATTAGTTATACAATAAATACTTATTTGTTTGTTGCTTTGATTCTGCATCTATTTTTATGATTCAAATTATTAAGTTCTTTTAATTATCTTTACTCTCCTCCTTTTTGTACTTCTATGGACGTAAATACAACTTTACTCCATATTCGTTAAACACTATCTTTACAGGCTTTGCTTTTCTAGTGTGAACTCTCTCTTAACCTCTGAAAGTAAGGCTTAACATGATTAACTATTCAATTATTACATCTAATACTAATATTTAGTTATCAATAACGGTTGAGAATTGAGATTAATTACTTTATAGGAGCTAAATAAAAATATATATAATTTTATTCTTGACCATCCATAGTTTGATTTAATGACAATCATCTACTCCTCTCACTTGATAAATCGTGTTTTGTTGTCTTTGATACTTATTGATGTTGTTATTATTATTTTTTTTAATATTATTTTTATGCGTATATTCATGTTATAAATTGATTTGAACTTTCTGTGCAGGTTTTTGATCTAGTAGATGTGAATCCTTATGAATTTTTCCAGTATGGGTTAGGTTGCTTGGAGAAATTAGCTGGTCATGGTGATACTTGTGCCAAAGAAACACGTGAAAGATTAAGGATAATGGTATGTTCACCATGTTGATCATGGAGACAGTAGAACATATATTTTACTTCACATGCAAGTCGAAGTATATATTAAGAAAAAGACATAGGAACTTATAATCCAAAGGATTATTTGTATTTGTTGTTTCCATAATCCAACCCCCAAATTCATTCCTAAAAGTCTAGGGACATAATTTTTTTCTTCTTTTAACAACACAAAAAAATGTATAAAAATAGCAATACAAAGAATGTTCCAACTCATATACAAGACACCCTCGCAAAGTGCGGAAGAGTTAGATTCATAAGGAGATCCTAAACATTGAAACCTCATCCCAAAAGTCGGCACCAAAGATAAAAGGAATATAACTACAAAAACTAAGGATTAATGATGGTTGGCTAAACTAAGGATCTGGCAAAGTTCTTGATAGAGAAATTGTAGATAGTGCTATTTTTGATAATGATGGTTGGCTTTATAGGTTGCTGGAGGTGATGGTTCAGTTGGCTGGGTATTAGGATGTCTGACACAACTTCACATACAAGGTCGGGAACCAGTTCCACCAGTAGGAATCATACCACTTGGTACAGGCAATGACCTGTCTAGGTGTTTTTGTTGGGTAAGAATTCACAAGCCTAAAACTGTTTTTAGTGAATGTTGTCCACTATGCTAAATTTTCCTATTGATATTTTATCATAAGGGTGGTTCATTTCCATTTTCGTGGAAAGCGGCTATTAAGAGAACTCTTCACAAGGCTAGTATTGGTCCAATTCGTCGTTTGGATAGGTATATATTATCTTATAATTTTTCTTCTTCAAGTGTAGTAGTAGACTTCTGCAATTTAGTGTCTCTGCAATACATTTTTAAAACATTATCAGAGTGCAATGTTTATTTGACAAAGGACTGTAAATAGCTATGCCACAAATGGCAAAAATAGTTTGTTGTTCTGTATCTAGTTTTAATTCCTATTTAATTTTATAATCTTGTCATTCTGTTATATATAGACATTGAATTAACTTGAGTATTATGTTGCTGAGTTTTGTTGGATAAAAACGAACATCCCTAGCTGCCATTTATTTCTTCAATATTATGATAAAGCTTCTTCTTATAAGATCATTTTTTTTTTCTATTCTAGCAAAGGAAGTATTCAATCGATTTCAATACACAAAGAAATTTATATTCTTAACTAATACAACTTTTGTGTTTTCTTATTGGTTTAAAAAGATTATTAATGTATCTCATAATTTTCCAATTTAATAATCGTAACTTTTATAAATGGATTACGACAAGATATACTTGCACAACGCTCCTCAGTTCAAATCTATTGCATATCGGATCTGATGATATCAAATTAAACTAATTTCAAAATATAATTTCAGATATTGATAATTCATTTCTGGTTTAAATGAGTTTGGTTTTCTATATTACATGTCTTATGGTAATTTCATGACGTCTATAAATATGTGTATTTTCACTTTAGGTGCTTATATAGTGCGATTCAGTTATGTATGCCATAATATACCCCTAATGTTATAAAAATAGGTATAAATTTCAGTGCAACCACTTCATAAATTCCATGCATCAAAACAATTTCCTGTTATTGGTTATAATTTTCGTAATTGACACACAATTTCAACAACCCTTTAAAACATTGGTTGTAATTTATGAAACAATTCAGTATAACATTTATGCTGCAAATCTTTTATGCAGTTGGCGAGTTTCACTTTGTATGCCAGAGGGAACAATAGTGGAACCACCTTATTCTCTAAAGCAGACAGAAGAGTTCATTCTTGATGAGGTTGCCATCTAATTTCTTATGCCATGCATGTATTACTTTCAGTAACTATAATATTAAGTAGATGAGTTTCGTTGTAATTAATTAGGTCATAATGTAATTGTTTCCATGAGCATATGAATTTGGCAATGCACAC
This sequence comes from Cicer chorassanicum, assembly GCA_037974735.1. NCBI lineage: Eukaryota > Viridiplantae > Streptophyta > Magnoliopsida > Fabales > Fabaceae > Cicer > Cicer chorassanicum. Next base: position 27,702,923 of record JBBPBP010000002.1, read on the forward strand.
CGCGCACTAGTGAATGCACACCTCATTTGTCATCTAACTTTTTTCTAATTTCTATAGAAATATAATATGCAATCCTCTCAATACGCAAATGAAAGACACTGGGCATTTTACCACTCTAAGCTTTTCGAGGAGTCATCGTAGGCAATAAGTTGGACAAGTAAATTGCACTAGGGATGGCTTCAGCCAACATTTCTTAGATATGCTTCTTGCAATATTGTGCATAGATTTGTTTTAATATTTTACTTTTACAACTCCATTTGGTTGTAGAGACTAGACATTATGGAACTAGTACTATCTTTCCATTAATGAGTTGCATTGTCATTTTTCAAACTGTGTTTACAAAAATAACCATTCAAAATATTCTTAAAAAATAAGTGATATATTTAGAAAGACTAGATACATCAATTATTAAATTTATTTCACAAGTGATTATACAATTTTTTTATTGTCGATGCAGAATGTCGAGTGTTTTCGTATTTGTTAGGACCTCAAGTCGACCATGTAGGCATTTGTTAGAGAAAATTAGAAAACGAAATAAAGGGAATGCTGATGTGGTAGGGGTGACGAAAGTTTGATACCCATCTTAGAGGAGTCAGTTATATATAGACTGAACAGAGAGAAAAGGGTTATCATTCATCATATTTTCTATTACAATCTTAGTAGGTTTTGACAGAGAAATACTTTTCTGTTACAATCTTAGTAGGTATTGACAGAGAAATACACTTCTTTGAATGAGCAAGGCTTAGTGGGTAATTAGGGATCTTCTTTCCTACTGCATTGTCCATTTTCATAACCAGTAATATATAACAATTATAGTACTTGTGCATTATAAATTATTTTTCTATATTTTGTGCATTATTGCTATTTGGATATGCAACAGTATCGATGTTTTTGACATTCAAATTTTCTTTACTTTATATAGTTTTGTAGAAGATTACATGAGCTTCCTTGTGTTTGCAGGTCCTAGAAGTTGAGGGAGAACTGCCTGATAAAGTTATATGTTATGAAGGCGTGTTCTACAATTACTTTAGCATAGGTACTTACTTCAACTCTCTATATTGGTAGTGTCATATATTGCTTGAGTGTTGTTATAGATTCATATTATGGTTATTTAAGAAAGTAAATTTGGAATACTTGTGCATGTTATCTATATTTTGCATTTACAAAAGTTTCCTTTTAAGCCTATATATATTTGTCAAAAGAAATAGCTTTCAAAAACATAAGCATATTTTTTTCCTCCTATTGGGGTACTTCACTAAAATAAATAGTAACTCCTTTACTGTTAAAATTTCATCTTTCTTTTCCCTAAATATGTTTGCACGTCAATACTTATATAGAGAAACTAACAATATTATGGACAAACATAGAATAATGTTAAAAAAATACTTAGTATTTTCTAGGTTTGTGGCTGTACATCTTCATCAACATTATGTTAGACTCATTATTAGTAAGCATATAATAGAAGAACTACGAGGATTTTACCTGTTTCTTAATAACATTAGAAGTGATGACAATTATGTTTATGTAATTAGAATAAATTATAAATTTTTTGGAAAAGAGAGGGTAGGGAATCATTTGGGATCCAATATTGATTAGGAGAGACAAAGACTATTTAATTTCATGGAGAAAACGCTTGTATTTATCCTAGATTTTCCTTTTATTTATCTCTCAAAATTATGAAATCCAGATTCCCTATGAAATTAAATTATGGCTACCGTTACTAGAATTATTCAATAAAATTCAATATTCAATTCAGTTTGCTAGTTTGATAACTAGTTTCTATCAACCGGTTCTAAATTGATATTTGAAAATTCTTAGTTTTAACATGAAGAACATAGACTAGAAGGCAGTAATGCAAATTAAATGCAAATTATGCATTGCATATCATCATAATGGTTAAATAAGTTTTTAGTCCTTATAAAACTTTAAAAAAATTCTTTTAGTCTCTATAAAACTTCAAAATTTTATTTTTAGTCCCTATAAAAAAATTCTCAAAATTTTAGTTTCTAAAAAATTTTCTATTTACTTTTAGTCTCTACCTCAAAAAGTTAAAAGCGAATAAATTTGTTTAGAGACTAAATTTAAAAAGTCATAATTTTATAAGAACTAAAAAGACTAAATTATAAATCATGTGGATCATCTAGGACAAATAGGGGATAGGAACATTATATGCATATGGCTGGACTAATCGTGTAGAACAATATTTGAATTGAAGGAAACAATTATGATTTCTATGAAAAATAAGGAATTGACATGGCATCAACCGTGAGAATTTAGTTCAAATAAATTTCACTTGGACTAATTTCAAGGCTGTTGTGAAAAGTATACATTAGGAACCTAAGAATTAGATTCCATTGAATTAGTAACTTGGAAAGAGAATATATCCTTCAAATGCTTCCCCTTCACAATAGAGTCACTACTATATTAAACAAACTTTACAATATTCAAAGATGTCCTATTATATTTTGTAACTCCCTATTTATATACAATAGTCATATCTATCTTATTAACTAAGTAACCATAACTATCTTACTTACTCTAATCACAACCAATCTATATCCTAACAATACACTCTCCAGATTGTCATCTACATCTATTCTTCGCATAGGTGTAATACTCTATAACATGTATTGACTTCACTTTACCTTTAAGCATATTCCTTAAAATTGAAGCATCGGTACCCACCTCAAGCATGGTCGCATTTAGATTATTGCAACATGTATTCAACAAAAAAATAGGAGTAATTGTTGGTCCCTTTATGCAGTATACTCTTATATTGTTTGTTGCCACGTAGATCCCACAAATGCAATGAGTAGTGCTAGAAAATTATTTGAACGACAACTATACATAACCCATATACATGGGGACTCGTATGATTGCAATTGTGTTGGACTTAGACCAAATTACAATAATATCGATTTAATTCCCTAGAGAAATAAGTATTCCCATTGTATTAATAGCATTTGCCCCTTTTCATTCAAATGTGAGGCAACGCATTTAAGTGATGGTCCGTCAACCTTTTGCCATCACCTCTTTGTTGAGTTTTCCATTATATTTTATATTTGTTAGAAAATTAGAAAATATCTTATAATATTTATTATATTATATTAGAGTGTCTTGAGTTATTTTCTATGATTAATTTATAATAATAGAGATATCTTATAATATATGTCATTATTATTTTTATGATTTGTTCCTAATTTAGGATTAAGTCTATATTTCTCTATAAATAAAGATTAGTATTGAGTCTTTTGTAATCAAATTAACATAATATTCAAACCCTTATTATTTTCTCTCATCCTTTCTCTAAAATCCTAGAACTTCAACAATATTGAATTTGAGTATGGCGGTTTTGGTGGAAGTTGTTGGATCGGCTTCGACTGTTGCCTCACTATGCAAACAATGATGCTACCACTTTCCTATAATCCCCATTTGTTTTTAAATTCGACCATCAAAGAATAGAACAATGTTGCACCCTTATTGCTTCTTCCATCAAAGTCGCGATGGTCTTTGTGTTTTTACTACTATCTGGTGAATCTAAGTGTGGCATCAGGATTGATATCTCTCGAGGACAATAACTCGGATTTCAATGTTGGGTTATCTGGCTTGCATGAAACCCATACCTACAACATGGTGGAAATATCTTGTCCTCACATTTCCATTGTGCCTCATACCAAACCCTTATTTTCTTATATTTTAGCCCTTATAATCGATGATCTAACCCCTTTATGGTTGATCTTGAACCTAGAGTTTTTAATGGCAGTGGTGGATTATTCATGCTTCCCACTGTTAACAATGATAACACATAGAAGGGAATAAGATGAAGAGCGGAGGAAGACAAAGAACTACTAGGGTTTCATAAACCAAAATGAACAACAACATTAATGTGGGTTACAATAAATATATATACAAGAGAATAGAAAAGTCTAAAATACCCTTACTACTAATATAGAATAATATTATCTAATATCTCCCCTCAAACTCACGATGCATTAACATGAAACATCGAGAGTTTGTCAACCAAAAAACTAAAACGTTTAATGGAAGGCATCTTTGTGAATAAATCAACAATCTGTAAGGAAGAGGAGACAGATGGTAGAGTAATGGTTCCATGTTGAAGATGATGACGAGTAAGATGACAATCAATCTCAATGTGCTCGGTTCGTTCATGAAAGATCGAGTTATGAGTAATTTGAATAGCACTCTTGTTATCGTAGTGCATCAGAGTTGGCCTAGAAAAAGGGATACCTATATTAGATAGAAGTCAACGCAACCAAATTATTTCAGCAGTAATGGATGTCATAGCACGATACTCAGCTTCTGTAGAAGAGCGACATACAATGTCTTATTTCTTACTTTTCCAAGAAATAAGAGAGTCTTCAAGAAAGATATAGAATCCTGTGGTGGACTTATGATTTCTGGTGTCACCAGCCCAATCAGCATCATAATAAGCACATAACTCCAATGAGGATGACGACAGAAAGAGAAGACTCTGAAATTGAGTTCCTCGTAGATAACGAAGAATACGAAGAACAGTTGCCCAATGTACTGTAGTGGGAGAGATAACAAACTGTCTGACAATATGAACAACATAAGCAATATCACGTCTGGTAATCGTAAGATACACCAAGTTGCCAACTAAAGTAGAGTACAAAGTGGGATTTGGTAAAGGAACACCATCCGAGGGAGCATATTTCACACTCAACTCAAGAGGAGTATCTGTTGCTCTAGTATCAAGCGAAGAGTTCCCAAGTCCTTCATCTCAAACTACTTGGCTAACTGCAATTTCAACTCATTGATTCCACTAACATCATCACTTTTAATAATCATATCATCAACATACAAAGAAATTATAATGCGACCATAAGTGGTAGACCTTATAAACAATGCAGAATCATGTTCACTAGAGCGAAAACCAAGATAAGTGATCACAATAGAGAATTTCTTAAACCAAGCTCGAAGAGCTTGTTTAAGACCATAAAGAGCCTTTTTTTTAACTTACTTCCTAATGATTATGAGAAACTCCTTGTGTAGGGACCATATAGACTTCTTCATGAAGCTCACCATTTAAAAACACATTTTTTACATCCATTTGGGAAATATGCCATTGACGAATAGATGCAACTGCAACAAGAGTACGAATAATGGTCATCTTGGCTACAAGAGCAGAAGTTTCTTCATAATCCATACCATATTGTTGAGAGAATCCATCAGCAACAAGATGTGCTTTATAGTGCTCAACTGACCCATCAGAGTTAGTTTTGATCTTGTATACCCAACGAGAGCCAATAGCACGCTTTCCAGGAGGAAGGGCTACTAATTCCCAAGTATCTGTTTTGTGCAATGCAGAAAGTTCTTCTGCCATAGCCTGCTGCCAAAGAGGATCAAGAATAGCCTCTTCATATGAAGGGGCTCAGACAAACTGTGAATAGAGGTTAAGAAAGAAGCAAACGAAGCTAAATAAGTGGAATAGACAAAATCAGGTAACTGAGTACACTTACGGTGACGAGAGGGGTAACGAGGAGGCGGAGACAGAGGATCAACAATCGTAGGAGGTGGTTGGACAGCCGGGGGGACAAGAGGGATGTCATCATGTGGAGTATTTGTCTTACAATTCTCAACATTACAATCACTAGAAACATTATCATTAGGACCAAATAGATCAATATGGGTTAGTTTTGAACTATTAATAATTTGAGAATTAGAGGAAACAGAGTAAAAAGGGATGTGCTCAAGAAAAACAATATTATGAGAAACATATAGTTTTCTTGCATGAGAATCATAACGACGATAACCCTTTTGACCATCCTTATAACCAAGAAAAACACACATGGCAGACCAAGAAGACCACTTGTTGCGCTCTACTTGTGGACGAAGAACAAAACAAGTAGAACCAAAGACTTTCGGAGAATAGTAATCAGGGATAGAAGCATACAATTTTTCAAATGGAGACAAACCTGATATGACAAAAGATTGAGTTCTATTAATAGCATGAACAATAGTAAGAACTGTTTCCCCCTAAAACTCACTGGGAACCGAAGCAAACAACCAAAGGGAACGAGCAATCTCAATAATATGACGATGTTTCCTTCCAGCAACTCCATTTTGTTGAGGAGTATTAGTGCAAGATGTCTGGTGAAGGGTGCCACCATAAACAAGTAATTCAGAGAATTTATTAGTGCTATATTCACCACCGAAACCACAACAAAAACACTTTATAAAAACATTATGTTGAGTCTTGACCATGACACGAAACATATGATAAATGTCGAAAAATTCCGACCTATTTTTCATAAGATAAACCCAACAATAACAAGTGTAATCTTCAATAAACGAAACACAATATCTAGATCCACCTTTAGTGAGAACCCGTGATGGACCCCAAGCATCAAAGTGAACTAAATCAAAAGGCGCATATGAAACTGAAACACTTTTACTAAATGGTAAAGCTAGAAATTTAGCAAGTTTACAACCACAACAATCTGAAATATCACTGGTTAGTAACTTTCATAAAGCTCCAGTAGAAGCCAAATATTTTAATCTAGAAACAGAAACATGTCCAAGGCGTGAATGTCATAAATAAAAACTAGAAGACGAAGAATTCAAGCGAAAACTAGATAATAAGTCAGTAGTCATAACCGACATAGACGAGGCATGATATACAGACACAAAATATTTATCATCATATGTCATATGGTGAGGTGCTCCAGAATCAAGAATCCATATGGAAGGAGATATACCTGACATACTATAGGAGTTCAAACCTTTAGAAGATGTGGCAGACATGGATTGTGATTGAGTGGTAAGAAGTTTTTGAAGCTGTTCTGCAATATCAGATACTTGGGAAGCAGTCTCAGATGAGTATACATAACCAAAACTATAGCCAATGGTAGGAGGAGCAGAAGCAACAACATTGGACAATGGCCCCCTAAAATTCTTCTTATGTGCTCTCCCCAATTTCGGACAATGTGCTTTCCAATAACCTTTTTCTTTGCAAAATGCACATTCATCATTGCCAAGCCCAACCCTCTCTTGAGATTTTCCTTTTTGAACAAGAGAAGCAAAAATAGATGGAGGAGTTGAGAGAATTCCCTTATCTAACACACCAGAATGAGTCTTAAGTTTCATTTCTTCTATCAACAATTCACTAATTATTGATTCAACATTAGGAAGAGGGGAAAGATGCAAAATATCCCCACAAAGGCCTTCAAATTCATCATGAAGAGCCATCAGAAACCAAACCAGACGTTGCTCTTCTCTTTAATCAATGTACGCTTTGAAAACTTATAACTCAGTTGATTCCATAAGAGCCAATTGACCCCACAAATTAGTCATTGCTGAATAGAATTCATGAATGGTCATATTGTTCTGCTTAAGGGCAATAATATCACTTTCCAACTGATAACATTTTTCAAAGTTAGACTGAACATATAAACGTTTCAAGTGATCTCAAATCTCTTTAGCAGTATCATATTTTGCTAGTTGCACTCCTATAAACAACTTAACAGAATTATTAATCCAAGTAATAATTTTTGAATTACTAACATTCCATGTTTTCAAATCTTTTGCATATTTAGCATCATCCCTTTTATCTGTAGGCTTAACAGAAGTTCCATCAACATAACCCCACATATCTTTTCCAATCTAATTTTTTTTCACCACATAACTCCAATAAGAGTAATTTTTTTCCATTAAGGTGAACACTAACAACTTGAAGAGAATCATCCTTAGCACTAGCCATAACAAATAATGGCAGGAAAATAAATTAGGCATAACCTGTCAATAGCAGAGCCAACAAGGAATAAAAAAAATCGTGTCGGAAACAGAAGAGCAGAAACACGCCAAAAACAAAAAAAGGAGAATCGCGTCGGAGACAGAAGAGTAGAATCGCGTCGAAAACGGAGAGGCACAATCGCGCTAGAAACGGAGGAAGCAAATCGGTAACAGCCGCAAAACGGGTCCCACAATTTTTTTCACTTTTAGTAGATCGCAAAATCAACCAAAGCTCTTTGATACTATGTTAACAATGATAACACATAGAAGGGAGGAAGATGATAAGAGGAGGAAGACAAAGAAGCACTAGAGTTTCATAAACCAAAATGAACAACAACATTAATGTGAGTTACAATAAGTATATATAAAAGAGAATAGAAAAGTCTAAAATACCTTTACTACTAATATATAATAATATTATCTAATACCCACGACTTGTTTCCCTTTACCATGAACATGGCATTGTAAGACAACCCAATACTTCCTCCTCAATTCTTTTATCGGATTTTCCATAGCTATTTTGTGAATACCTCCATCTGTTGCTTCTTTATTGTGAACACTTGTTCTTCGTTGTGTTGATTATTGTTTGGTGGTTTTTCTTTCTCCTCTTCTTGGTCGTTGTAAAAATATAATTTGAAACTTTCTTGTTTAACTTTGTCTTTGCCCTTTCTTTATTACCATTTTCATCTTTTTCACTACTGCATAAATTTTTTTAATCCATGCGGACAAATTTGTTTATACTTTATATAAAAGAGTGAGACCAAATACGCAAGCAACTAGTTAGTTTCCCAAGCTCGTTATAATGGGTGTGTCCAACTCTGTTATAAGGCAGTTTAGAGAGAGTAATGGGTTCATTCACGTTATTGGATTAGGTTGGTTATGAGATTATTCTCTACAATATTCATCTCTGTACAAGCATCACTTATCTTGTCTTAATTTGATTCCATAATAGGATTTTTTTTTGAATATCTTTTTTTTTTTAACTAAATTGTCCTATTCCCAAAAATTATTTACCAGACTGCCGTACTTTTTGGGGACAGTAGGAGTTAGCAGGCTAGGGGTGCGACCAGCTGAAGAGGGAATTTTTGAGGCCCAACTAGAGGTTGCTGGCTAGCGGGTGGGCATTTTTTTTTGTCGTTTTGTGCATTTTAAATGATTTTAATTAATTAATTAATTAATTAATAATAATACATTAATAAATAATAATAATTAATTAATTATAAATAATAATAATAATATTAATAATAACAATAGTTGTAACAAATAATACATTAGTAATAAAAATAATAAATAATAATAATAATAATAATTATTATTAATATTATTAACTATAAATAATAATAATAATAGTTGTAATAAATAATACATTAATAATAAAAACAATAAATAATAATAAATAATATATAATAATAATATTAATAATAATAATAATAATTAATTATTATTATTATTATTATTAAAAATGATGATAATTAAAAATAATTGAAAATTATATTAAAATTTTAAAGAAAATACATTAAAAAAGAAAAAAAATACATCAAATAAAATGAAACAAAATACAAAATGTATTATTTATTTTCTTTTTCTTTTTTAATGTATTTTCTTTAAAATTTTAATATAATTTTCTATTTTTAATTATTTTTAATTATTATAATTTTTAATAATAATAATTAATTATTATTATTATTATTATTATTTATTATTTTTATTATTAATGTATCATTTATTACAACTATTATTATGATTATTTATTTTTATAATTAATGTATTATTTTTTATAACTTTTATTATTATTATTATTATTTATTAATGCATTATTATTATTATTATTATAATTAATTAATTATTTAAAATCATTTAAAATGCAAAAAACGACAAAAAAAATGCACACCCTTAGTAGGAGGTCGCACCCCTTGCCAGCGACCTTCAGTTGGGCCTAAAAAATTTCCTCTTCAGTTGGTCGCACCCCCAGCCTACGAACTCCCACTGGGCCTAAAAAGTAGAGCAATCTGATAAATAATTTTGGACTTAGGGCAATTCGGTTAAAAAAAAAAGGATATTCATAAAAAAAAATCCTCGATAATACACATATAGTATTTTTTTTAGTATACTTTCAATTCATTGTTTCCTATTTCATTCTTAATTTTGTTACTACTCTTTTTCTATTTTTTTATCATTAGTCTGACCTTCCAAGTGTTTGAGGGGGAGCCATCATAACCTAAGTTGTATGTAAGTAAATTAACACAAGATCTATACAATTTGTTTTTTTTTAACTTATTTAATTGTCAATTTTATGAATTGAGTTCGGGGAGGATGATTGGCAGTGCTAAAGAAGTTGATAGTCTCTATCTCTTTGATGAAGAGGTTGACCTTAAGGAGAAATTCTAGAGTAACTATCTCAATTCAACTTTGGTTCATAAAGATGAAGAAAAAATGTAATGGCATTATAGGCTAGGATACCCAAATTTTCTATATTTAAAACATTTATTTCTTGAATATTTTAAGAATAAAAATCCAAACCATATTTTTTGTGAAATATGTCAATTGGAAAACCATAGTAGTTCCTCCTATTTTCCTAAGACTAATAAACCATCAAGTTCATTCACTTTAATTATTGATGATGTCTAGGGACCTTGTAAGGATCCTAAACCAAATGAAAAAAAAGATGGTTTTATCACTTTCATAGATGATCACCCTTGAATAATTTTGGATTAATAAAGGAAGATGATGTTCAATATTTTCAAACTGCAAATCTACAATTTTTGAATAGTTTCGATAAACTTGAAATTAAGGAAAGTAATGAAACATAGTTTTTGGGTGAATCAAGCCAAGAAAACCATGGACATGATATTAAAAAAAATATCTTTAGAGAATCAAAAGCTAAAAATGAGACAATTGAGATCGGTAGCAAATGTATCAATCCCTTTAAAAGTGTTTATGTAAGGAAAAAAGGACCTTTGAGAAGAGAACTTATCAATGCCAAATATCCGAAGATCTAGCAAATCTCTATAATTTTGTGGTACCCTTTCAAAATTTAAAAAATTCTAATCACATTAATCTTGTATTTTAGGAATGAATCAAATCACTCTGATTTTGATTGTTTATTGAATTAAGCATTTATAAAAGAATCTAGCAATTTTGTGATTGTCCATTTTGTCCTTTTACCATAGCGGATTTTCGACTACACTTGTTATAGATATCATGTGGATAGTCATTATATCAAGCCAATTACATGATTTATATAGAGAATTAGAAAATAACAAACTACTGAAAACTATTATGCTTTGTATATAACATTATCCCAAATTAATTTCACCTTGTTTTATATTAATAAAAAAATTAGTGAACAACTAATGGAAATTATGTTCCAATAATTAAATTTGGGTATTCTTCCAAAAAAAAACTCATGAATGTTTTAACACGCGTGTTAATATGGGATGGAAACATTCCTATGATATCTTTTCTAAAACATTAATTTGTATATTTGAGAATTTTAGAGTTTAAGATATTTGTAGGAATGGATGCCCAAGTGGCTTATGGCTTTCATCATCTACGTAATGAGAAACCTTACCTTGCCCAAGGACCAATAGCAAATAAGGTATTGACTATTAAACCTATTGAGATGTTAATTGCATATTATATATACTAAGTTCCTTCCTACTTGGTTACTTTTGTTGAAAGATAACATATATACATATTACATAATTAATATACATGAATTTCTTAGTTTAGGATTTATGTTCTAGAATTGGTGCCCTAATCCATTCGCTAATTTGCAAAAAATATAAATAGCATAAATATCTAATGGTTTGAAGTACTCTCTTTACTCTTCATTAAAGTAGGGATATGAATATTGTCATCACGATTATTTGTTAAGTTTGTTTATATATTTTCGAACACTCGCAAGTAGGAATAGGAATAGGCTTACGGTCTAGTCTATTCTACGTCAAACTCAAGTCCAATCAGGGGTTTACGGTCTAGTATATTCTACGTCATACTAACATAGGCTTACGGTCTAGTACGTTAAACTCAAGTCCAATCAGACTTTTCTTTTAAATAGACAAGACCAAAGTTTCTAAAAAAGCCTATTAACTTAAAAAGATTAAACTATATGTCACATAATAAACATTTTAGGACGATCTATTTAAATAAATATAAATTATTTTTTTACTACTATAATTATTATATTAAATTTTGGTTTTTTTTATTATATATTCAACTTTTAGTAATTTAAGCATATTAACTTTCTTTAGTTATTGACATATTTAAATGTATTATTATAAAATAGAATTGAAGTAGGATGTGTTTGAAGTCATATCCTCCAAAATGTCATGTTAAATATCAAAATAGGACTTAATTTTATTTACATATTAACTCGTTAATTTATTTAAATATATATTTGATTATTTATTTAAAAATGTTAAAATCAAATAGGCATAAGCTAACATGTCATACCAGACTTCTTCAAGACCAAACTCATACATAAAAAGTAAGTCTATCATAGACCACGAATCAGATTTAGGCATTGAATTTTTTGACAGGTCAGACTCAGGCTTAGCAAAATCTAACTCGATCCAATCTATTTCCACCCTTATACTCACAAGGAATAAAATAATCTAAAAATTATATTGAGAGGTTAATAACTGTTGAAGTTGACATATGATTGAAGAGAATAGCATTGTTCCATTGCTTTTCTCAATTGGCTTATTTCTTGTTGGCATATCTTGACCTCTTCAATATATTTCTTTATCTTTATAGGTTTCTTTTTTCTCTCAATTTTTTTCATTTTCTCCGGAAGCATCTTTTTGTCTACTCTTGATATTTAGAGTACGTTTGTTATAATTTTTTGGTAAATAATCATTTTTTAAAAATAAAAAAATTTACATTTTAAATTTTTTTATCTATTTGTTACAGTTTTAGAAGAAAAAAAATGAAAATTTGACAAATAATTTAAAATTTTATTAAATTAGAAGCTCTTTTAAGAAGTTTCTAAAAAAATCGTTCTTTATAACTAATTATTGAAAAAAATATGATATTCATTGCGACAAAAAAACATTAAACAACTTCTACTTTAATCAAAATCTTAAAAATGTCATGTGTAAATTATTGAGTAACGATATATCCTTATCAAGTAACAAAATCATTTTACATAATCCCGATGGGTTTTACTTTTTTTTTAGCCGTTGTCTCTCCATTCATCAAATCTAACAAAACCAATTTTTTTTTTAACTTTAAACATTTCCATGCTGTATGCATCTTTAATCACAATTATTTTTCACTTCAAAATTTTTTTTACAGCCGTTCTCTATCAACCAAGTTTAAATTTTAAAACATCAAAAATCAAATTCATGAGAGGCTTTCAATTGTATTATTAGTTTCCTTTTATGGAGAATAGTTGTTGTTCATAAAACTATGATATTGCAACAAACTAGCGAGTAACTTAGCTCACCTAAAAATTAAAGACATTGTCCAACAAGTTCAGTACTGCCTCGGTGTCATTATTAGTGTCGTTTGAGGTCAAACACAAGAAGTAAGTAGTTATGGTTTCTTTTGTAGTAAAATAATGCATTGAGACTAAACACTATTATTAAAGAGTAAAACATCATATTGATTGTGAAAGAGGAACATGATGAAATTAGCGTCTTAGAGTCTCAAAATACACGATCCTTTAAAGAATTGATGTAATAATCACAATAACCACAAATATTTAAATTGCTTCTTTATGTATTTTAATACTCAACCTTAATTTCATGGTACTTAAATTTACGAAATATTCATATTGTTAGTTTTCTTAAGGAAGCATGCTTTATTTGTATTCATATACATATCTATTTACATCTATGTTTACAGGCAACAACTACTATCTTTTTGTGCAACATAATAATGATTTATAAATTTTAGTTTTGTCAATAATAGTGATCAATTAGTTTTTCATTTTGTTGTAGATTATATACTCTGGATATACTTGCACTCAGGGTTGGTTCTTCACACCTTGCACAAATGATCCAGGCTTAAGGTATGAAACATCTCAACTAAAGCAATTCATCTTTATGATAAATTAGTAAAAACAAAAATTTCTTGCATGTTTCATTGCCTTTTGATTTTTCCTATAAATGTCAGGACTCTTGTAAGTATTTGAGTGAGTAAACCACCGAATTCATATCCAACTTTGTAACGCCCCTCTCAGATCAGTCCTTGAGATTTCAAATATGTGCCTAACTCTATCAAATGTTACTCAAAGTCATCCTTCTATTAAATTTCAAATACATAAATTGTCAATTTAGTCGTTAATTGTAAACATTTACCATCAATTAGGTATTTATATTTAACGACTTGTTATCAATTTGGTCCCTAAGTGAAACAGTACACAACAAGAGAAGGGTCAAGGATAAGTAACTCGGACACAATTTCGAAATTATGAATGATCTCCCATTGAAGCTAGTGGCGCGAGTGAAGGACACATGTTCACGAAATGTGACATCCATAGAAATAATGTACCAACGACTGGAAAGATGTTAAGATTTGTATTTAATATTACCTAGTACATAATATGAAACCTGATTAATCAAATAGGCAGGCGTCAGAACTGCTTCCCCAATATTTTGGGACAGGCATTTGAAAGAGAATTGCTTGAACAACTTCAACTAGATAACGATTTTTCCTAATTGCAATGCGACTTTGTTACTGGGTATCAACACATGTGAATTCAAAAACAATTTTGTGCTTAATATCAACAGTGAACACTTGTCAACCATACTCTTTTCCATTATTAGAAAGCAATCGTTTGAAGCCTTTTCCACATTGTTTAGCAAACATATACATGTCACACCTAGTACCGTAGTGAATTAGGCTATGGAAGGCAGCGCATGGAGGTCCCACACCGAAAACGTTGGAGACCATATCAGCCAAAGCCACCTAACCCTTGGTAGGTCCTATCACAATTCTCCTCTTACTATAAATGTTCATTTAGGTCATCTAAGTGTTTTCAAACTTCATTAGTCATTAACTAATCTTTTCATTTTATCCAGTTTACATTATGAGTTGAATCAATTAAGGAAATACACTCATAATAATTTCATAGATTTAGCAAATTAACAAGGGTTGTCCCCTTAGTTCACTAAAATGTTAGGCGTCCTTCTCATACTATTTTCACCCTTGAATTTAGATATTTAATTACACTTATCGATAATTTTTCCTCTTGTAAACATTTATTTTTAATAAAAATTATGTTTTAATTATTTTCTATTTTTATGAAATTTTATAAGAAAATTAAAAATCAATTTGCCATGTACATTTGGACTTTGCGTAGTGATAATGTCCCTGATTATATGTCCCATAAGTTTTAAAACTTTATGTACTCTAACGGTATTCTTCACCAAAGATCTTGTGCTCATAGAACTCACAAAATGAGATAACCGATCCCATAAATCGCCATCTTATTAAAACCACTCCTACTCCCCTTCCTCGTGGTAATGTACCATCTCATTTTTTGGGGATGATGTCCTAAGCATGCTATCTTGTAAATTGCATGCAAAGACTTCTCATGCCTTGATAACAAAGTCCCTCACTCGATCTTCTTGCCTCATACTCCTCTTCACTCACTTCCTCCTCATGTCTTCACGTCTACATGTTTTGTCCACAATCTCACTCCTAGTCTTGGAAACTTTCGGCTTGATCACTAAAATATGCCTTTCTTGGTTATCATCAGTCCCAAAAAGGTTATCATTGTTATTCTCATGCTCTTCGATAGTATCTAAAGTCAGAAAATGTCACATTTTTTGAGCTTGTTACATATTATGGACCACCATAGTCTATTTTTTCTGCTCTTTAATCACTAGAGCTTATTACACATGTCGCACTGGAGACACTTCTTGTGGCCCCTCCTATTGTTTCCACACAAGACTCCTCATGTGGATCCTCCAACTATACAACCTCTTCATACATACAGTCGTTGTCATGGTATCAAATCGAGTAAACAAACAACAGTTGGAAAACAATCCAAACCTAAGAAACCAAAAACCTTTGGAAATGGTAATGTCACTCCAATTGGGGTCGCTTTCATCGACAGTCACCATCTATGGTACATGTCATGACACATGTTCCTAATATAGGCCATTCCAAACTATCATCACCTACTTTACTAGATTCAACCCTTGATTTTCCCATTTCGATTTGTAAAGATATATGTCCTACTCATAATCCATCTCCTCATTACATTGGTTTGATTTACCATCGTCTTTCTTCTCTGCACTAAACTTGCTTGTCTTCCTTGTCTTCTATTTTTATTCCTAAATCTATAGGTGAAGCTTTATCCTTAACAAATTGGAGGCAAGCAATGATTGACAAGATGTGTGAACTTTAGAGCAGTGGTATTTGAGGACTTGTTCCTTTATCCTCTAGGAAGTCTTTAGTAAGTTAACAAGATGACTCATATCTTTTAGTAGGTTAACCTTCATTGTGTAAGTTCAAATTTGACTTAGAACCCAGAACAATTTTAAATTTAGAAGAAGAATGCTACAAGGGTGTCCCGATCCTCGATTTTATGTAGACTTTTCGGACGATTTTCGTACCACCCGACAAAATTGGACTGAAATCTATATTTT
Source organism: Cicer chorassanicum (assembly GCA_037974735.1). NCBI lineage: Eukaryota > Viridiplantae > Streptophyta > Magnoliopsida > Fabales > Fabaceae > Cicer > Cicer chorassanicum. Next base: position 27,719,299 of record JBBPBP010000002.1, read on the forward strand.
TCGGACCAAACAATGGCTAGTGTTTGAAATCTGACCCGGAACCTAAAACACAGTTATAAATTTAGGAGAAAAATGCTACAAGGGTCTCCCGGTCCTCGATTTCATATAGACTTTTCGGACGTTTTTCAAACCACCCGACAAAATTGGAACGAAATCTGTATTTTTGGACCAAACGATGGCTAGTGTTTGAAATATGACTCGGAACCTGAAACAGTTATAAATTTAGGAGAAGAATGACTCAAAACGTTGTCGTTGAGTTTACACAATGAATGTTAGTCCTAATGGTAAGATTGTCGCTTTAAAGACCGTTTTGTGTTGAATGTGTATACTCAATTTTTTTGCCTCAATTACATTGGTACTTTCTCGCATGTGGCTAAGATGACCTCTGTTGGGCTCCTTCTCTTTATTGCAGTCATCTGACACTTGTCTCAGTACCAACTTGACATTTAAAAGCTGTTTTGTATAGTGACTTTGAAAAAGAAGTGTATACGAAGCAATGACCTCGTTTCTGAGCAATTAAATTAATTATAAGAAAATTGGTTGAATGAGTAACACTCTAGATTTTGGTCCAAAACATTACTTAAAAGTACTTATTTCCATAAAAAAATTACAATATTTTTTTTAAAAGTAAAAATATCTAAACTACTATTCATTTAAATAATTAGTAACAACAACATTTATTCACTACTATTTAGAAATATATTTTTTAGGCACTAAATTAAAATAAAGCATTTTAGATCAAAGTCAAAGAAATTATAATAATTAAAAACGATGATTATCCAATTATTCATAACAGAAAAAACTCATCTTCGTATTTCTAATACTTTTAAAAATTCAGTTACAAATATTAGAATAAAACTTAGAAGTAATGTGGAAAATTTATTATTACAAAATAGTCTAAAAAATTCATTTTCACCCATGTTCGCCATGCATCGATACACATCACAACAACTATTCTTGGATCTCCATGAAATCATTAGTACCTAAAATGTTGTTGTAAGGGTCACTTTTTTTCATGATCCACATCAAACCAAAGCTATACATATGAAAAAATGACACAAAATAAATAAACGTAAAAGCTTCCAAACTAAATCAATAAAATGCATACAGTTTAATTATATAACAACAACATATGCGCTTATGCATGCTCCTAAAACTAAATTATTCGGATACAAAATCTTCCACTAAAGCAACTTCCACGCAGAAAAATCATTAATTCCAATGGAAAAAGTAAACCTACCATAAAAGCAATTTCCACGAAATGCCATAATATAATAATGTTTTATCAAAATAGAATACTCCCACGTAATCCACTAAGATCATGTCATATCTATTCAAAGATCACTTATTCAAAGCATCATCATATTCAAAAATCACAAATATCATATACCACATGTAAATTTCAACTTTCATAACATATACATAAAAATTCGAACTTGATTCTATATTCATCATACAAATTAAAACTTCAACACATGTAACATAAAAATTCGAACTTTATTTCATATATATATATATAAAACTTTAACACATGACATAAAACTCAAAGTTTGCTTCATATTCAGCATAAAAATTAAAACTTTAACACATATAACATAAAAATTTGAACTTTCTCCATATAAATCGTATACTACATATCAAACTCAATGAAAATTTAGGGTTATACTATTTTAATTCATTAGTCTACGTTTATTCTTTTTAAAAGACAAACAATCACAAATTTCCATTTGATTTCATCTAACCAACGGTATAACCTTGATTTATATGGGGAAAAGCTCTTGCGTTGACCCTTTTTCTTCATAGCACATAGCTCTAAGTCCCATGAAATTGTGTGCAAGGAAGAGGAGTTCTAAGCTTTCTAGGTGAACCCCAAACAAAATGCATCCATTGGCTCAAACAACATTTGTTGCTACACTTTTAGACTAAATATTTGGGGGCGTTGAAATATTTTTGGGGATTAAAGTCATTTAGTCTAAAACAGGTGTTGCTATTACTCAACAAAATGCCCGTGATGACAGTTGAAGAAATTGGCTTACTCAATTGTCGACCTAGTGATACTCTTATGGGTCCCAACGTCAAGCTACTACCATGTCAGAGAGAGCCACTAAAATAATTTAATAGATATCGATTAGTGGTTGGCAAAATTTAATTACCTCATTGTAACCATGCCAAACATTACTATTGCTATAAGCATAGTTTGTCAAATTTTCAAACTGATTCGTGTTATATCCATCAAAACATTGTGATTCGCATTCTTAGATACATAGAGAGTGAGTTGGATAAACGATTACTTTATGAAAAAATGGAATTATTGCATCCTTATTGGATGAAATTTGATCTCATTGCGGAGCAAGAAGAAGAAGAACATAGTTGCAAGGTCTACTGCAGAAGCAGAATATCATGCTATGGCAACAACTAATGAACACACATGACTAAGGCAATTACTCCAACAACTCAAATTAGGAGACATCAAGGCAATGAAACTTATACGTGACAACCAAGCTTGACTACATATTGCCTCAAATCCAGCCATTAAATAAAAAACTAAGCATATAGAGATTAATTGTCACTTTGTAACAAGTTTGGCATATGTGACATGTATGTTCCAGTTTGAAAAGGAGTGTTAGAATTAATAAAATTAGTCTATTTTCCTTTGATTGTACCACTTCTTAAGTTAATTGTTAGTATTCTTAGTCAATACAACTTACTAGACATTTAATGCAATTATTGTAGCATCATTGTAAGTAGAAGTTGTGATCATGTTTTAGAGACAAAAATTAGACAATTGTCCAATTTAAAAGTCTCTTATATCTAAACAAACAAAATTAACATAAATTTCATGACTCTGTTGTAATTTTAGTAATGTAGAAAATTGTTATAGTTGAACTCATAATATGAGTATTTATAGTTGAGACTTTTGATGTAGTTACAATAAAAGTCAAAAGTTTTCTGTAAGTGACTACAAATTAAATTCTTATAATATTTTATTTAGTGACACTGAGAGTTTAGGTTTCATTTGGTTATTCTTATGAAAACGTTATTAGCATATATCTCTTGCATATTACCCTGATCTACAATTGTTTAGCCGATATGATTTGCCTCTACAATGATTGTAATGTTCTCAATTGTCAATTACACAGTTACTGGCCTGATAACTACTTCCTATGTACCTAATGACAAACTTTTTCAAACAAATTTTGGTATTAGGGGACTTAAGAATATTCTTCGTATGCATGTCAAAAAGGTCAATTGCTCTGAATGGGAGATCGTTCCAGTCCCTACAAGGTATATTCTCGATTGTGTTTTTTTTTTCTTCGTATTTAAAGTTGTATCTTGATATCGTTTTTTTACTTCTCAAGTTTAAAAGTGTGGTGACAATCCTTCTTGTGCTTCTGACATCTTAAAAGTGGTTTTCTCATTTTCTTTTAGTGTAAGGGCAGTAGTTGCTCTGAATCTTCATAGTTATGGAAGTGGAAGAAATCCATGGGGTAATCTGAAACCAGAATATTTGGAAAAGGTATGGGACTTTTGCTTCCTTTATAATTTCTTTTCATCTTTATACCAATTAATTTGTTTGACACACGGTCATTATACCGCCAATGTATTTACGTACTTAAGTTCAAAGGTTCGGATACAATATACTAATAAACAAAATATTACACAATATTTACAAGAGTCATACTATTAAGTAAGATCATAATTACTTACGAAACACAAAATAACAAATGTTAGTTTTTAATTTAGTCAAATTTTTACCTCTTTATTTTGTGGAGACGTGCATAAAAAGATTCAATCACGGGGAGAAGAAGAATCACGGGAGGAAGAGGAGGTGGAGGAGGGGGAACACGTTTGCTTATTTTGTTATACTTTTTGTGTGAGTCTCATTTATTTATTTTTTAAAAAAAAATATTATCGACAGTTCACAATATCCCATTTTATACTTTTTATTCTAGAAAATCATCAATTAATTAAATATTTTAATTTTTAACCTTTTGATACTTGATAGAAAGAGATTATGATAATTCAAGGTTCAATCAAGATAGGTAAGTACAAATATAACAAAAAATTATTTCAGTTATAGTTTAAACTCTGATTCTCCATATACTAAACATTTGAGTTCTCTAAATAAATTTTTAATATAAAAAGTTAGTTCAAAAAATAAATTATATTTCGTAAATTTAATATTTAATAAGAAATATTTGATCTTTTATACTTATACATAAGTTTGTTTGTTCTCCGTAACTCTTTCCATCATCCATAATATGTTCCTCTTTCCATCATCCATAATATGTTCCTTCTAAATATATCGCACACTCTTTTTAGTTATTTTTAAATGATAATATATTAATATAGGGTGAAAAATTTCACGATAAACAAAATTGTTAAGTTTTAAAATAAAGAGACTAATTTCGTGAATTGGTGAAAATAAAGGGATAAAAATTACAATTAAGCTTTTTAATTACCTTACTCAAAACTATTTTTGAGTTTTTAAAATTTAAAGACTTGTTTGATAATCCAATTTTAAAAGATTACTTTTTATTTATTTGTTTTTAAAAATAAAAAAGTAATTTAGTTTTTTTTTTTG
>JBBPBP010000002.1:27724135-27747304 GCA_037974735.1 Cicer chorassanicum
CCTTCAATGGATTATACCAAGGAATGAATTTATCATTGATTGTTGGTTATTTAACTTCTCCAAAAAAAAGTGTTAAGTATGGTATTGTAATTTTCATAAAACAACGTGGCTATGCTTCTTACTTTTTTCAAGAAATTAGAGAATATATAAAAACCGATGATAAACTTACGACTAGTATAAGCATAATTTAGATGAAAGAAAAAGAAGACTATAATTGATAGTCATTAAAAATAAATTTGTCAAATTTAAAATAAAAATAATAATTTAATAATCAATTGAGATAAATTATCATAAAATAAAATATGAAATTAATATGGCATGAAAATAGTGAAATAGTTAATTCAAATAAATTTTAACGTGGATGAGAAAAAAAAATTAAATCAGTGAAATAAAAAGAGTAATAATATATGTCATAAAAAGCATTTTTCTATTATTTTATAATTTAAAGAATGTTTACTTGATTTATTTTTTATTGTAAGGAAATTAAATTACAAAATTAAGCAAGGTAGATAAATTCCCCTTGCATCATCAACTAAATGTTCGTTCATAAGAATTCAATCGAAAAACTGAATTGAATTATCTACATTGGCTAGATAATTGGCACATCAACTAGCCTATGTAGAAACATGAATAACTAAAATTCTTCAATGTAGAAGCTGGAGAAGAAAATGGCCACATGAAGAAGAGGTTGAAGATGCAAATTTGATATAGATCCTAAATTAACCAAGTTGACTGCTACAACCCAATTTAACTACAAGTGAAGTAAGGTTCTAGAGCTTAGCCGTTTTGATACCAAGTCTTAGCTCCCAGAGCTCAGCCCAAACAGCAGAACAATAGCCAACTCTACTATAAAAACCTTGGATTAATTTACCTTAAGAATCACAAATGATACTACCATAAGACGAACTACTAGAAGTTCGAAAAGAACCATCCATGTTAACTTTATACCAAACTTGAGAAGGTTTTGAGCAAGAGACCGCTACTTCCAGGTTAGGGGCACACAAATGGGAGTTATTATGAAGGTTGACCCTGGCCATGGATTGAGCTTGGATGAGAACAATATAGAAAAGATAACTATCCAAAGAAGTGGCCCGAAAAAACACAAGGCTATTCCAATCTTTTAAAATTTCATAGACAACCACTCCAAAGAAAGAGGACTAATGAGCTTGAACTTGCCCAATATCATCATTAAAAATATTCCAAAATCAACCACTCATAGAGACCATGACTGAAAAATTTGCTCCAGTCATCTAGTTTTATTGATATTCAACCAAAATTTCATAACTTCTTCACAATCTCTCAACATGTGCAAAATCGTCTATGGATAATCAAGGCAGTTAGGACAAAGATTATCAGTAGAAATCCCTTAGGAATAACGTTCATCATTAGTAAGAAATCTATTATGCCCTAATTTCCTAAAAAATATCGGTAAGGATTAGGACCATTCCAAGCCCGATGACTAATAGGGATAACAGTCGTAAGATTACGTAAATAAAGAAACTCATAAATACTTTTCAAAGTGAAATTTGTAATATATAAATAGAATCCATCAAGGAAAGTCTTGTTTTCCAAGAGATGGAGGTTTGATAGCAGCAATCTTCTCAGAAATGTCACTTGGGACATATCTACCAATATTGTCCCAATTCCAACGCCATTGGAAGAATAATGGAATACAGAAAAATTAGATTCGCCTTGTGGGGGCAACTCTAGAAAGTTGGGAATGAAGACTACTATACTCTCGAATCCAAGAGTCCTTCCCGAACCCAGTATCATGACCATCATGAATAATCTAGGTAACGTTTTTCTTAATAGCATCCCACACATTAACAATCGCTTTCCAAGTAGTAGAAGAATTTGAGCGTTGAAGAACCAAAAGGATTATAAAGGAACTACAAGAGTATTTCACTTTCATGATTTTAAGCCATAATTTGTTAGGTTGAACCATCAAATGCCAATCTAGCTTCATCTTTTATGCTTTATGAAGCATTCTAAGACTTTTAAAACCCAATCCTCCCTCAGATTTAGGTTTACAAATATTTTATCAAAAAATTAGATCGAGTTTTCGATGATTTGCAGTTGTACCTCATATGAAATCTCTACGAATTTTCTCAACTTCCTCGTACACTGAAAACAGAATTTGGTGAGATTAAATAATATACCTAGGAATGTTTGACAACGAAGACAGAGATAAAGTGATACGACTTGCAAAAGAGAGTTGTTGTTTTCCACCTAGACAATATCTTACGCATTTTATCCAAAATAAAGCGAAATTAATTATTAGTTACTTGGTGATGAAACATAGAAGCACCAAGATAGACACCAAGATCCTTAGTAACTTCAATATCCAACTCATGGCTTAAAGAATAAGCTAAATCAGATGAAACATTGTTTGAGAAAAACACATGGGATGTATGCAGATTAATCTTTTGACCAAAGCTCTCATAATTGTTGTAGAATAGAATTAATGGGCAAAATTTGATCTGAGGAAGCTTCAGCCACCAAGATAAGATCATCCCCAAAACAAACATTAGATAGTTTAGGCCCATTTCCTCTGCCAAATTTAAATGAATAGTGTTCGATGCTGCTCCATTCTAATTAATACGAAGGGGAACTAGAAGAATTGCAATGATAAACCAGAGCCTTTAGATTATCTGGGATTCCAAGCTGACTCAGAGATGATATGATAAACTTCCACTCCAGATGGTGATAAGCTTTTTAAAGATCAAGTTTCATAATCATAAAGCCTTTCTACCCATGAAAATTCTTGAAAGAATGGATAGTTTCCCTGCAAAACAAGAATTTTGTCAATTTTACTACAACCAAGAACAAAGTTACTTTGATTCTCAAAGAACACATATGGCATATGCGACACAATCTCTGAAAAATAACTTACATATATAATTTTGACGTTGATTGTTACATATTTGATTATTATAATATAATAAGAGATTACAAGAGATACACTTGCAATGTAAAATAATTTACATTGTAAAACACTTGGTAAAAAAATATTATTGTGTAAAATTACTTTACACTATCGATATCATCTAATCATGATTATTCTATCTGCCACGTTAAATTGTCCAATTTTTTAATTAAATCTAATTATTTGTTATTGTGACTAGTTTTTAGACAATTTTACACAGTGCATCATCCTCGTACAATAATAGCTTTTTTATTCATATATAATATAATACTGGCTAAATCAAAGAATCATACTCTAATTTTCGAACATTATAATATTTTAATGTAATTACATATGCTTCTCTCTGTTTTTTTTATGTCATTACCCACTGCAACATTTGCTAATTATATTATCTGCAGGCAATTTCATTCTGATATTTACCAAATTGGAAAATTATCATTGATTTATGAGTATTTCCTATTAAATATCAAATAAATTAAGCTACTTTATTAATTTGTTACTTGATTTATAAAAATTAAAGTATCTTGAAAAAGAAACTGTTTTTAATATAATTATAGAGAGGCTTTGTTGAAGCACAAGTTGATGATGGACTTTTGGAAATATTTGGTCTAAAGCAAGGATGGCACGCATCATTTGTTATGGTTGAACTGATCTCTGCAAAACACATAGCTCAGGTACCCTCATGTTAATCCTACAGTACTGTTTCTAAATCCTTAGGGGTGGTTTGACTCATATTATATGGATAAAAATATGATATAATTAGTATAAAATAAATATTATTTTATTTTATGTTTGATGTGGATATCATCAACAAACAAAATAATATTATTTTAAATGACAAAATTATTAATATGAAACAATTTCATATTATTTTTTTTAAATTAACTCGCAATACTTTTAAAAATTATAAATTAAAAAAAATTTAATAAATTATCAAATGATTTTATATTTAAAAAATTCATTGACACTACTAAACAAATGTATAGCCTTAGTTGATAACAAGGACATTGTCCCTTGATCTTGCACAAATGAATTTAAAATAATTATTAAATGGACATTATTATAATTTGGGATTGCGAAATTAATTGTTTTTCAGGCAACAGCTATCAGGTTGGAAGTAAGAGGAGGAGAGTGGAAAGATGCGTATATGCAAATGGATGGTGAACCATGGAAACAACCAATGAGCAAGGACTTCTCCACATTCGTTGAAATAAGGAGGGAACCTTTCCAGTCACTCATGATTAGTGGAGAATGATTCATTGTTCAAAGCTTCTTTCTTCTATTCATGGAATTCATAATGTGTATACATAATGTACATTTATGTATGGGCTTTGCTTTATAGAAAAAAATATCTTATTTTCAAAGATCATTATTTTTTATACTAATGATAATCCCCAATTATTATATCCTGAAAATTTAGTTTTTTATTTTGTTTGAAGCGGATAATATTAGTAGAAATATTATTTCCAAACATCATCCCCAATTATTAGGAATTGGATTTGGTGCAGCAATTGTGTGGCAGAATTACTCTAGTAAGACGTTGGATAAAAAATGGATGATCGACATCAGTTATAGTTAATTTTATTACTATGTAATCTGCTCAATTTGATTTCAAATTAATAATCGAAATTGTTTATTGTGTGGAGTTTCAACTCCAAGAAATAGAGTCTCAATTATTATAGCCTAAACATGTACTTCTTCCATCCCATAATAACTATCACATTTACAAAAATAATTTGTTTATAAAAAATTGATATTTTTTGTTTGCAATGTAATTGTAAATTATTTTTTACAATTATACAATCTAATTAATACTATATTATTGTCTCACTATACATTTGTAATATTTGGAATATAATAGTAGTTAATAAGGATACTTTGATAAAATCATTATTATTTCTCTTTAATTTATTATTTTTTCTTAATTTGTGCAGAATGATCAAACAAATGTTATTTTGAGACTTTTTTATTTTCTCTTAAACAAATAATATCACTAATTATTATATAGTCTTGAGAATTTCTTTTAGAGTAAGAACAAAAAGAGAGGGTACTCTTAGTCAATAGTACTCTTCGTCTGTCTTATATCATCGGATAAGTGTGTGCTGCCCTTTTTTAGATTGTTGTACCTCTCAATAACTCAAACTTAGTGAATTGGTGTTGTTAGGAGATATGACTTTCTATAATCTACAGGGGGTGAACAAGTTATGAATAAGAAGGTGGAAAATCCTAATTTAAAATTGTTCTTGAAAACTTTTAACAATGCTATAAGAATTGTTATAATCGTTATTAAAAACAATTAACAATACTATAGAAAAACACACAATCTTGACTACAAAAATAAATCACGTACACAATTTGCTAATTGATATTCGATTCAATTATATAATTATTTACTTGCAAATTAAATAATGGATTTACATACAATTGGTATATATTTTGAATACAACTATATGAAACTTATTAATAACCAAATAGGTAACCACAATTCACAAAATTATGCAATTTCAAGTGATAAGTCAATAAAAAAAAATCCCTACTATCAACACTATCAAATTTGCAACTAATTCAATGCACATTAAATTTTCTCATATTATCATTTTCAGAAATTCACACCAAAATACAAATCCATTTTTAAACATCAATGGTTCCATCATAAAGATAATATATAAATATCTCTAAACAACAACAAAATATCAAAGTTATTTCGATACATCCAAAAGGTTAAATTGTAATAAATTGAAGGTGCCTACAAAATATCAAAGTTTCAATAATATTTAAGTTCTATATTCCAAAGTCATTAACATTACTCAAGAGCTTCTCTATCATCATTTGTGTTGCTTCGAAGAGTAGCATTACCGGCAGAAGGATCGTCTTCATCCAAATCCATTAAATCCAAAGTGTAGCAAATGCACCAATCATTTTATTTTGACGAGCAAAGACGCAATTGATTGTTTGTTGTTGGTCCCCAAACCAAGTCCATACAGTACTATAATACCGATTACATTTCTTCCTCCAATAGCTTCAATCATTAGAGCATCATAATCAATAAGCTTGGGTTGAGTACTACTCTCATTACCATTACCGGACTCAGAAGATTGAGGTTGAGACTCAACTTGGGAATATAAATTTCTAAAGTTTTCCTAAAAAAATAAATAGGTAATGAACTTCGGGACTACTAAAATTCCATGAACAATATATACAAAAATTCATTTACAAAAGCGGCAATAAGGAATGATAAAGTTTTTTTTTTTTTTAAACGGTAAAAAGGAATTATATTAAAACATTTAGCACAAAGTATTGCCTAAAAGTTTACAGACTGATATAATGGCAGCACAATTAATTGTTGCAAAATTCAACAAAAACAGTGTTTCTCATGATACACAATTACTTGATATATACAATAAAGTTGATAATAAATAGTTAATAATTTTTTCGTCTCTATAAAACTGTTATTTTACTTTTATTTTCTGTAAAAAATTTCGTACTTTTTATACAAATATCACATTTTTCAATTTAAAAATGATAAAATGCCTGAATCTAATTGAATAATAAATTGAGATGGGTGAGTGGAAGTTTAAGTAGGGTAATTAAATGTTCACTCTCGTACTTGCTCACTTAAATTAATCCTAATTGTTCTATTGGAAATGTTTAACTTATCTTATGACAATGATAACGATAGAGAATATAGTAATAAATTTAAATTTCTAATAGCAACCAATGTTTATATGTTAGTATAACAATATAATTAAATATAAAATTTAGAATGTTATAGGTTACAAAATAAAGTAAAAACTTTTAAAAAAAATATAAAATTCATGATTCCACATTCACACTGACATAAAGTATTTATATAAATTTTCTCAATAAAAAATCTTCTAATATTGAATATAGGTTATTAAACAAATATTTGTAACATCAAAACAATTTCGAAATTTAGAAACAATTAATTTCTATCTCCGAATTAAACATTAAAAATAACATAATTGATCAATAGCGTTAAAAATAACATTAAAAATAATATTTATGTTTACAAAACATAAATTAGTTTAAAACTTGACAAAAACACAATAGATGAGTCTCACTCGGTATTCCCTTTCAGAGAATAGATCACTAACCGATAACCTAAAATAACTGTCCTCTCGCAAGCGCCAACCACAAACAATGAGGGGTGAGATTCAAAAAATGTAATAGTATAAACTAATTGAGAAAAACATGTAAAACATCAATTAAACACTGTATCACATCAAATCACAATTAACAAGAATAATCAAAGTAACATATCAATACAATCCACAACATCAAAGTAAGTCAATACACAAATCAAATAATATTACGCATGCTCTTATACTCTAGACTTCTCCTCTTTCTTTGGTACCATTCTACTATGAAGTATTTGGTTAGAAGGTTCGATACTATACCCTCACTTGGGTGGACGGACACATTAAAATTGATTTTGATCTTACAAACATGACAAAATAGTCTTATCCTTACAGACACATCAAAATAGCCTTATCTTTACGGACACGTCAAAATGACTTTGTCCTCAAAGACCCTCGCCTCAACTCGAGACACTTATGTGACTCATTTAGAAGTACTTTCTTGAAATCACTGGCTTTTAGACCCTATATATATGATAACAAAACACTTCACTTGTTCATATACTCTAACATTAAGTTTCCCTCCCCTCGTTGGTCTAGGATACTCTATTGAGAGCACCATGATCGACACAAGTCAGATTCGTCACTATTCAATTAACCACAATGTACATTTCATGACATTTGTCATGGGCGGTAACATTCATCGCCATTGCATATTTTCATAATCATACATTACATTCAAAATTCATCATCATAATATACAAGCTTGAACAATATAGGGTATTCACTTAAAGATAACAATATTAGATAATTCACACAAACCACATCAATTTTAATGCAAGTATTCAATTGTCATCACATTTTACATCATATAACAATTTGAAGGATAAATATAAACAACAAAAAGTATAAAATACGTCAAATACACAATTTTTCAATAATTCAACTACCACACAATCTTCAAAATCAAATCAAACAGAACCCTATAAAAGTTTGTAATTCATGTTTTAACTTCACCAAATTCCAAGTATTCTCATTAGTCAATTATTACTCAAAGGCTTCAGTCGTACACAACAAACTTGAGACGAATTGTGGAAAATATGGTTTTCTTGTTAATTGTGGAAAATACAGTTTTCTTGTTCATCTCACTTATTTTACCCTCATGAATTCGAACTCACTTTCACCCTATACCTTATTTTGACACTTTTGCAAAATACAATAATTAACTTGAATTTTTAGAAGCAACAACTGATTCACGGAGTTAGTGAAACATTGTTGGAACCAAGTTGGTTTTATACTTAGAGTTTTGATGATAACAAAAGTGTTTTTTGAGAACAATATATATTTGACTTCACAGAGTATGGAAGAAGATTCATGTTTTTGAAGAAAATCTAAAATAAGATTTGATTCAGATTTATAATTAAAGAAAATGTAAAATATGATTCGATTCAGATTTATAATTGAAGAAAATATAAAATAAGATTTGATTCAAATTTATAATTGAAGAAAACTTAAAATAAGATTTGATTAATATTTATAATTGAAGAAAATCTTTGACCAAGTTGAAAAGAAGATATGTAACAGCTTGTTTTTTTTTCAAACTAAAAACAAATTCATAAATAAAGAAATACTTTTGGATAAAATATTTAAGACATAGCTCATACCCTTAGAGTATTCTCGGCAGACATCTCCACAAAAGCACTGCCCCAAGAATTTTAACTTCTCCACGTCACATCAAAAAAATGGTACACGGACCCATCAAAGTAAGAGTTAAGCTGACAATATAAGGTATAGGTACAGTCTTCCAAAATGAAATAAATACAACCACAAAAGAAAGACGTTCAATCCCTATACAACCATATAATCTGATCACGCTACCAAAAACTAAACAACCCGGCGATCTACACGCGCTCTGCAAAAACCCTCTGACAAAGCAACGGTCAGGTAAGACTAACTACGTTCCTGTCTCAAGGGTACTAACCGGTAGGACGGTCCTGATCCTCATCTGAGGGCAAAGCCCTGATTTCCACAATAATTGTAAAGGTTAGCATACATCTAGAAAGAGTTTTCATATGCCAAACATGCATAATCAAAGTTGAAAAATGAAGTTTTTAACAAAACAACATTGTCGTATTCGAATACAACATCCTTGTATTCTAATACAGTGACATTTCAAAAGTCAGTAGCAAAAACAACACAACTGTATTCGACTACAACACCCTCGTAGTCGAATACAAGTGCGAAGTCAGTGAAAAATCCTGCACATTTGTATTCGACTACAACATCCTCATAGCCGAATACAAGTGCTAAGTCAGTGGCAAAAATTGGATATATTATTCGACTACAACGTCCTCGTAGCCGAATACAAGTGCGAATTCATAAGTCAGTAGCGAAAACAGCACAACTGTATTCAAATACAATCCTGTTGTATTCGAATACAACTGTGAAAATTGCAGATTTTTAATTTTGAAAACGTTTCGAAATCATTCAACACTTACCATATAAAGTCAATCAATAACACTCATCAAATACGGCACAATCACAAACAACAATCGAGTATGTATATACAATCATCATAATATAACAAACATGATTCGCGTGCCAAACACCCTAATGCAATGCGTATATGCCAATGCTCATGATTCCGAAATTCCAAACCAAAAACTCTCCTCGAGAGGCGTAAATCGTAATCGTATTGCCTATCACAGGCCTAATACAAATTACCAAGGTGCCACCTATCACGGGCCCACACAATTTACTCAAGTGTAGCATATCACATGCCTTACACATCAATTCCAAACAGAAACCCTCCGCAAGGGGCGTAAACCGTAATTGTACTGCCTATCACAGGCCTAGTACAAATTACCGAGGTGCCACCTATCACAGGCCCGCACAATTTACGGAAGTGTAGCCTATCACAGGCCTTACACTTCAAGTTAAATCCTCGTAAGGATAAGATGGACCAACTATCGCATGGAGCCATCCCGTGGCCCATCACGGACACCACTTAACTTCGTGGCCCATCGCAGTCACCACTGCCACTGTGGCCCATCGCGGTCACCACAAGCTATGAAATGCATTAGTATGCTCTGACTCTTTTCACCACCAACATTACGTAAATGTAGCTATTAGAAAAAACCCCTTTTTTAATACTCATTTAAAATAATGGTTTTTCAAACATTTCACAGAGTACACTCAAAACAGATTTTTCTTAAACACACATGAAATTTAATCCACAATACATACCAAAATTCTTCAATTCATTTTTCCACAAAATCCACACATAAAACACTTCTAAAAAATTCATAATATTAATTATGAACACATTAATCACACCAAGCATGAATCACCACAACCCATACCTCAAACCCATTAAATTCAACTTCCACCATTTCACCCATAAAATGCATTAAATTCATTTTCCACAAAGCTATACCTCAAACACATCAAATTTATTTTCTACAAATTCACATATAAAGTCCTAAATGCAAACTTTTAGTTTGGAAGGAGCCCTTACCTCAACGGTAGCTCTAACAACCGATTACGACACCGCGATTAGTTCCGGTAAAAACTTTGTTCGCGACATCGCTTCCAAATTGGCTCACTAGCACCGTATAGTGGAGATGATCAACTTTCTCATCTGTCACTTCTCGAGATAAAGCTTAGAAGTCGAAGAAAAGTGAAGGTTTGTGTTTGGTGGTTTTGAAAACCGCTAACACTGGTTTTCGAAAAGAACAGAGGAAGGAAGGAGAAGAATTCTCGCGAGCAGGAAGGGAAACATTTTCTTCACTGTTTCTAATTCCTTCCTTTACTTATATATATATATATATATATATATATATATAAACCAAACCAACAAATATCAACATACACATACACACATTACTTCACTCACATCTCAAACTATTTTGATAGGAATATCTATCCTCGTCGCAACTCAATTGACAGGTAAAATTTTCAGCAATTAGAGATATTTTTAACAAAACAGTCCGGTAATTAAATTCTTCTTAATGTAAATAATTTATTTTTCGACAAATAATTTTAAACGGGTCTCAAAAAGATATTTTAAAAATATATACATATAATAAACATATCACAAACTCTAACAAAATAAGCTTTTGGTACTTAATTCGTAAAATGCATTAAAATTAGCTAAATGCCACATCAATTAAACACAAAAACATACCAAAATTGCATAAATTAGAATTAAAAACTAAGGGTCTTACAATACTACCCCCTAAAACTAGTTTCGTCCTCGAACCTATGCGACAATAAACAAATCAGGGTGTTGTTCCCTCATCTTGCTCTCCAATTCCCAAGTCGCATCTCCAGTAGTTGGGTTCCAAATCACCTTGACCAACGAAACATCCTTGTTCCTTAATCGCTTAATCTTCATGTCATTAATTATCACAGGTAGTACTTCGAATGACAAATTCTTCTTTAGTTGTATTGTGTCCGGTTCAATCACATGTGACAGATCTGCAAGGTATTTCCTTAATTGCGACACATGAAACACGTCGTGATTATTGGACAGTATCAGAGGCAAAGGAATCCGATAAGCTACCGGTCCAATTCGTGCAGAAATCTGATATGGTCCAATAAATTTAGGAGTCAATTTCTTCGATTTCAAGGCTCTACCAACTCCAGTCGTAAGCGTGACTCTATAAAACACATGGTCCCCCTGCTCGAATTCTAGAAGTGTTCGACGCTTGTCCGCATAACTCTTCTGACGATCTTGTGAAATTTTCATTTTCTTCTTTATCTTCTTTACCTTATCTGTAGTCTGTTGCACCATCTCGGGTCCTACAATCATACTTTCACCGTCCTTATACCAATACAAAGGTGTTTGACACTTGCACCCATATAAAGCCTCATGTGGTGCCATTCCAATACTTGCGTGAAAATTATTGTTGTAGGTAAACTCAACCAACGGTAGTACATCATCCCAGCTTCCTCTATCATCTTGTACACAAGCTCTCAAAAGATCTTCCAAGGACTGATTTGTTCTCTCAGTATGGTTATGTTGGTTTCCTGTAATCAAGACAACGACCAGAAACCCTAATCGTACTCTATAAATGACGTGCCTCCTTCATCGAAGAAAGATACACAACATACAAGCAAAAAGTGATAAGCACATTTGCGCTCTTGATATCATTCTATTTAGGATTAGTGCTAAGAGAATTTCTGAATTAATACATTTCGGAACACTCTACGAGAGCTAATTTAGAAAAACCCAAAACTTTTTTTGTGGTAACCTAGCTTAGTAGAGGCTTCCTTCCTCAAGAACTTGATTGTACTAAGCTAGAAGGTTGAGAAGATTGAACACAATTAGTGTGACTAGTTAGTGTTCAAGTGTAAGTCTGGTTCAGTGAGAAACTAGTGGGTTAAGTCCTTTAGGTTGAAGGGTCTGGACGTGGCTACCGTGTTGGTGGTGAACCAGGATAAATCATTTTGTCTCTCTATTTCATTTTCATTCACTTGCATTATCGTCCTTACTTTAGTATAGTCTCATAAAAAGTTTTTAAAAATACAATTCAAACCCCTTTCGTGTGTTCTTTTCGTTCTACAATAGCATCAGAGCTCGATCTCAAGGTTGAGCACTTAACTGTGTTTTTGTAAATATCTATATCCCTTATGGTTAACTGTAGTGAAGAAGTTACAAGTGAAAACGTTAACTGGTCGCCCCTGTTTGTTGAAGAGAGACTTGAGTACTGGAAATATAGACTTAGAAGTTTCTACATCTCAAGATCATGAGCTCTGGGACACAGTAGAAGATGGCTATAAAGCTCCAAAAGATGCTGCTGGTATTGAGATATCAAGGAAGAACTTCGACACTGACCAAAAGAAATAATACAAAATGAATCACAAAGCCAGAACTTGCATGATGAATGCGATCACTTTCAAGGAGTTTGAAAAGTGCAACAACAAAGAAACAACTAAGAGTATCTTTGATGCTCTAGTTCTTAACTACGAAGGAAACAAGCAGGGTACATGAAGGAAAAGCTAATCAACTCATTAGAAAGTATGAACTCTTTCAAATGGAAGAAGATGAAGACATTGAAAACATGTTTTTTAGATTCCAAACTCTGGTTTATGGGCTGAAGGTTCTCTCGAAGAGTTACACTACTACCGCTCACGTCAAAAAGATCCTCATAAGCCTTCCCTGTAAATGGAGACCAAAGGTAACATCTATTGAATAAGCCAAGGATCTAAACAAACTATCTCTAAAAGAGCTAATAAGTTCACTAAGATCCCATGAGATTGAACTAGTTGAAGACGAGCCCAAGAAAAATTCAAAATCCCTAGCTCTCAAATCCCAAGGAAAGAAGACAAGTTCTAAGGCTCTGCAGGCAACTAAAGACTTAGAGGAAAACAAATGGGAAGATTAGATTGAAGATTCAGATAATGAAGAGTTGTCTTTTATCTCAAGAAAAACTATGCGCATGTGGAACAACATAAATAAATCTTTTCCCAAAAGAGATTTCAGACGATCCAAAAATAGCAAAGAAGGAACCAAGTCATTTCAAATCAGAATGTCCTAACCTTGAGAAAGGAAAATCCCATAGGAAAGACTTCAAGACCAAGAAGAAAGGTCTTATGGCAACTTCAGATGACTTTGATGAATCATCTGATGAAGACGAAGAGCATGGAAACATGGCTTTGGTGGCAGATACTTTGACTCTAAAGCCGTTGATGAAGAAATTGATGTATTCTATGACTTATCTCGTAGTGGACTCGTAGATATGCTAAATGAGTTTCTCAACCAAAATCATATGGTTTCTTCAAAACTTAAGTCTCTTAGAAAAGTTCATAGCATCTTAACAAACAAATGCAATTCCCTTGAAAAAGATTTTGATAAAAATGGAAAATCTATATTGAAAGAAAAGATTTCAGAAACCTCAGAGGATAAAATCTGCAATTATGTTATGTATGAATTAGCCTTTCAAGAGTTTCTAGCTAAAGGTATAGACAAAAGAAAACAAGCTTCTATGACATATGGTGACAGCAGAAACAATAAATGCGACATAGGCTTTAAAGAAATGACAAAAAATCCTATAAGAAATGTCACAATAGAATAACTTGTCCTATGCTAAAACCATAGAAAGACAAGATGTCTTTAAGAACTAACAAACCAGGACCTAAGAAAATTTGGGTACTAATAGATAAAATAATCTATCTTGCAAATATCCTTAGCAAAAAAGTTGAAACACCAGTCATGGTACCTGGACAGTGGATGCTCATGACACATGACGGGATAAAAGTCTATGTTTCAAGACTTGACCCTTAAGAATGAAGGATTTGTAGGATTTGGAGGTGATCTGAAGGGTAAGATAATTGGACTCGACACAATAGGTGATGGTTATCTTCCCTCTATTAAGAATGATTTTTTTTTTTTGTAAAAGGACCTATACATAATCTATTGAGCATAAGTCAATTAAAAAGGTTTTTGTATAACAAAGATTTGTAGTGATCTTGGAGGTGAATTTGAAAACAAACCTTTTGAAAATTTCTGTGAAGATAATGGCATCTTAATTTTTCTTCTCCTAGAACACCCGAGCAAAATAGTGTTGTAGAAAGGAAAAATAAATCTATTCAGGAAATGGCATGCACCATGATTCACGAAATGAACGTTGCCAATCACTTTTGGGAAGAAGCAATGAACATTGTGTGTTAGATTAAGAATATAATCTATATTAAACCTATTTTCAATAAGACTCCTTATGAAATTTGGAAGGGACTAAAGCCCAAAATATCATATTTTCATCAGTTTCGATGTATTTGCTTTATCTTGAACAGCACAGTCAATCTTGGCAAGTTTGACTCACGACTCAAAATGACATCTTTTTGGGATACTCTAAATGGTCTAAAGCCTGTAGGGTATAGAATAATGAAACAAAGATCGTAGAGGAATAAATCTATGTCAAGTTTGATGACAAAATGCTTGACCAAAAAAGTCAAAGCTAGACGTAGACTTTGCAGATTTACATATTGCAGAGGAACTAGATACTTCAGAGGAACCAGATAAAAATGAAGAAGCATTAAACTTAATCCAAAGTGAATCAGAAGATCAAACTAACAACCAATATCAAGAGCATAAAGAATTCAAAATTGGATGGAAATACAAGTCCTCTCATTGAAAATTTTCATCATAGGCAACGTAAATGATCCTTTAAAAACTGAATATGCTCTTAAATAGATATCTCTATTTGGACTGCTATCTGAAATTTAACCTACATCCATAGAATAAGCTCTATCAGATGATGGGTGGATACTAGCTATGAAAGAATAGTAGAACGAATTCAAAAGAAATGACGTATGGGATCTAGACCCCAAACCTATAGAAAAGAAGCCAATCGGAACCATGTGGGTTTTCTGAAACAAACGCAATGAGAAGGTGAAGTGGTTAGAAACAAAGCTAGACTTCTTGCCCAAGGTTACAATCAACACGAAGGTATTGACTACACCGAAAATTTCACCCTGGTGGCAAGTTTAGAGGTTATCACACTTTTACTTTTGTTTGCAGTATTTAATGAAATCACGCTATATCAAATGGATGTGAAAAGTACTTTCTTAAATGGTTACATAAATGAAGATGTATATCTCAAACAACCTTATGGATTTGAAGACAATTAATTTATAGACCAGGTCTTCAAACTAAAGAAATCTTTATATGATCTAAAACAGGCTCCAAGAGCTTGGTATGACATACTAAGAAACTTTCTTTTAGTAAATAATTTTGAAAGAGTGCAAGTTAACACTACTTTATTTAGAAAATCATCTAAGAATGACCTTCTCATTGTTCAAATATATGTTGATGATATTATCTTGGGTTCTACTAACAACAATCTCTGCCAAGAATTTTCTAAGTTAATGCTGAATGAATTCGAGATGAGTATGATGGGAGAATTGAAATTCTTTTTAGGATGTACTCATTCACAAGACCAAATACAGCCGAGAACTGCTTAAAACGTTTAAAATGGATGGTTGTAAACCAATGTCCACACCTATGCATCCAACTTTCCCTCCTTTATCTAAGTACCCCTAGACCTGATATTCTGTTTAGTGTGTGTATGTGTGCCAAATTTTAGTTTGAGCCTAAGGAGTATCACTTAACAACTTTTAAGAGGATCTTTAGATATCTGAAGGGCACTACTAACCTTGGTCTATGTTATAAGAAATCCTTTGAGTACATGTTAGTAGGTTTCTGTGATGCTAACTATGCTGGAGATAGGCAAGAAAGAAAGAGCACCAGCGGAAAATGCACATTCCTTGGTGACAATCTGATTTCCTGGTTAAGCAAAAGACAAAATACTATTGCTCTGTCTACAGTAGAAAGCAAAGCATATCTCAGTAGCTAGTTGCATCACTTAACTGTTGTGGATGTAGCATCAACTAAAATATTACAAAATTTATGAGAGTAACATTCTTATCTTCTGTGATAACACTTCAACCATATGTTTAACCAAAAAAATCTATTCTACATTCTAGGGCAAAACATATAGAGATTAAACAATAATTTATTAGGGATTATCTAAAGAAGAGTATTTTAGAAATTAAATTTGTCGACACAGATCATTAGTGGGCTAATATTTTCATAAAACCCCTTGTTGAGGACAGATTCAATCTTATAAAGAAACATCTCAAGATTCTGTTTATCAAAAAATGATATTTAAATCCCCTATATACCTTGCCTCTAGTAAAATAGAATGAATGGTTAAAAATATGATTGCTCTACCTTTAATGACATTGAATTTACTCGTGCCTCTAGTTTACACAAATTCAATTAATCGTGAATATGTAACGTTTTATTCTTGTAAGGTGGGATAATCTAACCGGTGTCTCACATGTGTTTTGTTATAAAAACTCAACCGTTTAGCTCTTAAAATTTTGTTTGTATGCACAATCACTCACTATTATTCAGAACTCTCAGAACTCCCATACTTTCATTCCTTACAATCCGTTCAACTTCCCGCTCTCCTCAATCTCTCATGTTTTATTGGCGTCAAGCTCTTCCTAAATCCCGTCAATTGTCAATGCTTCCTATGTACCAACACTTTAATGCAACCTCGATTAACTTGAGATTCACCACAGACTGAAAGTTGATCTTGCAAACCTAGCTGAGAAAGATTTCAATTTCACTGGTGACCTATTTGTAGAGGGCATGTTTGAGTACTTCAATCCTGGAAAAAACGATGCTTTGGACATTATAGTCAAAGAGTTTTGGAGGTTTGTTGATGCAAACATCAATGGTTAAGTTTCTAACAAGGTGTTAGGTCTTCCTATCAAGATCACTCCCCAATCTTTAGTCTCCATCACAAGATGCCCTAACGAAAGGATGATATTGGAAAATGGGTATGAATCAAGGGTTGGCACCTTAAGAATCAACAGGGAACTTTTCAAGGACCCAAGGGTGAGTTCCATGTATGTTCATCTTAAGCCTAAGTATCGCGTTTTCTTAAAAATCCTTATCAGGTGTGTGGTGCCCAAGGGTGGGTTAGTGGACCATGTTAGCTAAGACCACAAAGGTCTTATATGTAAAATCTCTCCCATAATCAAGACAAACCTTCCCTACATCATCTTAAAGCACATGTAGCAAAATCAATTTTATTCCCTACCCCATATTGATAATTGTTGTACTCATTTGGACATCTCTTATTCACGCTCTCGAGGAAGTTCAAGGTTCTGTTAAAGAAGAATACTTGGTGTCATCTGTAGGGGCGCAAACATGAGAAGATAGTTGAATTATGTTTGACTAATTTTAAATCTCTTTTCCTAATTCTGATTCTGGTTTAGTGACTTAACTGATTGGACAAATTAGACGCAACAATAAATAGACAGGGAGAAAGTTTAAAATAACAGACAAGATTTTATCATGGTTCACCACCAACTTGGTAGCTACGTCCATTCCCTTCACACAGAAGGATTTCTCTACTAATTTAAAAACATGAATTACAACAACACTTGACCGTACAAGTCAGTCTTCTCAACACAACATGAACCTACAGACTTTTTGAGGCAAACCACACCTTGAACCTACAAGTCAAGTCTTCTTTACACAACATAAAACTTACAGATTGTTAGAGGAAAACTAAAGCCACTACTGGGCTAGGTTACAAGATATTGGAACTGATTGAGAACTAACCTATAGATTCGTAACCCAATCTAGTAGTGGCTTTATTTTGCCTCTAACAATCTGTAGGTTTCAGGTTGCCTCACAAACTCTGTAGGTTTAGTTTGTTTTGAGAAGACTGACTTGTAGGGTCAGGTGCTGTTGTAATTCTATGTTTTGAATTAATGAGGAAATCCTTCTGTGTGAAGGGACTGGACGTAGCTGCCAAGTTAGTGGTGAACAAGAATAAAATCTGGTGTCTTATTTTTTTACTTCCGCTCTGTGTGTATATTGCCGCCTTTGATTTGTATAAACTATTAAGTCACTAAACCATAATTAGAATTAAGAAAATAGTTTTAAAATCAGACAAACATAATTCAACCTCCCCTTCTTGTGTTTGCACACCTTCAACTTTGAACTAGTGCTTTGCTCAAACTTAAAACCTTAAACTCTAAACACATTGAAAATATTTGGGCTCTTAAGGTTTTCTGAATATCTTTTGTTTTTAGGATTTCAGAGTTTGTGAGTTCGCCGAATTCTTCTTCAGCCTTGATTGCTATTTGTAGGAAACATTAGAGTTGCAATTTTGACCCTCATGAATTATGAATCCAAAAATAACCTTGATTGGAACAATTTGAGAATGTGACCATTTGTGAATAAATTACTTCCAAATCCGGTATGTGCAAATCTTATAGAATGTTTCTAAGTGAATAATATCCAGATATGCGTTGAAATTAATTCTTCCGGAAGCTTCTTTCATACACTTGATTAGAGTTAGGAGGAAACAATTTTGGGCTTGTTCTTGGTCCTTCGCAAGTAAGGATACGACTAAGTCCAATTTATCATTTATTAGAAATGTTGACTTTCCATTAGAGTCATTTACTTTTCTTCAAGAAAATATGACTTGATTGATGGATTCAGATGTTGTATAATTTGCTTCCTTGATAGTCAGAGGCAAACTGCGTGACTTAGAATTAGTGGCTTGGGCAAATGACATTTGTTGCATTATCAGAGTCAGTGTAACTTCATAGTGTGATGCGTATTAGAGGCATCACTTTGGAACGACATGGAATATTCAGAGTCATTGGAATATATGCTTCAGATGTAGACTTGAATAAGTGGCTTCAAACTTCATATGCATGTTGAAAATAGAGTTCAGTGGCATGCTAAAATTACTGTTCATCAGAGGCATGCAACAGTTACTGTTCATCAGAGGCATGCTACAGTTACTGTTCATCAAAGGCATGCTACAATTACTGTTCATCAGAGGCATATAACAATTATTGTTCATCAAAGGCATGGAAACTTCAAAAACATAATGAATCTTCAGAGGCACGCTCATTTTCCAAAAACACGATGAGCTACGAGAAACAAATTGAACTACCATAAGCACGCTATAAGAGGCAGATGTGCAAACTTTTTCAGCACGTGCATTTTTCTGATTATGAGGATTTCGTTGAATGATTTGATTTAGTTTCCTATAACCTTTTTACTTCCTCCAATGACTTCCCCTGGTGGTATCTCTGAACGTTTTCTCTAATTTTCCTGTTCTAATTTCTACATACTTAATGAAGCCATTAGTGCAATAATTTATTCTAACAAAATACCTTTAGAAACATCAAAACTACACAGAGAAATTGTTCTTGGGAACAACTTGGTTCCTGCATCATCCTCTTCTCCCACTTTCAACATCTCTAATTTTATCATGATGAGGTTGATGTCCCCTAAGCACTAGGGTCAAGGAAGTGGATTTTTGGCTACACCCTCTGAGGTTGATGACTCTACCACTCCCATATTTGCAGAAGACAACAAAGAAGCCATTCTAGAATATCAGAGAATGTGTTAGTCTGACCAAGTTGTGGCCTCACTGTGTTTGTCCTTGTCCCATGTTGAACAGGTTTTTGTGAAGAAACAAAAAAGATCATTTTGTCTAAGCGTTAAGGAGGATGAGGATGTCGTAACCATCGCCGATGAACACACGACAACTCTTCTTTTGAGGAAGAAACGAAAGGTAAGTTCAGACTTTGAGCGCCCTACTCCTCTACCTGTTCTGAACTCGAACCAACCCTCCATTTCTCTCTCCTATACCAACCAATTTTGTTATTCCTTCCTCTGACCTTGCACCCATCACCCTTCCCACTTCTGACTCTAACACCTCAGATGATGTGTTTAAAGTTACCTTAGCTGAGCACCTTGCTTCATTCGGATACGTTACCCATTCTTTACTTTAAAAGCCTTATATATCCACTCAAACACCTACCCCCTCCACAATATTATCACATATTCTCTCCTCCACTACAGTACTTGATTTCACCTCATTGCCTTTTCCACATCCCTCTCCCTAGTCTCTAACACATCCTCAAACGACTCCTCTGAGTTTACCCTTCCCACTTTCCCCTCTAACTCTGCTACCTCCTCCATCCCTCTAGCAATTGTCCTTCCACTCAGTATATTCCATCTAGCTTCTTGACCTCCAAACATTCCTTACCTCATTTACTGCCAAAACATCTCACACCAAACTTCAAAATGCTCAAAGTTTGGATCCTAAGGATGTTTCAACCCAGTTGAACAAAGTCCTCTCCTTTGTAAAAAACGAGAATCAAGATAATAGGGATAATGGCATGCACCTGGCTTTACAGAATTGTGCAACTTTCGGACAAAGAACTAAAATCATCTACTTGTGGATGGTACAACTTCAGAAAGCCAAAAGGAATCGGTCCAGAAAGCTCCTCACAATCGCCTAATTAGGCTTATCCAAGGATGCCC
Organism: Cicer chorassanicum; assembly: GCA_037974735.1. Classification (NCBI taxonomy): domain Eukaryota; kingdom Viridiplantae; phylum Streptophyta; class Magnoliopsida; order Fabales; family Fabaceae; genus Cicer; species Cicer chorassanicum. The sequence continues at coordinate 27,745,035 of JBBPBP010000002.1, forward strand.
CTTCTCCCTCTGGTGATATCCATTTGGAACCCTTAATGTCTACTTTTGTCGCACCATTTGAACTTCTTGTGATCATCCTTCATATCGAGTTAGGCACTCTAGATGCCTCTTTTGTCGCTGCTCTAGGATCTGAAGATTTTTCCTTTGTAAGCTTGTATGCATCTCCCTCTAGCCCCGTGTTGAATTCATCTCAATTTATCAAGAAAGAAGATTTTGATCGTATGGGTGCTAAGGTTGAGGCATTTATGGAAAAGACTACCAAGAATCGGGAGGATATTTAGAATACCCTTAGTTTAATTCTGGCTAGGATCACTAATCCCACCCCTTAGGGTTTTACTTATTTATTTATTTTTTCTTTCTTTCCTCTCTTTTTATTTGATGACAAAAGAGGGAGAATGCGTAATTTTTGTTTCTTGTTTTTGAGAAATCGTAAGCAATAAATTTCTTTTTAATGAAACTCTATTTTTAATGCACTTTAATACTCTGCTAATCTCATCATATGAATTGAACATCCATATATCTGATCTTATGAACTGGACGAAGACAAATATACAACACGTATTCTTCTTGCTCCGTTTCTCTAAGTCTGATACGCAAAACAACGTTGCGTCCATGTGCCTCTGAAAACACAAAGCAAAGATGTAGTTTATTTGCCTTTAATGAACTTAACATGGAATATGTTCCTTTGAAACATGCGCATCCTCTGATACACATCCTGAATCAGCTATTTGTCTGAAAATCTTAAGATATTCTCTGATTAGGGTACCTTCTGCTTCCCAATTGTTTAAAGAGATACGCCGATTTTTTACAAGATCGATTTTTGGAAAGTTTTTCTAACAAATCAATTCCACAAAGATACGATGCCATAGATTATGTTGATTTCTTGCAATCAGGACAACGGCCATAAACCCTAATTGTACTATATAAAAGACATGTCACCCTCAACGAAGAAAGACATAAATATACAAAACATACAAACAAAAAGCGATAAGCACATCTGCACTCTTGATATCATTCTATTTCACGGTAGTGCTAAGAGAATTTATGAAGTAATACATTTGTAAACGCTCTCTGTGAGAGCTAATTTAGAAAAAAAAACGAAAATCTTTTTGTTGTAACCTACCTCAGCAGTGGTTGCCTTCCTCAAAAACTTGATTGTAATAAGCTAGAAGGTTGAGAAGATTGAACACAATCAATATGAATAGTTGGTGTTCAAGTGTAAGTCTGGTTCAATGATAAACTAGGGAATTAAATCCTTCATATTGAAGGGAGTGAACGTAGCTACCGTGTGGTTGTGAACTAGTATTTAATCCTTCATGCTTATAGTTTATCAAGGGTGAACGGTTCGATGGCTAAGTTTCATACACAAGTTGTGATAGAATTTCGCTATGAATTACGGCGTCGAGAATGCAATGAAATGGAATGTGGAGTGAGAATCATAATGTTTAATTTCAAAAAATATTTAATGCAAAAAATCTTATGCAAGAAAATATTTTTGAATCAAAAGTAGACACATAGGTTTTTCATGTTATGCAATGAGATGGCCTGTGAAGACAAGATGGTGTGAGTCTTGAAAGAAATCCTATATCACCAGTAGTATAATGCACACTTTAAGTGGTAAAACCAATGACTTTAAAGCATAAAATCAGTGCAAGGTTTTCAAGTTTAAAATGAAACCAACCCAAACGATGAATGCAATGAATTGATCAATAGTGAAGAAAAACGTAAAGTGCAAGACTTGCAAAATGTAGCAAACATAAATTGTATGACAGTCAAATGCACTAAAGGAATTATAGAAAATAAATAAGAGAAATGAAAAGAAATATTAAATAAAAGCATAAATTTAAACAAATAAATGAAAAATGCAAGAAATGTAAATGGCGTACTTAATAGTTTTGACACATAATCAGGAAACATTTGTTAGATGTGACTTCTGAAAACAAGTAAGCAATCATTAGGAATGCATCCTATGCTGCTATTTATAGATACATTTGTTAGATGTGACTTCTGAAAACAAGTAAGCAATCATTAGGAATGTATCCTATGCTGCTATTTATAGATGTAAAATCCTCTAAATTTATTATTTAAAATAATTAGGATCTATAAATATAGATATTTTTCAATATTAACTTTGGTGTGATAATTATTTGCCATGTTCGACTTATTGTAGTTGATAAAGTTGTTAATAAGAATTATTTAATCAATTGAGGAATTATATATATATATATATATATATATATATATATATATATATATATATATATATATAT
>JBBPBP010000002.1:27747314-27764772 GCA_037974735.1 Cicer chorassanicum
TAACTTTGGTGTGATAATTATTTGCCATGTTCGACTTATTGTAGTTGATAAAGTTGTTAATAAGAATTATTTAATCAATTGAGGAATTATATATATATATATATATATATATATATATATATATATAGATAGATAGATAGATAGATAGATAGATATAGATAGATAGATATATATAGATAGATGATTTATGTATCTTTAATGCAAGAAGAATTTACGTTAAAGGTCTGTGGCTTGGTGTGACCCAATTCATATGAAAGAATAGAAATTTTTGCTTGGAGTTTGTGAATTGGTTTTTTTTTATGATCAAGGTTAACCAAAAAAAATTAATATTTTCTCCCTCCTATTCTTTATTCAAGCCCAACACTATTTACTCAATAACCTCCACTTTAAATTTTTCCTAAAGTCCACAATATTTCTATACTCATTAATAATAAGCAGGAATACCGAAACCCAAGCCACCATCACAAACCCTTTACAGACAAGATTCTATAAACAGAAAGGAATACAAAATGTAACGCCTAGTTACGTGGGTATAATAATTGAGGTAATAACGAAAATGTTTTCATATTTATATAAGAGAAAATGTACTATAATAAATAATGAAGTTCACAAAAGAAATAATATTGTAAAATCCTTAAAATATAACCTTACAGCTGATAATTCTTTAATAATCAAAATATTCAAATCTGGGCATTTAATAACTAATCTCGAAATAAACAACAATGTAGACACTATGTCTACTTATTCTTAATCTACTAACCTAATCTAAGGAAATTAATCTTCTCAGAGGAAGTGGGACTTCTCAAACTCTCGACGCCCCCAACGGTCTCTGAAAACAACACTTTAATGAGATACTAAATCCTAGTGAATAGTACTACAATTTTAAAATAAGTATTGTTCTCAACCAGCGCTGTAACTGGAAAAATCGATCATGGCACCCACGTTCTTCCAAAAATATTCTTTAAAAATATACATGATATAACTAAGATTCTTCTATAATAACCAATTACTTTTAATAATTAATAAAAACTCATCAATTGATTTAACGAGAATTCACATATTCAATAAACAGATAAATCCACTACACACATTTATTCTGCAAAAAATAAATCAATCAATTCAATGACGTCTCTTAGTTATATGGAGATATACTACTTCCGTGAAGTGAGTTTTATCTCATCATGTGGAGACCAAGCTCATCCAGTGTGGGGTACAAGACCCATGCGTGTGCAGTTTAAACCTCGTCTCATTGTGGAGTTTAAAACTCATCTATATGTCGGGTACAAGACTCATCTATGTGGAGTTTAAACTTCATCTCATTGTGGAGTTTAAAACTCATCTATATGTGGGGTGCAAGACTCATCCGTGTGGAGTTTAAAACTCTTCTATATGGAGCGTAAACTCATCTCCAACACATACAATCAAAATAATTCATGTTTTTAACAATCATATTCGTAAAATCATATTTATAATATAATATTTCATTTGAATATATAATAACAACAATCATTCAAGAAAATAGAATAATACAATCTTTTAAAGAATATATATATCAATAGTAAATAAATCAATTCGTAATCTATTATTGCAATTCATAAAATCCCAATTTTAATAGAGTTAGGTTTTCGATAAAATATATTTTTATAAGAAAATACTATTCAGAATATCTAACTATTTTTATATCCCAAATTCCCAAAATAAATGTACCACGAAAGTTTAAAGGTGTGATTACTCACCTCTTGAAGCATTCTCCGATAATTGCTATTAACCGCTATTGCAACCGTAACCGTACTTTTGCTCCTCTTTATTTTGGCATAGTTCTCTCTATTGAGTTTTTAATTCAATATTTTTGTTCTTTGTATCTATTTATATTTAGATATTTATAAAATAATTTGACTAGGTATCATATACTTGCCCCACTAAATTCTTGGTTGTTAAAAATAGTACAAATTGGTTGTTTGTTTGGTTTTGTTTGACTCCTTAATAATAGGTAATTACATAACAAAAGGTTGTTATAGTAACTTTGTTTGTTATTATCTATTTCACATAAACCATTAACAAACAAAACAAACTTCCTATTATACTTTATAAGTGTCTAACAAACAAAACAACTTACTAATGTTATCTTATTTTAAGCAAATTAGTTATTGATAATAATTAGAGTATTAATAATAATAATACTAATAATATAATCATAATAATCTATAAATTAGAATGTTTTAAAATTTGAAATTCTAATTATTTTTAGTCCTTTGATTTGGTATGTTACATTTTCTCCCCTCCTTAAAGAAATTTCGTGCCCGAAATTTACGTCTACTGAATAAAACTAAAGTGACCCAACTAGTGCAAATATAAATAAGCTTGTGTACTTGCATCAGCGAGACTTGGATACTTTCATATGACTTCTTCCTCTGATTTTGAAATAGCCATCTATGGCGTATAGACCTAGGATTAAAGATTAAATTGTCTTTTAATTGAACTGACTCGAGAGCTATCACGTGTGAATTATCTAACACATATGCTCAGGGTTGAGAAACAAGAAAGACGTCATAAAAGGTTATATAAATGTAGAGGAAGAGCTAATTGATAAGCAGCATACCCTACTCTCTTTAGAATTTGATAACAACCCATGAAACGAGAGTTTTATTTTTGACTTTCATTGACCTTCTCACCCCAGTCTTAGAAGTGACTCTCAAGAATACATGTGTCCCTTCTTGAAATTCCAATAATTTTCTTCTCTTGTCAACATAAATCTTTTGCCTACTTTGCATTATATGCATCATTTTCCTAATCAATTGAATACTAATAGTGGTCTGTTGCACTAAATCAGGTCTTAACAAAGACTTCTCACCAACTTCACACCAACACATGTATTCGGTCATTCGGTTAACTATCACCCAAATGGCATCAAAACCCATACACGTCTTAGGAAAACCCATCACAAAATAAATAGATATCCTCTGCCATTTCCACTCAGGAATTTCTAAAGGATGCAACAATCCTAAAGGCTTTTGGTGTTCAATCTTAACTTTCTAACACACTAGACACAAACATAAAACTAGCTTCATCTTTATTCATTTCTGGCCACCAGTACATTTTTCTCAAATCCTGATACACTTTAGTTATTCCTGGGTGTATCGTGAATTACTATTACGAGCTTCCTCTAAAATCTTATCCCTAAGACTCCTCTCCATAGAAACAATGATCTTATTCCTAAACAACACTAAACCATCACCAGATAAGGTATAATTCTCCTTGTCCAAAAGAGACTGCAATACTTTATCTAATAATTGTTCTGTTTTTATTATCACTCTCAAGTTATTACTAATTTCTTGCCTATTCAGATTCAAGCATAAAACATTGAGGGACACATCCAAATTCATATCTCCAAACTCCTCTAGTAGGTTTGTCTCTTGTACCATCATACAAGCCACATGTAAGGATTTTCTACTTAGAGCATCAGCCACTGCATTAGCTTTCCCAGGTGATATTTCAACTCAAAATCGTAGTCTTTACGAAACTCCATCCACCTTCTTTGTCTCATATTTAATTCCTTTTGATCAAACAAATACTTAAGGCTCTTATGATCACTAAAAACCTCAAAATCTTAAGAGCAAAGACTAGAACTGCTAATTCAAGATAGGTTGGATAATTCGCCTCGTGTGACCTAAGTTGTCTAGATGGATAAGCTACCACTTTTCCTTCTTGCATTAAAACACATCCTAAACCATTTTTAGAAGCATCACAATAAACCACAAAATTCATGAATGGATCTTGTATAACTAAAACAAATGTTGAAATTAATCTTTCCTTAAGCTCTTTGAAATTATCCTTGCATTCTTGGTCCCACACAAAAGTTTTCCCTTTTCTAGTCAACTTGGTGAGAGGTAAGGCTAGGCTAGAAAGTCCCTCTATAAATTTCATATAGTAACTTGTCAATCCTAAGAAACTCCTTAGTTCAGTCACTGATTTAGGTTGGGTCAACTTAATATTGCATCTAATTTGCTAGAGTCAAACGTTACTCCTTTTCTAGAGAACGTACATCCTAAAAACTAGAATTCTAATTTCTAAGGTTTTGCATACAATTTATTATCTCTCAAAACTTGAAATACTATCCTCACGTGTTTCTCATGCTCACCCAAGCTCACAGAGTAGATTAGAATGTCATATATGAACACCACCACAAACGTATCTAAGAAATGTCTAAAAGTTTGATTCATTTAATCCATAAAAATAACATGGGCATTGGTAACTCCAAAAGGCATCACTATATACTCATAGTGTCCATATCTTTTCCTAAAAGAGGTCTTAGGAATATCTTCACTTTTGAAGAAAATAAAAGTATGTATCCTTGACCTCATTCAACTAAATACTTATGGCCAGCTAAAGCAGACACGAAACACTCAAACAAAGATCAATCAATAGTCATAAGTTGGCATTGTCCCTCACTCTTGCAACATCTAGAAAAATGTTCAACCTTTCCACATTTAAGACATGTAATTTATGCCGCAGGACACGATTGATCTCCATGATTGAAACCACCCTTTTCACATCTCTTACTCTTACTAGTTGAATTTTGTCTTTACTTGTCCTTTGAAATTGTGGGTAAAGGGTGTAGATTCTTATGAAATTTATTGTCCTTACTTTATAATTTCTTTGCACTAGAGATAAACTCCTCCTTCAATTACTAAGCTTCTAGCGCTTGCATCTTTTTCTCAACAACCCTAGACTTGTTTACCAAGGTGGGGTAGTCACATATCCTTAGAATTCCAATTATAGTTTTGCATCTCAAGCTTAAGTCCTTACTCAAATTTGATCGCCTTTCACTCGACTTGAGGATTGTCCATCAGATAGAAAGAGTATGTTGACATAGCTTCAAAATTTGGTGACACACTTTACAATTGACATATCTCCATGACGAATATGAAGAAACTTTGTTTCTTTCTGAATACAAACATTGTGGGGAATATACTATTTAAACTTATCCCAAGTAAAAGAAACTCGTTTTGTCAGCAACCCTTCTCTAGTACAACTCCACCAATGCTTAACACCAGACTCTGACATATAAAAGGTGAGCTGTACTTTCTGAATGTCAGCACAATGCATGGTTCTAAAGATCTTCTCTAACTTCAACAATCACTCTTTTGCCTAACATATCATAACTGCCTTGAAAACGTGGTTGATTGTTCTTTCGAAATTTCGAAAGTCCAACATATTGAGGGTCTACGACTATTATCGATCCAACATTGGGTTTTCTCAAATGATAAATAGTCTTCATATTCTCTATGGTTGCAGCTATCAAGCTGAGAGCCACAGCAAGTGCGTCATTCGTCCCATGCTAGTTACACACCATAAATATATAACCACCAATAAAACAGTGGGTTGGCCCGACCCAATATCCAACATAATAGCATACAAAATTTATGACTATAAGAAGCAATCCTATAAGCCCAAGTTTTGATTTTTTTTTAAATAATAATAAAAAATAATGTAAAATAAACCCATACCACAACCCAATCTAGATTCGAACTAGCTCTGATACAAAAAAATGTAACGCCTAGTTACGTGGGTATAACAATTGAGGTAATAATGAAAAAGTTTTCATATTTATATAAGAGAAAAGGTACTATAAAAATAACGAAGTTCCCGAAAGAAATAATATTGTAAAACCCTTAAAATAAAACCATACAGCTGAAAATTCTTTAATAATCAAAATATTCAAATCTGGGAATTTAATATCTAATCCCGAAGTAAACTACAATGTAGACACTATGTCTACTTATTCATAATCTATTAACCTAATCTAAGGAATTTACTCTTCTCAAAGGAAGTGGGACTTCTCAAACTCTCGACGTCCCCAACTGTATCTTAAAACAACACTTTAATGTGATACTAAATCCTAGAGAATAGTACACACAATTTTAAAATAAGTATTGTTGTCAGCCAGCGCGGTAACCGGAAAAATCGATCATGGCACCCACGTTCTTCCAAAAATATTCTTTAGAAATATACATGAAATAACTAAGATTCTTCTATAATAACCAATTACTTTCAATAATTAATAAAAGCTCATCGATTGAATTAACGATAATTCAGATATGCAATAATAAGATAAATCCACTCCACACATTTATTCTGCAGAAAATAAATCAATCAATTCAATGACGTCTTATCGTTATATGGAGATATACTACTTCCGCGAAGTGAGTTTTATCTCACCATGTGGAGTTTAAACCTCGTCTCATTGTGGAGTTTAAAACTCATCTATATGAGGGGTATAAGACCCATCCGTGTGGAGTTTAAACTTTATCTCATTGTGGAATTTAAAACTCATTTATATGTGGGGTACAAGACCTATCCGTGTGGAGTTTAAAACTCATCTATATGGAGTGTAAGCTCATCTCCAACACATACAATCAAAATAATTCATATTTTTAACAATCATATTCGTAAAATCAAATTTATAATATAATATATGATTTGAATATATAATAACAACAATCATTCAAGAAAATATAATAAAACAATCTTTTAAAGAATATATATATCTCAAACACATACAATCCAAATAATTCATATTTTTAACAAACATATTCGTAAAATCATATTTATAATATAAAATTTCATTTGAATATATAATAACAACAATCAATCAAGAATAGATAATAAAACAATTTTTTTTAAAGAATATATATTTAAACAATCATATAAACGGTAATTCAACAAACAATAGTAAGTAAATCAATTCATAATCTATTATTACAAATGTTTTAATGAGTTTTTGAATTACTGACCTCTCTTAGAGGATGCGAACTCGAGGACAGAAATTCAAACCTTTAAATATGAACAGAATAAAAGCGAGGAAAGTATAAAGAGAGAGATAGAGAGACACAACTTTTATACTGGTTCACCCAAAGATGGCTACGTCTAGTCCTCACACACTTGTGAGATTTCACTAATGATCAACCAGATCAACCTCTCACAGAGGTTGATTACACTTTATGTATTCTTAAGCTTCACCAAGCTTACAACCTTGTTTCTTACAAGTTTCAAAAATTTTCAAGTACAACTTACTTGAAAATTTTAAATTTTAGAGTCATATGAGTATGATTTCTTTCTCTTTACTTAAACACTTTCTAAAAAGATTTTCAAAGATCTAGTGTAGGAATATAGAAAGCATAAAGAGATGATGGATATTGCTTTTGATAGATTTAAGATTCTTGATTATTTTCTGCAATATTGTTGTGTGTTTGATGACAAAGAGCTTGCTGCCTTTTATAGAGGTCTTGTGTTGCTCTTCCAAGGTCTTTGTGCTTAATTACAGAACTGCCATCCAGTTGTCTTTGGATAGATGCTGACCATCCTCAGCCATGAGGTTCAAACCTCCTAGGTACTTGGTCCTTTGTTGTCCTTTTCTCTTTTTCATTCTCCAAGACATGTAAGGCTATTTCTTTGACTTTGTGGGCTACAGGAAGTGTAAGGCTATTTCTTTGACTTTGTGGGCTACAGCCTTCCTGTAAGTTGAAATACTAGGTTGTTTTCAACTTCAGAGAATGATGTGACAATTGATTCAACCTTTTACATTGTACTGACCATCCTCTTGCATTGAACTGCCAATCCTCGTACCAGTTCAAACTTGCCCCTCACCTCTTCAAATAATATGCTTTATTTGATTATTCTTGGATGCTATTTTGACTTCTCAACATGATTAAAAATCATGGTTACTATGCTTAATGAATATTATGCATTTTGGATGTCATCCTCTCATAGATTCATCCTATCCTCCAGTTTGCAAACTTGATGGTATTAAGTCAGATTTTTCTCCTTTTAGTTTTCATGATGAATAACCTGTTTTCTACTATAAATCCACTCAAGAGCACATATTAGTCATTAATCACAGATTATTCTTGATTTACTAACTTAATCTAAGGAAAATACTCTTCTCAAAGAAGGTAGGACTTCTCAACTCTCGATGCCCCGACGGTCTCAATCTTTGAAAACAACACTTTGATGAGATACTAAATCCCAATGAATAGTACACACAATTTTAAAACAAGTATTGTTATCAATCAGCACGGTAACCGAAAAAATCGATCATGGAACCCGCGTCCTTCCAAAAATATTCTTTAGAAATATACATGATATAACTAAGAATTTTCTATAGTAACCAATTACTTCCAATAATTAATAAAAACTCATCAATTAAATTAACAATAATTGACATCTATAATAATCAAATAAATCCAATACACACATTTATTCTGCAGAAAATAAATAAATCAATTCAATGACGTCTCATCATTATATGGAGATATACTACTTCCACGAAGTGAATATTATCTCATCATGTTGAGCACCAGTTCATCTTGTGTGGGGTACAAGACCCATTCATGTGGGTTTTAATACTCATCTCATGTGGAGTTTAAAATTCATCTATATGTGGTGTAAGACTGATTCGTGTAGAGTTTAAAACTCATTTATGTGGAGTACAAGACCCGTCAATATGCAGCACATAGCTCATCCGGATAAATATTTGTGGGGTACAAGACCCATCCATATGAAGCATAAGCTCGTCTGAAACACATAATATAAAATTAATTTTTTTTTTTTAACAATCATCTTCATAAAATCATATTTACAATATAATATTTCATTTGAATATATAATAACAACAGTCATTCAAGAACAAGAAACGTAGTAAATAAATCAATTCATAATCTATTATTGCAGTCCATAAAATCCCAATTTCTATAAGATATATTTTCATGAGAAGAGTCCTCAGGCATAGCCTCAGGAGGGCTCTTTGGTGAGAATAGATGATAGGTCAGATTTAGATCAAAATACAATTTTTCACCATCCTCCATTAGTTGAAGAGGAACGGCTTCGAATGTATCCTCATGGTAGAGGAGGAACTACGAGTTTTTCTTTTCTTTGGAGAAGGAAGAGTAGTGGATGATGATGTTATAGGGGCAGACGAGTTGAGCCGCATTTGTTTTACATTCTTCATAGAGAATGTGTTGTTGAAATGAAGCGATGGTTCATCATCCAGCGGAAGCTGATCAGGAGCATGCCATAAGGGGATGATCGACCTAAAACCGCAGCATTCAAAATGAAACAGAATATGATGTTGCCTCAGTGCAGGAGAGTTCCTGTCATAAGATGATGGATGAGAAGGAGGTCAAACTCAGTAACCTTCTCGAAACTACCGGCTCTTGGCACAATCGAGTGCACACAGATGTAGTGAAGAATGCGACATATTGGAAGGAGGTTTGAGGCCACTTGAGGTTTGGAAGTTGAAATCAGGATCTTTTTTAGGACAAAGGTTCGAGTAATCTGATATTGAGAATACCAACTTTTAGAGAAACAAAAGGCACCTTCGTCACGAATATCCAAGATTTCACACAGAGTGGTGGGATTAACTTCCATGTGAACACCTTTTAGGATGATGCTGAAACCAGTAAGGCCTTTTGAGCAATTTGAAGCAGCATTAAAAGCCCTTACAAGACATGGGTATTGAGCCTCATTTATGCGAAGGAAAGATGTCCATCCAAGCTGATCAAACATTTCCTCATTGTTAAAACCACCTTCTTTCGAATCAGCAAGGTCTATTAATTTTCCATTCACTATTGATTTATTCTACCACTTGGACACATAGTTTGACTCCAGATCAGGGGAATCAAATAAAGGGATTTTTGCAGATTTTTTGGATGATGAGGACCGTGGTTTTTTGGAAGTTGGTGTGGCCTTTTTGGAGGTTTTGGTGGCCTTGGCAGGTGGTGGATATGGTGTTGACTCTGATAAGAGAGTTTGTTCAGAGTCATCTGAATCAACAACATGAACTGTTGTATCTTGAGAAAATGACTTCCTTGATGAAACAGCTCCAGAGGATCTCCTTATAGATGTAGAGGATGTGGTGGAGGTTGAAGGTTTAGAGATTTTTGGAGTGATGGATGAAGAAGGGATGACCTCAGATGACACAGGGGACGAATGACATTCAAGGGTTCATGATGCATAGTTTCTTTAGAGCATTCTTCTTCATAATGATCAGACTCCGTGTTGGAGTAATGATCTTGGATATATTCATCAACTTGATTTGTTATTTTTCGTTTGACTTAGAATTTAGTGGGAGCCATTATAAATTTTTGAAGAAAAAAAAATGTAGAAAGATGATTTGAAGAATAGATTCTGAGTTGAGAAATGGTTGAATGAGGAAGAGTTTGAACGATGAGTAGGAGATTGTTGATAAAGAAAGAGGATTAAGTAACGAGGATGGAGTTTTGAAGGGGAGTATCTGTTAGGGAAGGGAGACGGTTGAGACAGCCGTTCCCTAGGAGCACACGATAATGATTGATGAGACAAGCGTGATGGAACGGCGGTTGTAGCCGTTACCGCATTTGATGCACGGCGTGATGAGGGGCAGTTGTAGCCGTTACAACATTTAATGCACATCGTGAAACAAGGAAGCGGCGCCACATGGCCAACCAATGGAGTGGGAGACGCGTGCAAGCCTTGTTTGACAAGACAAGAGGAAGTTACACTAAAATGGACACTGTGTCCTCTGGTGTTTTACCAACCTCTCAACTTTTAGCTTAGTTTTTTTTTTTAAAAAAAAATCTGATTTGATCTTTCAACTGGAATAAAAAATTAAACAAACAAAATAAGAGAAATACAACTATGGTACAATGGATAAAACAATTAATCAATTAATTTTAGACAAATTAATAATGGAAAGTTTTTCCAAGATATTTTTGAACCGATCCTCCTGAAGAGGTTTGGTAAAAATATCTGCCAACTGATTTTCAGTGTCAATGAAAATCAATTCTATATCCCCTTTTTGAACATGATCTCTTATAAAATGATGTTTCATTTCAATGTGCTTAGATCTAGAATGTTGAATTGGATTTTTAAAAGATTTATGGCACTTGTATTATCACAGAGGATGAGAATTTTTGCGTACCTTAGAGAGTAATCCTCTAGTTGGTTCTTTATCCACAACAATTGTGAGCAACATTGTGCAGCTGATACATATTCAGCCTCTGTAGTTGATAGAGCAATGGTACATTGTTTTTGCTTGACCAACTTATTAGAGATTAACCAAGAAATAGGCAAGCTTCACTTGTGCTCTTCCTTTCAACTTTGTCTCCCGCATAGTCAACATCACAATAAGGTTTGAGGTCAAGATTTGAACATTTCTTATACCAGATCCCTAGATTGATTGTGCCAACAAGTTATCTCGAAATCCTCTTTACTGCTGTAAGATGAGATTCTTTGGGAGAGGATTAACCTTGCACAAAGACCTACATCAAAGACTATGTCAGGTCTACTTGTTGTTAGGTATAATAAGGATCCAATCATTCCTCTATACTATTTCTCAGATATTGGAGTTCCTTCATCATCTTTGTGAAGCATGGAGGATGGGTGCATAGGAGTTCCCATACTCTGGGCTGAACTCATGTTATATATGTTTAGAAGATCTTTGGTGTATTTTTCTTGTGAGATGAAAATACCATCTTCTAGTTGTTTGATTTGTAATCCAAGAAAGAATTTTAATTCACCCATCATACTCATCTCAAACTCACTTTGCATGAGATTGGAGAAATCTTCACACATCTTTTCATTTGTGGATCCAAATATTATGTCATCCACGTATATTTGAACAATCAACAAATCTTCTTTAAATGATATCTTGAAAAGAGTGGTATTAGTATGTCCTCTTACGAAACCATTCTCTTTAAGAAAAGAACTCAACCTCTCATACCAAGCTCGAGGAGCTTGCTTTAATCCTTAAAGAGCTTTTGAGAGTTTGAACACATGGTTAGGCTTCTTTTCATCCACAAATCCAGAAGGTTGTTTAACATATACCTCCTCATTTAGAAAACCATTCAAAAAGGCACTTTTGACATGCATTTGGAACAGTTTGATACCTTTATGAGTGGCATATGCTAGGAGGATTCTTATAGCTTCAAGTCTAGCAACTGGTGCAAATGTTTCATCATAATCAATTGCTTCCTATTGGTTGTAGCCTTGAGCCACTAGTCTTGCTTTATTTCTAATGACCTCTCCATCCTTATTCAGTTTGTTTTTAAATATCCATTTTGTTCCAATGATGGATTTTTCAAAAGGATGAGGTACAAGATCCCACACTTGGTTTCTTTCAAACTATGATAGTTCCTCCATCATGGCGTCAACCCATGATTTGTCACAAATTTCTTGATCAATCGATTTGGGTTCAACTTGTGATATCATGGCCATGTTGGTTGTGTTTCCTTTTAGAGATTGTCTGGTCCTTACACCATCAGCCGTGTTTCCAATGATCAGATCTGGAGGATGATGCGTAACTGTCTTCCTTCCTCTTGGAGGCTGCTGAGAGGTTGGATCAGATTCATCCTCTTCGTTTGGATTGTGTACTTTAGAGGATGAAGGTTCGTCTTCTTCAAATTTATCACTATTTTCTAAGCACAAGTCATCAAACTCATCAAAAATAACATGCATGGATTCCTCCACAGTTTGAGTCCTAAGATTATATATTCTATAACCTTTTGACGAAGTGGAGTATCCCAAAAAAATACCTTTGTCACATTTTGTATCATATGAAAATAGGAAATCTATGGTTTTCTGCCTTTCCATAGCTCATATGGAGTTTTGTTTAAAAAATTTTTGATGGATACACGATTTGAAACATAACATGCAGTGTTGACAGCTTCGGCCCAAAAGTATTTTTCAATGTTGGCTTCATTTAAGATAGTTCTAGCTATTTCTTGCAAAGTTCTATTTTTCCTTTCAACAACTCCATTTTGTTGAGTTCTTGGGCAAGAAAAATTATCAAAAATTCCATTTTCATCAAACAGATTTTTAAATGATTCATTTTCAAATTCACCTCCATGGTCACTTCTGACGGAGACAATTCTTGATCCGTTTTGATTTTGGATCTTTTTACAAAAATAGTGAAAAGCCTCAAAGGCTTCATTTTTATGTTTTAAAAATAAGACCCAAGTAAAAAGTGAGAAGTCATCAACAATTACAAATCCGTATCTTCTTCCACTAAGACTTGGAGTTTTGATGGGACCAAAGAGGTCAATATGAAGAAGCTCAATAGGATGATTTGTTGAAACAATATTTTTAGAGTGAAAACTACTTTTAACTTGTTTTCCTTTGGCACAAGCTTAGCAACGTTGTCTTTCTCAAAATTAATTTTTGGAAGACCTTTAACTAATTCTAATTTAGATAATTTAGAAATGGTGTTCAAACTTTTATGACCAGCTCGTTTATGCCATATCCTTTTATCCTTTTCAATGGATACAAAGCAAGATTTAGTAGGCAAATCATCCAGATATAACTCATAAAAATTCTTTTTTCTAAATCCAGAAAAGAAAACTCTTCCTGAGGATGAGTGTTTAACCTCACATAGATTAGGCTTAAAAATAACTTCAAATCAACTATCAAATAGTTGACTAATAATGAGCAAGTTATGTTTTAAACCATCCACATACTGTACATTTTCAATTTTGGTAGAATTATTTTTTACCAATGATACTGGTACCTTTTATTTGAGCTTTATCATTGTTTCCAAACGTGACCGATCCTCCATCCTTTATTTCCAAGGAAATAAAACAATGCATATCTCCTGTCATATGCCTTGAGCAGTCACTGTCCAAGAACCATGGCTTTGTTTTGTTGATCAGAGGATGTATCTGTGTTAGAGTTTAATAGTGACTTAGGTACCCATATAGAATTGGGTCCTTGATGGTTAGTTTTTCCTCTTGTGAGGATTTTCCTTTTATGATAACAAATGGAATCATGGTACCCATGCTTACCACAGAATGAACATCATTTCTTTATGTTGTCAGCTCTTTTCTTAGCATGACAGCTTTTGAGAGTATGTCCAAATTTTTTGCAAAAGGTGCATCTTGGCCTATCCTCTTGTTTCTTGGAATGATAAAGTTTTCATGTAATTTTTGTTTTTGAGAACTTTTAAATCCAATACCAGTTTGTCAAAGATTCCATATTGGGATCCCATTATCTTTTGAAAAGTATCAGTGGATTTAACAAAATTGGTAATATCATTTTTGAGTTCTTCAACTTCTATTATCAAAATTTCCTTTTCTGTATCCTCTTCTGAAGGATGAATTTTGACATTCCTTTTGTTTAAAATAGATTGTTGCTCGAAAAACTTCTCATGTGATAACTACAAGTCTCGAATGATTTGTTTATATTTCTTATTTTTAGCTTGAAGTTCCTCATTGAGTTTCTTTATTTCATAAAGTTGATTTATAAGAAAACCACATTTATGAGATAAAGTGTTTGAGTCATTTAAAAGATTATCAAATTCTATTTCTAATTGGTCACAATTAGGACAAAGTTCATATATGATTACCTTTTCAGTTTCTGTTTTCTCATGAAACAGAGGTTGGCCTCTTCTTCCTTTTCATGTTTAGAGGATGAATCGTCACTATCATCCCACGTAATCGTCATACATTTGTTTTTGTAGCGAAATCTTCTTGAGATCCTTTTGTTTAGAGGACACTCTGTTTTGTAGTGACCCAGTTTGTTGCATCCAAAACAAGTAATCTGACTTTTGTCAGTTTTTTCTTTTTGAGGAGATCTTTTGTCCTGTCCTCAACGATTAATCATCATCTGGATTCTTCTAGAAATCAGAGCAAGTTCATCCTCTTCCTCAGATAGAGGATACTCTTGGCTTTCATTCTTTGTGGTATCTTCAGTCCTCTTGGAGGATGAGCTTTACGTTTGACTTGATTTTAGAGCAATCATTTTTCCCTTTTTGCTTGGTTTGTCAGCTAGCAACAACAGTTCATAAGCTCTTAGAGTTCCAACCAGATCCTCTAACTTCATGTTGGCCAAGTCTCTTGCTTATGTGATGGCAGTCACCATAGGTCTCCATTCTTTTGGTAAACTCCTTATGATTTTTCTTATCCTCTCTTGGACGGAGTATAATTCTCCAAGAGATCTCAAGTTGTTTAGTATGATTGTCAGCCTTGAGAACATTTCATCAATAGTTTCTTCCTCCTACATTTTGAATAATTCGAATTCTCTTACTCCCATGTCAATCCTTGCATCTTTTACGTGGCTTGATCCTTCATGATGAATCTTTAGAGTGGCCCATAGTTCCTTGGCGTTTTTGCAATCTTCAACTCTATCGTATAATTCCCTGCTCAAAGCACACGTTAGAAATAAATGAGTTTTAGTGTTTAAGAGTACCTTAGCACACGTGTGGAGTTTAAAACTCTTCTCATGTGGAGTTTAAAACTCATTTATGTGGAGTACCAGATCCGTCAATATGGAGCACATAGCTCATCCGGGTAAATAATTGTGGGGTACAAGACCCATCCATATGAAACATACGCTCGTCTCAAACACATAATATAAAATTAATTTATTTTTTTTAACAATCATCTTCATAAAATATATTTACAATATAATATTTCATTTGAATATATAATAACAACAGTCATTCAAGAACAAGAAACGTAGTAAATAAATCAATTCATAATCTATTATTGCAGTCCATAAAATCCCAATTTCTATAAGATATATTTTTATAAGAAAATACTATTCAAAATATCTAACTCTTTTTTATATGGTGCGATTACTCACCTCTTTAGTTCAAAGGGTGTGATTACTCGCCTCTTTAAGCGTTCTTTGATAAAAAAAAAAGTTCCGTTAATTGCTATTAACCGCTATTGTAACCGCAATCGTACTTTTGCTCCTCTTTATTTTTGCATAGTTCTCTCTGTTGAGTTTTTAATTTAGTATGTTTCTTCTTTGTATCTATTTATATTTAAATATTTATAACATAATTTGAGTAAGTATTCTATGTTTGCCCCATTTAACTTTTGGTTGTTACAAATAATTGTTTGACTCTTTACTAATAGGTAATTAGATAACAAAAGGTTGTTATAATAGCTTTGTTTTTTATTATCTATTTCACATGCACCTTTAATAAACAAAACAAACTTCCTGTTATTACCTTATAAGTCTCTAACACACAAAACAACTTACTAATGTTACCTTCCGGATAGAGACAGGATAGCATATGGACATCATAAGGAGTTATTGTGTCATGTGTTTGATATGCACATGATAACAAACTTGATAAGATTAGTTTATCATATTCAGTGTTTGATACGCAACAGATAACCAAATGATATGATTTATATTGTGATAAATTGACAAGTTTGTCCTGATAATCTATTTAATTTTTTTTTCTTTCAAAATAACATTCATATATTTTTTAAAAATAAATAAAAAATTCTAAAAAAAATGTAAATAATTTATGAAGTAATTTTATATACTTGAAAAATTAAAAAAATGCTAAAAACATATATTATTAAAATTTCCAACACATTGTATCAAATTAAAACTATCGACTACGTAGTAGCAATAAAGTATCATTCTGAATAATATGTTGCCTTACATGTTTCAACAAACCATACAAAATAGACCAACAAAAGTAAAAAGTACTAAAGTTAGATAAGTAAAATCAAGTACAAAAATAGAACTAGTAGATCAATGACTTATCAAATGCAAGACGTCTGCTGCAACAGAACGCTCTTGTTCTATTACCTGCATTTTCTTCAACTCATTCATAATGTTTCTTGAATCATCAAACATATGTTTGCCAACACCTAGACGATTTGCAGCTTCACCAAGAAACTTTTCCTCCAATTTTGCCTCCGTCGTTGTTAAGGTGTTTGCTTTGAACTATTCATTATCTCCTCTTAGACCAATGTTCCAGCTTCAATCAGTATATCGAGAAGGGCTTCATCCTCATTAGCAGTCCATTTTTTACGATCTCTCTTCCTCTTGTTACTTGGTTGCGTGCTAAAAACTTATATTCCATTCCTATTGTACAACCAAATTATAAATAATATAGTATTTCAGCAGTTGAACATCAATAAAATAGAAAGCAAATCACATATAGGATTGGAACATATATATTGAGCAAAAGTTTCAAAATATAAAATAAACCAGAAAGTCATTTGTTCCAATACATCATATCATATTCCATTCCTATTGTACAACCAAATTATAAATAATATAGTATTTCAACAATTGAACATCAATAAAATAGAAAGCAAATCACATATAGGATTGAAACATATATATTGAGTAAAAGTTTCAAAATATAAAATAAACTACAAAGTCATTTGTTCCAATACATCATAACACAACATAGATGGCAGTGGGAAATAATTATTATTCTGCATCAATTTTTTTGTGAAACATCAATCAATGTTTATTATTAGTAACTATATAAAAAACAATTAACATAAAACTCTAACATCAAATATGATAGAGAAAAAGGGAAAATATAAACCCAAAAACAACAATCGAAAATTCTCTAAATCGAAGTTTATTTTTTCAATCTTTCTATATGAACACAATCAGAAAACAATCATAACTTTTATCTTGTAGTAAAATAAAATAATTCAGAAAAAAA
>JBBPBP010000002.1:27773613-27798839 GCA_037974735.1 Cicer chorassanicum
TTTTTTTTTTTTTTTTTATATGTTAGCTTAAACTTCATATGAAATATATATTTGAAATATTTGCTTAGTTATATGTAATTTCTGTGTTGTTTTGAATTTTTGCGAGTTTGATTGAGAGTTAGGGTTCATTTTAGGGATTAATTTTGAATTTTCGCGAGTTCGATTGAGAGTTAGGGTTCATTCTTGAGTTTCTGAGAGTTAGGGATTAACTTTATTTTTGCCCTGATTGCGTTGAATATGAAAATGTGCTTAACTTTTGGGCTGGTTATAGATGAGATTTGTTTAATGATGTTGATTGGTCTTTACAATGTTGATTTGTCAAATTTTGGATATAATTTGAATGATAGTCAATTACGATTCTTTACATTGTGGCCAATTGTTGTCAAATACAACCTTAATCAATTTGTGGTTCCAAAGGCATGTTAATCCCTGGTATTGCAGCCCAGAATGTAGACTCAAACACTCTTATTTTAAAAACCTAGAGTGTCTTCCATTTTCAAAATAACTTGCCTGCAGAGTACTGAAATGTACATTGGTGTTGATTGGGCTGAATATGTCACCAACCGTAGGTCAAAATTTGGATGCTTTATACAGTTCTATTGAGTAATTTAGACACATGATTGAGAAAAGGTTCCTTGTAGTCTTTTCGAAACTGCCAAACTCAATTTAGTCCTTGAGGAAAAAGAAGTCCGCAAGGTAGATTGCATAGTCACCTATATATAAGAGAAGATAGGTGGTTTTTCGCTTTTTTTTGTAACCATGCAGCAGGTTGATTGCATAGTCACAAGGGTTCTTTTAAAGAAATTTTGAACTTCAAAAAGATCTGTGCACCAATTTGAAGATGATGAAAAAGCCTCATAAAATTTGCAACTTGAATTAGTTTAGATAGATTCAGATCTGATTTATTTTTACTTTTGTCTTATTCATTGTGGTTGAATTTTAATTTCCTGAATCGTTGCCGATTGGTTAGTCTTCTATATTTTTAAGGGACGATGCATCGCTGTATCGGTTATATATTGTATTGTCCCTGTGCACCATGGTTGATCCTCAAATTCTGATGGAATCCTAGCCTGCCATCCTAATTCCTTAGTATGACCCTTCCTTAACGAAACAAGTTTTGTTAGCCAATCACAGTAATGATTTGTTTAAATTAATGTTTTGGGTGCATATAAGTTCTTTTAATATTTTTATACAATAACAATATGGAGTTATGAACCTACAATTTCTTATGAATGGCCCAAACCATTTATCGCTAGTTCACTCTATTTCTTGATTTATTTTCTTTTTAGCTTATGCTTAAAAAGTATGTGTAAATATCAATTATATGCATCATTGTATTGCAGTCATGCACCAAGGTTGCACTTGATTTTGTCTCCTGAAAATGTTGGTGAGTGCTTTCGTTTGACTGAGGAATTCCGCAAACTTCCAATAAATCACAGGTCCACAGAAGATAAATTGGAGGAATGCCAGACTAAGTAGAAGATGTTTTCTCTATTCAGATAAGTAGAAGTTTTCTCTATTCAGATAAGTAGAAATTTCATACCATAATATATGTATATCAAAATTATTCTCATTCATGATACAATGCCACATTCTGTTCTCTAATTCCTGCAATGACTTGTTCATATTTACTTTGGTTTATGTGAAGGGCCGTGGAACTGTCGTCACCGGTTGTGTTGAACAAGGCACTGTCAAAGTTGGTGAAGAGGTTGAAATACTGGGACTAACAAAGGTACACATGGAATTTAAATGTGTATTATCATATCATATCCATGAGTTTTTTACTTTATGGTATATGTTTTTGTATTTATCAGTCTTTTGTGTGCAGGGTGAATCTTTGAAGACTACTGTAACTGGTGTTGAAATGTTCAAGAAAATTTTGGATTGAGGACAAGTGAGTTAAATCATATAACCTTTTAATTTACATCCTCTAATTTATTTTTCCTTGCAAATTGGATTGGTGGTTAATTGAATGTTATCTGTCCATTTTCTAGGCTGGTGATAGTGTCAGACTATATCTACGAGGTCTTAAGCGAGATGATGTACAGAGGGGAATGGTGAGTGAAACTGATTCTGATTCAAAGTGTTATGAAATATTAATGTATAAAATAAATAAATGCAACATTATTGTGTGTGACCACATTAAAAAATATAATCTTGAAACAACCATTTAATTTATTAACAGGACAAAGATTTGCTTTGAGAGAAAGAGGCAGGACAGTTGATGCAGGAATGGTCTCCAAAGTGATTTCCTAGAATGTTGATACGGAGTCAACATTTTTTTGTCGAGTAATTTGTAATTAAGTCGTCAGTAGGGACTGACCGAGACCAGCATGCAGGCATAAGCATCTATGATGAGACTATTTTTGACACTTGATGTGTTGGTTCCATTTAAATTAGTCTGATTTATTGTTGTAAATTTTTTATGTTAATTTTTAATATATATGAGGAATACCTTTTATTTTATTTTGACTCTTAAATATATATATTTCATTGTGTATTTATATTTGGTTAATTTTATAAAATAAAAATTTAAATTATTATATAATTTTTATTTATAACAAAAAATTAATATTTATAGCAAATTTGTTATTGTTAAAACCTATACCAGCAGAAATAAGTTGTCAGTTAAATGTATAGCAACAGAATCAAAACCGTAGGTATATTTTTTAAAAATTATGGATAAACTATATACCAACGGTGAAATGTCCGTAGGTAAAATCAAATGTTTACAGCAATGGAAAAAATTTTGTCGCTATACCCTATAGCAACGGCGAAAATTCCGTAGGCATTGGGTAATTATGTACCACGAAAAAAAACCCCGTCGGTATAGGTAATTTTGGTTCTCCCTACGGTTTTTATACTTTTACCTACAGATTTTTACTGTCGCTAAATGTAAATTTTCTTGTAGTGATATGGAGTCAAGAATGTGGGAATGTTCAGTCTCTCTTCTCTTAATTGGTTGAGATAAGAACAACAAGACTATTATTATGCCAAGACAACACCCTCAATTGTCTTAAAATCTTGTAATTAAGGGCATCTTAGCCCAATTAATTCTTTTGTCCAAAGTAAAACATGCAAACAATATACCTTATATAAATTCTAATTTAATTAAATAATTCAACTAATAATTTTATCAACTAAAATAAATCAAGCAAGACAAACAATTATCACTATAGGTCACACATAGAAATAATAAATATAACTAATCATATAAACAAAATAGACAATAAACTATTTAACAAATAATCCTACAAGAAAAAGTCCTGATGTAAATGGCACGCCAAAATAATTAATTAAAAATAAAGGTTCTAATTATTTAAGTAAACTCGAGGGTGATATAATTTAATTTATTTACATATAGAATAAAATATTAATTATATTATAAATAAATGAATTTACTAAGAAAAACACATATCTAATGTATATGAAAATATTGGAGTGTTACATGATTCACATCACCAATCTAATGAACTACCTCATTCAAAAATCCTTAAGACCATGGTAAGTTGTTTGCTTTCTACATACGATTTGAATGTTGCTTCCTTGTGTTATCGATTTGTTTTATTTTGTAAAAAAATTATCCTTCTTCAAAATTCATAACAAATCGATATAGTGTGGGAATTTAAAATTTGTTGAAGTCCACATTGAAAAACTCTCATATATTGAGTAGTTTTCTACTCCATAAATACTAAAGTCTCACATTAATTGGATAGAAAAGATATGTGGGTTTGCTTCCATCATTATATAAAGAGTGCCAAAATTTTGTGAAAAGCACACCAAAGTTGGATGTATTTTCCAACTTTCTCTTTTCTCCCTCTTTTTTTGCTCGATGTATTTCCAAGCCACTTGTCCCCTTTCTTTATGTCCCTTTGATATTTTAGAGTGGTTTTGTACCGTAGTCCCTTTGATATTTTCGATATTTTAGAACAGTTTTGTACCATAGTCTTTTTAGAATGGTTTTTATGTCGTTGTCCCGTCGAATTTTTAGTGGTCGTACACTACAACATTTTTGCTTTTTAACAACATTTTAAAAATGTTGCCAAAACAAAGAAAAATCTTGCCAAAGAGAATAGGCAACATTTTTCGCGCGTCTCATATGCGAGCGTTGCCTATTATCTTTGACAACATTTTTCTTCCACTTTTGGGCACACTATTTATAGATGTTGCCTAAACTATGGAAAAAGGGAACAATTTTTCAACTCGTCTAAGATAACATTTTTTAATTGTTGCCATATCTGACAACAATTGTTAAACTAGATGCTAACCCGCGCGTTGCGCGGGTATATTTTAATTTATTTAATTTAAGTGGATTTAAAAAAAAAATCAATATGAAGTTTGATGTTCCAATTGTCAAATGATTATTGATATAGTAGTTATATCAATAATATATATTTATTTTTATCAATGTAATTTATAGAAGAGAAGTATCCAACAATAAAAGACAGATATATTTTAATTTATATAATTTAAGTGGATTTTTAAAACAATCAATATTAAATTTTATGTTCCATTTGTCAAATGATTATTGATTAATAAATATATATTCAATTTTAACAATGTAATTTATAGAAGAGAAGTACTCAACAATAAAAGGCACATATAAATAGTCGAAATATATTTTAGAGCTAAGCAATAGAGACATATGTACTCTCAATTCAGAAGAAGTTGAAGAAACTTCTCATCTTATTAAGTTCAATATTAAATATTATGAAAATATGTATACAATTGCTAGCAAATAAGTAGATGGTAGGTAGAGACGAAAATGTGAAGTTGATTGATACAGACAAAAAAATACGTATAAGTAAGTGGCAGGTAGAGACAAAAATGTGAAGTTGATTAATGCAGCGTATTGAGTAGTAATGTGAAATTAATATGAAAGATGTTGAGAAAACGTTATAAAATAATAATGTGACGTTATGAAATAATAATGTCAGATTAATTTAGAAAATTTTGAGTAGACGTTATGAAATAATATTTAAATAGGAGATATAGTATAAGATAATGGATGAGAAACTCTCTATGAAGACGTACACATAAGCTTTTTCGCTGACGTGGTGAATGTTTGCATACGTGGAGGAAATTGCATGAGGTGGCAGCGGAATGTGTTTTAAATATATATAATAGATGTTGCCTTAAGGCAATACAATGAGAACATGGATAAAATGTTGCTAGAGCTTATAGGCAACAACTTTAAACTGTATTCATATATGTAAAATAAATTTTCATTTTTCTATTATTTTAATTCAGATCATAAATTAAACATTTTGTCATTATTTTATAATAATAAATTATTGTGTATATAATAAATCTAATTACATACCCAAATTGAACTAAGGAAAACATAATGCAAAATATATAGTTTGTTGAAGTTTTGATGCTTCAATCAAATACATGTCTGGTGAAAAAACATCATCCAAAAAACCATAATCTAAAATCATCATCTAAATCATTCAAGTGTGTCTTCTTCATATTTATCATCTACATCGTCCTCTTCAAATTTGTCATCTATGTCATCCTCTTCAAATTCTTCGCCTTCATCGTCAACTTGAAATAATTTTTCATCATCTTCATTGTTACCTTGGTGCATAATAAAATAAAAACAAAAATAAATGATGAAACAGAACTCGGAAATAGAAACAGAACAGAAACGCAAAACAACAGATCCAGTAAGTGTCCACCGCAAACTACTTCACTTTTCTAGAAAAACAACATCACAAAATATAAAATAAAACAATCCTTAACTCAAAAAATCCAAAATCCAATACAAGCAAAAATAGAGTCCAAAATCCAAAGATAGCCCAAAATCCAAAGATAGCAAAAAAAATTCTCACCATAGTAACATTCACTTCATTACTTCCATATTATCTTGAAATCCAATTATTGAAAAATTCCTTTCTTTATATTGTTGTTATGAATACAAACATAATAAAGTTCAAACTTCGAACAAAGAATAAAATATGCAATACTGTTGACAAAGATTAAAGCCAGTGATTCCTAGTCAGTCCATTGAAAGCTTTCTGGCCTTATAAAATGGAGCCAACATTTTTTAATGGTTTCTCAACAACTCAAACAAGTAAGATATTTAATTAATGTAAATTTAATTTGGTGAAAGAAAAAAAATACTAACATAACAAATAATATAATATATATACTAACATTTACCTGCTGGTTTTCAAACCATACTCTGTAAGAGACTGTCGTATTAAGTCATAATTGTCTAGCCAACTTTTGAACTAAGGTTCTGCTTCCAGTTAGTGGAATTAATGAATCTTGATCTCCCCTAAAGAAATAATAATGCAGATGATTGTGTTAATTTAGCACTAAAAACATGTGTATATGAAGCCTCAAGTTCAAGCCATAAATAAATCAAAATGAGAAGGAGAACTCTAGATACCTGTAAATTAGAACTCCAGATAATTGTAAATTATCAACGATCAAACAATAAGAAATGTTGGCACTTCCAAGTTAACCACATCATAGTCCACAATGCTGTTACCAACAAAACAAAAATCAATGATTACATGGATTGGTTAAAAACCATTATTAGCCTAATAGAAGTACAAGTGTTTCAACTTAGTGAGATAGTGCTAATACCACTATCCTTTTAGTACGATTTTATGTCGTAGTTCTTTTTATTTATGAGTGATCATAGTACCATATTGCGGGTGACTTAAATCACCGTATTGAGAGTGGCTTTAACCTCCATATTGAGGCTTTAAATCTAGAACAATTTTCTACGATACAGTAGAACTATGATATAGTTTGTCTAGGCTGTTTTATCATGGGGACTTCGTGGTTGATAGTCTGCCTTATACAATTTGGGCAGTGCCATGAAATGTCTTAAAGAAAGCGACCTAGTCCGCGACTTAACCTAGTAATATATTCGGTGACATAAATTTATTTTGAAACAGTTTTTCGAAACTCAAAAAACAACAATTTTAAGATGTTTCTCTCTGCCATGTCAACCAAAGAGATTACTAGATCAGGATTTGGTTCTCGTGTCTCTAATTTCAATAAACTTTTTCATTGATGAAAAAAAAATGATAAGAAAACTGAAGAATTAATCTGTGGGAGCATAATGATTACCTCTATAAGAATTATATTCTTAATGGACTTGTTGATGATCGGTATGACTACTACAGTTCTAGCAATACTGTGAGCCGTTACCTCAAGTATCAGAGTATTAGATGATAGATTTGTGGAGTCTTACTCTCGTGAAATTAAAATGATAACTGATGAGATGATCTATTAAGGTATGCCTGTACATTAAGAATTTCAAATTGTTGTTATTATGGAAAACTGCTCTATAATTTTTTTTTTCTTACTTCTAAAGAGTTTGATATCCCATCTCCAAAAAAAATTATTGTTTATGGTTTTCTTGTGAATAAGGCAGGGCTTACTTGTACATAAATTCTAAATATGATGATTCCATAGACTTTCCAAGGGCATTTTCCAACCCTCAAACATAGCGTATTTTTGGCTTCTCTATGAGGATACCATCTAACCAAAGGTTTTAGAAAATCACAATATGATGTTTGAATTGTGTTGACCATTTTTGAAAACTATTTCATCTAATCAACTTAACATTAGTTCTTTACCAAAATATTCAGCTTTTATTATAAAACATTAAAATATAACTTGAAGTTTAATTAGGTTCAATGGATAATAACAAGTCGTGAAGTGATATGAGATAAAAATGCTATTATAGATCATAGAAGCATGATTCCTAAATCGATCATAGGATGAGGTAATAGAACTATTAACGAGATATATACTCTATGTGTAGTGGAGTACCTAGCTATAGAAGTACTCTTGATATACTAACCTATGTGAATGTGGAAGTGCGGCCACTTCCTTTGGAATTTTGAGGCAGAATTCCTAGAGTGTTCTTTATACTGGGATAGATGTGCAGGACCACTAATGCACGGGCTTTTGAGAATAAACCTTTGAAAAGGTTGTGTGTGGGTTTGATGTTAGAGATAGAGTTCAAGACTACGATTCACTCTTGTTGAATCTAAATCTTACTTGTTATGTAAAGGTTTAAGTCGGAAAACATCTCTTCTTATGCACAATCTTATAAAGCGTTTGACAGTATTTCAGAAACATTTTTTTTAATTCAAGTGGGGGATTGTTGGAACATATAGTTTGTTAGTGTGAATTTAAAATTTGTTGAAGTTTCACATTGGAAAACTCTCATATATTGAATAGTTTTCGACTTACTATATACTAAAGTCATACATTTGATAGAAAACATATGTGGGTTTGCTTCCATCACTATATAAAGAGTGTCAAACTCTTGTTAAAAATGAACCAAAGTTTCATGCATTTCATGACTTTCTCTTTTCTCCTTCTTTTCTGCTCGATGTATTCCCGAGCGACTACTTCCTTTTCTTTGTATTCCTTCGATATTTTAGAGCAGTTTTGTACTGTAGTCCCTTTGATATTTTAGAATGGTTTTGTACCATAGTCCCGTCAATTTTTTAGTGGTCCTAATACCAATATCCTTTTAGAGTTGTTTTTGTGTCGTAGTCCTTTTTATTTATTAGTGGTGGTCATAGTACCATATGGTGAGTGACTTTAATTACCATATTGAGAGGTTTCTTTAACCGCCATATCGAGGGTGTAATTCTAGAACGGTTTTCTACCGTGTAGTAGAACTCCGATACAGTTTGTATGGGTTGTTTTATCTTGGGGACTTCGTGGTTGATAGTCTGTCTTGCACAATTTAGTCCGGGACTCAACCCAATATTATCTTTGGTAACATAAATTTATTTCGAAACGTTTTTCAAAACTAAAAAAATAACAAATTTCTTACCTCATCCTTCACATTTGGGACCACATTTCACTACTTTGCAAATTCCATAAACTTTCCATGGGCATTTTCCAACCCTCAAACATAGCGTAGTTTTGGCTTCTCTGTGAGAATACCATCTAACCAAAGGTTTTAGAAAAACACAAGAATAGAATGTTTTAATTGTGTTGACCATTTTTTAAAACTATTTCATCTAATAAACTTAAAACCTGTTCTTTATCAAAATATTCAATTGTTATTATAAAACTAAAAATATAACTTGAAGCTTAATTGTGTTTTAATCATAACAAAAATAAATGTGAGAACAATTTATGTTTTAATGTATTTCGCTAAGTGTATAGACTCTAATACAAACCCTAAAAATATTTATTTGAGTAAAAGAGTCTATTCTGTGCAACACACTTTCAAGAATCTGATCAACACGTCTTTTTGTGGGTCTGATCAATATGTCTCAATGTTCGCTCTGATTTGTATTTCTCTAACAAGGGCAACAAAAGAAATTAATTTTTGATCCTTTGATTTTATGCTCTAAAGATGGTTAATCCTCTATTAAGTAGAACATTCAATAACTCTCTGAAAATTAAGTTTGACTCAAGTCTATCTTCTGATTGAAGCATCTACCACAAGTTGTTCTGAATTCTCTAATTCAAGCGTCTATCAAATGAGAATGCTCCAATGATCACATCTTATGAATAAAGCGAGTGTTGCGGAATCATGAGATACACTTTAAAAACTATTTTTAAAACTTTTCTCATGAGCGTAAAAATTCCCTTTAGCCAAGGATCACGTAAGCACAAAATTACTGCGACCTTAACCTTACTACATCAACTATTTACCATGCAATAATTGTGGCTTCATCCAAATGTCTAATTGAATGGAAGTCAAATGTGTGTCGTTCTTGCAATATCCAGGTAATTATTTATCAATCCCAGAGTAGACATGTAAATACCAATAAACACAATATCACATATTGGTCCTTTCCAGCTTGGCTATGCATTTCCACGATCTCACTCTATCGTTGCCTTGGTGACTTCAATTCGAAGTACTATTCACTATGATCACATGAGAATCACTAATGACACTTACACAACAATTATGTAGCAATCTCATGTCGGGTTAATCTAGTATAAATATTACTCCTAATATTTATACCAACGTGACGACTTGATATCTCATATCCATGACCCGTGAGATGTGGTCATCATTCAACTAACATAATAGACTCAATATATTATTGTAGCCCTAATTAACAATAATACTTTGACTATGGATACTTTAAGAATAGTTTTGTTAATGTTTAATAAGGTCTCACAATCAAGTCACACTTAATGTTCTCACTAGTGAAATTTTACATTTTTAAGTCGGTTAAAATGTACATTTTAAGTCGGTTCTGTGTTCGAGTTAACAGCAAACGACTTAATAAACATGTCACTTTTTAACTCGTTTCATGAACCAACTTTACAGAGTTTCGTCTTGTTAAGTTGGTTTAGCTTAACTAACTTAAACATCCTAAATTCAGTTCAACAAATCATATTTTTAAGTCGGTTCTTTTGATCAACTGACTTAATAGATAGAGTTAAAATAATTACTTTTCAAAATAAATTTCTCAGTTTATATCGTATTAAATTTCAAATCAAAGTTTTTTACTTGCAACCACAATTTTATATAACCATCTAATAACCAAAATATACAATATTAGAAGTTCATACAAAATATAGAATACAAAGAATATGTTTCCCATTTCTAACTACTCTTGACAAGAAGAAAAATGATTTAGATGTCTATTAGCAAAATTACAAAATCACAATGTACCAATATTCAATAGACATATATTCAAGCATTGTCATTTTCTTCAATTAATTCCAAAGTAAAATCCACACAGCGTTCTCGAACTTCTTTAATTTGATCGGATGAAATGATCTCGAGTCATCAAATATCTGAATAAAAAAAAAACACAACCAATAACAATTTGTAAAAAATTTACGTACTTGCATCCATGAATCAACAATACCGATTGTTACAATGTTCAACATATGTAACATGACATAGTAGCCACACTCATAATTTGTAGCATGTCTTTGACTCTAAAATTGAAATCACTAAAAGAAGTATATAATATGATAAATATAATGAAGTTATTGATTTGTAAACCAATTACTATAGGAAAACTCCATTTTATCTTCGGTTTATTTCTCAAACCTAGCAACCTATAATAACTTTCGAAAGCATTACTGAATAAAACTAGTTATTAAAAATTAGTTATAAAACATATTAAATACTTATGAACAATATAAATAAATTAAATAGTTACAAATCAATAATGCGCATGGCATATTTTTTATCTGACTTTCTTCCCAATGAACATATAAAGATTACATTAAGCTCCTTAGGATTAATAATAAGGAATTTGCAATGACGACTACAATATATAATTAAATATATATATATATATATATATATATATATATATATATATATATATATATTATATTCAATTTTCTATATTATATGCGATAACTATAATAGAAAATACTTACTTTATGAGATAAGGTACTAGGTAACAATTTCTTTTTTACTAGTACAACTTCTTTTGAATGTGGACTTGAACATTAGTTTAATCATTTTCACTTTGAATGAAACTTGGATCAATAAATTCATACACTTCACTCTTTCCTAAGTCAATACAACGATGATGTAGATACCTAAGATATGAAACTTAGGTAAAAATTCCCCAAACGATTAGCATTCATCCAAGTACTATCCATAACTACTTATGTTAAAAATATTATTATTTTTGAAAATTATAAAGCATAAGATGAAGAGAACTATTGTAGCATATACTTCAATAAGAAAATGCAAATTTAGCGAAAAAAAATACAAAAAAACGAGTTCATCTCTATTCTCCAAACAAAAGTAAACAAAATGATAAAAGACACTCAAAAAAATTGAGTTTGGCATGTCATTTTCCTTACTTTCTTTCCCATAGTATATAGTTTTCCCTCAAATAAGATGTAATGTTGTTGTTCTTTGGAAATGAACTTATGACTATATATACTAATCATTTTAGCAACTTAAGGTGTGAACAATTATTGTTATATGACTTCCTAGAAAATTATAGAAAATTACTCGCAATGATATCTCTACATAAATAAAGTTTAATGTTAAATGAGCAGGAACTTGAGAATCAAACTTGTCTTAACAAATTGATAAAGTGGTGACGATAAAATGGCAGCGGTGGGTTGTGAAGTTGGCGTTAGAAGAAAACCAGGAAGTCAGGAACCCAAGTTGTAAGTGTAAACTATATGGAGATTAAGGAATACAATGTGGAGATTTAGAACGCAGAGGTAAGGGAAGCAGAGCTTGGGGAAGATAAAACCTACGGGATTTTTTATATTTTTTAAGTCTGCCTTGAATCGGTTATCAATATAACCGCATTCAACAAATTTCAAATATATCATCTCTCAGTTTCCAATAAAACCATATTAAACGCGTTTCACATATTTACAAAATTATCACCGCCTCATTTTGTTAACTCGTTTACACAGGCTACCGACTTAAACATACATCTGCCTCATTTGTTAAGTCTAGTGGAACGTAAACGACTTAACTCCCTGTATTAAAAATTCAATTTTTTACTAGTGTCTATAAAATTAACTATCTATTCTAACGACTTATATTATATAGTTAATAACATAATAAATGATGTCTTGTACATATAACCAAAATTATTTAAGGATCCGAGATAATCCATGAGACCACGAAAAAGATAAGAGTTATTCGGGACAAGTTGAGAGTCGGCAGAAAAGTTATGCTGAATGTAACGCCTAGTTACATGGGTATGACAATTGTGGTAATAATGAAAAAGTTTTCACATTTATATAAGAGAGTTAGGCACTATAATAAATGATGAATTGTCCAAAAGAAATAATATTGTAAAATCATTAAAATAAAACCTTACAATTGAAAATTCTTTAATAATCAAAATATTTAAAATTGAGTATTTAATAACTAATCCCAAAATAAAGTACAATGTAGACACTATGTCTACTTATTCTTGATCTACTAACTTAATATAAGGAATTAATCTTCTCAAAGAAGGCAATACTTCTCAACTCTCGACGTCCTTGACGGTCTCAATCTCTGAAAACAACATTTTAATGAGATACTAAATCCCAATGAATAATACACAATTTTTAACCAATTACTTCTAATAATTAATAAAAACTCGATCATGGCACCCACATTCTTCCAAAAATATTCTTTAGAAATATACAATATATAACTAATATTTTTTTATAATGACCAATTACTTCCAATAATTATTAAAAACTCATCCACATAAATTAACAATAATTCACATCTATAATGATCAAATAAATTCAATACACACGTTTATTTTGCAAAAAATAAATCAATTAATTCAATGATGTCTCATTGTTATATCGAGATTTACTACTTTCATGAGGTGAATGCTATCTCATCATGTGGAACATCAACTCATCTAGTTTGGGGTACAAGACACATACGTGTGGAGTTTAAAATTCCTCTCATAGGGTATAAGACACATCTATATGGAGCACATAGCTCATCTGGGAAAAGTAATTGCGAAATACAAGAACCATCCGTGTGGAGTTTAAAACTCATCCCATGTGGTGTATAAGATACATCTATATGAGCACATAGCTCATCGGAATAAGTAACTATAGGATACAAGACCGATCCATATGGAGCATAAGCTCATCTCAAACAAATACAATAAAATAATTGATTTTTAACAATCATCTTCATAAAATCATATTTAGAATATAATATTTCATTTAAATATACAATAACAACAATCATTCAAGAACACATAATAAAACAATCTTTTAAATGATACATATTCAAACAATCATAAAAAAAAAAAACAATTCAGCAAACAAAATAGTAAATAAATCAATTCATAATCTAAAATTATTTTTCATAAAATCCAATTGTTAATAGAGTTAAGTTTTCAACTAATAATATATTTTTATAAAAAAATATATTCAAAATATCTAAATTTTTTTCTCATCTCAAATTTTTAAAATAAATGTATCACGAAAAGGATAAAGGGTGTGATTACTGTGACGGTTGAATAAATTCAATCAATACTTTAATTAATTGTCTCGTCGTTGCACAAAATTATAATTCTTCTCATTTTTTATGGTTTTATAGGTAACTTATTTTTATTTGCCACCGTTATAATGTGGGAGTCAAAAATGTTTTCTATCTCCTTTATGTTTAGAATCCAATTAAACTAATAATATTGTTATTATTTCAAATTAAGATAACACTAGAATATGACCCGCGCGTTGCGCGAGTTTAATTTTAATTTTTTTATAAGGTGATATATATATATAATATTAATCTTGTAAAATTTTAAAGTTATAAAAAAAAATGCGATAAAAGATATTGTAGAGTTTGTAATTAAATGAGTATTATAGACATAAAATATTAACCATGATTTAAAAGATAAATTATATAATTGATAATTGTAAACTCTATTTTTATTAAAGTATATAAGTTATGTAGGAATTTTTAAAATTTTAACATTTTTTCCTACACATATTAAAAAAAAAAATTTGAAATAATACTCATGGTAAATATATGCATTGATAACTAATAAGAGAAACAAAACACAATTTTTTTTATTAGATTGACTAATTGTTATTTGTTTTGGTAAATATATGTGACGACACTATAATAAAAAAAATACAAAAGTTGTACATTGACTATTTTTAATGTCTAAATAAATATTTAAAAGTGTTTGAACATTTTATCAACTATGTTGGTAACATTTATTAAAATATTGTGTATCAAAATTTACTTATTTAATTTGATTTACACCCGATTTCACGATTTCAAAATAAATAATTTAATTTTATTAAATTTTTTTTTCAGTAATGATACTATATAATATTCAATTTGAAAATATTTATGGAGGAATAATCATTATCAATAATAATGGATGACAAATAATTGATATTTATTGTATTAAAAATGATTAACTTATGGCACATGAATTGGTAATTTATTGTATTGATTGATATTGATAATAGATACTGGATTTTGGGACATATTTGGATTGGAATAACCGTTATCAATAATAATGGAGGACAAATAATTGATATTTATTGTATTGAAATTGGTAACTTATGGCACATGAATTGGTAATTTATTGATTGGTCATGAGAGAGATGAGATTCGGATTGGTCAGGAGAGAGGGCAAAAGCTAGTTAGAAAGTGAATAGAGAACTCTCTAGGAAGATGTCCACGTCTGAGGTGACAAATATTTGCTTACGTGGAGAAAATAGCATGAGGTGGCAAGAGTCTCTTTTCATTATATATAAATAATAGATGGTTCTAGCAATTTGTTACACAGTTTTTGATAATTCAAAACAAACTTATCCTCTAAACTAGCCATTCAAGTCATGATCCAATTTTTTAGTTTTACTATACTAACAAACTCCTTATTAGTTATGTTATGTTCCCAATATCTTATTTTATTCTAATAAATAATCAATAAGATTAAATCTCATAAAAATAAATGGTTAAACTTTGGTAACTATAAAACTTAAATAATAATAATAATAATAATAATAATAATAATAATAATAATTTATAATTTAGATTATTTTAAATTTTAACATTTTAATTATTTCTAATTTATAGTTTTAGGATGTTACACTGCAAACCGGTGGAGACTCCGAGAGTTTGAAGAGGGAGATCATATATTTCTTAGAGTCATCCTTCTAGTTGGAGTTGGAAAAGCATTAAAAGTAAAGAAACTATAAGTCTAGAGTTCATAGGACCATTTTAAATCATCCAACATATAGGTCCTATTGCTTACCGTTTACTTTTACCACCTCCTTTGACTGAGCCATACGATGTTTTTCACGTGTCGCAACTTAATAAATTCATTCTCGATGATTATCTAACACTTAAACATGAGTCAATCTGTTGGAACTGGTTAGTACATAATTGAAATGGAAGAACTGAATTCTTTATTGAATTTAAACAGAATGCGAGTTTACAATTCTGTTTGAGCAGAATTGATAAATGATTACAAGAATATCCACTCCAAGAATTTGAGAGCTTGGTCTCTCCCTACCCAATAACCACTCAGAAATTTCCTACCTTCCTTTTTCTAATTTCCTACTTTTATTTGCTCCATAACTGCTCTAGAGCAGCAGTTATTGCGATATTTACAACTTAAATTTAATGAGAAGTATTTTAAATTTGCCTTAGTTACTGCCTTAGTTATTGCCTTATGTATTTTAAATTTGTTCTTTTGAATTATTTGAAAAGTTTAATTTAATGAGTTATGTTAAAATGAGTAGTCTTGTTAGGACCAAGTGATAGAAAAGAGAAGTTCCCTTTCCCCCTCTTTCTCTCTCAAAACACACTCCCATTTCTACTCAAAATTTATGCACACTATAACCTCAAAACTCAACGGAACTCGCACTTCCATCCTTACATTTCTCTCAAAAATAAAAATATACACCCTAAGAATGTCATCTCTCTCCCTTTCTTATTCTATAAATTGGGGTTTTGAAATTTTGAGGGTGAGAACATTTCTTTACATGCATCACTAAAGCATGAATTCTGTGTTTGTGGGTTGAATGTTGCTTGTTTATGTTCATCCTTTGTTTGACTTAAATATGTTTTAATTGACGCATGTAATGTGTGTTTTATTACTTGATATTTGATAAATTTGAATGGATAATGTTGTTGATGAGTGTTTGAGGGCTGGACTACGAAAACAGGGGAAAATCCAAAATTTCACAGAAAACGAGTAGGCTAGAATGAATTGGCTATGCTAAACATAAATTCACTGAGCGAAAATTGATAAAAACTGAAATCAATTAGCCCCTAACTTGAATTGGCTAAGCGAGCAAGCTCAATTTAGCTAAGCTAAAACAATGTTGTTTCTTTTATTTAATTCTTATTCCTACCTTGTTATGTGTGTGATGTTTATTGACATAGTGTTAATGTATGCATGTTTTATAAATAATACATGTGATTTGTGAGTGAAATTGAAGATTTATACCTTGCATAAATCATACCTATAAGATTTTTATGGTGAGTTATAGTGTTTCGAAGTCTAACACTAAGTGAGGGAACAATCCTTAGGACACTAAGGACGGCCATGGACAACAACCTACTTCACTAAAAATTTAGATTACATTAGTGACTCATTGTGGTTCTAATTCACAGTCATGATAAAATGTTTCATGCTTTTTAAAAAAAATGATAAGTCTCATGCATTGAATGCTTATTATATATATTGCGTTATTTCCGAACCTTATGAAAAACTTTTCAAAATTTCCTTTTCCTATTTTTGGAACTCATTGAGATTTTATCTTACCCCCTTATTTCATGTTTGCATAAAAAAGAAGTAAGATGCAGGGAGCCGTAGTAGCTTCAAAGATTTTGTTTTGAGATGACATTTGGTAGATGTAAACCTTTAAACCAATATTTTGGGATGAATGTACCTTAAACTTTAACAACATAACTTGGGATATTGTGTTACAAACTTATGAGTTGTAATATTATGTTATGAGAAAGACTTTACTATGAAAGTACCTTACATTATATTCTAGATAAATAATGACGGGTGTTACAAAAATGGTATAGTGAGCCATTAAGAGATATGTACTAATAATAGTGTCATTCTATAATACTATTCTATGATGTATTGTACTGATAAAAAGAATTACTTTCCTTGATGCTTCAACTAGAGGATCACTTTACGTACAAATGATTAAATAATTCCTTCTTTGTTGACACACTTTTTGGAGGCGTTGACTTTACCTAGACAAAGACAATATAAGAGGATTATGTCATTTGAATATAACTATCTTTCCTTGAGAGGATTTTGCTCAAAGGATCATCAAAACTCTTCGACCAATAGTTGACTTTGCTAAAGGTTGATGATTATTGTTGTGTTCTTCACTTTATGATCAAAACATGAGTTGACTTTTCTCCTTTTAATTCTAAATGTTGACTCGAATGTAAGTTATCAAACACTCATTGTACAATTTCTTGTTCATATAGCTTCCGTGAATTGTCTTTTGCAACCAAATGAAGATTGTCTTTAATATTCTCAAAGACCTTCTATATTAAACCAATATCGTTTAATCCAAATGTCATTTGCTTAGATCATAATATTTATTGTGTTCATTCAATAAAATAACACTCAGATTATTATTCTTAACTTACTCATAACACTCAGATTATTATTTCTAACTTACCCAAATTTGTTAGAATCTTTGCTAAAGTGTTTGTCTTGGTCAACCTCTTAAATGGAGCGAAAAGAGTGGCCTTAGGCAATTACATATTAGATTACCTCTACCACAATATAAAAAACACTGTTAAACATTTGAGGGATATGGAATGGCATAACATGGAAGGGCCTATGTGGTTCCTCCAACTTTAATTGAATTCCATTATGGCTCCATAAAGTCACTACTCAAGCTCAGCAAGTCAAGCAATTTTCACATATTGAGAACTCCTTGAAAATCTTAGTTGGCATTTCTGCACCACTAGATCTGCCAGATTGCGCTTGAAGTGCGCCTGGGGCGCGCGGCACGCATCAGA
Organism: Cicer chorassanicum; assembly: GCA_037974735.1. Classification (NCBI taxonomy): domain Eukaryota; kingdom Viridiplantae; phylum Streptophyta; class Magnoliopsida; order Fabales; family Fabaceae; genus Cicer; species Cicer chorassanicum. The sequence continues at coordinate 27,792,050 of JBBPBP010000002.1, forward strand.
ATACAGTAAAAGACATTTTCATCACTTTCTAAGGATCTTTTTGGCTATATGGAAGTTTGGAGACTGGTACCCTAGTAGAGAAACTCAGAGACGATTGCTTCCAACACCATTGGAGCAGTTTTATCAAGAATCATTCATGAATCTTTCTTGAAATTCTTTATCTCTATGTTTTCTATCTCTGTCATGAGTAACTAAACCCTATTTGTTAGGGATAAGTGAAACAAGATGAAATCCTTATTTTTCTGATTTAATTTCTAGTTATATGAATGAGTTTATTGAGTTATTTTTCTCATCTCTGAGCTTAATGTTTTTTATTGCTTGATCAACTTTAAAATGTTCTACGATTCGTATTGTGATACGGAAGTGGACTTTACGAATTCTTGAGATGAGAAATTCACGATATTGTAATTAGGGCTTACTTTGGAATTAAAGGTTCTGTCACTAAGACATTAGGGCAAGAATAATAAAGAGAATTCGGTAATAATTTAATAAAGGAATCAGTAACTAGGATCAAATTAAACACCAAGGTTGAATTCGAAGAGAAACTCATCCTTGACATTTTTCTTATTATAAAAGTTCAATTTTATTACTCTTGTTAGTTTCAAATATTATTTCAATCAATTCTAAAACTTTTTGTTCAATTTTAGTAATTAAATATAATTCGATAGTAAAAAGCAATCCTTGAATTCGACACTCGGTACTACTATTTTAATTATTACTTGCAACGATTCAGTACACTTGCTGAAACACTATCACAAGCCAATCGATACTACATCCCCTGATGTTTGTGCCCTCTGATCTCATTTCATATGTAGAGGACTTATCTTGGTTTATCTACCGAATTCCAAATTAGGAGACACTGTTGTACATCTTTCAAACACTATGGCTAAGAAAATGTACCTTTGGAGAGGAATTCTTGCCCCTACTTAGAAAAGACCTCTACAAGTCTTTTGGATTCGAGCATAAGAAGTTCAAAGGATTTTTCTCATTTCCTCATAACAAACCTAGCCAAGAAGTTTAATCTTTCACTGGTTGACTTCCCCATTTTCCATGGGGTCACCTCTAGAACTTCAAAATGGTGGGATGCTTATTTCAACTCTTACTCTCTAAGTAGAGCAGATTGCATGGATAGGAACAACACTAGTTTCAGTTTCCCGACTCCTAAACCTAAGTTGATTTGCGGTCGTACGTGGTCAAAATAAGTTAAGGAAAGGGTAATGTAGTAAACAAGGTAGTTAAACCTCAGGTGTCTCACAAGGATCTCAAATATAATGATAACCAAAATTAAGAAAATGTAACAAAATAAAAAAAATAAAAAAAATTGGTGTTTTTAGCTTGAAAACAGATTGAGTAGTTATAGAGAATTATCAACTAATCGAAACAATCAATCTATTGGTTTTATGAAGCCTTCGTCCCGACTCAATCACAGAAGATAACTAAACATCCTTTATATGTTTCTTATAAACAATCAAGCATCATTTAATTTTACCTGAAATCTTCTAGATCAAGCATCACAACGTTCAATTAATCATGGTAATGAACAAGCATCACAAAAACATGGTTAATGCCAGAACCAAATTCAACCAAACTCATAACTAAACGTAACATATTCTATCAATTTCTATTTGAAATTAACCAAAACAAGCGTTCAATCTATTTTGAATAATCTTAATCAAAAGTATAAATTGAAATATGTACAATTTAGCATCATAGCATAAATCGAATTCATACATAAAGGACGTGCAGAGATGAGAAATTGACAGAAAAGATATAAAATCATAAAATGAAATTGCATTAAGAATAAAACCTCAAGAGTTTAACAAAGTATCCTTAACCAATGGATTGATCAAGGGTTTAAGCCTTCCAAGGAGGATTAGAGCACACACAGAATTCTAGGGCTTGAAAAAACATGAGAAAAGGTTCCTCTAAAGGCTCTCATGTAATTATTTATAATAACCTAAATTAGCCTAAAGACCTTAGCCCTAAATCTGTACTAAAGTGGGCTCTAATGATGTAGCCCAATAGTAACTAATCACATGACAAAGTGATCCAAAACACGAAATCAAATAATAAGCCTTTTTACCATCAAGATGTCTAAACCAAGCTTCGCGTCCAACATAGATATTGTGGCTCTTTTTCTCAACTTTCCAACACATCTCAGATCACCTCAATTGGACAAACACAACTCACGTTATGGCTTGGATAACGGGAAAGCTCCAAAAGGTTAGTAAAAATAAAAAATTACTTAAAGATAATGACTTAAGCCCAATTATGACATAAAGATGATAAACATGGTAAAAAGAAAGTAACTATTAGATAAAATAAACTTTGAAAACCACAAAATACAAGTTATAAAAATATATCAAAATATGTTGATCAATTTGGAGAGATGCCTATTTCAACACAAACCACTTCTAGATTCTCAAAATGGTGGGAGGCCTATTTCAATTCCTACCACCTGCAGAGAGCAAATTGCATCGATAGGATCAACTCTGGTTTCAATGTCGCGCCGCCTAAACCTAAGTCCACATTATTACACGTTTACATTATCATTTTAATAGTTGTTTTTTATTTTTTTATTTTTGAAGAAAACTGTTCCCATGAAACCCCCATCAAATAAGATGACTCAAAGCAAGATTCCAAGAAACCTAGGATATTTAAATCTGAAGCTAGCCGTAGTGCTTGTCCTTCCAAAAGTGAATAACCTTCCAAATCGATTGTTGGCCTAAGTTAACCTAAGACAAGGAAGTCATCAAGGCATTCCAATAGATAACACTCTAATTTGACACCTAAGAAGGTCTCAACAAAGGAACCCCCACCTCTAAAGAAAAACATGGTAAATCTTTCTCCTTTTATTTATACCCTTGTGTTGACAGAAAGCCAAGACTTGTTCACCCCCTCCAAAACCAATTAAGGTAACGGATGGTGCAAAGGGCAGTGAGAGTAGCACCGACTCGTTTCCTCCACATAATGCATGTCATTAAAGAAGTATCCCAATATTTATCTCACTAACGAGATTAATTTCTATGTCAACACTTTCAGCTACATTTCTATAAGATTCATATGTCAACACTTTCATATTCATCAAAGATAAATTCCTCATACAGAGGTTAATTCCTATGTCAACACTTTAAGGTTCCTACTTATGATTGATCATTAATCATTTTCTTTCTACAAGAACCACCCTCTCAACACCAAACATATGCACAAGACGTTGGAGTTGCCTCTTCAAAATACATGGAAGTATCTCCTTCTGATCTTATGGTTGTACCTAATGCAAATGCTGAAACGCCCACTAAGTCTCGTTACCCTTCACTTGTCGAAGCTACAATGAATGTCGATTCTACAACATAGGTAGTGGTATATTAATTCTTCTTAGTGGCGGATGTGGAGTTTGAAAATCTTGAGTTTTTGCAATAAGCAATGTCAATCAACATATCTCCTCCCACTAGTCATAATGCCTCCCCACAAAATCACCAAGCAAAAGTTTCTTGTCAAGTGATCAATTCTATGTGGTCCTGGGGAAGATTTTGTAAGAACCAAGTAGGTTTGAAAAATAATGACGCTTAATTTTTATTTTGATGATAACAAAATATATGTGGGAACAATTTATGTTTTAATGTATTATTCTAAGATGTGCATATTCTCTAACACAATCTCTAATAGTGATCATCTAAATATAAGTCGCTTTTTCATTCATCTACTTTATAATCAAGTCAAGACTTTGATCAACGCGCTTCTCAAACTCTAATCAACGTGTCTCTCAAGACTCAGATCAACAAGTGTCTTAACGCCTACCTTGATTATTTTGCATCTGATGAACGTGTAAGACATGCATTTTTCTCTATTATTAGTAGTGTGTGAAATATGTTAGTTTTTTTCAATAATTTTTAATGTGGTTGTTATTATTTTATTCTTTATTTGCTTTTAGAAAACAAAACAATAAAAATGTTATTAGCATAGGTTAGTCAAACTCCCAAATGTTAGTAAGTGAAAAAAGCCATATAAATCTCTAGTTGGTTATTAGCATAGGTTATTAGGTCAGGTTAAAAAAAAAAAAGAAACAGAGTGGTCTAGTGGAATAGCTCACTTAAGAAAAAGAAGAAAATTCAATTCCGATAGGCGGTGGTTGTGCAGTACACTTGCTCTGATTTTGTTCAAATTGTAGTATGTCACTATCTTTGAATTTGACTTATTAATATAATCTATTAAAAATTTAACTTTTTGACTCAATTTGATAAAACCTTTGATTTTAAAATGATGACTTTTTGATGCAAAATTTATGTTTGTAAATTAAAATATTGATTTTTATGGTAAATTTGTTACTGTTGTTACTAATCAAAAACGGATTTTTAGTAAACGACTTTATGATAATGGATAATTTTGAAGATGGTGTTTGATATTATTATTATTATTATTATTATTATTATTATTATTATTATTATTATTATTATTATTATTATTATTGTGTAAGAAACCATTTTTAGTTTTAAAAGCAAAATTGTGTAACATTGTTACTGTTAAAATGATCACTTTCTTTCTTTTTGGAATTATAGTCTATTTGAAGACTTGACTTCTTTAATGTTTTTTTGTTTTTGTTTTAGGGCTGTAAAGAAAGAAAATAAAAGAGAAACTTTTTATTTCCTTCAAAGAAAATTGTGTAGCTTGTTGTGTTGTTGTTGGAGTTGCTATTTTGTTTGTTTTGGGATGTTGATTACGATTAAAACTAGATTCCCTTTATTTTCTAAAGTTTATTTTGCACTTTATAAGATAAAGTGGTCCCAATGAAAATTATATTATACGAAAAGTTTTGATTAATGGCCTTAGTTAGTTCCAGTTTCATGTTTTAATGATTAATTAGTTCTAAGTAGTAATTTCATGGTATTTTCATTCTATGTGCAAATCGTGACATCCAATTTATTTTCTTAGGAGTTTTCTTGATTTTCTTATGATATTGATATAGAAACCTATTTTGATTAGAGGAAACGTTTATCTATATCAAAAAATCAATATTCATCCGGTAGAAATCGTTGAAAAGACTAGAGCGTGTTTTAATTAATAGAAATCGTTATTGGCTACAAACTCAATTTTTATTTGATTAAAATTTTTGTTGTGATACTTTAATTGTTGAAGAAATTTTTAGAAACCTTATTGATGTTAAAAATAATAAATTTTCCAGAAATAATAAATGTGTTGAAAGTTGTTGCTATGGTAATTTCTTTAAGAAGGTTAAAGTTAAAATTTTTATGAGACAATTGTGTGGATGTTTTGTTGATTTATAAAATAAAAATAATTTTATGATAGAGTTGTTAATTTGTTTTGTAATAATTAAAAGGAATTTTGTGTTGAAGTGTCGTTAAATTTTATTATTAAATTTTTGGAAGTGAAGTAAAGAAGTCTTAGGGATCCTTGATGCTTGTTATATTAGGATTTTGGTCCCAAAAGAAATATTTGAAAAATGATATTTTCTTCTTATTTTATTGGATTTGTGGTGACACACTTGTGACAAATATGGATTCAAAATCTCTTTATATTGTTGATTAATTTTATGATTACTTCTCCTTATATGTGTGAGTTTCTTATGGTTTGATAATCGTATATATATTTGATTTAATGAGTATAAAAAATTATAAATATTATATTTAGTTATTTAACTTATTTTTTAAAAAAATAATGGTATTTAAGAAAAAGTATTTTTGAGAATAAGATTTTCAGTGAGTTGACATGTAGATTTGCATTAGATATTTGTGGTGATATTTTCGTGTGTGTTTGACTAAATGACAAATGTGTGCATAGTTATATTATAATTATTTAAGACTATTTCCTATTATAATTATTTTTTTTATAAATAATTGTCTTAAGATATCAGTAAATTGTGATTAATTTCTTTATCTTTATATATTTTCTATGATATGATGATTTTATATATATTTATTGTGATTTCGTAATCAATATAAATTTATGATGTTATATTTATTTATTTCGTCGTTTTGACTATTCTATAAATATGGTAGTATTTTTATGTGATTATTTTGTAAAATATTATAGTAATAATTGTAGGTAATATTGTGAATATGAGAGTTTTGGTTGTTAATGTATTTTAAAAGAATAATTACTTTTTATAAAATATTTATTTTGAAATATTAATAAAGAAATTATGTAATAAAAAAGTGTTAAAAAAATTTAGTTTTCGTAATTGTTGGTCTTATTTTTTTTAAAAAAAAAAAAGTTAAAGGAAAGAGTAAAATGTGTTAAGGATGGTTGAGAAGCATCAATAAGTTTGGCGTCAGTGATCGATAACTGTTTCACAAAATTTTCTCCGTTTTCATCCAAATTTCAATATGTTGTTTCATTCATTTAGCTAGTCAATTAAATACATTTTCCAAGATTTTTAACCATACCAATTTCTCACTAAAATAACCTGTAACACCCCAAATTTATAATAAACTATTTTAATAATGAAATATGATTTTAAATAATTAATTTGGTGTTAAAATTATTTTAGAATACATGTGATAAATTTCGTAATTAGTTTTCGTTATATGGATGCTTTAGATGATATGCTATTATTATACATATTGGACTACATGAGTAATCTAAATAACAAATGTTATATTTTATATATTTTTCTAAATAGTATTTTAGTGTAATATTTTAAAGAATAAGATTTTAGAAGATTTTACGTGTATATACTTGTACCAAATTAATGTTATATTTTTCTGTGTGTTTCACTGATATTAAGTATGCACGTAGTTATATTTCAATTATTTATAACTATTTTTTATTTTTA
>JBBPBP010000002.1:27799259-27889456 GCA_037974735.1 Cicer chorassanicum
AGTATAATTATAGTAATTATTTTGAATATGAGTCTTGGCTATTAATGTATTTTAAAAGATGAATTACTTTAATTATTTTATTTTATAAAATATGGGTTTTGAAATATTAATAATTTTGTGCTTAATTTCTTTATATGAGTGCTTGTCAAGTTGTGCCTATTTTATATATATTTCATTGATTTAGTGGCTTATATAAAATATTGATGTTATATTTTTTTATTGTCATTTTAACTATTCTCATAATATAATAATCTTTTAATTTGATATTTTGAAAGATATTGTTTTAGTGGCAAATAAATAAATTAAAATAAGTATGTAATTAGTTGGACCTTGTGAAAAAATAAAATAAAATGGAGTTTAATGAATTAGGTTAACAACAACTAATATGTTAAAAAAAAAAAATCAAATCAAATATACCCTAGCGCTACAGTAGAAAGATATTAGAAAGAGAGAGTTTGTGACATTGCAAATTGAGAAAAGGCAGCAGCTGCACTAAGAGAAAAGAGAAGAAAATCGGTTCCGACGATCGACAACTGTCCAGAAAAACTTCATCCGTTTTCGTTCAAATTTCAGTATGTTATTTAATTTATTGAGTTAGTCAATTAAACACAATTTTCCAGATTTTTAACAACCCTAATCTCTCTCCAAAATACCCGACTTCTCCGTTTGTAGAATTCGTCATTTTGCACCGTTCTTCTTCACCGTAAGTCCGATTTGATTGAAACCAACGCCAAAACAATTGTGTGAAAAGTTGCTATGTTATCCACTTATTGTTTTTCTTATTTATGGTAAGATTCCTTGACCAAATTTCGAAATTAATTTTAGAGTGTCTTCTCATAATTTATTTTTAACGTTTACCCATAAATTGTCGAGTTAGATCGATTGAAGGACAAAGAGTCGGAGAATAAAGGTTGTTTGTTCGTGGAATCGTATTCGTGTGTGAAAGCATCGAAATAAGGTAAGGGGTGAGAGAGCGTTTGAATTCATGAGCGTAATATATTGTGAGATGAACGGGAAAACCGTATTTCCCAAACGATTCATCTGGGACTTGCTACGTACAGCAGTAGCCCTTTGAGTGATAAATTAATTAATGTGCAAAAATGGGAATTGTGAGATTAAAATGTGGAATAGAAATATTTATAAGGTGTTGATTGATTTAATTCCATTGAATGTGTGTTATTTGATATTATTGTGATATTTGATTTATTTTTGTTAAATGTGTGATATTTGATATTATTGTGATATTGGATGTCGAATGAATTTGGTGCATATGTTGGATTAGATGTTTATGTGATGTGATAATAAAAGACGTGTGCATTGTGATAATTTTATGTGATGATGATGATGTATGAATAATAATTGTGATTTCATAAATTTGTGATGGGTTATGTAATGATGATATGTGATTTATAGAACTGATGTTATGAATTTGTGATGAAAATATTGAAGTAACCCCTGATGAAATAATTTTGATTCCAATTTTTGTTTGATATTACGGTCTTAATGGAATATCATAGGCCAACGAGGGGAGAAAATAAATATTGAAAATTTGCGAAGTGGAGATTATTTTGTCATCATATAGGTAGGGCCTGACAAGCCTAGCGATTATGGGGAAGTACAACTGAATTGAGCCTGATCGTGGCGGTCTACTGTTGAGCCTTAAGGCAAGATTGTTAGACCTTGGAGGTATTCAAGTGGGGAATTCCTAGGTGGCTTGGAGGTAGCACTCCAAATGTCGGGAGCTACCATGCAATACACATTTACCTCGACTGTCGCGTATATGTGTCTCGGGTTGAGTTGTGGGGATCTATGAGGACCGGGCCAATTTGAATTGTCCGTCCACCGGGATGGTGCTATAGTATCATGGCTTCCTAACCAAGTACTTCAGAGTTAGAATGGTACCACATTGTGAAGTAGAGTCTAAGCTCATGCATAGCATTGCATTTTATTGTGTTTGATTTGTTGTGATTAATGTGTATCGCACGTGATTATAATTTCTCTTGGACGATTTGATTATAGTGAAATGTATTGATTTTCCTAGATTTTGACTTTGACTTTATTATGTTATTTTATTCCTTGAATAATGCTTGTTTAATGATATGGTTTATTTATGATCAAATGCGTGTTCTTCTTACATATATTATACTATTAACATGATTTCAAAACTCACCTCCTTCGTTGTTTGTGTTTGACTGGCTTGGCCCAGCGTTTGCGAAATCGCAGTTATTACAGGTTTATGAGTCTTGAAGTTCAAGTTGGGAGGAACCCCGCTCTGATAGGTGATACCGGGAATAAGGGTTGTAATTTGTATTTTACTTATTTAATTTGAAAAGACTTTTTGTATGAAAACCTTATAAGTACTAGTAAGTTTTTAGAATTAAATGAAGTAATTATACTTAAATCAAGCTCATTGAGATTGCACTGTTTTAACTGAGGAACAAAGTTGAATTGTTACATGTGTATTTAGAGAAACATAATATCCTAAATTAGATATAAAAGTTTTTATTTTCTTGAGCAAATTTTCTTTATCCGCTGCGAGTGTTGTTCAAATAATTTAGTATAAATTATTATAAATGTTATTTTGGGGTTTAGGGTGTCACATAACCGACTTCTCAGTTTTTAGAATTCATTACTTTACATTGTTCTTCTTTACTGTAAGTCTAATTTCAGTGAAACCAACGCCAAAACAACCGCGTGAATGGTGGCTATATTATCCCCTTGATTATTGTCCGATTTATTGTAAGTTTACTTGATTCAATTTCGAAATTGATCTTTTTAGAGTGTGTTTTCATAATTTTTTTTGACGTTTACCCATACACTATATTGAGTTAGATCGATTGAAGGACAATGAGTCAAAGAACAAAGGCTTTTTCTTGCGGACTTGTATTCACGTGTGAAAGCATTGAAAAAAGGTAAAGGGTGAGAGAGCGTTTGATTTCATGAGTATATTATAAATTGAGATGATCTCAACAATTCATTCGAGGTTCGCTACGTACGGCGGTAGCCCTATTTAGCAATAATTGAATTAATATGACTAATTAGGGTTTGTAGGATTAAAATATGGATCAAAAACTTTTATAAGGTGTTTTCTAATTTGAATTCTACAACTGTGCGGTATATGTGAAGCAAGTTTAAGATTTTATTTTTTAATGTGTTGAGAGTCTTATTTGTGATATATGTGATAAAATTTGAATTTATGTATGACATATGATGAATATTTTAATTTCTATATGTATGTGAAGAAAGTGTAAATTTTTATGATGTAACAGATTAAAGTTTTGATTTTTATGATACTTTTATGAATATATGATTTCATGATATGTGTAGTGAAAGCATTGATCCTTGTGATAGTTGCTTATGAATATATGATCTTCATTATATGTGAGGTGAAATTTTTTATTTTTATGATGGTTGTTTATGAATATTTGATTTTCATGAAAAGGTGATGATTTTGTATAAGTTACTTTTGGTTCATTTGAACTAATCTTAGTGGGTTGTCACTACTAGAAAAAGTGATTTTAGCGTCGGCCAAAAGCCCACGCTAATAGGCCAAAAGCCCACGCTAACGTTGATTTAGCGTCCGATTAGCGTCGCTGTCTGACCTAAGCTAAAACGGTCGAACCTAATACATAGTGTCGACCAAATACCATCTGACGCTATTATAGCTTCCGTCAGACCTACGCTAAGCCGACACTACCAGTAAAATAGATCATCTGACGCTAGTTTGAAAAAATTCCACTACGTCGGAAGGGCCGTTGCTATAGTCAACAAGATGTAGTCAGTTTGCGTCGACGTGGCCGACGCTATGGTCAACTAATAAAAGTAGACAATTAAATAAAATTCAACTTTATTAATAATATAGCGTCGGTACTGTTAACAATTGAAAAGTGAACAACAATGAACAATTAACATCCTTTGATTGTGACAAGCTTTCTGTTTCAAGCTTTCCCTTTTGCCTGCTCTTAGGGTCAACTGCATCAATCTATCAACATGTGTATATAATAAATATCTAAACAACAACAACTTTGAGTGTAACAAAATAATATGGATGATTACAAAATTTTTTCTAGTAAAACAAAAGAATATGGATGATTAGAAGCCTCAATGCATCATGGAAAGATACATAATATTGAAAAGTAAAAATGTACACTGACCTCAGCATGAGGTAATATATCAGATTTGAGATAGACACCAACAGAAGAGCAGTAAATGAACCTGACATTTAGAACCAACATTTAATTTAATTATTATAACATGAATAGATCAATTAATGGCAATAACATTCAGATCAAACATTTGCTCATTAAAACCTTATAACAGTTATGAGTAAAACTAGTATCAATGAAGCTTAAGTTCATAATTGAGACATACAAGTTGCTACCTAAAAAAATAGAAATCGCAACTGGATCAAAAATTTAGATAAAGGAGGATATTGAAGTACCGTCGTCCATACCGACGCTAAAAGGGTTATTAAAGTTTTAAAATAAGAAAGCGTTTGCCATATTTTACTTAGCGTCAGCTAGGCCGACGCTAATAATTAAGAAAAACACAAAAAAATATTTGGTGCGCTAGAGTGGGCATGGCCGACGCTAAATAGACGCTAACTAGCGTCGATGTCGGTGGCCGACACTAAATATGGCAGCTAAATCCAGTTTTTCTAGTAGTGTGTGTGGGAATGTTTGATTTTGATAATACTTCATCATGTCATGACATATGCATTTTATAGGGCTGTGTGGGAATATTTTATTTTGATAATGCACCATCATATCATGGCATTGCATCTTTGTGGAAGTTGCCTTGGTGACAAGTATTATATCCGGATCATATAGTTATCAAGAGCATGCATAGCACTGCACCAGCTTTTGATTGTTTTGTTGTGGTCAGTGTATCTAAGGTGATACTAAATTCTCTTAGATGATTTGATGTTATAATGAAATATTGATTTTCCTTAAGTGATTTTGACTCTATAATATGATTATTTCCTTGAATGGTTTGATATATTGTGATGTGGTTGATACGGCTCTGTGTTGATTATTTGCGTGTTCTTCTTACTTATATTATACTATCAACATAATTTTAAAACTCACCTCCTTCATTATTTGTGTTTGACAGGCTTGACCCTGCGTTTGCGAAATCGCATTTATTACAGGTTAATGAGTCTTGAAGTTCAAGTTTGAGAGAAGTCCTGCTCTGTTAGGTGATTTTGGGAATCAGAGTTATAGGTTGTATTTTACTTATTTAATTAGAAATGACTTTTTGTATAAAAATCATACAAGTACTACTATGTTTTTGGAATTAAATTAAAAAAATTATAGTTAAATCAAGTTTCATTAGTATTTTGAGAAACGTGATATATCCTAATAACTCATAAAAGTTTCTTTTCTTTTAAAGGAGTTCTTATTTATCCGCTGTGAATTTTAGTAAAAATATAATATAAATTATGATATATATTATTTTGGGGTTTACTAATTATTTAAATGAATAGTAGTTTAGGCATTCTTAATTAAAAAAAATTGTCATAATTTTTCTAAGCTACTAGTATTTTTAAGTAATGCTTTGGATTGAAAAATCCGAGGTGTTACAAACACCAAACCTTGAATAGGAATTAGGGATAGATGAGTTTTGACACTAAGTGAGTAGTAAATTAATTTGTGAAGGTGTAACGTATTTGGAGCAAAGACCGGCACTCATAATAGTAAGAGCATCACTCCATTCGCTTTCCTACTTGAATTATATGTGATATAAATGCATTGTGATGTTATGTATTGGTTATGTTTGTGTGTTATCTTCAAAATATGTCTTGTATGAATTACATGTTTATGAGTGATATTATGAAATTAAGCAATTTGTACGGGTGTACGCGGGTTGGGTTGGGCCGGTTTTGACAAAATCCGAGACTCGAACCGATCGATTATCTTTGGGTAGGGTTGAGTTATAAATCCGTATTGTTTTCATTTAGCTCGAATAGAATCGATCCGATCAAGAACGGGTTGGGTTGGGTTGAGTTGGGGGGTTATACATAAATAATAACTTGTTTTTTATTTTAAGGGAGAAACATAAGTAACAACAATAACAATTTAATTGAATGAAAATATATTTAATACTTGAATGTCTCAAAAACCATAAAATTTTAATCACATTGTTCAATTCTTTAAAAAAGCCAACACCTTCTCACAAAAAAAAAAAATCTAACAATCTTCAAATACATAAATAAAATCAACAAGCTTCAAATACATAGGTAAAGCCAACAGTAAATCAATAAAATATGAAAATTCATCGATTATAAGAAATGTCAACTTCAAGTCCAAGCACTTAACAAGTTCTTCAAATTATGGATTAGAACAATTGGGAATCTGCAAAATAAAATAGCAATAATAAAACTGAGGAGATAAAGGAGAAATAATAAATAAGTAAAATATGCATGAAATAAAGCAATAACAAGTACCTTAAGATGTAGTAAAGATTGTGTTAAGCTCAACAGCAGTCACCCCAACATCAATTGAAACTAATTCAGACAACTCTAAAATTTTAAATACAATACACAATCTCATTAGCACACCAAATGATTAAAAGAATAAACAAAAATAAAGAAAAATAATTTTAAAAGTTAAAATAAAACATTCGTATACGACTCAATCTTTTGTACTTCAACCAACTTAGCTGCTAAATTAATTTTTTTAGGAGATTTGATCCAATTTTGGGTACAAATCAAAGTTTCAACAGTAGTGGCATTTAATGAACTACGAAATGAATCGAAGATTTGACCTCCTATACTAAACGTCGACTCAGATGATACAGTAGACACTGGAATAGCCAAAATATCTCTAGTTATGCTAGAAAGAACATGATATTTATTTGTTTTTTCTTTCCACCAGTTAAGAATGTCAAATGTAGAGGAGTCCTCTTCAACACCATCCTCTAAATACCTATCCTACTCACTTTTTTTGCAAGTCACGTTGTTTTTTCTTCATGTTCAATCTAAACAAATTTTCCCAATCATCCTCATCCCCTTTTTCAATGCTAGACTGTGAGTGCATGTTGAGATTCAAGGTAATAGAATCACTAGCTTCATTAGTAATGGGATACAAAACAATATAGTTTTTAATCAATTTATCGTTGAGATTTTTTAGTTTTTCCGTCATATCATTGGACTTACTAGTGTCATACATTCTTTTAAAATAAAACTCAATATACTCAAGCTTATAACGGGGATAAAGAAAAACAACAACAAACAGAAGAAAATTTATCTCACCATTATCCCCATTATCCCAATATTTGTTGAATTTTACTTGCATATTTGCAGTCATCTATTTCAAAACAACATCCTCTCTGTTCTTCCATTTAGTTAATGTTTTTTGAATTTTAATCAACTGCATAAAAAAAGAGTTGGATATAACATGTAATGGCCCAGAAAAAAAGTCGCTTCATAGAAAGTCTTCAAAAACTTCACAAAACTACGGGAACGTTCCCTAGCAATTTCATTAGGACATCCTCCTATCTCACTACCATTAGACACAAATGTCACATCAACATGTTCTAAATGATAAAATGCATGCTCATATTGTTCAGCAATTTCCAACATCAAAAAGGTGGAGTTCCACCTAGTTTGTACATCAAGTGTTACCATTGCTTTAGAACATACATTTACAACTTCTGCACACTTCTTAAAAGTAGCCAACCTACTAGGAGAAGACTTGACAAACTTACATGCAGCCCTTATTTAAGCAATTGATGAGTCAATTTCCTTTAAGACATCGGTGACTATCAAGTTCAATACATGTGCACTACATGTCATATGTAAGTACTCCACGTTAAATAAAGTAAGTCATTTCCAAAAAGTCATGCCTCTATTTAAATATGAGATAGACAAGTAGTTATCACTTGCATTATCAACAGTAACATAACAAATAGACCTAATCCCCCATTGATAACTCTTCATCATATGCATAATTTCATTGCTTTTAGTCTTATTTATCTTTAATCATTAGTTAATTTAAGGATTTATTTGATATATTTTGTTGATTTTGGTTCTTGGATTTATTGAAACGTTTATGTTCTTATATCCTTGATTAAGTAGATACTTTTCGTAGTTTTACATTGTTTCTTTGTTTTAGTACAATGCTGAATTTCGGTGAGAAATCAACATCAATGTGGAGTATTTTAGCCATATCTGGAGTTGTAGATGTCCAATTGGAGTCAAACCAAGTGTAAATGAAAGCTAAGATCCATGGCTAGAACTTTCATGAAGACACCGGAACCAAATTTGGAATCGAAAGAGGAGAAATATGCAATAAATATCATACAACAGATGATGTGCGCCTGAAGCGCAAACCCTGCACTTGTGGCGCATTTCGGCCTTCCTGAATTTGTCCAATTGCGCCTAAAGCGCAAATTCTGTGCCTGGGGCACGTGGCGCGCAGCGGAATGTTTAAAAATGCGTTTTTCTCACTTTATAGGGATCTTTTGACATTTGGGAAGTTTGGAGACTTGTGCTTTAGCAGAGAAAATTAGAGACGACTGTTTCTAACACAATTGGAGGAGTTTTATCAAGAATCATTCATAAATCTTTCTTGTAATTCTTTTTTAATCTATATCTTTTGTATCTCTGTCATGAGTAACTAAACCCTATTTGTTAGAGATGAGTGAATTAGTTGCAGAGGCAGTAGTTTAATAAGAGAATTCTTGTACTGTAAGGCTTAATTCTAATCTTAAATCTACTAAGGAATTAGGGGTTACTTTGGAATTAAAGGTTCTGTCACTAAGACATTAGGGCAAGAATAATAAAGAGAATTTGATAATAATTCAATAAAGGAATTTAGTAGCTAGGATAAAATTAGAAACCAAGTTTGAATTCGAAGTGAAACTCATCCCTGGCATTTTTCTTATTATAAAAGTTCAATTATAATACTCTTGTTAATTTCAAATAATATTTCAATCAATTCCAAAACTTTTTGTTCAATTTTTGTAATTAAACACAATTCAATAGTAAAACGCAATCCTTGAGTTTGACACTCAGTACTACCATTTTAATTATTACTTGCAACGATTTAGTACGCTTGTTGAAATGCTATCAATTTTTTTTCTCTTTCATGCAATTTTCTAAAGTTATCCCTATGGTTTCACCTTTGTGGTGGGAAATCAAACCAACACTTAATATCCTCTTCTTCAAACCCCATTCATCGTCAATATAATGAGGTGTTACACACATACAATTCATATTTTGGATCAATGTCCAAGTATTAGTGGTCAAAGACACCATTTGTTTATTTGCAGACAACATACTTTTCAACTTTTCCTTCTCATCAAAATACAATTGCAAGCAATCTCTAGCAACAATAACATAGGAAGAAATTTTAAATCTAGGTTGAGCCTCACTTATGAATTATTTGAACCCTTCATTTTCAACATATTTAAAAGGGATTTAATCAATAATTACCATCTTTGCTAGTGCTATTCTAGTTCTCTCTTGATTAAATTCAACAAGTTTAAAATTAACACTATTAGGGTCATCATCAGTTTTCTTTCCAAGAACAATTGTCTTTTGTTTCTTATCAACTTGCCTATTTGGATTTTTAAAGCACTTATTTATATATCTAAGCAAGTTAGTGGTTCCATGACTAGAACTATTTGTTGCGTACTTTTTCCCACAATACTTACATGTACGTGTATCATTGCCCTTATTAAAATGCAACCAAGCACTAGAAGAGGTTTTACTAGGTTTTCTTTTGGTTACCTCGTTTGCTTGAGTTGGCGGCAATAGTGAGAGGTCTAAATCTTGTGCTTGTTGTGATGAAGCTTCTTAATCTTGTAGAGCAAATTGATTAGGAGCTTTTTGTACTTGTTCCATTTGTCTCAAATCTATGCAAAAATATAGTTAGAAAATTTCAAAGGTAAAAGGAAAAGTAAGAGAAAACAACTAGCACTGGTAATATTAAACTAGATTTAAATGTAAACAAATTTAAACTAGATTCATCATATTTAATATTAATTTGTTAGAAATATTAATCGATTGATATTAAACACTATGACGAAATGTCTGTAAAATCTATAACAATTATCGATTAATCTGAATATTATGTTTCATATTCGAATTACGTCGTAAATTTATATATCATATTATTTAAATAAAAAAGACTATAACAAAATATAACATTGAAATAAATATGATTTAACTCAAATGAAGCTTTCTTCACGATAATATTTTTTTTATAAAGTTTATTCATAACTGTATTTATTGTATTTTAATTTAGCCAACCTTTTATTAATTAATAAAATATTTTATTACATAAAATTCAATTTATCATAAAAATCAATATACTTATAATTTTTTTAAAAAATGTAGCTTGCTAGAATGACATAGATAATCTAGGAAAAAATACACTATACATTTTACTTTGATAAAAAAAAAAATTATCTAGGGCAAACAAATAAGGTTGGCGGCGTGTGGCAGTAGAAAGTCTGGAACAGAAGAAAAAGGTGTGCGACAGCGCGGTGGCAAGAAATCTGGAACAAAAGAAGAAGGTGTTCGTGGGCGTGACTTTAGGATACCTGTAGCAGAAGATGAAGGATAATGAAACCCTAATGGGCTGTTGGGCTGCCAACAAAATTTAAAATAAAAAAACATAACTAGTCATTGGGTTGGGTCTACGGGTTCAAATTGTTGGACCCATTACCCGAACCAAATATAAGGTGGTTTCAACAAGTTAGGTCGGGTCGAACTCGAAAGTGATCGGGTACGAGTAAAAATCGGGTTGGCGGGTCGACCAGCACCCATGTACATCCCTAGCAATTTGCGTATTTTGATTGGTAACAGGTGGTTACTTAAGGTGATGACTTTGTGTCTAAACTAGGTTTGTTTAGTACAAGATTAAATTGTTTTGGACACTCAGGTTGAGTGATCTATTTTGTTACTAACTAATGTGATGACATTCATACATGCATTGGTGGCTTGTACTTAGTCGTGAGTACGTGATGATAGTTCCTCGAAAGGGTAGTGTGATTTAGAAAAATACTCAACGATGGGGTATTGAACATGAAGCTCTATAGGGTGGGACATTGTCCAATTGTGGGACTTCTTGCTCTACAGGGTGGTGATATTCCGGAATCATGCATTGACATATAGTCTAACAAACAGGATTTGTGCATTTTGGTTGATTTGTATCTTTGGTGCTTTGTGATTTTAATTGTTAAATGAAATGTATGATTTACTTATATTTTTTCTATATAAATATATGCATGCTTATTTGCTCTGTGTTTGTTATTTGGAGATGACCCTTACATTTGACGGGACGTCACATGTAGTGTTACTGGAGCGAATAATTTTGTGGGCCAACTTAATAGGAGACATGCAAGGAAGCATAATAACATACAATTGAAGGCTCCAAGATACTTTTGCACTGGTGTTAGACTTGTCGAGAGAGTTTTCCACAAGCGTCCAGAGTTACGACCAGCTAGGATTTACTTTTGGATAGTAAAACACCAAGAGTTTTGGCTTTAACAGTTTCTTTTATTTTACGCATTAAGTTTACTTTTTGTAACTGTGAATACTCTAATTCATTATTTTTGAAAATAAAATTTAATAAGTTATTAATTGATTTTAAAGTAAATGGGTATCTCAGATAATCTTAGGAAAAAAACGAATTTGTCTCTTTACTTTTAGAATTTTGTTAGTTAATGTTTCAAAAAAGCGGAATGTTACAAAATGCATTTAAAGATTCTTTTGATCATCTGGTCAACGTTCTAAGGAAAATCAATCTTTTGATTCAAGATAAAGAAGAAGTCAACTTTCAACATCTCTCAGTTTACCTAAGTTAAATTGTCTATCGTCTTCTTATGGTATAATAATTCTTAGAAATATGAGTAATTGCATCAATTTTTCGTTCTAATTTGTGACATTCTTTAGTTGATGTAAAACGTTATTTGCATAAGTAGATGTAGTTTGTTAATTAATTAAGTGTTAATGTCTTTTTATTAAATAAGAATACTTTTAGACTGAATTGATGTTGGGTTGTATTTATTTGTGCAGGGAACAATTACAAGAGAAATTTGGGAATATGCTACAAGTTGTTGTAGTACTCTAGTGCACTACTGCAGAGTATCAAAGGAGCGCATAACTGTGGGCCCAATTGAGAGTGAGTTTGTTTCTTAATTTGAAGACTTTTCAACTAAGGATAAAGACAAGTTTATTGGAACAATTATGTGTCCCTTCTTTTTTTGTTATTGGGTCAAAGGAATCTTTATTGGAAAAAATACCCAAAAAGAGGAAAGAAAATGTATTACACTTGTCCTATATAAGGACAAAAATATGAAAAAGCAAAGGGAGAGACTCGAACCCTAATTATCAATGCATCTACCAACCTTAATGCTCATATTCCATTGTATCTCACTACAATTCACCATCATTTTTCATTACCAACTCATCTTGGAGTTATTCACATTTATTCTTGAAGATTTAGTGCTTAAAGGAGGTTGTACTACTGCTGATGTTGGTTGTATCTCATAATATTGCTCATTGTAACTTTCATTTTTACATTGATTTGTGTTGTAATGAACTCTTTAGTGTTTTACCATTTTAATTTTTGATGTTTAAGCTCAATATGAGCTAAAACTCTTTGTAATTAAGGATTAATGAGCTTTTAACAAACATTGCATTTTAGTCTGTTGCAGTGTGATTAGCTTCCTCTTAAACAAGTTGTATTTAATCCAATCTTTAAAACATAAATTGATCACTTAGGTTTTATTTTTTGTCTTTTGAATTTGGAAAAGGATAAAGATGGAAATGGCTTTATTTAATATGGATTAAGTTAATATGCATGGAAAAAAATATTAATATTAAAAGATTATGAATAACATTTAAATCCATAGGGAGGTTGATTTGCTTAATAAATTGATGGGTAATGCATGAACCCAAACATGGAAATCACTCACTGATTATCATGATAACTAAGTTGGAAAACCCCTAAGGTCAATTTGTTCCCATGAATGCGACATCATGTTACAACATAGTAGCGCATGCAAACAAAATTATAATTAAGTTAAATACTCAACAGTCGGTTATCATATGAAATTATAACTAATTTCTCTTACTTAACTTTGCAATTTTAATCTTGAAATTATCTCAAACATGTTACTCAAATGTGTTTTAGTTTTATAACAAACAAATTATTTGTCTACAAAAGCATCGGAATAGGTGACATAATCAATTATTGTGAGAACGATACTTTACTTACACTTCATTACATATTTTGGACTGTGTACACTTGCACAATTATTTCAAACGCAAAAAGTTTTTGTGTGGTTGTCAAGGACTGAATGATGTTAATCTTTTCAATTTTTCTAAATAAATAGTATATTTGTTTGTTTTTAGTAATTGTTTGGTGATTTGTGCTATAGGCCATGTACTTTAAATTGTATGCACATGACCAAATCATCACTTGAATTTAGACCAGAACATAAGATAGAAAGATTATTTAGAAAGAGGAGGAGACTCGCAAGAAGTACTATTGATCCTGACTTGGCAGATTACTGGGAGGAGCAAGTCATGTGACACCCTAAACCCAAAATAACATTTATAATAATTTATACTAAATTATTTGAAGAAAACTCGCGGCGGATGAAGAAAATTTGTTCAAGAAAATAAAAACTTTGGCTTAATTGCACTTTTGGTCCCCCTATTTTAGGTGTAAAGCGAAAGTAGTCCCTCCATTTTGTTTGTCCCCAGTTTTAGTCCCCAAAACAGATTTTGAGTCCAAATCATGATAAGTTGTCATTTTTTTTATGACGTGTCAAAAAAACGCTGACGTGGCACATGTATATGTGGATAAAAAATGATTATTATATTAATTCAAATTAAAAAATCCATTTCATATATTATTATAATTATTGTTATAATTTTAAAAGAAAAGAAAAAAATAAAAAGTAAAATTAATTAAGTAAACCCTAAAATCAGAATCACCCCCAATCAAACCATTTTCTCCTTCACACAGAACCTCCGCGTGCACCTTCCTGCCGGCGACAGAGCGAGATGAAGACCATTCTCTCCTCCGAAACGATGAACATCCCGGAAGGTGTAACCATCAAGGTACACGCTAAGGTGATCGAGGTTGAAGGTCCACGTGGCAAACTTGTTCGTGATTTCAAGCATTTGAACCTCGATTTTCAACTCATTACTGATGAGGATGGGAAGAAGAAGCTTAAGGTTGAAGCTTGGTTTGGATCGCGTAAAACCTCTGCTACTATTTGTAGTGCTCTTAGTCATGTGGAAAATCTCATTGCTGGTGTAACTAAAGGATTTCGTTACAAGATGAGATTTGTTTATGCTCATTTTCCTATTAATGCTAGTATCACATCACCAGGAACTGATGATTGATTCAAATCAGTGGCAGATGCTTTGATTTAAGATATAAAAATGGAGTATGGAAATACCTTGGTTCTTGAGAATAGAAATGAGTGGTGAAGGAGAAAAGGGTTTGATTGGGGGTGATTCTGATTTTAGGGTTTACTTAATTAATTTTACTTTTTATTTTTTTTCTTTTCTTTTAAAATTATAACAATAATTATAATAATAGATGAAATGAATTTTTTAATTTGAATTAATATAATAATCATTTTTTATCCACATATACATGTGTCACGTCAGCGTTTTTTTGACAAGTCATAAAAAAATGACAACTCATCATGATTTGTACTCAAAATCTGTTTTGGGGACTAAAATTGGGGACAAACAAAATGAAGGGACTACTTTCGCTTTTCATCTAAAATAGGGGGACCAAAAGTGCAATTAAGCCAAAAACTTTTATATCTATTTTAGGATATCACGTTTCAATAAATACATATGTAACAATTCAACTTTGTTCCTCAATTAAAATTCAATGAACTTGATTTAACTAGAATTTCTTGATTTAATTCCCAAGACTTACTCATACTAAGGTTTTCATATAAAAATTCATTTGTGATTACATAAGTAAAATACACATTACAATTCTTAATTCCCGGTATCACCTATCAAAGTGGGGTTTCTCCCAAACTTGAACTTCAAGACTCATTAACCTGTAATGCGATTTCCCAAACGCAGGACCAAGCCAGTCAAACACAAAGAACGAAGGAGGTGAGTTTTGAAATCATGTTAATAGTATAATATAAGTAAGGAGAACACGCAATTAATTCTAAATAAACCGTATCATTAGACAAACATTCTTCAAAGAAAAACATAACATTATAAAGTCAAAACCACTCAAGGAAAGTCAATACATTTCACAATAACATCAAATCATCTAAGAAGAATTATTATCGCACACGACACATATTAATCACAACAAAACAATCACAAGAAAATGCAATGCTATGCATGAGCTTAGACTCTACTTCACAATCTGGTACCATTCTAACTCTGAAGTACTTGGTTAGGAGGCCATGATACTATGCCACCATTCAGGTGGACGGACCATTCAAATTGGCCCTGTCCTCATAGATACCCTCAACTCAACCCGAGACACATATATGCGACAGTCGAGGTAAACGTGTGTTGCATGGTAGCTCCCGACATTTGGAGTGCTACCTCCAAGTCACCTAGGAATTCCCCACTCGAATACCTCCAAGGTCTAACAATCTTGCCTTAAGGCTCAACAGTAGACCGCCACGATCAGGCTCAATTCAGTTGTACTTCCCCGGAATCGCTAGGCTTGTCAGGCCCTACCTATATGAAGACAAAATAATCTCCACTTCACAAATTCTCAATATTTATTTTCTCCCCTCGTTCGCCTATGATACTCCATTAAGACCGTCATCTCAAACACAAATTGGAATCACAATTATTTCATCAGAGGTTACTTCAATCTTTTCATCACCAATTCATTACATCACTATTATAAATCACACATCATCATCATTACATAACTCATCACAAATTTAGAGCATCACTATCATCAATCGTAACTCATCACATAAACTTATCACAAATTTATGAAATCACAATTATTATTCATACATCATCATCATCACATAAAATTATCACAACACATCCATTTTTTATCATCATATCACATAAACTCATCTAATCAAACATATACATAAAATTAATTTGACACTCAATATCACAATAACATCAAATACCACACATTTAAAGAAATTAAATCAATCAACACCTTACAAATATTTCTATTCTATATTTTAATCTCACAATATCCATATTTTCACATTAATTAATTTATCCCTCAAAGGGCTACTGCCGTACATAGCAAGCCCCGAATGAATCGTTGGGAAATACGGTTTTCCCGTTCATCTCACAATATATTACACTCATGAATTCAAACGCTCTCTCACCCCTTACCTTATTTCTACGCTTTTACACACGAATAAGATTCCACGAGCAAACAATCTTTGTTCTTTGACTCTTTATCCATCAATCTATCATAAATCAAAAACCAATCAGTGGATAATATAGCCACTTTTCACACGGTCGTTTTGGCGTTGGTTTCACTCAAATCGGAGTTACGGTGAAGAAGAATGATACAAAATAAGGAATTTTGTAAATGGAGAACTCGGGTATTTTAGAGAGAAATTAGGATGGTTAAAAATCTGAGGAAGTATGTTTATTTGACTAGCTAAATGAATAAAACAACATACTGAAATTTGGACGAGCACGGAGAAAATTTTCTAGAACAGTTATCGATCACCGGTGCCAAATGATAGGGTGTTGTTGTGGCGGATGTTGAAGCTCCCTTTTTTATTTTTTTTAGGGTTCACATGGGTCAAGCCCATTGGTCTCCTTATTTTTTTATTTTTTACTACTACTATTTTTATTTTGCTAAAACAAAATTAATTGTTACTTAATCTCATTTTTAATACTCTTCCAAATATCACTAAATTTTCAAAACATTACTAATATTTCATAACTAATATATGACAAATTAGAGTAATTAAAATAATTAACCTTTTAAAAAAAATACATATTATTAATCACTATAATTATACTTATTTTTCAAAATACTCACGTTACAATAATACTATCATTAGAGAATAGTCAAAATTATAAAATAAATAAATATAACAATAATATTTTATGTTAATTACTAAATCATAATAAATATATATATATAAAATCACAATTACAAAATAAGTATATAAGAATAAAGAAAATCAAACATAATATTACTACTATCTCAAGATAATTATTTATAAAATAAATAATTAAAATAAGATATATTTAAAAATAATTAAATATAATTAAGTGCACATACATTTAATATTAGTCAAACACACGAGAAAATATCATATTAATTATCAACTCACATATACACGTAAAATCTCCTAAATCTTATTCTTTAAAATATTTACACTAATATACTATTATTTTTAGAAAAATATATAAAATAATAAAATATAACATTTATTATTCATATAACATATTTGGTCAAATATGTACAAGATTAGCACATCATAGAAAACACACCTATAAAGAAAATTAATCATAAAACTAATCAACATATATTCCAAAATAATTTTAACACCAAATTAATTATCTAAAATTCTATTTAATTAATAAAATAATTTATTTTAAAATTTGGAGTGTTACAAGTCCCACTTGTACAATTCCAATTTCCTAGTTGCTCAATTCCTAAATGCAAAGTATTTCCCTAATTACTTTTTATTTGATGCTAAACAGGTTCGTGTAGCAAGTTTGCTCTTTATTTCCCTAAGTACCTCAACGTGGGATAGACTATGGAAGTTGAATATCACCCCCAAAACAAAGGGTTTTGATTTGGAGAATTTTAAATAAGGCAATTCATGTAAAAGAATAACTCAACAACAAAGGGGTTCGATGTGATCCCTTTTTCTGTAGTGCAAGGATCATTTGGAGACTCTCGATCATACATTCAAAGACGGTGTTTAGGCCAAACTTGATGGTTTGGCTCCCCTCTTACTATTAATTATAAAAAAAGAACATTTAGAAGATTAGGAAGATTTCACAGATTGGCGCACTAGAGTTCTAGAAAACCCAAACAAGGAGGGAATGAAGGTTGATATCTCTATCATTTATGATATATGGGCAGCAAGTATAATATCGCAATAGTATGACAATTATTTTAGCGTGTCGTTTTTCATTTTCGGTCGTGTATGTAATAGGTTTTAATTGTTTTGAGGATTTCATGATATTCAAGGTACCATTAATTATTTTCATAACTAAAATAATTTTTGTGACAATTAAATTTTATATTTAGGACAATTAAATTTTTTTAGTGATTGTTAAAACCTAAAACGTAACTTCTTGAGATGATTTATGATTTTTATAGTGAAACTATATTTTTTAAAATTAAATATATTTATATTTTTCCTTCAATCTATATCACACAACTAACACATACACTAGAAAAAATAAAATTGATAGCCACACAAATAATGCCTCTTCAATATTTTTAGTGTAGTAAGTGGTCAATTTAACCACACACAAAACCAAACTCTAGCTCCCATTGTACTCATTCTTTCTCTTCACAATACAAGGATAACTTTTTCCCGAAACTCCTCTCTGTACCAGTCGTATATTTCATCTTAGGAAGGAAACTTCACTCTAAATTTCATTTTAGTATGGGTCGAAGATTTTAGTGAGATATAGTAATAACAAGCTAGTCAATAAAGCACTTCATTTTGTCCTTTCTTTCGTTGGCAGCCACCCCTTATGCTTAGTTAAGGAACTTAACTTTGTTTTTTATTAATTTTTATTTTGCTTGACTGTTTTAGTTTAGTGTGAAATTAGTATTGTGTATTACTTAAAAAGTAAGAAAGAAACGAAAAATCCCCAATTTAATTTGTAATAGCTGAAACCTAAATCTATGAAAAGGGGGAAATTGATTTTTAGTTGTAATTGAGTCATGTAATGAGATATTTTTAAATAAATGAGTTTAAACTAAATTAAGAAATTTTACTAAATTTGTTAGAGATGTTAAAGTTAGGGAGAATTTCAAGTTTCATTTATTTTATGTGTTAGGAGAAAAAAATGTTAACTTTAAAATTCATATGTTTGGGAACTGAGTTTCTTTGATTTTAACTAAGTTTTATAACTTGAGAAATGAAAGATTTAATTGAGTTATTAAGCTTCAAACGAAAATTGAGAAATGGGAAATTCTGTAGTAAGTTTGTGATTTTGAAGGAAATTTTTTGTAAGTCTTTATGATTATGTAGTTAACTCTTTGAGTCTCGAAAATGAATTGAGATTGTGGACACCGAATTAGCGGTGGAGAGAGCTCTGAAATATTTACGTTGTCTATATGAAATTTTTATCAAAAAAGAAATGGAAACAAAGAGTACATTCATTTTCTTTTGAAAAAGTATGAAAACAAAGTAAGTGGTGTTTGAAATTAAGTTATAATGATTTAGCTTATTAACAAAATATTGAGTTTTATGATTTTGTAAATTTTTAAGAAAATCAAGAGTGGAAAAATGTTCTATTTTGTGAGTTAATTGAAATTTTTGTTTACCTATTTGAGAAAGAGGAATAAATTATTGTAATATCAAAGATTTTATTTTTATAGTAATGTAGAAAACCCGAGTTTACATTTGAAAAACCTAGTTGTGAAGGTTTCTTATGTTGAGTTATGAAAAATGTTTTAGTTCTAAAATGTTTAGAATTTTGATCAAATTAAAGATTCGAAGTTGCATATGTTTTGTCGTTAAAAATAAATTGTAAGTGTGTTGTAAAAAAAAAGGTTTTTGGAAAATATTATTTCAATAGAGAGGTCATGCCAAAACAGTGGTAAACAATTTTAACGTTATGTCCTTGTTATAACCTTGAAACCTAAACATAATTTGGAAGAAATCTAAATTGTTTTTAAACTGTAAAGATAGTTCTCGTTTTCTTTAAGGGTTTTATAAAATCAAGTGTTAAAGCTTTAGGATTTTGAAATTTTAAGTGGTATATTCTAGTAAAAAACAATTTGTAGAACAGATTTGATATTTGAGACTTGGTTTGAAAAGTTTTAATTTTATGGTTTAAAGTGGGTTAACATTCATTGAGTAAATTTTAACTTATAAAAAATTAGTCCTTAGTTTTCAAAATATTATAAAAAAAGGAATCATTAGAATTTTGAAATTTGCATAAATTTCAACAAAATTATTACGCTGGAAAGTCAAAACATTGATTTTGAATATAGTATGAGTTGAATTTTGATTGAAAATGGTAAATTGTGTGCGTTTGATCATTTCCGATTGATTTTTCATCAAATGGTTTTAGTGTATAAAATATACTCTAAGGAGATTAGGAGTGTGGGTCGGACTGTGAGGTTGTTAAAGTCTCAGGGACTTAATTTTAGTTCTCATATAGGAATTTATTTGTGTGATTGATGTTTTGAAATATGTGAGAAATGCATTTGATGGGACTATGTATTCATAACTGATAAGCCATGTATTTACTATGTGGTTTGAATTTTATTGATGATAATATGTCATGAATATGCTCTGTGTAAAAGTGTTGAAAAATTGTTAGTGGTTAATGAGTATTAAAAGTAAAGTCTTATAATAGCTGCATTTACATAATAATTCATATGAAAGAATCAGAATATGCTCATGTATTTCATAGTTAGTTGTGAACGTGATGAGCCATGGGGTGGTATCATGTGATTGGATGATCCACCTTATCCTTACAAGGATTATTGAGTCGTGTGAGTCTGTGATAGACTACACTGTGTTAGTTTATGATAACTGCACTGTAGTGAATCGTGCTGGCTTGGGATAGAGTGACCTTAGTAATTAGTACTGGTCTGTGAGCAACTATACATATATGATTTGGGAATCATAAGCACTGACATATAAGCCTTGCATTATGGTGCTTTGTCACACGAATCAAATCTTGACCACATAACCCTCTCACTTTCTCATTGTAAAACTCGTTTCATTTGATATGCTCCTTATATATATATATATATATGGCTAAATATCACTTGTGGTCCCTTAACTTAAATTCAGTTAATAGTTTAATCCTTTATCATTTTTTTCTCGATTTGATCCTTTATGTTTTTAAATAATTTCAGTGTTACCCTTTAAGTTGGGTTCCGTTAAGAAAAAGTTAAAAAATCCCTCATCCGGTTTTAGAAAAAGTTACCCTTTATATTTTGGAAATATTTCAGAAAAATGTTCAAAGTTTCTTCTAAGTTTGGTAGTTGGATTGATTCGTTAAAACTAAAGTTGTGGGGTATTTATACTCCATAGACATCTCTTCAGATCAGTGGCAATCGTTCCTAGAGGTTTGATGAACATATGCAATGATCCAGATGAGAGATTTTATAACTTTTTCTTAACGGAACCCCACTTAAAGGGTAACGCTGAAATTATTTAAAAACATAAAGGACCAAATCGGGAAAAAAAAAATAAAGGACTGAATCGTTAACTGAAATTAAGTTAAGGGACCACGGGTGGTATTTAGTCTATATATATATATATATATATATATATATATATATATATATATATATATATATATATATATATATATATATATATTTGTGCATGCTTGTTTATTGTTAGGTACAATTTTATACTTTTAAATGTTATTTGTTAATTTCGGTTAGTGACCCTTTTACGTTTTGTGGACCAAGTTAAACGCCCCAGATTATTAGGTTCCGTTTACACAAAGTTCAAGATGATCATGAAGACGTAGCAGAGTCATTGCTTCAATCGTCAGTCTATTATGAACAACTTGATGTAGATAATGGATCAATATTATCTAGTTGCATTTCTTTAAGATCGGTACGATCAACTTAGAGGGAAGTCAGGTTATCAATGTCGGTAACCATTGTAGTGTGTTGTATTATTTACCTTAATATAATTTACATTCAACATAAAAATGTTTGATTTTAAGAGAAAGATATTTTATTGTATTTGTTTTGAGAAAATCTTTTGAAATGAATATATACTCTCGCTATTAAAAATTGGGACAATAACAAAATATTTTAAAAATTCATGCGTACCTGCAGAAGTTACAATAAACAGATCCATATCAATTCTTTATGAGTTCCAGTCCAGCAATCAGGAGCAAAGAAACAATACGATGTCAAATACTTGTCACATGTAACTGGAGTTGTCAATAAAGTCCAAAACTCTCTTTAAAAAATATGATACTAAGCATGTAATATCAGGCCTCTTATTGAATTTTTTTTTTTAAAGTTCTAATTTGTTATTTTATTATTTTTTGTGGGTCTAAGTGAGAAGTTCATAAGTCTAATGTTTTGTTAATTGAGATTTTTCTTTAAAAAATTTTTGAAATTTAATTTTTTAAAGAAATATCAAAAAAAAAATTTCAAACATTTTGTTAAAAAGATCAAAAAAAAAATTCTTGGATAAAAATTTTTGAGAAATAAAAATTGTAAATGTTTTTTTATCGAAAAACTTAACAAAAAATTAAAAATTTTGAAACTTTTTTCAAAAAATATCGAATTTCTTTTAAAAGAAAAGTAGAAAACTGGGTCAATAATTAGTAGACTTTAGAATTTAGAAATATACATGCAACAATTAAATGTTAGTTAGTAGTTAGCAACTTAGCATCCTCCCTCGAAAAACTTCCTCAAATTCAACATGGATGTTCACCTTACTGATGATGGTTGTTGGGGGATAAGAATAGTGATGCAGGACGAGGATGGTGACTTCATTGTTGCCACGACGAAGCTTTGAGGACGCAACCATAGCTGAATTTATGGAGCTCTGGGAAGCTACAAATTTGCTCAAAACTATGGATGGAATGATATTATGTTTGAAGTAGATGCTAAAAGTATTGTGGAGGCTATGAATTCCCCGTAACTTCCCTAGGAACTTATTGAGGACAGATTTCTAGGCGGTACTATGATTACTTCGGTACAAACTCAAGGAACACTATTGGTCATCTATAAGAGAAGGGAATAGGATAGCTGATGCTCTAGTAAGAGAAAATTGGTTTTCGTACCCCCATTTGTGGATGTACATCCCAAATAGATAAAAATCCAAAATTGTCCACACAATTCACCATTCAGTAAAAGGTAAAAATAATTTATTTCCAAAATTTCATTCACAACCAAAATTTCCGATATGTATATTTTTCCCCCAAAAATTCGGTAGTTAAAATATAACTACCGGAAATTTCGTCACCAAATTTCCGGTACATTAATTGTACTATCGGAAATTTGGGAGATGTGAAATTTCCGGTAGTTGTGTTTCACCGGAAAATTCAAATATCCGGTAGTCATTTTGGTTTTTTTGTTTGTTAATTTTTGATTTTTGTTGTTGTTGACATAGGTATGGAAAAAAGACAACCAGTGTGTATAGATTTGACTGAAGCATTCACAACCGATCAAATTTTTGAATCACGGGAAGCTATCATATCATGGGCAAGAGAGGTTGGCCGTCAAAATCGAGTAGCTGTTATCATAACTCGATCCGACGTAGAGACAGGAAAGAGAGGAAGGAAATCTAAATTAATTCTTGGTTGTGATAGAGGTGGAAAATATCAGTCAAATAAAAGTGAGTCAGGTACTCAACAAAAAGGTGTGGTTGTCCGTTTAAAATTCGACCGAGACCATTGAAAAATGTTGAGGCTGAGGGATGGATTATTAGTTTAGTGTGTGGACTTCACAACCATGAGTTAGTGGCTACTTTTGAGAATAATGCATTTGTGGGGCGCTTAAACGATGAAGATAAGAATCATGTTGACGAACTGACTAAGTATCACGTTGCACCGAGGCATATCTTGTCATCTTTGAGGGATCGAGATAAGGAGAATGTGTCTAGTATCTCTCAAATTTATAACCGTCGAACCACATACAAAAAGAATTTGAAAGGACCTAGAACTGATATGCAACATCTGTTGAAGTTACTTGAAGTTGAGAAGTATGCATGTTGGACTAGGACTCATGGAGACTCCAACGTTGTGAGGGACATGTTTTGGACGCATCCAGATTCCATAACTTTGTTGAACATGTTCCATTTTGTATTGATCATGGATAGCACCTACAAAACCAACAAGTATAGGTTACCATTGTTTGAAATTGTTGGTGTAACTTCAACTGGGTTGACATTCAATGTTGCATTTGCTTATATGGACAGTGAGCGTCAAGAAAACTTCTGTTGGGCATTGGAGAAGTTAAAACAGTTGTTTCTTGCAAACATTCCATTTCCTCAGGTGATTGTCATTGATAGAGAACTTGCTTTGATGAATGTTATTGAAGTTGTATTTCCATCTTCAACAAATTTACTTTGTCAACTTCATATCAATAAAAATGTTGGAGCCAAATGCAAACAATATATACTAAAGAAAGATATGCAAGAACCCATTCTTGAGATGTGGAAGAAAATTGTTTATTGTTCTGAAGAGAATGAGTACGAGGAAATGTTGCAAATGTTTGAGCAAGCATGTGTCGATAATATTATTTTCTTTGACTACGTCAAAGACACATGGTTGAATCCTCACAAGGAAAGATTTGTTCAAGCATGGACCAATTGAGTATTGTGTCTAGGAAATACTACAACTAATAGGTACGTCATTAAAACTTTATTTTTTTTTGTTATATTTATACTTATATATGATTAATTGTGTTTATATATGATTAAACATGTATGATTTTTTTGTTATATTTATACTTATATAAAATTTTGTTTATGTTTGAATATTAGGGTTGAGTCTGCTCATTGGTCGTTGAAGAAATTTTTGGAACATAGTAAAGGAGATTTCTATAAGGCATGGTCTGGTATGCATGACATGTTGAAGTACCAAATTATTAAGATCAAAGGTTCATTTGAGACAAGTAAGGGTCGCAGAGAGTATATACACAACAATCCATTCTTTGAGAATTTGAATTGGGTTGTATCGAAGAACGCTTTAGCTGATATTGATCATGAGTACAAGAGAGTCAGGTATGTCGGTAATGACAAAGCTGCATGTGGTTGTACACTTAGAAACACTCATGGATTACCATGTGCATGTGAGTTGGCACGGTACAAGTTGAAAGGCGTTCCAATTCCATTGGAGGCTATTCATATACAATGGAGGAAATTAACCATGAATACTGATAAAGAGGAAGAACAGTTGGAAAAGGATTCGGAGTTGGACATTACATGTGAGATGAATGTTATTTGGAAAATATGGAAAACACTTAATGTTGTTGGAAGAAGGGCATTGAAGAGCAAGTTGCGTGAAGTTGCATATCCAGAAAAGACATCAATGTGTGCCCCACCATCTAAGATCAAAACAAAAGGTGGTGTGAAGAAGAAAAAAGGAAATAAGCCGAATGGATTTGATGTATATCGCGACCCTTCATTTTTTGAACATGTTGATGCATCCCAACAAGTCTCCCAGCAAGCATCCAAACAAGTCTCCCAAACATCCAAACAAGTCTCCCAAGCATCCAAACAAGTCTCCCAAGCATCCAAACAAGTCCCTCAGGTTAGAAAATATTTGGACGAATTTCCTGCTCTAATTCATCCATATATTGTAAACGTAGTTAATGTTAAAGCAGATGAAAATTATGGATATCGTGTTATTGCTGTATTACTTGGCCATAGTGAAGAATCTTGGAGAATTGTGCGTCGATAGTTGTATTTAGAGATTAAGTCCAAACCTGATTTATATCTTGCGTTATTCAAGGAACGTTTGCAAGAAGTGACTAACTCTTTAGTTGTATAAGAACTGGGAAACCAACCAATGGAAAAGTGGCTGAGCATTCCAGATATTGGTTACGTGATAGCAACAAAATATAATCTCGTTCTTGTGACATTGGAAAAAAGTTTTTGTTTGACTTTTTTCCCATTGATGGGTGCACACAGTGGAGACCTAGCACGTGATCGTATTATCAACATTGGTTTTGTTAATGACAGTCATTGGGTTCAGGTTAAATTGGAAGCAACATGTCCATTACCTCCACTAGCATGGCATTGGAAGGAGCACCGTAGTGATGAGTCTACAACATTGGGGTTCATTAGATTTAGAGGGTACATCAGATTATATGTCTTTAGCAGATGATTGACACTTTTGTAACAAGTTTTATTCAATACATATTATATGTTGTTTTCAGTTAATATAAAGTCTAAGCAAATAACACAATTAAGTCTAAATAAAATAACACAATAAATATAAAGTATAAGCAAATAACACAATGAAGTCTAAATAAATAATAAAATAACAAAATAAATAATAAGTGTAAGCAAATAAGTCTGAATACTAAGTAAATAAAAATAAGTCTAAATATTACAAATACAACATAAATACTACTGATAACTCCCTCATTTAGAGATGTATAAAGCCCTCTCTAATAAAGCATGCATGTCATCATCACCCGATAGTCTATCTAAATCTAAACTCTCCTATATCAGATCACTGATGTGTTGACACCGTGTATACCACTCCCCACGACTATCACTAGGACCGACAACATCACTAGGACCTCCAACATCAGTATAATCTCCGGCATGACTAGGACCAGCAACATCAGTATGATCTCCGGCATGACTAGGACCAGCAACATCAGTATCACCTCAAGCATGACTAGGAGCAGCATCTACAACAATGTGAGGGGTCATCCTAGGATGAGATATCCTATAGTACCACTGGATGTACCCCTCAACAGTCTGGTGTGGATATGTAGCCCGATGCAACACTGCACGAAGGGCTCGAACAGAGTTCCGGTACATACTCCATTCGACATCCACATCACGTACTACAAGCATAGGTGGTGTAGGAGGTGAAGGTGCGAACACGAGAAGGGGGGGTTGAATTGTGTTTGCACAAAGTTGATACCTTTTTGATAATTTATAAATAATTAAAAATTAGTTTGGATTTGGTTACTTACTTGGAGTAGAAGCAATCGAATTTAGAGGCAGCAATCAATGAAAGCATAAATAATTTGACGCGTAGAATTATCCTGGTTCACCACTAACATGGCTACATCCAGTCCCCTCATTCAGAACGCTTTAATCCACTAATTCAAAAACCTTGAATTACAAAGCACCTGACCCTCCAAGCCGGTCTTCCCAAACAGCCTGACAACCCCAGACTTTTGAGGAGCTAACCACCTTGACCCTACAAGCCAAGTCTTCTCCTAACAACCTGACGACTGCAGATTGAAGAATGAACTAAACCACTAACGGGTTGGATACAAGAGATTGAAACTTGCGTAGTTGCTTCTAACAAAGCTGATAATAATAATAATTCTCACACTTTAAGAAAAGAACACTCAAAAAATATTTCTCATTCAAACAAGTGTTTCTCTCTTTGAACTCTAAGATGATTTTGGAATCTTGAGCTTGAGTTCTTCTACTCTTTTATGCTTTTCGATGCTTTTCTCCTTCAGCCTTGAGTGTCTATTTATAGTAAAAATTTGGGCTTTAATTTAGTCCTTATTTAATTCTGAATTGTATCTTGTTTAAATTGAGTTTGTAAATTCTTCAAATTGATTTTGTTCTTATTTTGTGTAGATTGACTTTGTAAATTCTTCAGAATGATTGTGTTCCTATTTTGTGTAGATTGACTTTGTAAATTCTTCAAATCAAATATTCTTCAAATCTTCATTAAATGTTGATCAAATATTCTTCAAATCTTCAATTAAATGTTGATGAAATATTCTTCAAATCTTCTTCAAATCTTTTTCAAATCTTCTTCAAATCTTCTTCAAATCTTCTTCAAATCTTCTTCAAATATTCTTCAAATCTTCTTCAAATCTTCTTCAAATCTTGACCATATTTTGTTTTCAACTTGGTCAAACATTTTCTTCAATTATAAATATGAATCAAATCTTATTTTAGATTTTTCATCCATTATAAATTTGAATCAAATCTTATTTTAGATTTTCTTCAATTATAAATTTTAATCAAATCTTATTTTAGATTTTCATCAATTATAATTTGGAATCAAATCTTATTTTAGATTTTCTTCAAAAACATGACTCTGCTTTCATACTCTTTGAAGTCAAATATATTATTCTCATAAAATACTTTTGTTAACATCAAAACTCTTAATGTAAAACCAACTTGGTTCCAACATGAGGGATATGCTGAATATATCCGAATTGTCGGATGCACCTCTCTGGTAAATAAGGTACCATAGTGGAACACCAACGAATATGTCAAGTAAACAACGAAACAAATTGAAACCGTGTGGTAGAGTCCTCGTCGTAATTTACTGCCCATATAACATCAGACTCCCTCAAAGCATCCAACTTTGCTATGTAGTACGACATGCTCCCGGATGTTTGTTTAGCAGTCCACCGATACATCTGAGGCATGAAAGACAGCAACTCATTCAGTTCCCTTTTACAAATATGAGGAAAGTGCTCATATATCCAGGTCTGTAAATAATAAAAACATACAAATAATTAATTAACCATATTATCAAATAACAATATAATAAGTATGGAAAATAATATAATAGTACCTGAAAGAGAGATAAATATCCACCGATCTGCTTCGTTGCCGGTAGAGTACTATCTCTTAGATAGTCATATAACACAACAAGTGCTGCTGGTCCCCAAGCCCATCTCCCACATGTTTCAAGATCGTGAAACAGGAACAAATATTTAGCAGATACTAGTGTAAAACTTTTATCTGCTAATATCGTACACCCTACTAAATGTAGTAGGTATGCCTTGGCTGCACAATCATATCGTCC
This sequence comes from Cicer chorassanicum, assembly GCA_037974735.1. Classification (NCBI taxonomy): domain Eukaryota; kingdom Viridiplantae; phylum Streptophyta; class Magnoliopsida; order Fabales; family Fabaceae; genus Cicer; species Cicer chorassanicum. Next base: position 27,827,872 of record JBBPBP010000002.1, read on the forward strand.
ATCACGTAGCTGTGTAAAAAATACCGACTTCAACCACTCAAAGTTGTACGATAGACATCTTTTAATCCTGGTCTCTGCCACTGCTTCATCAACAGTAACTCCTAATAATTCAACGGCAGCAGTAATCGCCAGGTCTTCAGTGAAATTAGCTGGAGGGGTGAAGAACTCACCACGACATGGGATGCTGAGTAGACCCCTGACATCGTCCAGAGTCATAGTCATCTCACCAAATGGTAGGTGAAATGAGCTCGTCTCTGCGTGCCATCTCTCGGCAAAAGCTGATATTAGATTACCGTCAATCATACTCAGACTACATCGCTGCAGAGGACGTAGTCCAGATATAGTAATCCAATGATCAATCTCGGCAGGTAATACAACTCTAATGACAATAAATTTCGCATGCTTCTTGCCATTTGAGACCACTTTAAGGGCGCGCCTATCCTGTTTAATTACAATAAATAACAAACACACAATAAATTAAAATTTAAATAATGAATATAAAACTTAAATATAACAAATTATACTACAAATATATTAAAATAAATAAATAAATAAATAACTTAATAAATAATTATAATAACAAATAATTATAATAATAATTATAATAATAAATGATTAAAATAATAAATATTATTAATTAACCTCCCCATTCCAGATTTTTACAGCTATGTGGTCCTCATAATTCTTCAGGACAGATAAATCGTACGGACCACCAAGAAATAATGGAGCATCAGGCAGCTCCTGCTCCTAATCATGCTGCTTCTGCTGCTGATCATCAATATAATCATCCTGATGCTGATCATCAATATAATCATGCTGATGATGATCCTGCTGCTGCTGATCCTCTTGTTGATCCTGCTGATGAACATCTATTTCTTCATTTCGCTTTCTACGTTTCTCAACTGCCGCTCTCCTATTTGACTGCGTAGGCGGCCGAACTCTAGAATGTTCACCGCTGGTTTTAGCTCCTCTGGTCCTCACTGTAAACAATAGAATGAAAAAAAATTAATCAAACAATAGATAAAAAATAACAAAATATATATATAAAAAAAAAACTCAACTACCGGAAATTTCAGTGACATTGAAATTTCCGGTGAAATTCCCGGAAATTTCAAATTTCCAGTGTACAAAATACCTACCGGAAATTTCATTTTTGAAATTTCCGAGAGTTGTTCCCGGAAATTTGAAATTTTCGGTATTGAAAGTATACTACCGGATTTTTCAAATTTCAGGAACAATTCCCGGAAATTTCAAAAACGAAATTTCCGGTACGTATTTTGTGTACCGAAAATTTTAATGAATTTGAAATTTCCGAAAAAAACTGACAAACTCAATACTCACTTTTTGCGGAAAATTCAGAATGAGGGGGTACGAGGAAGTTTTCTGAATTTTACTAAATTTTTAGGGATATTTTGGTAATTTCACTCAAAAAAATTTACAATGTGAGGTTACATCAATAATTGGGGGGTACGAAAACAAATAATCCTAGCAAGATGGGCCCCGATGTAGCCTAATGCTTTATGGATTGACTCCTTACCCCGATTTATTTTAACCCACCACTTAAAGGATATGGGCCATCTTTAACTCCTATAATATGTTTTGTTATATATATATATATATATAAAAGGTTTAATAGACATATATATTGTTGGTATAGATCGTTTTACACTGACAATTAATATTAGTTGTTTATTTTTTAGTTATTTTAGGATGACATTTATCCATTAAAGGATGAGATGGTATAATCAAGAGTGTGTTAGAATTGATTTACTAAGACATCAAGACATGCTTAATATTCAGATTAAATGTATAATAACATTTTATGATTTACAATATGTTTGATCTATTAAAGATGAGATTTTATGAATATCTAGATTCATAGATAATTGTTAGTTGGCTGCAATCTTAAATAATCTCTAAGCATCCTAAAAAGAGAGATAAACAATCTTTGGATAGTGAGAAGAAGCAATAAACATTTGCTATAGAATGTATTTCTAGCTTCATATTACCAAGTTTCAAATTCCATTTCAATTTATAAATATAGAGTTTTGTTTTTGAGTTGCTTCATTAAAGATGCTTGATTTCTAAATTTAAAGTTTTGTCTCTACTTGTGGATAACATCTCATTTCTTTCATTATTTCAATGTCATCAAGCTTGAAAATTTTGTTAAATTTGTTGCTCAAAAAAAGTGTAGAATAGAAAGATATGCAATCAAATAAGTTTTTCTGTTATGATTAGGTCTCTTATTGACTTGAGTTTTTGTGTGGAATCAATGATGCCTTACCACATTGCCATTGCTTCAGCACTCATGACTTCAATGTCTTCCATTTAAAACTGCAACTACGTTTGGCTTTTTGAAGGTATTATCAATGTAACTGATACTTTTAGAAATTTCAATGAGTTTGTATGCTATTTGAATTGAATTACTTAGGTTTCGTTGCATCGCATCGTTGATTGTATACAAAGAAAACATAATTACTTAAAACTAGTTATTCTTTAATATATGGTGATGATGCACTCAAATAAGAGATTTAATATATGGTACTACATAGAACTATATTATATATTGTGTAGTATAGTTCTCTAACTATTTAACTTATTTTCCTGCGTATTCATAAATGTAATTTTTGTTCATACAATCCCATCCTTGTTTAAGTTTAATTTTTGCAGAGCATATATAGAGATTGATACAAAGGCATACACTTCTACATATTATGAGTTAGAGAATGCTACAAATGACTTCAATGTTGACAAAATGCTTTTGTTGGACTTCATTATAAGGTGAATATTCTATGTGTTGAATTTTGTTTATTTTTATAATTATAATTATAATTTTAGCTCATAGTAGGTTGTTTATGATTTGTTCTATAAATGTGTTGTTGATGAGACATATACAGAGTTGTAGGAGGTAATCAAATACTTTAGTCTTTCATAGTATTGTCTTTTGTGTATTTGCTATATAAAGTTGCTATACAAAGTTGTAGGAGGTAATTAAAAACTATAGTTTGTTGCTAGTCAGTTGACGTAAGATAGATGAGAGATGAGAGCATATGTGTATTTGATCTTTTAGTTTATTTTTCTATTTTGATGTGACCCATGAAAATGCCATTGGTTACGTTTATTCATGCCATTTTCGTGGATAATTGTTTTCTTTCAGGCTTGACTTTATCCACGGAAATGTAATCGGTAACGTTACGGAGAAGTCACGATCAAGTTTATCCACGAAAATGTAATGAGTAACTGTAATTCAAGGCTTTACCGTGGATAAAAAAGGACCTACGAGCCAATTATGTACGAACCCGTGTTCGTGGGTAATCCGTAGATAATTTTACATTACCTACGAAATATCCGTGGGTAAAGTCAAAATTTTCTGTAGGTAATGACAACTTTTCTTGTAATGCATTGCTTGCTCACTAAATCTGCTATTCAACTCTTGTAATTGTTGGTCAATGGCAACAAAAAATATTTAAACTCTAAAATAATGTTCTATTGTAACCTGACCTTGTTGAAGAGGAGAGCGTCCAAATCTTGGTGTTGAATGAACATCATTGAGATCAAGAATCTCAATATCATGTTTTTCACAAAAACACTTTACTTAAAATTCCACCCATCTTCTTTCAAGGCTTGAATAAGAGACTTTGTTGTTCCAACCAAATACATGGCATTAACTATATTATGAGATTGTTGTTGTAAGGCTTGACAAAGTATATCAATTATCCCCATAATGTTTTTCATCAAATGCAAGATAAATATAAAATCAAACGCCTTCAAATAATTATAGGCACTATCAATATCCCCACGTGTAGAATAACTTGCTCTTTCATTTGTAATTTTTTTTAAAACACTACAAGTTGCCTCATACATATTTATCAAGCTTCAAATAGAAGAGAAATGTGATCCCCAACGAGGATCCCTAGCTCGTTTCAATGTACCAATTTGATTTGTACCTTTACCAGTTACAATCTCATCAATTTCTAGCAAATGTGCAAATTTCTCTAATTGAGCAGCTTGTAACTCATCATGACGATTAGTAGAAGAACAAACAACATTAACAACAAAAGTTAGCTTCTCAATTTTTTTTTTGAATTGGAACAACTTCTCTTGATGCAGTAACCAAAGCAACTTGCAATCGATGAGCAAAACAATGGACATAGTATGCATAAGGACAATCTTTCATAAATAGTGCTTGTAAATCGTTCCATTCTCCTCTCATATTACTAGCACCATCATACCCTTGATCACGCATGTTAGAAACATCAAGATTATGTCGAAAAAGTATATCACATACTTATTCTTTCAGAGTTAAAGTTATAGTGTCTTTAACATGTGCCACAAAAAAAAATCGCTTTTATATAAAACTAACTTTGTCAACAAATTTTAACACCAGACATTTGTTCCTTTTTTGATTCATCACGAGCTTCATTTATAACAATGCAAAATTTGGAATTACCAATTTCTTCACATATACATTTTCTCATCCTACTAGAAAGAATATGCAAGAGCACTTTTTGAATTTGATGTGAAGTATACTTAGAATTATTATATGGAGCATTTTCCAACACAACTTTTTCAACTTCATCATTGTAAGTTGCCAAGAGTTTTATCAATTGAAGAAAATGGCCTTGATTTCTTGACCTGCTAGTTTCATCATGTCCCCTAAAAGCACAAGCTTGAAGTGTTAACCAACGAACAATGTCAATTGATGTCTTGAGACATATTTGATTCTTCAAAATTTGTTCAAAGCTTTGCACTTGAATAGTATTCCTAATATGTCCAACTTGATTCAACAAAGTCTAGACAAGCTTTCATTGCATTGTTGTGTGGTGAGCAAGGATCCATCCCTATGTGTTTGAGAAAGGCACAATATTTTTCATTTTTAATTTTCTTCCAATTTCTAAAACCCGTACCAATGAAGACATCTGATTTGGGACGTCCACTTGGTCTTTTGCTAAATAGATAGCATGGTAAGGTTACATCCAATTTGGTGGATATTGCCAAATTTGAGGGTGCTTTCCAAAATTTGGTGCATCCAATTGATTTGTTGTAGGTTATAAGTAACAACGCTTTTCTAAAAAAGCGTTGTCGTAGGTGTAAAAAAGCGTTGTCCTAGGTAGAAATATATAGTGCTTTTATAGCGCTTTTTGCAAAAAATGCGCTGTTGTAGGTTTGTCGTTTTACAATGCTTTTCAGAAAAGCGCTGTTGTAGGTCTAAAAAGCGTTGTTGTAGGGTACGTTTAACAGCGTTTTTTTTTAAAAAAAGCACTATCGTAGGTAGAGCTTTAATAGCGCTTTTTGGAAGAAAAAAACGCTGTTGTAGAGCTTTTTTTCGAAAAAACGCTGTTGTATAGTGCTTTAAAAAAGCGCTGTTGTAGATCTTTAATAGCGTTTTTTTTTCATAAAGTGTTGAGTGTTATTAGATTAAATATAAAAGCGTTGTTCTACTGTTTTCAAAAAGCCCTGTTATTTTCATTCAAACTACTATACATTTAGTTTTTCCAAAATCATCAACATCATGCACATATTGACACAATAGCAATTTTTTAAATCAAACGTATATTTTACTATACATTTAGTTTTTCCAAAATCATCTTCATCAAGCACATATTGATACAATAACAATTTTTTCATTCAAACTCTAAATTCTACTATACATTTAGTTTTTCCAAAATCATCAACATCAAGCAAATATTGACACAATAATTTTTTTTTTCATTCTAACTCTATATTCTACTATATATTTAGTTTTTCCAAGATCATCAACATCAAGCACATATTGACACTAGCAATTTCCAGCAACATCAGTTTTTCCAAGATAATCATCAACACAATAAAGACCCTATTTTAACAAAAAATAAAATAAAATAATTAGAATAATTGTCAGTTCACACAAAAATATACAATAATAGTTTACGATGTGAAACTCACCTAATAACAAATTATATAACTCTCAGTTCGAGCACATACTAACACTAGTCTTCCTTGATTTCAGTTAGATCACTTTCAGAGTAAGTTGACTTGGAGTTGTCAAAGTACTATGTGCGATATAATATTTGAACATAAATCAGTTAGAATCAAATATGTAGGTAGTTTATATATGAAAATCAAAATCTAATGAAAATAACGTACCATTTCTGGAATTATACTTTGATTCATAACAACAATCTCCTTCATGAATCGCAAAACATAGTACCCGCAGTCTATGTTTTTATCTTGACGAGGAAACTGTAATATAAAACATGTACGCCAATATATAGTTATGCATTGATTGTAAATGAAATTTTAAAGGCATATAATTAAATTCTATAACAAAAATTTCAAAAATATATAAGTAAAACATATTTATTATTTCAAACCTTTATTGAAACCCATGTGATGTTGCTTGACTTATGCTTTGACACTGTAGCACCCTTTTGAGCGCGGAAAACTTGTAAAGCACTATCAAATAAATATGATTATTTTGCAATGATCAAACACATTATTTATATGTATAAGAAATAAATGAATATTACTTACGTATCTAAGATATTTTTATTTTTTTATTTTTGAGTGATTGTTATAATGACCGTGCAGTGGATCCAAATAATATATAATTTATGAGGTGGCATTGATGACAAACAACACCCAATGTTGCCTACAACAATAATAATTTGGTTGGCAAATTTGGTTACAGCTGATAAAGTATCATAAATTAAACAAGATATATATAAAGAATATCTAATTACCCTGAATTAAATGGCATAAGAAATAACTTATCCTTTTCTTTATTTTCCACAAGTAGATCAACGACATATTTTTTTACTCTAACTGGATCAAGTTGAAACATGGATAGCTTTTAGAGAGATAAGAACGAAAATTTATCTGTCAATTGGCGCATGCACACCAATTTTTCATACAAATACCCTCAACGAAAATATAAAATTAAATTAATTACTAATAAATGTGGCAGTGATGCAAGTAAAAGAAATTTTTATCTCAAATAAAGTATTTTACATTACCTAATGTATATGCTGATGACAGTAGCACCCAGCTGATCATGATTCAGAAGTTCATATATGTGCTCTTGATTAAGTAATTCTTCATAATAAAATCCAAAAATACATTTCTCCAGTTTTATGATATGTGTATCTGTGCTTTCCATATACGTTTTTGTTGTTATGTCAAGACACACCAAATCAAGAAAGGCTTGGATGACTAATTTTAGGAGAAGCCGCTGATTTCCCAGGGACTAGTTTTTGCAGTACGACAGATTTATTTTTAGGCTCAACTTTCTTAACCTTAGCTTTTGCTTGAATCTGAAAAACATGTAGTTCAATTTGTTAGAATTTGTATGAATCTAAAACAATGTGAACTAAATAAATTAGTGATTGAATAAATATTTTACCACGAACCTGCATTTGCGGTGCGGCAGATCTATTTTTGGACTCAACTTTCTTAACCTTCTCTGTAGCTTTTGCTTCAATCTAAAAGAATGAGGTTGATAATTTGTTAGTTATTATAGTAAGCTAATCATTTCGTATATAGTTGATGTATATGTCAAACCTTTACTGGTGAAGTGACTGACTCGTTGTGAGACTGAATCTTCTTATCATTCCTTTTAAAATTTGTAGGAATCTAAATAAATGTAAAACTAAAGATTATTTCAGAAAAATTAGCATGCCTCTAATTAAATTGTTTGCAGTTAAAAATCAGCAAGCAACTACATAATCATTATCTAAGTTTCCATACTAAATATATGTACAAAACATATTCCAACAAGAAAATATATGCCAGCAAGCAACTACATAATCATTATTGGTAGAAATAATGTTTTCAACATACCGTATCTATGCCAACAAGATTTTTGTGTCATGCCACATAACTACCTATTGCTTCTCCCAACAACTTCATATCTCCATCATTGTCAGGTATATGCAATGGTGCAAGTGGTTCTAAAGCAATCACAGGTGAAATTTTAATGTAGCCGACAGGGATCGGATTGTGGTGTAATATTTCTTCCAAAGTATTGTACAATGTTCCTTTTCCAACCATGCGATAAGTAGGAGAAGATAAATAGAGCACAAAAGATGAGACACCCTAAATCAATGGTTAATACATAAATCAATTCATGTATTTAGTATGTGAAGCAATTAGATTGAATGAATTTCTTAATTCATTAAGTAATTAATTACCTCTGGAAGACTTTTACGAGCAATGTTGCAACTAGCATTTTCACTAGGTAATTCTATATCACGTTGACACTCCGGAAGATGCTTTTCCTTATCCTTATCTTTCACCAAAACATGCAACTTGCTCTGTTAGATTTTTTAGCGCATCTAGTACTTGCTCATTAGATGGATTTGTGCACTTATCATGTGAAAAATAACTTTTTGGAGTTATGCCAAATCCTTTGCCCCTCACACGGCCAGAATACTTAGGAACATTAAAAACCTTACCAAGTATGTCCCTGCAACTAAGTTGTTGAATCTCCTTTTGAGATGAACATTGTTCTAGATTCTCCTAACCTCATGTAGTATTACAAAGATAAGTTTACTATCATTTTTAAAAGACAATAATAAAAAAAAAAATTAAAGTGATAATATACAAACACATTGTTCTATCACTTGTTGAACATTTTCATTATCAACTAGTCCATCCTTATTCAAACGAGCATGCTTCCACAAAATATCACGACCTAATGGTTGATCTGATTTCGTCTCTTGAAGCTATTCGTTAAGACATATAATCATATTAGTTAGAAACTTTAGTTTATAATCTACCATGTTGTATAAAAGCAATGTTTACTTACAATTTTTTGCTATAAACGTGCATACCCATATGCGACTTTGTGTATGGATGCAAGGGATTTAATGCTCTCTCGCGATTTGCAGTACTTATACTCTATATAAAAAAATAACAGTTGTGTAAAAATAACGCTAAGAATATGAATAAAACACAAATGCTAACAAATTAATATCACCACAAAAGCAGGGTCTAAACGTTTAGCTAGAAAAGCGCTCCACTCTTCAGGTGATATGTAATGTTTATATATTTTCGGAGCTTAAACATTCAAATTTCCATCAGCATCTCTTATGTAGTACTTAGTCAAGTGAGATCTAAATCCTCTATGTAATTTTCCGGCAACTCTAAGTACATAATTTTTTCGCACATCATCAACGTTAAAACCCGACTACAAACCAAATAAAGAAAGAGTTTGAGTAAAAGTATTTCAATGGAAAAATGCTAACTAACAAATAACTGAAGTAAAAAAGTTACTTGTATATCATTCCACATGATATCTTTAGCATCCTTCAAAGTTTTATCTCTCCAATCATCAATTGTAATTGGGATATTCTGGCGAACAACTGCACCAATATAACTTACCAGCATGGAACTGTTGGGCTCAATTGGCTGGCCACTTTGATTCCATCCTACCTAATAAACTCACAAAGTAAGTGCATGCTTTCTGTAACGCCCGGATTTTTTTAATTCAAAGCGTTACTTGAAAACATATTGTTTAGAAAGATTTACGACAATTTTTTTTTTCTAACTACCTGACATTTATTCATGCAAATAATTAGTAACAACCACGTTTATTTAATTTTATTAAGAAAATGTTTATTCAAGACTATAACAAGAAAAACAATAATTCCTAACGCAAGGGAACCCACTTCCGTATTTCTAGGATTAGTGCATTTTAGAAGTTGGTGACAAGATTAAAAATAAACTTAAAAATATCGCGGCAACTCTATCATTACAAAATTGTATTGAAAACCCATTTTTATCCCCCGTTCGCTGCACATTAAATCTCATCAACTACTCTTGAATCTCCTCGAACTCATTAGTACCTAAAATGTTGTTGTAAGGGTCAGTTTTATCTATCATCCACATCAAACCAAAGTTAAACATATAGAAGAATAACACAAAATATATAAGAGTAAAAACATCCAATTTAAAAGAAAAATACACAAACTAATAAATTGCATAAGAAAAATATATACATGATGCATGCTCCTAAAACTATATGATCCGGTTATACCTGCCACTAAGGCATCTTCCACACAGAAAAATCACCCATACCAATGGGGAAAACCTGCCACTAAGGCGACTTCCACACAGATCACTCATACCAATGGGGAAAAACCTGCCACTAAGGCAACTTCCACGAAGATGCATATGCCATGACATGATATGATGATATATTATCAGATATATTTCCACACAACCCACTAAGAATCATGTCATAAGCATTCAAATCACTTTTCAAAATCATCATCTTATTCACATATCACTAAGATCACATATCCATAACAAATAATCATGAAAATCATAACTTTCACCACATACACACAAAAATCAAGATTTGGTATCATACACACCATAAAGATTAACACGTTAACATATATAACAACAAGATTCAACTCCAACTCATACATCATCATAAAACTTGTCACATATAACATACAAATTCAACTCTTATTTCATATTCATTATAAAAATTAAAACTTTATTACATATAACATAAAATTCATACTTTACTTCATATTCGCCATAAAAATCAAAACTTCATCACTTATAACATCAAAATTCATACTTTACTTCTTAAAAATCATATATTATATAATAAACTTAACGCAAAGGATTGGGCTTTCATTATTTTAATTCATTAGTCTACATATTATTCCTTTCAAAAAGCAAGCAATCACAATTATTAATCTCATGCCATCCAACCAACGGTCTAACTATAATTTGTGTGGGGAAAAGCCCTTACCTTGTCCGCTTTCCTTCCTAGTACAAATCTCTAAGCCCCACGAAGTTGTTCACAAGGAAAAAGAAGTTCCAAGCTTTGATGCACGAAGAAGGGGAGGTGATGGTGGCTAGAATTTTGGTATTCTTTATAGAATCTTGTTTGTAAAGGGTTTGTGAAATAGGGTTTGTGATTGTGGCTAGGGTTTCAATATTCCTTTCTATTTAAAGTGAATGTTATTGGGTGAATAAGGAACAGAAGAGAGAAAATATTATTATAATTCTTCTTATTATTATTATTATTATTTAACCTTCATCAATTATTAGTTAACCTTCGTCAAAAACAAGGCATAAACTCCCAACCCAACTTTCTACTCATTGAAATGGGTCGTGTGATACCAAGCCACAACCCTTAGCCCAAATTCTTCTTGCCTTAGAAATAAAAATACATCTACTAAATAATTCTTACTAACAACTTTACTACAATAAGGCAAACAAGGCGAATAATTACCACACCTAATTTAATATTGGAAAATATATATTTATAGATCCAAATTATTTTAATTAATAATTTTAGAGGATGTTACACTTTCAAAAAAATAAAAAAATAAATGCTAAACAAAGTATAGTATACCTCAAATTTAATTCCATTACTTCTTGCTTTGACGACCTTATGCATAATAGTCGTCTCACACTTAACTTCATTTTCATAACTATGAGTAGTCACATTTTCCTCAATTTGACAAGAACAATCATCATCGGAATCCATTTATCTACACATTTTACACAGTAGAATTATAAAAGTAGTACAAGCAGATACAAAAATTAATAAACAACAATATAGGCACAAATATGACAAAAGTAAGAAATTACATGTGCTATAATTTATAAGAATTATAAAAGTATAGTAATAAATTATATGTGCTGCTTTTATAATTCCAAGTAATAATCCATTTAGTCATTAGGAACAATTTGTGCTATATATATAATTTATAAGTGTTGTAATTTATACGGGTACTCAATAGTAATTAACTTCACTAGACAATTATTTAAATTGTAATACTTAGTATAACCAGTAGAAAATCAATCAATCATAATCATACAATTAAACATACATAACAAATTATTATAAAAATACAAAATACTTTAAAATGCAAATAGAAAAAATAGAAAACACTTAAACACCTTAAGATTCCCTTCTTCTTTTCCTAGTGGGATTCATATTTGTTTGTCCCTTAACGATACGAAACGATGGATTAATCCAAATTCCCTCATCATGATCATCTCTAAGATATAAACCATCATTAGTTGAATCAATTTCACGTGGTTGTGATGTCGCAAAGAAAGAATCATTACCAACATCTTCACCGTTATTGTTATCATCACTTATTTTATTGGTCGATAGGACAATGGACCATTTTCATCGGCAGGATCAGTAACATAAAACACTTGTTGAGCTTGCGACGCTAAAATAAAAGGCTCATCTTTGTATCACACCCTATTAAACACTTGTTGATCATCTTGTTTTATGGTATAAAATGTGTAGCCGTTATTACATAACCAGTGTAAGAAAAGACATGTAAACTCGAGCCATTTGCTAGCCATCTCAATCTCTCTAAAATTGAAGCGGGGTTTATAACATATTTTGAGTTAATGTGATTTTTTAGCCATGTTATAAAACTCCGATTGTGCTCTCGTGTTATCCAAATTTTATTCCTATTCATGTTCAAACTAGTTAATTGATCCATGTGTATTGTAACATACGGTTGAACCTCATCAGCATTGTGGAGAACATATAATTGTGTCTGCTCCCATTCTGTCCTTGATATAGTCATTACTCTTTTTCCAATTATCCATTCTTCTGTTATTCTTCCCGAATGACGAGACATGGGAAGCCCTATGTATTCAACATTGGATAGATATTCAATACAAAATTCAACAGCTTCTTCAACAATGTATCGTTCAACAATACAACCTTCTGGTCGACTTCTACTTTTTACGTACCCTTTTAATAGCATTCTATCGGATACATCCATCTCATATAAGTTGGTCCACAAAGTTATGTCTCCTTAAAAAGATGAATAGTAAGGTGAACCATTATATCAAAAAATGAGGGTGGGAAATACATTTCAAGCTCACACAAAGTAACAATAATATCCCTCTGTAATATCGGTGATTTTTTAGGATCGATCACTTTACTACAAATTTCCCTGAAGAAGAAACATAATTTAGTTATGGCTCGTCGATCTTTTTTAGGTAAAATGAAACGTATACCTATTGGTAGCAAATGCTCCATTAGAACATGGTAATCATGAGTCTTCAAACCTCTTAACATGAGGTCTTTCATATAAACTAAATTTCTAATGTTTGAAGAGTATCCTTCTGGAACTTTAACTTCGTGAAGAAATTTACATAGTGTTTGAAGAGTATCCTTTCTAGATAAAGTATGAGCAGTTGGAGGTAGATATGTGTGATTTCCTTTCTTTACAAGACCAAATTCATTTCTTATTCCCATATCAACCAAGTCCAATCTTGCATTGATGCCATCCTTAGACTTTTGTGGAACATTGAGTAACGTACCAATAACACTATCAAATACATTTTTTTCAATATGCATCACATCGAGAAAATGACTTATATACAATGACTTCCAATATGGCAATTCAAAGAAAATTGACTTTTTCTTCCACCTAGTTTTGACAAGCTCTCTCGCAAAAGGTTTGCCAAATTTATTGGTCAAACCTTGTACTTTTTCAAATATTTGATATCCAGTCGGTGCTAAAGGAGCAGTACCTTCCTCTGATTTTCCATTGAATGCATTTCTCCACCCATGATAATGATGACTAAAAGGTAAAAATCTACGATGTCCAAAAAGACATTATTCTTACAATGTTTCAATCGCATCCAATTTGTACTCTCTTCACATATAGGAGATGCACACTGACCTTTAATGCTATATCCTAATAAATTACCGTATGCTGGAAAATCATTAATTGTGCCGAACAACATATCCCTCAAATTGAAACATTATCTCTTATATCTATCATAAACTTCCACACCTATCTCCCACATATTTTTTAAATCTTCAATTAAAGGAGTCAAGTATACGTCGATATCATTCCCAGGTTGTTTGGGTCCAGAAATTAATAGAGACAACATCATAAACTTACGCTTCATACATAACCATGGAGGTAGGTTATAAATCAACAAAATCATAGGCCATGTGTTGTGTGAGATGCTTTAAAGACCATGTGGATTCATTCCATCAATAGAAAGTGCAAGTCATAGATTTCTTGACTCTCTCCCGAAATCAGGATACAATTGATCAATTTTTGCCTATTGTGGAGAATTTGCAGGGTGTCGAAACTTTCCATCTCTAATTTATTCATCTTCATGCCATGTCAAGTGTTTTGAATCTTCTTCACTGCGATAGATGCACCTAAATCTTGGTATTATAGGAAAATACCACACGACTTTCGCTGGAGTAGATTCTTTCTTCTTATATTGAGAGACATTGCATTTCAGACACACCTTTAGCAATTCATATTCGTTTCGAAATAAAATGCAATCGTTAGGACAAACATGAATCCTTTCGTAGCTCATGCCAATAAAACACAAAATTCGTTTAGTCTCGTAGGTTTGACTAGGAAGTTCATTATCATCTGGCAACATATCTTTTAGAAGGGTTAATAAGTCTGTGAAGCTCTTATCAAACCATCCATTACTCGCTTTTAAGTTGTACAACTTTAATATCGCAGACAATCTTGTGAATTTAGTACAACCATTATATAATGGTTTCTCTGCATCACTCAAAAGACTCTCAAACATTTTAGGACAATCTCGAAGATCTTCTTCAACTACTTTTGCAATATCCTCAACTCGGTCTCGCTCATATGTATTTGTGTCTGAATCATTTGAAGCATATGTCGCACCATAGTCCAAATTAGTGTTCTCTTTTTTTTTTCTCACCATGTCTTGTCCAACATGTATAGCTTTGATCAATTTCATGCCATACTAAATGTCCTTCCAATTGATCTGCTCTAACGCGTTTTCCAAAACAATATTTTAAACAAGGACAAATGATTTGATTCGGGTCTTTTTCATTTTTCATTGCAAACTTAGCAAACTCTTTCACTCCATTTTCATATATTCTTTTGACAATCGATTGACAGACATCCATTTCCAGTCCATTTTCATCTTTTTTCGGTCTACTTTATCATAAATGTACGGTTATGTAAAATAATTGTAGTTCAAAATAATTACATTATCCTAAAGTTAGAAGTGTTAAGAAATATAAACATGGAAATTTTCTCAAGAAATGTTAAAAGAGAATTAGTTTTAATTTTTCCTATAGTAAACACAGAGGTGTCTTTATTTCCTAGTTTTTTAATTTTTTTTTTAATTAATAAGTCCAGCTCGAAACTCGCAAACACAATTATCATTTGAGTCGCAATATTATTATTACTAGTATTAACGTGTTATTTTAGGGAGGAACTTTCGTCACTCCAGTACATATTTAAAAGAAATAATAATAATAATAATAATAATAATAATAATAATAATAATAATAATAGTAATAATAATAATAATAATAATAATAATAATAATAATAATAATAATAATAATAATAATAATAATAATAATTTTGATTAAGGAATTACCTCTTCCACCTTCAATGTTGCAACCAAAGTAATCAATTTCTTGCAATAATATCAAAAGGGAACTTCAAAACGAAGATCTAAGTTTAGTGTGAACCTGGAATCAAATTGAAAAATGCAATAGTTCAATTATATGAGTATAGTAATAAAAAATGAAATTAAGGTAATATTAAAATAATTGTATTAACCAAAAAATATTAAAATGATTTTAGCATCAATCATAGTATCTTTTAATTATTATTTCTGTGTATTTTTAAATAATATATTTAAGATATATATGTACACTATTTTCATTAAAATTGGGAAAATGTTAAGTAATGTCATCGTACATGTTTAGTCATGTTTGGCTATTACGTTGTGGATAAGTCTCTTTTATTTATTTTATTTCATCAATTGCAAGTCAATTAATTGTAGTTTTAATTTTTTTTTATAGATTACATGGATTGAACATATAGAAGTGGATGATAAGACAATTTTGGTGTTGTAATGACGTTTATCTAAGACAAATCAATGCACAATGTTTTAGGATATTAAGATGATATTCCACAACTTGTTTTGTAATTAAAATAGTAAACTCATTTGCGGATCCCTTTAAATATTGACCTAATATGGATCATATTATCTTAATATTATTATTGACTCCAATGCTTAAAAACATCATCAATTCAACACAAATCATAGTCCTACTTCATCAAAATAAGTTAGAAGCCATTAAGTCCTGTATTTATATGTTCTTTCATAATAATAGAGACAAAATATGTTAATTAGCTTTATGCGTACAATAATAACTATGTAAGCAATTTTGCTATAAACTTTCTTTTCTTAACTCTAAATACAAATCATGAACATATAAATTTTATCACAACTTTGCAATTCCATTGCCTATTTTATTAAATGATAATTGTAATGATATATCATGGCATCTACCCCCAGATAATCCCCAAAAGAAATTATAACAATTGTTGAAGTAAAAATATGAAAATAAAGATAATACTAGTTAATATAGTGTATTCAACACTACCTTTTTCAACTATCTTAGGATCAAATGCCAGCAAAAAACTCCAACAAATGAAGAGCCATAATTCTCCAATTCATTGGCAACCCAAATAAGCTTATCACTTGAAGCTGAGTCTCTTCTATACTAAAAGATAAAATAGAAAGAAAAAAAAAACTAATTATTGGTTTACCAATGTCAGGTTAACTAAGTGATGAGTTATCTGAAGGAAAGAAAGGAGCTAACATCAACTACAACAATTTCATTGCTATGTGGTCCAATCTCAGTTCTCAAATTACTCACATGTGATAAAACTAATTTCCCAAAACACTAGTAGAGAAAATAAGTTAAAAATATACTCTTTAGTCAATTGTTATTATGAAATCATTCAAACCTAAAAAATCCTAAAATGTACATTTATAAGCCAACTTAAGATACTAACAAATCTGATCTAGGTATCACATGCATTTTCTATGAAGCAATAAGATAAAAAATTTATCAGAAAACATAGATAAAAACATAACAAGGTAACTTAATAAGCAATAAAAAATATTGATAAAAAACATCGTAAAATTGGTACATTATGGTATTTTTATCTAATTATGTTTGGTAGGATTGTTTGCAAGATACTAATACTCCATCAACTAAGTCAAGTGAAAAGAGATGATTAGACAGCATAGAACTAAATGACATTTCACATTATCTAAAAATGCAAAACTGAACCAAAAATGCAAAAATGAAGCCAATGCAAAAATGCAACAAAAATGCAGCAAATTGGTCAACACAATAGTACAGAAAATGCACCAAAAACGCATCAAAAATGCAGCAAATCCGTGACTTGCTTGCTATGCTTTTCTGTTTCATGTCCTCTTATTTTCAGAATTGGTTTTGGGTGAATTTGGTACAAATCCAAACTTAATCTTCCTAGTTTACTATTCATGACATGTTTTGCTAGAAATCCCAAACTTTAGCTTAACTGAAATAAACCAGCAGCAAATGATACTTATTATATAATTGCTTAATATTCAGCCAATGAACTTTTTATCACAATTTTTTTACAGTTAAAATAATATTCTTATTTTTTAGGAAACCACTGCCAAAACCAGAATGTTCAAGACAAATAAACCTTGATTTTTTTATGGCTATGCTAAATGTACCAAACAATCTTAAGGGATGGAATCATGAAGCACACTGCTAGACATACAACTACATTACAGGCTGTAAGGTAAAATATATTAGTGGCCATTAAATTCAAAATATGGTCAAATAGATAATATGGTATGAGGTAACAATGTGTATTAAAAACCACTATAATAAGTTGATCAAAACTGTTAAAACTACATTTCACATTATCTACCAAAGTATTGGGTTTTTTTGTTTTAATGATCAATACAAAATTCAATATTTCTATTCCATAGAGAAAGCATCAAACACTACCAATGTTTAATATAACTAATTGGTTTTCAATCTTAGAATATGCAGACATTTGAAACTTATGGCCAGCCTTGGAATCACACTTGGGACTCCTTAATCAATCATACAATTTGAATTACTACTCCAATAATATCACTATTCCTAATTTTCCTAAACAGGGCATGTTCGACCAATATGATTCACATAATTTCACACCATCATATCCAACAACAAAGAAACGGGTGATTAGAAAACTACAATATCCTCAGACAACAAATTAGTTAAGAGAAAATAAATCATACAAAAACCATAAAGAATTAGAGTACCTGAGGGATTTATTTAGAGAGACGATTATTATGCTGTCATTGCCAAAAACCCTAAATCATACGTGTTGAAGGGTTCGCACATAGACACTTGCGATGGAAGTCGTGTCGAAGTTGTGCGTGTTGAAGGGTTCGCACAGAGACACTTGCGATGGAAGTCGTGTTGAAGTGTTGAAGGTTCACAAGAAAAAAAATTGTTTTGCGGCGGTTGCAAAGGATACTTGCGGCGATTATAACCGCCTCCAAACGATGATTGCGACGGTTCTGCAACTGTCGCAGATTCATACGTCGCGAGGCCAGTTTGCGACGGTTCACAAAACCATTGTCCCAACTGTCGGCAACATTTGTGACGGTTTCTAACCGCCTCTAAATACAGTTTGCGACAGTTAGAACCGTCGCTAAACACACTCAAATTTATTTGTTTCTAAACAATTGCGACAGTTATCAACCGTCACTATATTTATTTTGAGGCAGTTTGAACCGCCGCAAACCTAATAATTTAAAATAAAAAATATGATACAATTTTTTCCTATTTTTTATTAATTAAAATAAAAAATATTCATAAATATCATCCACATAATTTAAATACATAATTATATAACTATTGTACCTAAATCCAATTTATATAATTTTTTCAAAATAAATAACACCAATTCATACATTGAATTTAACTAAAACAATAAATAAAGTAGTTTACATATTCAAAACATTAGTGGAGTGGTTAAACATACAAAACAACTCCATTAAACATAGAAGTTCATTCAAATATCTAATTAGTCCCTAATGATGTTGTTCCACGATCATCAGGTTGGTGGCTAGATTCAGATGAACGTCTTTCATCTATTGACGATTCTACGTTAGTTGTCTGGAAAAAAAAAGTATATATTAACCTCAATGAATATTGATAAATATTATCAAATACTAATTAACTAAATTTCTCATATAGCTAGAAGCAATCATTACACAATTGATATTTTTAATCAAGGACAAACAGTTCTCACAAGATTTTTTAAATAGGTTTGCTATGAAAACAATTTTACATGATATCCAAACAATCAAATTCATTGTAAAATGGAACTAAAACCTAAAAGCAACAATCACTAACAAATTAACAATATATAGGTCACGAGATCGAAAACTTACCAAGTGAAAATGAAGAACAACACTCAAATGAGATCCAAAATTAGCGAATCTAATCCCGACAAACAATTCCTGAAATTTAACACATTGCAAGAAAAAATCACGAATGAGATCGAATCAAGATCGAGAGAGGGAGATAGATGAGAGTCTGTAACTTACACTACAAGAAAAAAGACGATTTGCGACAATTAAAAAGCCTGTTTGCGGCAATTGTAACCATCGCAATGTGGCTGTCGAAAGATAGAGGTGCATCTATCATTGGTGCTTAACTTTAAGTCTTGCCCTTTTTTAACTTGACAATTAATGATCCTAACTAGATGGGTATTCATGATGAGTTAAAATTAGAAAGTGAAAATAACACTAAAACATTAAGAGAGAGAAAATCCAAAAAAGAAAGGCCAAGAAACCTTAAACAATGTGAAATAGAATGTAGCAGAAGGAGATAACTGAGTTTCATTAAAACACATATTCACATTAAAGGACACATTTACTTTATTATCCAAGAAAATAAAATAGTATAAAATTTAAACAACAATATGTAACAAATACAAAAGTAGAAATAAAAGGTGCTTGGAGATACCTTTGCATTGGCCTGCTCATTGTAAAGCATAGAGTTGAAAAGCATATCATTTGCTGTTTTGAAAAACAATTTTGAGAGATAGCAACTAAAAATAGAAATAAGAATATACCAAGTCTTGACAATTTTCAAAGGCGATAAAATTAATTTCAAGCTTATGCAAGTATAAAGCACTATCATGAACCAAAGTAATTATCCTTTAGGCAGTTGAGATAACTAAACAACCATTCTTGTTTTCGGAACAAGGCTCATATGGAAGGTTTTATATATCATACTAATCCAAAGATACAACTTAGACAACCAGAAAAGTACAAGGTGAGAGGATAACTTTCTAAGATAACATGATATCTTGTAACAATATGACATATGAAAACTAAAATTAAATCACTTACAAGATTCAACTTTCCCATTTTGTTATCAATTGACGCCTTTGCCAAATGAAAATAAAATTATACATATTTCTCAATATATTTGCATTTATTCCATTCTAGTATAGTAATGTATGCTATAGATTTTAGTTTTGAATTCTATATAATGATTTTGACGAAATACCAACCAACTTTAAATTTGATTAGACCAAAACCGCCTCTGAAGTTTGAGGTGAAAATTATTGTTAGTAATACAAAAGTAAGATTAGAAGGCTACCCATTGATTAAAGTAGCAAGTGGTGCTACACAAGTACACATAAATGAAGTAAACTCACCATAAAGTCCCCAGCATGTATTCTTTTGCTCGGCCAATTTCCTTCTTGGTGGCTCCATTGGCAATTGAGCAATTTTCTATATGAAATTCATCAAGGTTCAGGGAGGCTCATGTATACAGGGAAAGATGTATGGGGAAGCATCTATATGATAAAAGAATCATAGGATGTACCCTTTATAGTGCATGGCTTGTCTTCTTGTCGACAAGCAATGTAGAGGCAAGCAGCCAATAATGCATCCTGATTTCTTCCCCTACTAGACTTTTGGTCTTCAACCCGCTTAAATGTCGCAAATCTAGAATTTTCTTAGTGCTCCCAGCTTCAATAACACAATTAAAAGACGAGTCTATAGACAAATTGTTAGTCCATTATTGCACTGAATCACCTTAAATCATGCAACTTGACACTACGCCAAAAATGATATTTTATATTGCGTCTTTTACATCGCTTATTAAATACAAGCGATGTTGTATAATATTTTAAAAATAACGGAGGATACAACAACACTTTTTTGACAAGAGCTGTAGAAAAAGCGCCGTTGTAGGGTCATATAGGGTCACATAGCGTTTGCACATAATGTTTACAGCACTTTTTAAAAAAGCGCTGTAAATTGAAGCGCTCTCACATAGCTATTACAGCGCTTTAAAGCGTTTTTTGTGGCTGTAAAATACATGCGCTTTTATATAATTAAATGACCTATTAGAGCGCTTTTTATACAAGCGCTGTAAAAAGCTTGCGCTTTCACATAATTAAAGGACCTATTAGACCGCTTTTTATACAAGTGCTGTAAAATCATTCACTTTAAATAAATAAAAACAAATTTAAAACAAATTTAATATGTTGTCCTAACCCTACGAACCCTCATCTCCTCTACTCTGCGAACCCTCCTTTCCTCTACTGTGCGCCCATCTACTGCTCCTCCTTTAAAATAAATTGGATACGTTGTCTCAGGTACTGTATTTATTAATTTTTTGTTGTCACTAAAACTGATAAATTGTTACATAATAAATCATATAAAATCTATTCTTTTTTGAAATTTGTTGATTTGTTCTGTTTTGAAATCAGACTTGGACCTTGGTTTCCATTTTCCAATATTAGATATATATGTGTACTATAGATTGGTATAATGTTATCAATAGCTTATTATTTGTTTAACTGTATTTATATAGGTCATATAAAATGGACCGAAAATGGATGTCTATCAATCGATTGTCAAAAGAGTATTGAAATGGAGTGAAGGAATTTGTTGAGTTTGCAATGAAGAATGCAAAAGATCCAAATACAATCGTTTGTCCTTGTTTAAAATGTTGTTTTGGAAAACGCGTTAGAGCAGATCAATTGGAAGGACATTTAGTATGGCATGGAATTGATCAAAGCTATACATGTTGGACAAGACATGGTGAGAAAAAAAAAGAGCACTAATTTGGAGTATGGTGCGACATATGCTTCAAATGATTCAGACACAAAATACATATGAGCGAAACTGAGTTGAGGATATTGCAAAAGCAGTTGAAGAAGATCTTCGAGATTGTCCTAAAATGTTTGAGAGTCTGTTGAGTGATGTAGAGAAACCATTATATAATGGTTGTACTAAATTCACAAGATTGTGGTAATATTAAAGTTGTACAACTTAAAAGCAAGTAATGCATGGTCTGATAAGAGCTTCACAGACTTATTAACCCTTCTAAAAGATATGTTGCTAGATTATAATGAACTTTCTAGTCGAATGCTAAACGAATTTTGTGCTCTATTAGCATGAGCTACGAAAGGATTCATGCTTGTCCTAACGATTGCATTTTATTTCAAAACGAATATGAATTGCTAAAGGTGTGTCCAAAATGCAATGTCTCTCAATATAAGAAGAAAGAATCTACTCCAGCAAAAGTCGTGTGGTATTTTCCTATAAGACCAAGATTTAGGCGTATTTATCGCAGTGAAGAAGATTCAAAACACTTGACATGGCATGCAGATGAAAAAATTAGAGATGAAAAGTTTTGACACCCTGAATTCGGGATAGAGTCAAGAAATCTATGACTTTCACTTTCTACTAATGGAATGAATCCACATGATCTTCAAAGCATCTCACACAACATGTGGCCTGTGATTTTGTGGATTTATAACCTACCTCCATGGTTATGTATGAAGCGTAAGTTTATGATGTTGTCTATATTAATTTCTGAACCCAAACAACCAGGGAATGATATCAACGTATACTTGGCTCCTTTAATTGAAGATTTAAAAATTATGTGGGAAACAAGTGTGGAAGTTTATGATGGGTATAAGAAAGAATGTTTCAATTTGAGGACTACGTTGTTCAGCATAATTAATGATTTTCCAGCATATGGTAATTTATCAGGATATAGCATTAAAGTTCAGTTTGCATGTCCTATATGAAGAGAGTACAAATTGGAACATTCTTGGTCGTATTGGAATAAGAAATGAATTGGGTCCCGTAAAGAAAGGAAATTGCACATATCTACCTCTAGCCGCTCATACTCTATCTAGAAAGGAAAAAACTGTTTTGTATAAATTTCTACCGAAGTTAAAGTTCTAGAAGGATACTCTTCAAACATTACAAATTTAGTTTGTATGAAGGACCTCAAGTTAAAAGGTTTGAAGACCCATGATTGTCATATTCTTATGGAGCATTTTCTACCAATAGGTATACGTTCCATTTTACTTGAAAAAGTTCGACGAGCCATACCTAAATTATGTTGCTTCTTCAGGTAAATTTGTAGTAAAGTGATCGATCCTCAGAAATTACCGACATTGCATAGGGAAATTGTTGTTACTTTTTGTGAGCTTGAAATGTATTTCCCACCCTCGTTTTTTGATTTAATGGTTCACCTTCCTGTTCATCTTGTTAAGGAGACACAAATTTGTGGGCCAACTTATATGAGATGGATGTATCCGATAGAACGATATATGAAAATATTAAAAGGGTACATAAAAAGTAGAAGTCGACCAGAAGGTTGTATTGCTGAACGGTACATTGTTGAAGAAGCTGCTGAATTTTGTACTGAATATATGTCCAATGTTGAATCTATAGGGCTTCCCATGTCTCGTGATTTGGGAAGAATATCAAGGGAAGGGATAATTGGAAAGAGACTAATGATTATATCAAGGACAGAATGGGAGCAGACACAATTGTATGTTCTACACAATGATGATGAGTTTCAACCGTATGTTACAATACACATGGATAAGTTATCTAGTTTGAACATGAATAAGAATCAAAATTGGATAACTCGATAGCACAATCGAAGTTTTATAACATGGTTAAAAAATCACATAAAATCAAAGTTTGATGTAGACCCTAGATCAATTTCACAGAGATTGAGGTGGCTAGCAAATGGTCCGAGTTTACATGTCTTTTCTTACACCGGTTATGTAATTAACGGCTACACATTTTATACCAAAGAACAAGATGATCAAACCACTATGCAAAATAGCGGAGTCACTCTCATAGCTAAAGCGATGCATATCTCAAGTGCAAAAGACAAAAACCCAATATATGCAAATCTATCATATTTTGGGACTATCGAGCGCATATGGGAGTTAGACTACACAATCTTTCGTGTTCCCATATTTGGTTGCAAGTAGGTCGATAATAATAATGGCGTTCGGATTGATGAGTCAGAGTTCTTGCTTGTCGATTTTAATAGGGTGGGATACAAAGATCAGCCTTTTATTTTAGCGTCGCAAGCTCAACAAGTGTTTTATGTCACTGATCCTGCTGATGATAAATGGTCTGTTGTCCTATCAACCAATAAAATAAGTGATGATAATGGACAAACAAATGTGAATCCCACTAGGAAAAGAAGAAGGGCACCTTAATGTGTTTAATTGTTTTATATAGGTCATGTAATCTGAACTGAGTTCATGTAATTTAATTGTTTGATCTGCTAGAATTTAGCATTTTAGTATTTAGCTTTAACTGTATTTGATTTTCTGCTTATACTTATTTTCTGCTTATATTTAGCTTAATCTTAGTGTTTTATACTAAGTTCATGTAATTAAAGTGTTTGACCTGCCAGAACTGATTTTCTGCTTATAAAAAACTTGAAAAAGCTTTGTTTGAGTACTGGGAATTTTTCTTGAACTGGAACTGATCATCCCAATATGATCTGATCATGTAATTTAGCATTGATATATATATATATATATATATATATATATATATATATATATATATATATATATATAGGTATTTAACTAATTATTTGGAAGAAAAATAAATCAAAATATAGGTATTTTACTAATTATTTAGCATTTTACAGAAAACTGAACTTATATTGTAATTTAACATATTTAACTTGAACTGAACATAAACTTTGTAATTTTACAACGCTTTTGTCAATAAGCGCTATAAAAAGCCTTTAAAAAAATAAGGAGGTCTTTTAAAGCGCTTTATGGAAAAGGGTTGTAAAAGACTTTGAATAAAATAAAATAAGGATGTCTTTTAAAGCGCTTATTGCATAAGCGCTGCAAAAGGGTCACACAGCGCTTGCACATAATAAAACAAAGAAGCATTTTAAAGCGCTTTGTGGAAAAGCGCTGTAAAAGGGTCACAAAGCGCTTACACATAATAAAACAAAGAAGCCTTTTAAAGCGCTTTGTGGAAAAGCGCTGTAAAAGGCTTTTTAAAAAATAAAATAGGGAGGTCTTTTACAGCGCTTTTTCACAAGCGCTTTAAAAGGCTTCTAAAAAAGCGCAGTAATAGGCTTTTAAAAAATAAAATAATGAGGTATTTTACAGCGCTTTTTCAAAATAGCGCTGTAATAGAATTTTATATATAACAGTAAACCACTTCAGTTTCCTCTTCATTACGTAAACTTCATACGCTTTTGTTTCCTCCTCCTCTTCATTCTCCTTCTCATTGCGAACCCTACGAACCATATTGTCAACCATCTTTGTTACTAACCCTCATTACGTAAACTTCATACGATTGTTTCCTCCTCCTCTTCATTCTCCTTCTCATTGCGAACCATCTTTGTTACTAACCCTCATTACGTATTTCTGCGAACCCTAGTCTCCTACTAACCGTTCGTATTTCTGCGTTGTTCTTCTTTGTTACTAACCCTCTTAAACGAAGTTGTAACCCTACGAACCCTACGTATTTCT
Source organism: Cicer chorassanicum (assembly GCA_037974735.1). Lineage (NCBI taxonomy): Eukaryota > Viridiplantae > Streptophyta > Magnoliopsida > Fabales > Fabaceae > Cicer > Cicer chorassanicum. The sequence goes on from JBBPBP010000002.1 coordinate 27,853,523, forward strand.
TCGCACTTTTCAGGTATTGTATTTATTAATTTTTTGTTTCACTAAAATGCATGTTGAACTTATACTGCTACGTACTTAGACTACTGCATGTTGAACTTGTTGAAGTTATACTTAACTGCATGTTGAACTTGTTGTAGATAAATGGATACCAACAAGGAGTTAGATTGTCAAAATGAAGAAGTTGTCAACACCACGACTTATGAAAATGAAGTTAAACGTGGTGCAACCATCATGCAAAATATCATAAAAGCAAGAAGTAATGGCATAAAATTTGAGGTATACTATACTTTGTTTGCTAATTTTTTATCTTTTTTAAAAGCATGTACTTACTATATGAGTTTATTAGGTGGGATCAAATGAAAGTGGTCAGCCAATTGACCCCAACAGTTCCATGTTTGTAAGTTATATTGGTGTTGTTGTTCGTCAGAATATCCCCATCACAATTGACGATTGGAGAGATAAGGCGTTGAAGGATGCAAAAGATATATTGTGGATTGATATACAAGTAACTTTTTTTACTTTACTTTTTTGTTATTTATAATTTTTTCCATTGAAATACTTTACTCAAACTATATCTTTATTTAGTTTGCAGATTGCTTTTGATGTTGACGAGGTGAGAAAGACTTACGTGCTAAGAGTTGCCGAGAAAATACACCGGGGTTTTAGATCTCATCTCTCAAACTGCTATCTAAGAGATAGTGATGGAAATATGAATGCTGAAGCTCCAAAAATATATAAACATTATATATCAAATGACGAATGGAGCGCATTTGTAGCAAAACGTTCAGACCCCGCATTTGTGGTAAGTGATTAATTTAATTTATTAGCATTTGTGTTTTATTATTCACATTCATAGCGTATTTTAAATTTTTACACGATTGTTATTTTCTTTATATAGAGTATAAGTAAGGCAAATCACGAGAGGGCAAAAATCCGACGCACCCATACAAAAAATCTTGTATGGAATATGCACGTCTAGAGCAAAAACTTGTAAGTACTTACTAATATGCACGTTTAGTAATTAATTAAACATCACTTTTATATAATGTGGTACATTATAAAGTATAGTTTCTAACTAATATTTTGTTTATGATCTTAACGAATAGCTATAAGAGACCCAATCCGATCAACCATCGGGTCGTCATATCATGTGGAAGGAATCTCGTGTAAATAAAGATGAAGTGATTGATAATGAAAATGTTCAAAAAGTAATAGAACTTTGTGTAAGTATATTATCACTTTAATATATTTTAATATTGTATTTTAAAAATGATATTGAACTTATCTTTTTAATCCTACATGTATTTTAGGAGAGTCTCGAACAAAGTTCGGAAAATCAAGAGGAAAACAAAGCTAGTTGCAGGGACATATTCGGTAAAGTGTTTAATGTTCCTAAATATTCCTGCCGTGTGAGGGGGAAAAGATTTGGCGTAACTTCTAAAATCTATTTTTCACAAGAGAAGTGCCAAAATACATCTAATGAGGAAGTATTAGAGAAGCTCAAAGTCTTAACAGAGAAGGTGGCACTCTTGGTGAAGACGAATAAAGACAAGCAACTTCTGGATCAGCTCCAACGTGAAATACAAATAGAGAGTGAAAACGCAAGTTGCAACATTGGTCTCAAAAGTCTTCCCGAGGTACTTAATTACTTAATAAAATAAGAAATCCATTCAACCTAATTGTTTCACATACTTATGTATTAACCATTGATTTAGGGTGTCTCTCCTTGCGTGCTGTATTTATCCTCCCCTACTCATCGCAAGGTCGTAAAAGGAACATTGTACAATACTTTGGGAGAAGTATTGCACAACACACCGATCCCTGCCGGCCATGTCAGAGTATCACCGGTGATTGCTTTGGAACCAAATGCACTGTTGCCTATACCAGACAACGATGCAGATATGAAGTATTTAGGCGAAGCAATAGGTAGTTATGTGGCATGGCCCAAACATCTTGTTGCCCTTCATAAGGTATGTTTAATTGAAATGTATGTTTAATTGAAATGTATGTTTAATTGATATGTATATTTAATTGCACGATATATGATTATGATTGATTATATTTAATTGCTGATTTTTTTTCTGCTGTTGACTTTAATTTCACATTTATTTAGATTCAGACAAAGTCTGAAGGGAATGATAAGAAGATTCCCAGAAACGAGTCAGTAACATCATCGGAAAAGGTTTGTCACATTTATTCTGGCAGTTTTGTCATTTTTTCAGAATCAATAAACTAACAAAACTAATTAACCTCATTTTTTCGGATTCAATCCAAACCCGCACAGCAAACCAGCTGCCAGAATAAAGTCACACCACAACTGGATGTTCATGGTAAAAATAATGCCGACAAACTTAAAAAATTTGAGGGTAATAAAGCTGGAAATCTTCCAAAGCTAGAGGGTAATAAAGCTGCCAAAGTTCAAAAACTGGATCGAGGAAAATCAGTTGTTGCTCCTAAAATAAGTCAGCCACGCCTTGCTCGATATGGGTCGTGTCTTGACATACAGGCAAAAACAAATATGGACAACAACGATTCACGCATCATAAGCATGGATAAAGCTATTTTCAGAGATGAGTATGAAGAAATACTTGAAAAAGAGCACATATCACTACAACATTTTTGCTTTTCAACAACATTTGAAAAATGTTGTCAAAACACGGAAAAATGTTGCCAAAAAGAATAGGCAACATTTTTCATGCGTCTCATATACGAGCGTTGCCTATTACTTTTGGCAACGTTTTTTTCGCACTTTTGGGCACACTATTTATAAATGTTGCCTAAACTATGAGAATAGGGAACAATTTTTCGACGTGCCTAAGACAACATTTTTTAATTGTTGTCATATCTGACAACAATTGATAAATGTTGCCTTAAAACAACTTAATGAGAACATCAATAAAATGTTGCTAAAGCTTATAGGCAACAATTTTAAACTGTATTCCTATATATATAAAATAAATTTTCATTTTTTTATTATTTTAATTCAAATCCTAAATTAGATATTTCGCCATTATTTAATTACATACACAAATTGAACCAAGGAAAACATAATGCAAATTTAACACAAATTATTAACAAAGTTATATTCAAATAAATGGTAGTAAACCAATTGTCTAACATACTTTAATAAAGCTTAATACTTAAAGTAAGAGTCTAGCAAAATATATAGTTTGTTGAAGTTATTGATGCTTCAATCAAGTTTATGTCTGATAAAAAAATTTCATTTAAAATGATCATCTAAATCTTTCAAGTGTGTCTTCTTCATATTTATCGTCTACAACGTCTTCTTTAAATTTGTCATCTATGTCGTCCTCTTCAAATTCATTGCCTTCGTCGTCATCTTGAAATAATTCATCATCATCTTCATTGATACCTTGGTGCATAATAAAATTAAAACAAAAATAAATGATGAAACAGAACTCGCAAACAGAAACATAACATAAACAAAAAATCAAACACCTTATATGCAACAAAGTATCGAACACCTTATTTGCAACAAAAAATCAAACACCTTATATGTAACAAAAAATCAAACACCTTATATGCAATAAAATATCAAACACCTTGTATGCAACAAAATATCAAACACCTTATTATATGCAACAAAAAATCAAATATCTTATTATATGCAACAAAATATCAAACACCTTATATGCAACAAAAAATCAAACACCTTATATGCAACAAAAAATCAAACAACTTAAATGCAACAAAAAATCAAACACCTTATATGCAACAAAATATCAAACACCTTATATGCAACAAAATATCAAACACCTTATATGCAACAAAAAACTCCAAACAAAAATCAGCACTAACATTTAAATTGAAATCCTGATGATGAACGAAATTAAAACCCAAACTCCAAACAAAACTCCAAAACAAACTCCAAACATCAATTCTTAGACATTCATAGATATACTTGGCAACCATAATTCGAGAAAAATTGAAATCGATAAATTCTAACGGCTTAAAATCGAGATACTCCCAAAAGAAAGATACGGATTGAAAGTGGAAGGCATGAAAAGATGAAGAGATATACCAGCGGTTTGGACGCAGCGGGAGGGACGTGTAGGATTCCACGCGGCGGAGCAATTGTCGACTGAAACGATGGGCTATGGGGTTAAAAAGGCAGTCGCATAGCTTATCGTCGGTGCTTTGGCTTGTTGTTGCAAGAACGACTCAGTGAAACAGCGAACAAGACAGCACGACGAGAGAGCTCGAGAGACGGCGGGGATGTGAGAGTGACAGCGGCTAAGTTACGAGAGGGAGAGTAGGATTGTTTATGCGCTTCTTTTGTTTTATTTTATTATTATTATTATTATTATTATTATTATTATTATTATTATTATGTTGTTATTATTTAAAAAAAGGAGGATCTACTTTGAAGTCCAATAAATTTTATACAATAGTACTTCACTTTATTTTTACGGTAAAATACGATTAAAACATCATAAAATAGATAAATTATGTTGAAAGACTTGTACTATTTTATACTCTACATATTAGCTAATTTTTTTTGGTGTCATAATGTTAATGTCAAGCTAGTGTATTTAATATATGACTTTTCTTAAAATAGATTATATAACTCAAATATGTAAGGTTTTTTTTTTCTTCACCAAGTTTTATCATTATGAATTTTTCTCAATTTTAATAAATTTTATAATTTTAGCCTGGGCGTTGCATTATAATAAAATTTTCTTTTAAATTTTAATAAAAAAAAAATTAATATTTAAAAATGTATTTGGAAGAATTCATCTAGTAAAAAATCTCATCAATTTTAAATTTTTTAAGCAATATTTTAAAAATGTAGTTTTTTGTTAGAAGAAAGATAACAATTGAAAAATGTTCATAGAAATACTTAAGGAGACAATTATCATATATTGCCAAAAAGCTATCACAGAGACGTTTCAAAATTGTTCCCATAAATATTTTAGGGAACGTTTATATAGTGTTGCAAGTACAGTAATGGCAACAACCATAAAATGTTGTCTTATCCACTTTTAAGCAACACTTTATACACGTTGCTTAAAAAAGTGTTGCTAGAGACCAAAATTGTTGTAGTGTATACGAACTTCTTCTTGCTTGCTTGAAAATAGTGGAGTTAGTGAAATTATAGCATTTGATAGATTGAAAAACGCATATGAAATATGGAAAATAATACCTTGTCCATGAGTCAATAACAAAATGTTGGCATGTATTGGACAAGATACATGACATCAAATACATGTTGCAAAAGAGTTGCATTTTGGGAAATAAATCTCTAAGTCTGAATCGAGCTTCAAATAAAGCTAGCTTCAAAGAACCAACCAACCAAATATACAAAATATCATTCAAGGTAATAGATTCAAACCAGCCACAAAATTGTTGTTGTTTTGGGTTACTTACAAACAAGATGCGTTACACCATCGCCAAATATGTGTTGTGTTGCTCTGTTACTAGAGAGAGGAAAAACAGTATTGTGCGACTCGTTATAGAGCACAATAGTTGCTTTTTTCTTCTTCATTATAGGGCATGCACAAATCAAAAATAATATTCAGGACATAAGTGAAACACACATCAGTTCAATCAAAAAATTAAAAATGTTATACCTTAATTCTCATTGCAAAATAACACCTCAAAGAACCCGCCACACCAAAAACCCCACTGCATAAGCTCTCATCACCACATCAGTAGCAAAATCCAACTTCATTAAAAAAACACCACACCACAAGCAAAACAACAACAATAATAGTATCATCATCCAAAAAAATCCAAAAAAAATAGCAAACATTTTTTAATAGTGTTGCTTTGCACCGTTGCTAGAGGCAGAGGGAGGAAGCAGTGCCAATGCCGGAGACAGAGACGGGAAGCAGCGCCAAAGCCGAAAACATAGGCGAGAAGCAACATCGTCATTGGTGTTTTCATTTTTCTTCTTTTGAATTTTGAGAGATTGATAGATAGAGATATTTGAGGGAGATTGAGAGTTGAGAGGTTTTTTTTTCTAGATATGATTTCATTCCTAGATTATAAGTGATTTCGATTTTCTACTTTGAGAGATTTGAAGGGTTTGTGAGATTTGGGGGTTTTGGGAGATTTTAGGGTTTTGTAGAAGACGAGACTAGGAATGAGGAGAATGCACGACTGTATAATAAGAACGCAAGACTGATTTTGTTTTCTTTAAAGGGTGGCAGCAATCGTCAAAAACCGTCGCAAGAACTGTCGTAATGTTTGAGCGGAGGCGGTTCTTCTCTAACTGTCGCAGGCTAAGTGTCGTAATTCTCAAAATTTCTTGTAGAGTTCGAACGGAAGGGTTGCGTTGGGGGAGAAGGCCGGGTTTGCAATGAGAGTAAAGTTCTCACGGAGAGGAGGGTTTCGCAGAAAGAGAAGGGTTTCACAAAGAGAGGTTTTGTACGTAGGGAGGGTGAACAAAAGAAACCAGTTCAGTATTACATGCATATACTAAAAAAACTATAAAGACCTATGACAGCTCTTGTTCAAAAAGCGCTTTAAAAGACTTGATAAAAAGCGCTGTAAGCATGTTTATTGGAAAGAAACCCTACGACAGCGCTTTTACAAAAAACGCTTTAAAAGACCATATGTTAATGCTACATGACCCTTTAAGAGCGCTTTTATAAAAAGCGTTACAAATTAATTTTATTATATTTTTATTGAAAATGAATCCTACGACAGCGCTTTTACAAAAAGCGCTTTAAAAGACCATATGTTAGTGCTACATGACCCTTTAAGAGCGCTTGTATAAAAAGCACTGTAAATATTGTGACCCTATGACAGCGCTTTTTTGTCTTATGCTCCGTGTATTTTTAATATATATTACAACATAACTTTTAGTTAAAAAGCGTTGTTATAGGTGCGCTATAATATCTATATTTTGGTGTAGTGTCAAATATATAACCTAATAATATTGGTATTTTGCCAATTGAACTAGAACTTAATGACAAAAACTTAAATCTTTATATTCGTATATAAAGTTATGTATTTTTCAAAATAGCATCCAAAGAAAATCAATATTTAGAGATCGTTTTTTCTTTAAAAAAACTGTTCAGAGCATTACGTGCACATCCTAAACACGGCTCAAGCAACTTTATTTGTTGATCGGTTTTAAAAAAATGTTCCAAAGTGCACACCATGAAAATTCTTCAAACATAAATAAAATTAAAAAATCCAATAAAACAAACATGAAGATCGATTAATTTACTAATTCATCAAAAAGAATAATCTTAATTCATCAAAAAGAATGTCAACATTAAAGATGAAGTTTTAAGAATATTTGAATTCATAAGTATTTAAAGTCGACAGTAATTTCGAAAAGAGACTGTCTTTCTCAATTTAAATTTTTTATACCCTAAAAACTATTCGGATGGGAAGAAGAGACAATAATAAATAGTGTATAATATATTGGGACCATAGTTTATATATACATATAAATTAATTAAATATTTAATTAATTATGATATAAAAAATTTATTTAGCATTATTACATAATTTGATAATTAAAACTCTTAATAAATATCTAATATAATTAAATAAAAATATATATATTCACATAATAATATTAAAATATAATAATTAAAATAAAATATTTATAAAATTGATTTACATGAGTAATACATTTTATTCGAATAAAACTCACGCGGCTGTGAAAAGAATGGAATTTCTTTACGAAAGCTCGTCGAATTTTGTTGATTCCTTTTGTGCTCAAGTTGTATTATTCTTTCCCTTCTTTCTTATCCAACACAAATATTCTTCTTTTACTTTCGATCTAAATTTCTCTTCGTCGTTCTATATAAGAGTTTTGTTGTTCCTTCATAGATTGCATTAAGGGAAAGCACACGAACAAATAAAAGAGAGAATCGAACTGCTGATCAGAAGGACAAAAGCAGCTTTCCAATTTCAAGATTTCTCGACCCGAATGATGGCTTTCAGGAAGCCTCATCAGACAGCAAACCCTGACTGTATCAAACGGGCAAGTATACGTTTTCTTTTACCTATAAACGTTAAATTTTTGCAAAAAGCAGCACGTTTATGAAAATTATGATAAACATATACTGTATATCAAATTAAAAGGAAGTTGGTATTCATAATTTCGCAGGGAAACATTAGTTTTATTATTTTACATGATAGATCCAATTTTTTTTTTTTTGCCTCACAAATAAATAACTTTTTTTCAATGATGATCTCACAAAATGATGGAAGGATGGATAGGTACGTACATCTAACTTTTTATAGCTTCATCAAGTTTTGAGTCTTGACAATATTTAAATGTAAAATATATCTTATATATGTTCTACACGGTGTATTAATGGTCTGGCTATATACAAGTAAAATTCAAGTAAAATTAGTTAATTAATCAAAGAAAAATTCAAGATGGTATTTATATGATTGGATTCTTAATTAGAGTTAGTGGAGATTTAACAAACTAACTACGTAAAAAAACTGACACTAATTAATAGAAACTAACACTTAACTATGAAATTAAAGGACAAACTATATCGGTGAAGAGTTATTTTATACTAACAATCAATCAAAACTTGACAACACATCAAGTAAATATGTATAACTTCCCTTTTTAGCTTTTTATTTGATTTGTTTGCAATGTGTGATTGGTTGTCAGTTTAAAATAATTTTACACCGATAGTGTATAATACTTAATCTATATCACTAATTAAAATGTAGAACGTGTTTATTACATTTTTCAAATTGGCAAATATTAAGAAAAAAATGTCTAAATCTCGCTGAAAATCTTTTTCATGCATGAAACTTCACTGCAATACCTTCGGTTGATATCATTATGCATGATAGTTATTCTTTTTAATTTTAGGGAATTATTTTCCTTTTTTAAAATTTCAATACTCATAGTTCAACTGTGTATGTGATATATCAACTCATTTTTGTTTATATTAAGATATCCATTCAATTAACTTGAATATATAAATTCCCAAATAAAAACTAGAGAAAGAAAAGGAAATTAGCCTGTAATAATCATTATATCTCTAACATTTAGTGGTAAAAAGTAGTAGAAATATGAGATTTTTTTCTTTGAAGTTCACATTGAATATTAGAATCTCTCACAACTTATTAGAATTAATTATGTGTTCACAGTTCAAATACTCTCTCCGTTTAATTGTAAGTGTCTTATTTGAATTGTGTATTATTATTTTTAGTCAAATGATTAATTTTGTTAATTTTAAATGATAGGTGCATATGTAGGAGTGTCAATATAGTTGAAATATTTAGATAATCACATGATGCTTTTGTTATCTAATTTTTATCAAAAAAATTATAAAATAATGTATATTCACTAAAATACGGATAATAATTGTAGTTAGTGGAGGTGTTAAATGAACTAAAGTACAATAAATAAATATATATTATTAGTAGAGTTGTTTAATTAGATAGTCACCTGTTGTATTAGTATTGTAAAATAATAAATAATTTAAAATAAAAAAAAATATCAAATGAAACCTTATTGTAAGATATAGGAATAATATTAAACCGGTTAAATAAAATGTAATAAAAAACCAAAATATACAAACCACAGTTCTAGTTTCACTTAATTTTAAATACTTATGCTACAATTTATTTGTATAATAACAATAGCAACTGAGAATATATGAGTGCAGGACAGCGGCAACTACAAGATAGAGCCAAAAGGACTCAACATTATCTGGGGAAATGATCTTCGCTATTGGAAAATAACGTGAGTTGTACTCTTAACTTATTTTAGAATGAAACTAATACCCACACCATTCTTTAAGACCCCTTAAAACTATAATAGTTAAAAAGGTTATTGTTTTAAATCTATGAATTGATGGTGCTTTTAATTTCTGTAATACGAGGTTAATTTAGTTTTAATTCTCGTAAATTTTTTTGGTAGACTAAATCTCTATCATCTAACCGAGTTTATATAAATATATTTAAACTGAGTTTAAATAAAGATAAAAAAACACAATTACAAGTGCTACATAAACAAATTTTACGTTAAACTAGATACTTGAATTGAGTTTATGAAGATGTTATTGAATTGATTTTATGTAAATGCACTTTTATTTAATTTGCAAAAGATCTAGAATTTAGAATTCAAAGACAATACGTTAACCGAGTGAGTTATGTAAATGTCTATGAATTGACTTTAGGTAAACATATTTGAAATCAATTTACGGAGAATATAAAATCTAATAATTTACAAATAGTACAATAATTGAATTTACGTATGAATTAGGATATAAATTTCACTTATGATTATCTAGCATAGAAAATAAAAATAATAAAACATTATTAGCCAAGTTCCGGAGTAATTCGCTAAAGTTGACCGTAAATCGATTTTGTTAGCTAGTCCTAATTCAAACAAACGTGATTTTTTTTTGCCTCTTTTGTTAGTTTTGGTGTGATTTTAAGTCTTTAAAAAAATAAAATTAATGATTGAAACAAATTATTAGTTGTTGGGATCATTTTTTGTATTGACTATATATTACTATAACACATATATAATAAAAACATATTCGTTTTTATGTGTGATCGTACCAACACTAACTTATGAGATCTCATCAGAACTCCATACTTAAATGTGTTTCGACAAAAGTAGTACTAGAAAATTGCACCTCGCTTCGTGTTGCAACTCTTTTTAGTTTTGCCACTCATGTCCCTCATATGGGAATATTTTTGGTATTTAGTGAATTTTATTGTTTCAAAGGGGTGTAACTGGAATGATGAGGGCTGTAACTATGTCAAGGAGAGAACCATACGTACCTAGTACATACCTAATATAATTTGGGTAAATTTTATTCTAAAATACAATAAAAGTAACTTGTACCTTTTGAACGAAACTTTTGTGCACTATTTTTTTGTATGTGGTCGGATTATATTTTTTATTTTCTACATTGTTTTCTTGCAAAATGTAGGCTACAAATATGTGACAAAATGGTTGAAAAACTCATATTTCTAAGATTAGTGAGTCATGTATTTCTATCTCGTCTTACATATTTAGTCAAATACATTGATAACATGTGAATATCAAAAGTTATTTTTACACTTTGGTGAATATGGCCTAACATAGGTTTCCACACATATTATTTCAGCGATCAAAATGCAGAGTTGATACAAGTTTCATGGCTAGAAGTATCTGGTAAAGTAACTGTAGTACAAGGAAATAGTTATTTAGTGAAATTTGATGTTGAAGTTAAGGAAAACGGATTCGGTTGGGAGAACACAGAAGTACTGGTGATGGCAAAAATTGGGAAGAGAGGACAATACAAATTTAAGGCAGTAAGATTAGAGAATGGTAAGACTAAAACCATTCCAGGGGATAATGAACCACTTGTAATTGATGTAGGACATCAGGAAACAGACCTCGAACTTCATTTTGGATTGTATGAAGTTTGGAGTGGAAAATGGAAGGGAGGCTTGATAATCAAGAAAGCACATGTTGTTAAAAAGTGATCGATCTTCTACTTAATTATTATATTCCATCATATTTCCTTCCTTAAACTCGACGTTGAACTGTGATACTGTTCTTCTTCAATGTTTATTAAGAATAACAACGTACTAGCATATGCTCCTCTGAACATATGCTATAACTCTCGACATTTCTATCATAATATTTGTAATAAATTAAAGCCTTGTATTTTATTTTTACTAGGTTGAACTTGTGTGATGCATGCAGATGTAAAATTATCTATATACAAATATTTCATACTATATGTTATTATATCAATTGTATTATCAAGTAATAATAGTATTCTAAATATTACTTATTCACATAAATTATTATGTATTAGATTTTGCAATATAACTAAGATAATATTTTCACTTTTTAGATAAATTTAATTAATTTTCAACTTTATGTATACTATGACATAAATATGGAATAATCCGCATAACTCCAATTGTATAATAATACTTATTTTGTACATGTACTACCAAGTGGAAATTAAATTGTGATAAAACAGTTGTTACATAATTATAATTCTGAATTAATTATAACAAATAAATTTGCAAATTTAACTATTCATATCTTTTGAAATACTTACTGATACGAAACATTTGTGTGGATGTACATGGCTCACCATTCTCATTCGTGATAAAACTTTTATTTCAATTAATTATGTTTTTATCTTAAGGTGCAACGTCATATAATTGATTATGTGTAAACTAAATTCTTTAACAACAATACTCACATCAACTCTACACAATTCACACAAATTAAATGCATAAAACATACAATTTAACTCACTAACAGCAAACAACACATTAATGCATAAATCAATGCAATTACACTTATGACTTAGCATTATTATCCACACGCTAAACATCATATATGCAAGAATTGTGATCTACTATACAAAGTAAACCTCGTACCTTATTAATGGCTTATGATCACGAAAACTACATTACAAATGGATGAATCCTACATCGATTATGAGTCTTCAAGTCGTTAACGATTACTCATGATCAAGGGACACTTCCAATTTGGACCTCAAAAATTGAATTAAGAATAAGAACAATGGTAATGACAATGTTTCTACGAAAGAATAATTAAATTTTTGCGACTTACCAAACAAATTACAATCAATGAGTAAGACTCCAGTTACAGCTCTAATTCTTGCAGTCGTTAAGCAAAAATCGAATCGAGTTCGGATAACGGATGAGAAAGTTATGAGCTTTTTAATGTTTCTCTCAAATCTCACCAATTTTGATCATCAAAACAAGGTAGACGAAATTGGCCTCTTATAAGGTTTAAATAATGATTTAGGGTCAGTTAGGTCAACTTTGTTAAGCCAAATAAGGATCTAAGTCGTTTAGGTTTGGGACTTATTTAAAAATTGAAAACCACAAAAATATCATTTTTAGTTACAACAACAACAACTATTTGGACCCTAACTCGAGCTACATGAGTCCTATTGACTGGATCTTGGTGGAGTTGGAAAGCTAAGAGAAAATCCTAAAAAAGTGATACAATTAGCCTTAAACTAATTCAAGACCTAGAGATGCTAATGAAGGTGCAAAAATACAAGAAGAGGGGATTGAATTGTATTTTGTCTTATTAAAAACTTCTTTTCAAAAATCTGATTCGGGATACTTAGAACAAATAAACATATAAGAGGCAACAATAAAAGAAAGTAATAGGGCAGAGGGAGAAACACCAAGATTTAGACTGGGTCACTACCAACGTGACAACTACGTCCAATCCCTTCACGGAAAAGGATTTATCCATTAATTCAAACCTAATTACAATATCTGACCCTACAAGTCAGTTTTCTCAACTTCCAGCCTAAACCTACAGACCGTTGAGAAACAACAACACCTTGACCCTACATGTCAAGTCTTCTCAATTTCCAACTTGAAAACCTACAAGCCATTGAGGCAGAATAACCACTATTGGGATTGGTTACAAATGGGTGAAATTGGGTTATGTTTTGCTTCTTCTAAGAGGATTGATTACAATGAACTTCACACTAAAACAGAGCACTAAATAGTAAGTAATATAAAGTTGAATGAGTGTCTTTGCTAAAACTGAAACCTTGAATTCTAAATACTTGTAGAATTTTGAGTTCGTAAGATTTTTTGAGTTGTTGTGTTGTGTATTATTTTTCAAAATTGATCCCTTTATATAACATGAATTAGGGTATTAATACCATCCCAAATAAATTATGAGCGTATCTTTCTTATGTGAGGTCAACAGAAATGTTCACAAAAAATTAACCTCGATAGATACGATTTGGGAATATGACCGTTGAAGCTTGATTAATTCCAAAATGAATATCCAACCAAATCTTCTAAAATGGTTTTGTGCGAGAATGTCTAGATAGCGCTTGAAATAATTCTTCTTAAATCTTCTGAGCGTATCTTCCTTGTGCAAGGTAAATAGAGATCTTCACAAAAAATAAACCTTGATAGATATGGTTTGGGAATATGATCGTTGAAGCACGATTATTTTCAAAACAAATCTTCAACCAAATCTTCTAGAATGATCTATGTGAGAATGTCCAAATAGCTTATGTTACGCGTTTGTTAGAGATCTACTAATGGGGCGAGATATAATAGAGCAAAAGAAATACTACAAAAACAAGCGCAACAGAGCATGCATCGCAATATAAGTTATATCCTCTAATGATTGCACGAAGGAAAAAGAAACCAAGACTTCAGTACAGCTTGACAGCGTAAGTCTGGTGATACATGCCTTTGTTGTGGCATAACTTTAGTTGACTCTAGAATGCGAACGACGATATACCTCGGTTGCCTCTAGAAACACAAATCAATGTCTTAGTTCATTTACCTCTAATGAAATCAACATGGATTTTGTTCCTCTATCTCTGATAAACGTGACAAGAAACAATCAACCTTTAATAAGCGTAATAAGCAATATTCTGCCTCTGATAAGCATGAGAAGCAAATAAATGTGTTTGCCTGTTATAATCCCATCAAACGTCGGATCATCTAACTCTGAAATTTTATGTATCTTATGTAAAAGTCAATCTTTAAAAAAGTCAAAATACTGAAAAAAGGTAACTCCCAAAGAAGACAAATCAACTTCACATCATTTGATGAACATTCTGAATCTAATATGTGTCTGAAAGTCTTTAACATTTGATTTGTTCATAGTATCCTTTGATTCCCTATCCTTAATACCAAGATACCCAGAATCACTCCCAAAGATATATATTTTTCCTAATTCTATATATATATATATGGATATTTATTAATGATTGATCTGCCTTAAATGGTGATTGAAGATCTCCAACAGTAACATTCTCAACGGACACTTCTTCTCAGTATTTAAGAAGAACTCACTTAGTCCTTTACGATGCACGAAAGAGTGAGAGAAAGAGAGAATGTATGAGAGAAAGTGAAAAAGGATATATGTTAAAAGAAGAATATTTGAAAAAGCCAAGAACACATCAAACTAGTAGAAAAAGTGATTTATCCTCTCATAGAGAGCCATTAGAGTTGTTGTAAATCAATCAAAGTGTTTTCACACATTTGTACTGATATAAGATTTAATCTGTAACATCCTCTCAATGAGATTTATAACCCTAACAATAAACTTTGTTTCAAATCAGACATAAATTAGAACTGACGTAAATCAGTCCAATAGTGGCACAATCCTCTTATCCTCAAAGAGGTACCTTAAAAGGTACAAAGACACTAATGAAACTCAACGGTAGGATGTCAGTATGTTGAAGAAAGGTTCTGATAACGTCAACCTGGAGAGGATAGAGAAAAATAGTCAAAGCCTGAAGAAATAGAGTAAAGAAAACTTGTAAGACTATTTATGGAAATATTGAATTACGTCCTCGACTTTACTAAGGAAAAATCTCTATATAAGGGGAGAACTAGATATAGCAACATTTTGTTGTGAACTAGTATAAAATATATGTGTCTCCTTTATTCTGTTATAATTCTTGTATCATAGTTCTTTATGATTCAAGCTTACTTCTTCTTAACCTATTTTAATTGTAAGTTGAATGTTTTAATAAAGAACGGGTTTTTGTAAGAAAATATAAGTAAGTTTTGGAAACGACAAACACAATTCAAACCCTTTTTCTTGTGTTTTCCAGTACCTTCACCTAAGAGGCAACTCGAAAAGAAGCTTTAGAGTTATTGTAGTAGACGCTTCAGAGGCATGGTTCAAACTTCAAAGGCGTGTTAAATAGAAGCAGACACGTAGAAGCTTTAGAGGCACATTGGGAAGATGCTTCAGAGGCAGATGTGCACACATATAAGCGTGTAATAACCAGAGTTTGAATTTTGCATTGACTTCACTTGACTCTAATGTCTTTATTTCCTCTTACGTCTTCACTTCCTCTGATATCTTCCTCAGATATCGTTTCCTCCATTTCCTCATTCTATTTACTACACACTCAATGAAATCATTAGTGCAATAAATTGTTCTCACATAGTACATTTGTTATCATCAAAATATGATGAAGGAATTGTTCCTAGAACCAACCTGGTTCGAGCAATCTCCCATTTTTTTATGATGACAAAACTGTAATTTTTGTAACAATTTATTTAACAATAAAAAAAAGTAAAGCAATAACAGTCAATAAAGTTCCCCCTAACTCTAAGCAAGTATTTAAATGTAAAAGTTATAAGAAACATTCTGACAGTTTTTCAAAGTATATACTCCTCCTTTTAAAATGTTTTAAATCAAAGTATATAAATATATTTTTTTAAGATTGTTCATAAAACCTCATCTCCCCCTTTTTTCATCAGACAAAAAGAGTGAATGGTTGTTGATAGCGTTTCAGCAAGTGTACTGAATCGTTGCAAGTAATAATTAAAATGGTAGTACTGAGTGTCGAACTCAAGGATTGCATTTTACTATTGAATTATATTTAATTAATAAAATTAAACAAAAAGTTTCCGAATTGATTGAAATAATATTTAAAACTAACAATGGTAATAAAATTGATTCTTTAAAATAAGAAAAATGTCAGGGATGAGTTTCACTTCGAATCCAACCTTGGTTCCTAATTTGATCCTAGTTACTAAATTCCTTTATTGAATTATTACCGAATTCTCTTTATTATTCTTGCCCTAATGTCTTAGTGATAGAATCTTTAATTCCAAAGTAACCTTTAATTCCTTAGTAGATTTAATATTAGAATTAAGCCTTACACTACAAGAATTCTCTTATTAAACTACTGACATTGCAACTAATTTAATTGGTTTCATGACTTGCATTTATCCATAGACTACAATATCATGAATTTCTTATCTCAAGCATTCGTAAAGTCCACTTCAGTTTCAAAATACGAATCGTAGAACATTTTAAAGTTGCTCAAGCAATAAAAAGCATTAAGCACATAGATGATAAAAATAATTCAATAAACTCATTCATGTAACTAGAAATCAAATCAGAAAAATAAGGGTTTCATCTTGTTTCACTCATCCCTAACAAATAGGGTTTAGTTACTCATGACAGAGATAAAAAAAAACATAGAGATTAGAGAAGAATTACAAGAAAGGTTCATGAACGATTCTTGATAAAACTGCTCCAATGATGTTAGAAACAGCCGTCTCTGAGTTTCTGTACTAGAGCACAAGTCTGCAAATTTGCCACTAGCCAAAAAGATCCTTAAAAAGTGAAAAAAAAAAAGTGTTTTTATACATTTAGCCGGGATTTGCGCTCCGGGCGCGCCTGGACAGAATCAAGATGTGGAAATATTGTGGAAATGCGCCTCGGGCGCAGGCTTCGCACTTCAAGCGCATAACATCTTACGTCTGGCATTTAGTGCATTTGTATCCTCTTTTGAGTCTGAATTTTGTTCTGGTGTCATCATGAAAGTTTTAGCTATGGATCTTAGCTTTTATATGCACTTGGTTTTACTCCAATTGGACATCTACAACACCAAATATGGCTGAAATAATCCACATAAGTCACGTTGATTTCTCACCAAATTCAGCACTACACTAAAACAAAGAAACGACGCAAAACTACGAAAAATTCCTACTTAATCAAGGAAATAAGAACAAAAACATTTTATTAACTCAAAGAAATAGAATCAACAAGATATATCAATTAACTCCTCAAATTAACTAATAATCACAAATAAATAAAACTAAAAACAGTGAAAAACATGCATATGATGAAAAGTCATCAGTTGTGAGTCAGAGCATTCCACATAAATCATAGACAAACATCAAGATTTAATTGCTAATGATTAGAAAGTCAGTATAGATTCAATGTATCAGAGTATAGCATAGATAAGTTTAACTACTAATTCTATTCTACTAGAGGTAATGTATACATAAACCAGAACATCATTCAAAAATAAAAACCATGTTTATATTTTCCTTAATAAAATCAAATATGTCCTTAGTAAAGGGTTTGGTAAAAATGTCAGCCCACTGATGATCAGTGTCAACAAACTGAATATTTAAAATACCATTGTGGACAAACTATCTAATAAAATTATGTTTGATTTCTACATGCTTTTCCCTGGAATGCAAAATTGGATCTTTAGTTAAACAGATTGCTGATGTATTATCACATAAAATAGGAATGTTACTCTCAAACAGCTTGTAATCTTATAACTAATACTTCATCCATAAGAGTTGAGTGATGCTTCCTACTGCAGAGATGTACTCAGCCTCTAATTTTAATATGGCAATGGTGCCTTGTCTCTTGCTTGACCAGGAGATAAAATTATCTCCAAGAAACATATAGTTTTCACTGGTGTTTTTTCTTTCAAGCTTGTCTCCAACATAGTCAGCATCACAATATCCAATTAATCTGTAAGCAGATGAAATCTTATAGAACAAACCTAGGTTAGTAATGCCTTTAAGGTATCTAAAGATCCTCTTAACAACTCTTAAAGGGGATTCTTTTGGATCAACGTGAAACCTAACACACACACTAAATAAAATACCAGGTTTCAATGAAGTAAGGTAATCGGGTTTTCTGTATATTTCCTGATCCACCTTTTTGCCTGATTCATCTTTATCAAGTGAGCAAGTTGGATGCATTGGTGTAAACATAGGCTTGCGTTCATCCAGCTTGAACTTTCCGATAAGCTCTTTTGCATACTTAGTCTGATGAATGTACACACCATTGACTTTGATGAATCTTCTTGTTGACTCTAACCTTGTGCAACTAGACGTGTTTTTTTTCCAGACAACCTCTCTCTTTTCATTCAACTTTTTCTTGAATACGCACTTGGTTTAAATGGGTTTCTTATCCTTTGGTCTCGGTACAAGATCCCAAACACCATTCCTCTTGAATTCGTTGAGTTCCTCTTGCATTGCCAGATTCCATCCTTCATTTCCAAGGGCTTCATCAATAGAGGAAGGTTCAATTGGTGAGGGCAGACCAAACAATGAAGTTGCCTTGAGTGCTGATCTAGTCTTTAGAGGATCATTGGAGTTCGCGAAAGTCAAAGAATCTGGATGAAACAACTTGTACTTCCATCCAATTCTAGACTCTAGAGGATCTTGACTTGTACTGACATTCTTCTTATCCTCTGTTGTTTTGTTCAGTTCCTCTGATGTTCCTTATTCCTCTGATTTGCCTGTTTCCTCTAGTTTTTCTATACTCTGGTTTTTTTGTTTCCTCGCGTTTTCTTGTTTCTTCTGTTTTTCCTATTTCCTCTAGATTTTCAAAATCTACAGGAACTTCATCTAGCTTTGACTTTTTAAGGTCAAGCTACTTATGTTTAAGGAACTTAACCCATGTCCAATGGGAATAATCATCAACATTGATAAGTCAATATTTTTACCACTTACAGAGGTAGTTTGAACTGAGCTAAGAAGATCAATGTGTAAAAGTTCAAGATGATTGTTTGTGGAGAATGAAGGTGATAACTTTTTGCTAATTTGATGAAGGCTTGTAGGTTTTTATGAATTACTTAGATAAGAAGCAATCGAGTTTAGAGGAAACAAACAATGAAAGCATAAATAATTGGACACATAGATTCACTACGCCAAAAATGACATTTTATAGCGCGTCTTTTACAGCGCTTATTAAATACAAGCGCTGTTGTATAAATTTTTAAAAATAACGGAGGCTACAACAGCGCTTTTTTTACAAGCGCTGTAAAAAAAGCACTGTTGTAGGGTCATATAGGGTCACATACGCTTACACATAATGTTTACAACTCTTTTACAGCGCTTTTTCAGAAAGCACTGTAAATGCAAGCGCTCTCACATAGCCTTTTACAGCGCTTTGTGAGCGCTTTAAACACAAGCGCTGTAAAATGTAGCGCTCCCACCTTATGTTACATAGCTTTTAAAGCGCTTCTTGTGTAAGCGCTGTAAAAGCCTTGAGCTTTCTCATAGTCAAATGACCTATTACAACTCTTTTGATACAAGCGCTGTAATAGGCTTGCCCTTTCACATTTTTATAGGACCTATTAGAGCGCTTTTTAAACAAGCGTTGTAAAATCATTCATTTTAAATAAAAAAACATTCACTTTAAGTAAATAAAAACAAATTTAAAATAAATTTAATACGTTGTCCAAACCCTACGAACTCTCATCTCCCCTCCCCTGCGAACCCTTGTGTGCGCCCATCTACAAATTGATTTACTTCTTCCTCCTTTAAAACAAATTTATCATCAACGTTGTCTCAGGTACTTTATTTTATTTATTTGTTGTTGTCACTAATTCAAACTGATAAATTGTTACATGATATTAGATATGTTCTCATTATATATATATATATATATATATATATATATGTTCTGTTTTGAAATCAATTAATCTCGGACCAATATTATAAGATATGTGTATTATCAATATATATATATATAGGTAATAATATATCAGACTTGAAATCATGCTTATTGTGTAACTGCATTTATATATATAGGTCATATAAATGGACCGAAAGTGGATGTCTGCCAATCGATTGACAAAAGAGTATGAAAATGGAGTGAAGGAGTTTATTGAGTTTGCAGTGATGAATGCAAAAGATCCAAATAGAGTCGTTTGTCCTTGTTTAAAATGTTGTTTTGGAAAACGCATTAGAGCAGATGAATTGGAAGGACATTTAGTATCGTATGGAATTGATCAAAGCTATACATGTTGGATAAGACATGGTGAGAAAATCAATGGAAATACTCGAGAGCACAATCGAAGTTTCATAACATGGTTAAAAAATCACATAAAGTCAAAGTTTGATGTAGACCCCGGATCAATTTCACAGAGATTGAGGTGGCTAACAAATGGTCCGAGTTTACATGTCTCTTCTTACACCAGTTATGTAATTAACGGCTACACATTTTATACCAAAGAACAAGATGATCAAACAACTATGCAAAATAGCGGAGTCACTCTCGTAGCTGAAGCGATGCATATCTCAAGTGCAAAAGACAAGAACCCAATATATGCAAATCTATCATATTTTGGGGTTATCGAGCGCATATGGGAGCTAGACTACACAATGTTTCGTGTTCCCATATTTGGTTGCAAGTGGGTTGATAATAATACTGGCGTTCGGATTGATGAGTCAGGGTTCTTGCTTGTCGATTTTAATAGGGTGGGATACAAAGATCAGCCTTTTATTTTGGCGTCGCAAGCTCAACAAGTGTTTTATGTCACTGATCCTGCTGATGATAAATGGTCCGTTGTCTTATGGACCAATAAAATAAGTGATGATAACAATAATGATGAAGATGTTGGTAATGATCTTTTCTTTGCAACATCACAACCACATGAAATTGGTTCAACTAATGATGGTTTATATCTTATAGATGATCATGATGAGGGAATTTGGATTAATCCATCATTTCGTATCATTAATGGACAAACAAATGTGAATCCCACCAAGAAAAGAAGAAGGGCATCTTAATGTGTTTAATTTTTTAATCCATGTAATCTGAACTGAGTACATGTGTAATTTAAATGTTTGATCTGCCATAATTAAGCATTTTGGTATTTAGCTTGAACTGTTAATTTGTAATTTTCTACTTATACTATATGTAATTGTATACTGAACTTGACCTGATCAGGTAATTTAGCTTGAACTATTTGAACTTGACCTGATCAGTTCAAGTTCAAACAGTTTAACTAGTTAGCTTGAACTTAAAAACAATTTAAGTTCAAGTTATACATGTAATTTAGCTTGAACTTGACCTGATCAGTTAAACACAATTTGGAAGAAAAAATAATTTAACTATTTTGGAAGAAAATAAATTATTACAGGGCTTATGAAAAAATAATTTAACTAATTTGGAAGAAAATAAATTATTAGAGGGCTCATGAAAAAATAATTTAAGGAACCATTTTACAGCGCTTTCCTAATAAGCGCTGTAAAAGGTTCACACAGCCTTTGGACATGATAAAACAAAGAGTCATTTCATATATAAAACCCTATTACAACGCTTTTCTAAAAAAGCGATGTATTAGGGTTAAAAAATAAAATAGGAAGGACTTTTACAGCGCTTTCCTCATAAGCGCTGTAAAAGGTTTACACAGTCTTTGGACATGGTAAAATAAAGAGTCGTTTCATATATAAAACCCTATTAGAGCGCTTTTCTAAAAAAGCGCTGTAATAGGGTTAAAAAAATAAAATAGGGAGGTCTTTTACAGCGCTTTCTTCATAAGCGCTGTAAAAGGGTCACAAAGTGTTTGCATATAATAAAACAAAGAGGCATTTTAAAGCGTTTTCTGTAGAAGCGCTGTAAAAGGCTTTTAAAAAAATAAAAATAAGGAGGTCTTTTACGGCGCTTATTTACAAGCGCTTTAAAAGGCTTATAAAAAAACGCTGTAATAAGCTTTTAAAAAATAAAATGATGAGACCTATTACAGCGCTTGTTCAAAAAAGCGTTGTAATAAGGTTTTATATATAATAGTAAACCTCTTCAGTTTCATGTTCATTACGTAAATTTTTCAATTTCCTCTGCGTTCTCCTTCTCATTGCGAACCCTACAAACCCTACGAGAGTTTCAGTTTTCCTTGTTTCTTCCTCATTACTTACTCTCATCCTACACCTACGATCGTACGTAAACATCATAAACATCAAGTAATCCCGTTTTCATCCTCGTTTTCGTCTGCGAACCCCGTAACCCTACGATCGTTCGTAACCGTTCGTCCTCGTTTTCATCGTCTTCTGCGTAGTTTGTTTGTGAACCCGTAACCCTAAGCATTAAAAAGAGCTATTTCAGGTATTGTATTTATTAGTTTTTTGTTTCACTAAAATGCATGTTAACTTATTTTGCTACGTACTTAGACTGAACTGAACTGCATGTTGATGTTGAACTGAACTGAACTGCATATATGTTGATGTTGAACTGCATGTTGTAGATAAATGGATACCAACAAGGGGTTAGATTGTCAAAATGTAGAAGTTGGCAACACTAAGACTTACGAAAATGAAGTCAAATGTGGTGCAACAATAATGCAAAATGTTATAAAAGCAAGAAGTACTGGGCAAAAATTTGAGGTATACTTTGTTTGTTGTTTTCTGTTTCTGCTGTTTATACGATACTTTGCTTGCTGTTTACCTTGTTTGCTGTTAATATATTGAGGTACTTACTATATGAGTTTATTAGGTTGGATGGAATGAGAGTGGTCAACCAATTGACCCCAACAATTCCATGTTTGTTAGTTATATTGCAGCTGTTGTTCGTCAAAATATACCAATCACAATAGATGATTGGAGAGATAAGGCATTGAAGGATGCCAAAGATGTATTGTGGGCTGATATACAGGTAATTTTTTTACTCCACCCTATTACTTATAAATTTTTACATACTGCTTTGAAGTAATTTACTCAAACTATATATTTATTTGGTTTGCAGTCAGCTTTTGTTCTTGATGAGGTGAGAAAGAGCTATGTGCTCAGAGTTGCCGGGAAAATACATCGGGGCTTTAGATCTCACCTCTCTAATTGCTATTTAAAAGACCGTGAAGAAATACGAATGCGGAAGCTCCAAAAATATATAAACGCTATATATCAAATGAGGAATGGAGCGCATTCGTATCAAAACGTTTCAACCCCGCATTTGTTGTAAGTGATTAATTTATTAGCATTTGTGTTTTATTATTCATATTCATAGCGTATTTTAAATTTTTACTAGATTGTTATTTTTTTATTTAGAATATTAGTAAGGCAAATCGCGAGAGGGCAAAAATTATTCCCCACCCATACAAGAAATCTCGTATGGGATATGCTCGTCTAGAGCAAACACTTGTAAGTAATTAAACATCACTTTCATTTAATTAATGTGGTATATTATAAACTATACTATCTAACTAATATTTTGTTTATGATCTTAACGATAATAGCTACAAGACACCCAATCCGATCAACCGTTGGGTCGTCATATATTGTGGAAGGAAGCTCATGTAAATAAAGACGGAGTGGTTGATAACGAAAATGTACAAAAAGTAATAGAACTTTGTGTAAGTATATTTATCACTTTAATATTTTTTAATATTGTATTTTAAAAATGTTATTGAACTTTTCTTTTTAATCCTATGTGTATTTTAGGCGAATCTTGAATCGGAAAATCAAGAGGACAACAAGGCAAGTTGCAGGGACATATTAGGTAAAGTGTTTAATGTTCCTGAATATTCCAGCCGCGTGAGGGGGAAAGGATTTGGCGTAACTCCTAGAAGTTATTTTTCACAAGTGAAGCGCCAAAATCCATCTAACGAGAAAGTATTAGAGAAGATTAAAGTATTAACGGAGCAAGTGGCCCTCTTGGTGAAGACAAATAAAGACAAGCAACTTGCGGACCAGCACCAACGTGAAATTCACATTGAGAGTGAAAACGCAAGTTCCAATGTTGGTCTCAACAGTCTTCCTGAGGTAATTAATTACTTAATAAAATAAGAAATTCATTAAAGTTAATTGTTTCACATACTTATGTATTAACCATAGATTTACTCCATGCTTTCTATACTTATCCTCCCCTACTCATCGGAAGGTCGGAAAGGGAACATTGTGCAATGCTCCGGGCGAAGTATTGCACAACACACCAATTCCTGCGGGCCATGTCAAATTATCGCTAGTTATTGCTTTGGAACCAAATGCACTGTTGCTTGTACCGGACAACGATGCATATCTGAATTATTTGGGCGAAGCAATTGGCAGCTACGTGGCATGGCCCAAACATCTTGTCTCCCTTGACAAGGTATGTTTAATTAATTGAAATGTATGTTTAATTGATTATATTTAATTGCTGAATTTTTTCCAATGTTAACTTTAATTTCACATTTATTTAGATTCAAACAAAGTCTAATAAAGGGAATGATAAGAAGATTCCGTGAAATGAAACAGTCACATCGCCCGAAAAGGTTTGTAACATTTATTCTGTACGGTATGTCATTTTTTCTGATTCAATAAACTAACAATTTGATTAACCTCATTTTTTCAGATTCAATCTAATAAACCACCCGCACAGCAAGCCAGCAAGCCAGCTACCGCACCACGACTTGATGTTCGTGGCAAAAATAAAGCCGGCAAACCTCAAAAATTGGAGGGTAATAAAACTGGCAAACTGCCAAAGCTGGAGGGTAATAAAGCGGCCAAAGTTGTTGCTGTTAAAAAACTGGATCGTGTAAAATCAGTTGCTGCTCCTGCTCCTAAAATAAGTCAGCCACGACTTGCTCCATATGGGTCGTCTCTTGACATACAGGCAAAAAAAAATATGGGCAGCGACGATTCACGAATAATAAGCATGGATAAAGATCTATTCAGAGACGCGTATGAAGAATTTTTTGAAAAAGAGCACATATACGAAATTCTCGACCATAAGGAGCTGAGTGCTATTGTTATGAGCATTTACATGAGGTAAAAATTACTTTTCATCGCATTTATTTGTAATTAATTTAATTTATTGGTAATTAATCTAATTTGAAATTTTTATTGAAGGTTTTTGCATGAGAAGTTCGTGTGCGCGCGCAGATTGTCCAATATATTTTCATTCTTGTCTCAGCATAAGATTTCGATGCTTAAACACGATCCAGCAAATGTAAATAAATACATTTTAGATATACTATTAGGAAATAAAGAGAAGGATAAGTTATTCCTTGCACCATATAATTCAGTGTATGTAATTATATATTCTATATTTATATCTTTTTCAATTTATAAGATCTTAATTTATTAGTTGTGTAAACTAAATTTTTGTTGTTGTAGGGCACATTGGGTGCTAATTGCAATCAATGCGACCTCTGAAGTTATATACTACCTAGATCCCTTGCACGACCATTACAACAATCGCCCCGAGATAAAGACTTTGTTCGACACGTAAGTAATATTCATTTATTTTTTGCATATATATATATATATATATATATATATATATATATATATATATATATATATATATAATGTGTTTTGTTAATGCTATAATAGTGCTTTACAAGTTTTTTGAGCTCAAAGAGGTGCGACAGTGTCGAAGCTAAAGTCAAATAACATCACATGGATTCTAATAAAGGTTTGAAATATATGCTTTTAAATTTCACTTACAATCAATACACAATTAAATAATTATTGACTTATATGTTTTATTTTATAGTGCCCTCGTCAAACTAACAACATCGACTGTGGGTACTATGTATTGCGATTCATGAAGGAGATTGTTGATAAAAATCAAATTATAATCCCAGAAACGGTACGATATTTTAATTATTTGATTTTCATATATAAACTATGTTTATATTTGATTCTAACTTATTTATGTTCAATTTTTATATCAGTACTTTGACAATTCCAGTCCAACGTATTTTGAAAAAGAACTAACAGTGATAAAGGAAGACTGGTGTTAGTATGTGCTTGAAATGAATATTATTTGATTTGCTGGGAAATGGCAAGCTGCAAGGGATATGGTGTGCTGTTTGTGAATATAATATCTAATAGTTATATGAATAGGTAGTTGTGTGAATATGTAGTTCTGAGCTGCTGTGAATATGTAATTATGAACTGATTGTGTGTGAATATTTGTGCATTTTAAAATATAGTGAATCTGTTGTTGTTGTGTACTGATTCTTGTGTGTTTTGTAGTGTTGTTTTGTTGTTGTTGTGTACTACTGACTGATTGTGAAATGATTCTAGATGAAAATGATTTTGGAATAAAAATTGTGAATTGATTCTGGATTAAAAGACAGCGCTTTTAAAAAAAGCGCTTTTTAAAATTTACATCATATTATTTAATAAAACTAAAAAAAAAAAACCACCTTTTACAGCGCTTTCTCAAAAAAGCGCTGTAATAGGTGCAAAATAGTGCATAATAATGCATCTATTTAGTGCACCTACTACAGCGCTTCTTGGAAAAGCGTTGTAATAGGTGCATAACAATGCATCTATATAAGTGCACCTTTTACAGCGCTTTTGTGAAAAAGCGCTGTAATAGGTGCATAATAAATAATAGTGCATAACAATGCATCTATTTAAGTGCACCTGTTACAGGGCTTTTTTGAAGAAGCGTTGTAAAAAGGTCATAATATTGCATCTATTGTTATATGGATTTACAACACTTTTGTAGAAAGCGCTGTAAAAGGCATATAACAAGCGCGCAATATATCCACCTTTTTTACAGCACTTTTTTTTTTTAAACAAAAGCGCTGTTGTGTCCTTTTACAGCGCTGGTAACTACAGCACTTTCTTTTTTAAAAAAGCGTTGTAAATGGCTTAAAAAAAGCGCTGTAAAAAGCGTTTTTTCGCATAGTGATTTATCCTAGTTCACCACTAACTTGGCTACATCTAGTCCACTCATTTAGAAGGCTTTAATCCACCAAATCAAATAATTGAATCACAAAGCACCTAACCCTCCAAGCCAGTCTACCCAAACAGCCTAACAACCCCAAACTTTTGAGAAACTAACCACCTTGACCATACAAGCTAAGTCTTCTCAAACAACCTGACAACCCCAAACTTTTAAGGAACATAAACACCTTGACTCGATAAGCCAAGTCTTCTCCTTATTGTTGAGGTAAAAACCTTTTTGATGTATGTTTTAATGACAACAAACCTTATGAAATAAATGATTAAGTTTTATGAATGGTGGTCTACTAGTTATTGCACTTGAGTTTTATTTAAGGAAGATGAATTGCATAAGTGAACAAGCAAGAAGTATGTTTCCAAAATTCCACCAAAAACATACAAGGATCATATAAGTAAAAGGATTACTCCAAAGATCAAGCGAAAAAGCTATGCTTCATAATGTATCAAAACAAGATCATTCTCCAAGTTTGAGCAAGAATCAAGTACGAATTTGACAAGTTCAATTCGACATTTTAGTGTACCTCTGAGAAGCATTGCACACGTGATAAAAGGACAGTGAATCACTTCAAGACAACTGTCAAAACAGCTTAATCCTCAACATCACTCAAAACAGAAAAATGAAGAATGTTCTGGTTATTAAATAGAAAAACGAAGAATGTTCTGATTTTAACAGCATTAATCTAAGAACATTCTAGTTTACAAAGAACAAAGTCTTCTTTATTCATGATCGACCTGGGCTACAAAATACATTAATCTACATTACAAATCACCAATATTCATTACAAAGGAATTTAATAATCTACTCAATATTATTTTGGATAGATTCAAAGAGAAAAGGATCAACAAAAGCAAAGCAATGCATCAAAAATAAAAAGCAAGACTAATCCCCAAAGTTGATGGCTAAAGTAAGCAAGTACAACCTGGACATAAATGATAAAGTCACGGCATCACTAACACACGAACATAACAAAAAAGCTTGGCACGCAACAGCTGTCATGAGTTCAAAATCATGCAACTCATACAAAATAGAAACGAAGAATTTTGTGGTTTTACAAAAGAACATTCTGGTTATTCTCTTTTAAAGGGAGAATTAAAACATATCACTTTCCACATTCCAAACAACAATTTAAGAGTATCAAGATTTCTCAAATCAAAGGTGAAGCCCAGAACTCGAGCTGAATGCCCAAAGGAGGAAAATTCTCGAATTGATCTCCAAATTGATAACTTGTGAGCATGGATTACATTATTTTGCAGAAAAGTTATGCCTATTCATTTTAAACTCTTCACTATATTTGTGGATCATTATTTACTGAGTTTGTCTTGCACATATCTCAAACAAGTGTTGAGAAGTTTCAAGATCCCAAACAATTTTATCATACACATTATTTGTAACTCAAGTGTATCTTTTATGTTAGATTGAGTGTGTTTGTAAAAATTCTTTCAAGGCTGAAAGGTGATTGTAAAAATCATTTCTTGGTTGAAAGCTGAATATTGTAATTGATCCAGGTGTGAACAAGAGAAAGGTGTGAAGGAGAAAATTCTTGTTCTAAAGCACATAGTCAAAATCTCACGGTTGTGAGGACTGGACTAGCTCCAGTTGGGTGAACCAAAATATATTGTTGTGTGAGTTATCTCTCCCTTATCTCCATTTATTTATTACTCACTTAGCATTGATCACATCATGAAGTTTTTATTGTTATATTACTAACGAAGAACGTTGTGCGTTTATTGTTTATCAAACCAAGATCATTCTTGAGTAAAAATCTTTTTAATACAGAAATTAATTATAAAAACGGAATCAAAATTCAAACCCCATCCCCTTTCTTGTGATTGACGTTGCTACTTCAACTAGTACCAAAGCTCTGCCTCTAAGGATTGAGCACTTAACAATGTAAGAGGAAAATATTCAGGAAGAAGTACTTTCATAAGCCAACATGTGCTTAATGGAAAACTTAGAAAATAATGAGGTAACTATCTCTGAGCTCTTTCCTTTTGTGAACAAATGAAAAAAGAACAACTCCGTAAAGAAAAAGAAGAAATATAGAAAGTCCAAGCTATGAATGACAAACTCATAAAGGTCATTCAAAGCCTGCAGTAATCTGATTTAAAAATGTTTGAGCAACAAAAGATTCTCAATGAGATACCCATACAAAATCATCTTATAGAATGTTCTGAAACTAAGGAAGAAAATACCTCTTTAAAAATAGAAGTTCGTGAATTGAAAAATGACTTAACCAACTTGGTAAATACCATTAAACTTTTCAAAATAACATGATAACTGAAGAAGAGATATTTGACAAAAATGATTTACATTTCAAAACTTATCAAAAAGAAAAGCTTTATGAAAAAAAAATTGTGTCAAAAAAGAAGGATGAGAAAGGTAATTAAGTATGCTCTTATTGTAACAAAATTGGACATCTTGATTCCATATGTTCTTGTCTCATATCAAAACATTCTCCAAAAATAAAAAAGAAGTGTTCTTACTATTCAAAGAGTGGTCATGTTGAATCAAATTGTTATCAAAAGAAAAAATCTTCTAGAAGAAGATATACTAACCATCAAGGACCCAAACAAATTTTGGTACCAAAATCATTACTAACTTGTGATGTAGGAACATCATCAACCAATCAAGAAAGAATGTAAATACATGAACAAGGCATAATTAGTACACATGAATGGAAAAGTATGGTACCTCATCTGGTTACAAATATTTGGAAGGTCTATAACCTTTGGAAACATTAACAAATCAAATGTACATGTATCATTAGTTGAAATAATTTTGCATAGATTAAGGATGTTTGATATGTGAAAGATAACTTTGTAAAATTGATTTTAGAATTATTTTTTAAAACCCCACATGGGTGATGTAAAATAAACATCCTCATGTTTCAATTTAAAGAAAAATCACTATGTTTTATACTTAGATGAATTTCCAACCAAATCATGTTTCTTAAGTCTTTTGAAAAAGAATTGTCATTTCTATAAGAAACTATCAAAGGAAATTTGAAGCATCATTCTTCAAATAATTATTTGATGAAAATGATATTTCACATGATTTGCTTGTCAAAAAAACTATCCAACAATATGAAGTTGTTTTTTTTAAAAAAAATAGTTACAAGAAATGGCTAAAACAATTTTAAAATGAATCAAGTGTTGAAAAATAATTTTGGGGAGAAGCCATAAAAATAGTTTGCCAATTTTTTAATCTTGGAAAATATCTTTAACATACCTTCATATGAATTTTTTGAAAAATAGAAAGCAAAACATATCATACTTTGACATTTTGGAATGTCATTACTATGTTTTGCATGATAAAGAAAGTATGAGCAAATTTGTTTTAAAATGCCATCAAAGTATATATTTTGAATACTCTACATTGTATAAATGTTATAGAATATAAAATCTCAAGGCCCAAATTATAGATGAAATTATGCATATTATGTTTGATCAATATGTTGATTTTTATGATGAAAGATAGGATGGTGAAGAAAAATAATTACAATGTTAAATTTGGATAAATCATAGAGTTGATAATGTTCAAATATCATCCATGAAAACTCCAAAGTCTGATCATGGATTGGCAAAACAAAAAGGATCTAAGAGAAATATCAAATTAAGCAAAAAGGTACAAACCAGAACATTCTCCACAAAAGTAGAATGTTCTCAACAAGAGCAAAATGTTCTTGACAGTAAATATATTTCATCCAATCAAAACTAATGCTTCCTATCACGATAATATGGTTCAAAAACATCAACAACTTCTAAACGAGTTTGAACCATTTGCTTTTTGGCACTCCTACACCTATCTCACTATTGACCTTTCCTCTCCAAAACATTTACTCATGATCAAATTATTGGAAAATGAGTGGCACTGCCACCAAGCATTCTGAGCTTTAAAATCAAGCAGCTTGGCGTTGTATACGGCATAGACTTGATTAGGGAGTAATCATCCTATTGGATGAGTGCTTTTTTGAAGAAAGGAGTAAAGCATAAATTTTGAAGTGGTTAAGAAGACCCTTGAGAGTATATGACAGTTTTGATTTGTCACTGGAAGGACTAAAATTATTCTTTAAGAATGCCCAGGAGTTGTATTGCATGAATACAGTGCATGCCACACATAATTTGGACTTAAATGGTGATGGTGTCCGAAACAAGGACGAAAATATGAGGTTCACAAGAAAGAAAAGTTAGAAACTGAACAAGTCTAGTCATGGAGGAGGGATTGTATGTGTTGGAAAAATGTAGAAGACCTTTAATCGTGCACGCCGAGATTCAACCAAGATAAATGAATGAGCATGAAGAGAAGCTCCAAAATATTCGACGATTTCTCGTCGTTGAAAAAGATCACTAAAGGAGGTACACTCAATCTAATTCTTATGACATTTGCATCATGTTAAGTATGAATATTTTTTAAATGATATTATGTGATTGATTGTGCGTTCTGAAAATTAAGAATACATACTATCTTTTATGCAAGTATGAATTTTAAGTTTAAATTGATTACATCACTCTTTGTCATTACTTGTACATACATATGCCTAATTCCTATCCTAAATTCGACATGTTTTCACTCTTTGTTCATACACTTTTTATGATGGTGTAAGCAAGTGTACAAATATAGTTTGATGTTCAAAAATTATTGTTCTTATTATAAAGACATTTAAAATAAAATAGCGTCTTTAATAATTAGACAAAGGGTTGTTTTGTCAAGTATCATTCATTGAATTATTTTTTCACACTTTGCACAATAACATCTTTCAAATTATCATATTAAATGAATTAACATCATTTTGTGCAAATTCACCTCTTTATATCCTTAAGAGCATTTTCTATCATGTTCTCAAATTGTTTTGCATATATTGAGTAGCCTATACATTGCTACATTGTTTGGTGCTTGAGTATAATATTTTGAATATGGCTTTTCAAAAAACAAAAATTGAGTTTTATAATGTGGTTTTTGAAAAAGATCATTCTTCAACATATTTATCCTTTGTACTTATGAGATTTCTTGTAGAACAAGGTAAGGTTGGTAGTGCCTTTTAGATATCTAAGAATTGTCTTAACATCGGTTAAATGGAATTCCCTAGGGTCAACTTGAAATCTTGCACATACACACATACTAAACATGATATCTGGTCTAGAAGCAGTAAGGTATAAAAGTGATATAATCATTTCTCTATAGGTTTTCTAATAAACTTTTTTACTGATTCATCTTTTTCAAGTGAACATGTAGGGTGCATTGGTGTAGCCATAAGATTGCAATCACTCATCTTAAACTTCATGATAAGCTCTTTTGTATAGTTAGTTTGATGAATGTATATACGTTTTTGACTTTGCTGAATTTGTATCCCTAAGAAGAACTTAAGTTCTCCCATCATACTAATTTAAAATTCAAGTTGGATCAACTTAAAAATTATTGGCAAAGAGTGCTATTAGTAGATCCAAAAATAATTTCGTCAACATGAAATTGAATAATAAGGATGTCATCTCCTATTGATTTTCTAAAAAGTGTATTATCTACTTGTCCTCTTTTAAAGTAATTTTTAAGCAATAAGCTACTTATAAGTCTATCAACCATGCCCTAGGTTCTTGTTTTAGACCATACAGAGATTTCCTAAGTATAAAAACATGATTTGGAAGTTCAGAACTTTCAAAACCTGAGGGTTGTATAACATAGACTTCTTCACTTATATAACCATTTAGAAAAGCACTTTTCACATCTATTTGAAATAATGTAATGTTATTATTTGCAGCAAAAGAAAGTTGGATACGAATAGCTTCTAAGCTGGCCAATCTCTTCACCTTTTTCATTTTGAAAGGAAAATATCTGATCCAATCTCTTTGATTTTGTTATTTGATCATCCAATCGTTTTGATTTTTCAATTAAATTTCATCCAATCTAGTTTTTGTCAATTTTAATTATTATATATAATATATTGTTTTGTATTATCTTTTAGGATAATATATTTTCTTTATGAAAATTTTTCATAAAAATTAGTTACAAAATAGTAATAACTAAAAGGAAAAATATCAGACATCATAAAGCAAATAAAGTATTCCAAAAATTTATATTTTGCTTATAGTCAAGAAAAAGGAAATGTTTAGTAAAAAACGAGATATATAGAAATGTATATTAAGTAAACATTTAATAGATTTGTTGAAATTATAAAAACATACATTCAACATATACATGATATATTTTTGGTTTGCATTGGTCGGTTTTCACTATTGAAACCAAAAAATGATCCAATCATTTGAAAAATGCGATTTTTCTTTTGGATTTTTGTTCAGTTGTTGCTGTTTGCATTAGATTGGATTGGATGTGTACATCCATAAATATCGCTATTTTGTCGTTGTTGTTAATGGTTATCCTTGACTGCATCGTTATTATTAACAACTAGTTATACAATTTTGTTTTTAAACTATTATGGTTATCTTTTATTGCAATGTTATTATGTGTTGTTTTAAGTTAATTATATCTACAAATATGTATTGGTATATATCAGTACAAAAATGTATGAATATAAAAAATTATTGTTGACATGTGTATGAGTTCTGTTGTAACTTTTGTGATATCATAAAAAGAGCATATGTATTTTTTTAAGTAAAATGCATTTATTTAGTAGGACATGTTGGAGGTTGTGTCGTGAAAGAATCAGATCTCAACAGGCGAGGAGACCTTGAAGGCATTATCAATAGAAAAAAGTCTTACTTAAAAGCAAGACAACATTGAGACTTTTCATTGAATAGTTAATCATCATGACTAGACTCTTTTGTTCATGGGTTACTAGATAGCTTCTCCATTCGTATCAACTCGGAGATAAATGGATCCAGAGTGAAGTAGTTTATCACTAAAATTCTTATTGTATTATCATTCATTTGTTGATATTTTTATGTTTTATACGATATGATGTTAAATGTGCATTTAATTTACCTTACTAAATTTGATTATGTCCTTAGTTTAGTTCTCTGATGGTTTCTTACCCAACTACGTGTGTGCATAGATGATGAGATGGCAACACATGTAAAAATAACTAACATGGAAGAGAATGAACAATTGACATGCAGTAGTTTAGTTTTTGCTAATTGTCGATATGTTATCCATCAATAAATTTTGGATTTTATAGAGTCAACACTTTTTAGTGTTACAACTTTAAGGTTGAACTCTTTTGAATTTGTTATATTTTCACATTTTCGAATTGTGTGTTAGAACCATGTTGGTTTGAAGAACTATGACCCTTACTTGTTTTGATGATAACAAAATTGTTTTGTGGGAACAATTTTGCAATTTCCAGACCAGGTTTCTTTTGAAATGACTTTACACTACATCCTCTGATTATTGGACTAAGTTAAATGCACACCAAGACTCCGCTCTGATTTATGTATTCTAAGTTTGGTGAACATGCTCTAAAACGCACTTCTGGCCATTCTAATAATGCAAACAAAGCTCTGGTTAGTATGACTCTAATGACTATAAAGTTCTCTATAAAAGGACGAGCAACTCTCATTAAAGAAAACAACAACAACGCACTGCAATAAGTATAATACAACTGTCTTTGCACTTTTGCTCTCTATCATTTATTTTGTCTAAGTGCTGAGAAATATTTTTTTGAGAATACAACTTTGTAAACACTTTCTTGTAAGAGTCATTTATAAACCCTTAAATCTTTCGTTTCTGTAACCTAGCCCAATAGTGGTTGCATTCCTCAATAGCTTGATTGTACTAATCTAGAAGGTTGAGAAGACTTGAACATAGACAGTTTGACTAGTAGGTGTTTAGTGGAATTGTGATTCAGTTGGTGAATTAGTGGATTGAATTATTTAGTGTGAAGGGACTGTACGTAACTACCATATTGGTGATGAACCAGGATAATTTGATTGTGTTCTTTTGTGTTTCTATTTTATGTGCTCTTTTTTTATCACCTTGTTTTAATATAGCAAAACGATTTTAAAATAAAACACAATTCAACCTCCCCCTATTTTTTGTGTTCCTCGATCTATATTGTGATCTTTCTATGTTTGAATATGTTTTAATTATGGATAAATTTTACTCGTATGTTCATTATATGTACACTTTAAAATATTTGTGGGATACATGGTGTACTATTTAGTGGTATCAGCGCCTGATTATCTTTGGCCGTATTAAATTCTTACTTATATAAGAACTGTTATCGAGTGTTTGGTGGAGATATTTTAGAGGAAACTTAATCATCGAGATCTGCAATCTGCTAAATATGCTTTTGTTGATTTTCAAAGGAGTCGTGTTACTGAGTTCAAGGGAACCAACCAATCAACGAATTCTTAAAGTATACATTTGGACATAAGTAATTCAAAAGAAAAAGTTAATATACACTTGTGTATTGGAAAAAGTGGTTGGTCGCCCAAATGGAAAATCAATGTCTTGTTATGAATTGCTAGCGAAATAAAGTTGCATGTACTAAAACAAATATCTTCTCAAAATAATTATTAGGGTTAGATACAAGTTAAATACAATTTTAATCTTTCTATTTTAACTAATTTGTAATTGTGGTCCCTTTATTTTTAATTTCGCAATTTTAGACTCCTATTTTAACTGATGCGTAATTTTGATCCCTCTATTTCTAATTTTACAATTTTGGTCCCTTATTTTAATTAATACGTAATTTTAGTCTCTTTTATTTCTTAAAATTGAGACATTTTGTAAATCTAATGGATTACAATTAAAAAAATATATAACATTAAGAAAATATTATATATTTATTTTAAAAAAAATTTATTATA
>JBBPBP010000002.1:27897401-28054217 GCA_037974735.1 Cicer chorassanicum
AAGATTTTAGTGATTTTTTTTGAAACAGAAAATGAAAATTAATTTAATAATAATAAATAAATAAAACAGAAGATTAACAAATTTTAAATTATTGAAGTGAAAATATTTTAAACATTATTTGGCATAAGTTTATTATTAATAAAGATCAATTTGTATGTTATTTTATATTTAAGGAGATTTTTGAATATTGCAGGGATGAAATTCAAAAAAATATTTTTCAGGGACTAAAACTGAAAAGTGTTATATTTACAGGGACCAAAAACTGTTTTCTTTTGTTAGTTAACATTTTTTGTAACGTCCATTTAACGTTAAGGATCAAAAATAATTTTTTTTGATATTACAGGGATGTAAACCAAAAAAAATTACGAGGACCAAAATCAAAAAATGTTATATTTACAGGGACCAAAAACATATTTAAACCAAAAATAATTGTCAGCTGCTAATACTCCAATAAAAATGACGTATTTGTTGGAAAATGTATCATGAGAAATGAGTGCCCATGCATGAAGCATGATATATTTATCGGTTCCAAAGATAAAAATCCTCAAATAAAGAAAGGAGATAAAAAGAAAGATGGCCCAAGTGAGGATATGAAAATTCCAAAAGAGTATTTGACATAACTGATTTTCAATTTCAGAAGAATTAATCAAGTACCTGAAACTTGTGAAAATAAAGAGATCTCAATAAATTATGTCATGAATCAAATATGATGGAACCGAAAGAAACTCAACATTGACAATAGTTTTGCATATGATATGGTACTATATGTGATAAATGATAATGAGAATCATGAACTAAAGTGTATTAAAGATTATAGACAAAGAAATGCTTTGAAAATAGAAAGATGCAATTGAAATGGAATAAAACTTGTTTTGCAAAGCGAAAAGTTTTT
Source organism: Cicer chorassanicum (assembly GCA_037974735.1). NCBI lineage: Eukaryota > Viridiplantae > Streptophyta > Magnoliopsida > Fabales > Fabaceae > Cicer > Cicer chorassanicum. The sequence goes on from JBBPBP010000002.1 coordinate 27,898,294, forward strand.
GGAATTGAAGTCAGCACATGTGAAGTTAATTAAATATGATTGAATTTTTGTGCGAAAAGAAAATGAGAATGATCAAATACATATATTCAAGAGTATTGGTAAAATACTATCATTAATTTTGAAGAGACATATTCACCTCAAAGTGAATTCAAAAACTTTTCTAGACTTGATTAAGTTTAGTAGCAAATGAAATGATCAATTTATATATGAAAAATATATTACGATGTATTTGTATGGATACTTAATAAACTTGATAGTGACAATTATATGAAAATCCCTGAAGAATTTAATTCTTGTGAGACGTATAATTTAGGCTTTTAAAGAGGTTACTTAATAAAAGAGAATAAGTTTCTTTATTGTCTCAAACAATCTAGATGTATGTCGTACATTATTCTTAGTGAATATTATCTAATAAGGGATATGAGATTGACAATATTTGTCCATTTTTAAGAAAACATTTGAAAATAAATTTGATATAAATATTATTAGAACTCCCATAGAGCTTCTGAAATTAGTTTGAATAAAGAAAAAGTTTGAGATGAAATATGCATGAGGGGAAAAGATTTATTTTGATTGAATACTAGTAGAATAGTATTTGAGTAAATCATAAAGTATATGTAACAAAAGTAATAATATAGACAAATGACATTTGTTGTGTACTTTAATGGTTCTAAGGTCACTAGTTGTGAACAAAGATCGGTTTTAGAACTTGAGAAAAGGATGAAGAACTAATTGGTTTAGAAGTATCATATTTTGGTTCCAATTAAAGACGATACGAAATCTTGCTAATTGTACATATTTTGATATATTATTTGTTGTCAATCTATTAACAAATATACAATTCTTCACCACATGAAAACGTTGGAATGAAGTCAAATATATATTTTATTACCTTAGATATGTAGGTTGTTTGTCTAATTCTCATAATGACATTTTATTATTACATGAGACAAGTCAAGAATGTAGTTATATTGAGATATGTGATTATACACATAAAAGAATGTTTTTCTTCTAAAAATGAGTTATTGCAACAATTCTTTGTGAATATAATATCGCGTGCATGACTAATTTGGAGAAAAGTATAATAAAGGAGATATAACAAATCTTTCTACAAAGTCACTGCCAAGTAAAGCTTTTGGAAAATTAGTACCAAAGCTTAATTGACATTCACTTTCTCAAATATAATTGTCTCCATAAGGAGGAGAATTAAATGTGTTTTGCACTTTTTTTTTCTTCACTATGGTTTTGTCCCACTAGGTTTTTCTAGTAAGGTTTTTTAATAAGACAATTCCCGCATAAAGGATGTTGTACTCTTTTTCTTCACTAGGTTTTTTTGTTATTGAGTTTTTCTTAATAAGGTTCTAATTAGTCATATCTCTAATGGACATTCAAGGGGGAGTGTTGTGAATAATTACAAGATATGGTGGAAGTGCATCTTCCTGCCTCCTATAACTTTCATAGTTAAAGGTCACTCATTCCTCTATGTTAAAGACCACTCACTCATCCTATTATGTTAGTGCTCCTAATAGTAGACTTTTAATTTATTTAAAAGTTACAAGAATAGTACCCTGTAAAAAGGATTTATGTGATCTTGTAAAAGGCACTTTGATGAATACAATACAATACTTTCATCTTTTCTCTTTATCTTCTTCATCTATACTATTCTAATACATTGGTTGGTATACTTTTAAGTGATTTCAAACACTTTTCTTTTTTTATTTTTTTATTTTCTTTTCTTTTTTTTATCATAGAGCTTTTCTCACTCCAACGTATATATTTAAATAGTCTTTAGCTTTTCAAAATAATACTTTAGGACAAAAACACAACTTTTTTTTCCTGTTTAAACTTTCAAAGCATACTTCGTGAAACTTATGATCCATTTGTTGATCAAGATAAGATATAAAGTTGGATAAGGATGTGATAAACATTATCATAGCATGTGTTTGATGCGTACACGATAACAAAAATTGATAATATTATTTTATCCGGTCATGCATTTGGTACACATTACATCATAATTTGTCATAATGTATATCATATTAAAATGACAAAATTATCATCGTGAAACAATTACATTGTCTTTTTTTTCAAATTAACTTATAATACATTTAAATGCTATGAATTAATAAAAACTAAAAAAAATCAAATAAGTAATAAAATAATTTTATATTTAAATTTTTTCAAATATCCATTAACACTACTAAATAAACGATTTCTTTTTTAAATCGTGAATAACCAAATAATTTTATTTTATTTGTTAGATAATATAAATTATAATATGATATATTTTCTCTGGCCTCAAATATAAGAGAAAGTGAGTCAACAAAAATACATGTATTTGATCCAAATTTTAGACTAAATACATTGACTTTTATTGACCTTACTTTCTTTTTTATTCAAGACTAAAGGAAGTATGTTATATGTAAATGACAAAACTACCCTTGTAAACAAATAGCTTGTGATAAAATCATAAATATTTTTAAAATTAATTACTAATATTTATTTTTAAGTTTAATATTAAATTCTATTATTTTTATATTTTACTAGACTTTGATGTTTATACTTTAAATTATATTTTATAAGAGTAACTGAGTAAATTATTGTTTCTGTCTTATTCTACTAGTTTCTAATCCAATCATATTTAAGATAAAAATTTTGACAAAAAAAAAATTAACTAGAGATACAGAATTAGACAGTGTTCTTAGTTAACATATCATATCTTGTTGATTAATCAAATACTCCATTAAGACATGATAACTTATTCTTATGTCTCTTAATCTATCCTTTAAACGGCCCTTATAGTTTTCTAGCGGGATAGAGGTGAAAATAAATTCTCTTCATATCCATGTAGTTTTGAAAGAAAATCGACAACTGGAATAAGGACCATAAACACATTTTCTGCACCAAAACGATTTTCTTTTTCCTCATATTCAACTTAAAAACAAAAGGAAGGCTAAAGTTCACAATCTGCTCATTGCTTATTAAAAGGTATAAATAAATACAGCAACGAAAGGGAAAAAATAGCTGGGGCAATTTTATGGAACCTCACTTGTCCGTTTTTGTTCAACAGTTGACAGCAGTTTCTCCAAATGAAAACGACAGTCTTGCCTTATCAGTTGAACCAAAGTTAAATTTTATGACTCCAGCATCATTATGAACTGTATTGCTTGTGGAAGGAAAGGAAAACACTACAGCCGGATTGGACTTTTTAATACCAAAACTGTATGACAATTGAGTACAGGTTTCTTCTAATTGGTGCTGATTACCAGTAGAGAATAATAGTGGCATGATGGATGGTGTTGGTGGTTCAGAGAATACAGAAGAGGGTGCTGTAACAGGGAATGAAAATCCCAAGTTGTTATCAGATGCTACGGTCCATTTTGACTCAGGCTTCTTGATGGAAATAGGAGGTAAAACTGGTTTACTAGCAGCATTATTAGCGACAGTCTTCTTTTCATGATTTACTACTACACAAGGATACTGACCACCACTTGGGAGAGCCATCAAAACATCCTGCACACAATGAAATACCATGCCATAAATATATGTATGGTGATAGTAATAAAATATTTAAAAAAACCAATTTAAATATTATTTTTTCATCCCTTATATATCTGGTTTTTAAAATTCATTGAATCTAAAGGAATAAACCAAATTCAAATACAAATTCTGCTTGATTAGAAAAAAAGTTCCAAATTAGTAGAATCTGAAGGAATACAAATTCTGCTTGATACGAATCAGAATCTGTTGACTTTACTTGATATGTGCTTATCTTCAATACATTTTTTTCAAACAGACTAACAATTGATTTTGGTTTCGGCTACTGCCTTGCAACACAAATTTAGAAGGACAAAACTACATGTAAAAACTTTAATGGTCATAAAATAAATAGAATACCTCATCACTAGACTTCCTTGGAAACATTTGAGAACTAACCAAATTTTGTGTAGTCCTTGCATCATTAGCAAGCCTGGGGATACTGCTGTGAACCTTTATGTCATATGCCAAAGTCCCTTCTTTTTTTATGTCAACAGACTTATCAGTACTCTCCTTAGGTTGAATATCAACATTGCAGTTCCCTTCATCTTCTTTCCTTAGAATAGAATTGCTTCCACCAAGCCCGACATACTTACAAGGGCCAACGTCTAGTAGTTTAACCGAGCCATTATCTTCATTTGAAAAGATAGTACTTGTATTAATGGAAGATTCAGGATTCTTCCATTTAGTTGCTAGCTTCAGCTCAGCAGATTTCTCCTTAGGAGTAGGAATGCTTCTATCAATATGCTCTAAGATCGTCTTAGCCATCAAACTAGTATGCATGTGTACGGTTCGAACACCCCCCTCAAAGCCCAGTGGCTTACGAGTGCGGTTCGTCCCACCAGGATCCATACTTGTTGCAACAGTAGAATTTGAACATTCAATTAAACTGGAATTATCTCTCTGCGAAGCATTTATTGATGAATAAGCTGGTCTCCACGAAGTCAATTGTACTCCAACCTTGTGCCTGCTTCGACGAATAGGTCCAATAGATCCATATCCACTTTCCGATGCACCAACATCCGATTTGTCCTTGGTTTATCATAATTATATTAGTAACCAATTACCAGCAGAAGGGAAAAAGTAATCAACCAATTTGACAAACAAAATAAAACATCGAAACTAAAGGAATAAACCAAATTCAAATACAAGATAATTAAATATAGAAAGAAAAATAGTTCAAATGATTGGAATGACAAAACATGAGATGAACTTGATTAGAAAAGTTAAATTATTTTGACAAAACTTGCCTGAATAAGAAAAAGTACACGAAATCCCACTTTCATAATGATCATACTTTTAAGGTTTTAGATTCCCTTTACTTGAGATATGAAATAGTTTCGAATTTCAGTATCAGAATATATCTTAAACGCCTTTAATTTAAAGTTCATAGGCAATAACCAAATAATTAGTGAAGAAATCAATGCCTTTACAAACAATATGATGCCAAAGAATACTGCATTGTCTCCATCACACAACTTTAAATGTTAAAGAGTCAAAGCAGCAAATTTTACAGTTTTTATTCATAAAATCAAAAGTTCGGTAGCAAATTATGTTTTAAAATATGACATCAAAACCAAAAAGGAATCTTCTAAAATCATTTATATTTTAAATAAATGTCTGTCAATATATCATATATCTACAATCTCTTAGCTAGTAACATAAGCAAAAGTCAAAAGATAAAGCAAGATGATAGGAATACCATAGACCATGAAAGGATAAATGTTCAACCAACTTTAACTTATATTCTAAAGTCAAAATACATCTCGTGGTCGTTTAAGTTTCACCAAAGTACCGGTTTGATCCTTTAAGTTTTTTTTGAAACACTAAGTCATTTTAAGTCATAAAACGTGTACACTATTACCCTCTGTGAATTATAGAGGAAATGATCTTTTCATTTCTTGAATCAGAATGGTTACAATTCTGGTTTTAAATACAGCATTCCCTAGTCTAATAAATAAATCAGAATTAAATAGGAGGAATTTACTGTACAAGTCCCTTGATATTCACTACAGCTGTCCTATATAATATAATAAATTAATTACAGAATAATCAATCAATAAATAACTTATTCTCAGCCACAATTTGGAATCCAACACTCCCCCTCAAGCTGGGCAGTAGATGTCAATCATGCCTAGCTTGGACCTTAAGTTCTCAAAATTAGATTTGTGAAGGGCCTTGGTCAGTATGTCTGCAGTTTGGTTCTTCGAAGGGATGTATTCCAACTTGATAATTCCACCATCTATCTTTTCTTTTATGAAATGTCTATCTATCTCCACATGTTTCGTTCTATCATGGTGGACTGGATTTTTTGCAATATTGATGGTTGCCTTGTCGCACCAGAGGCTCATGGTGGAATCTGTTGGTACTCCTAATTCCTTCAGCATTCTCTGCAACCAAATTCCCTCACAAATGCCATGAGCCATTGCTCTGAATTCAGCCTCTGCACTACTTCTTGCCACCACCGACTGTTTTTTACTTCTCCAAGTAGTCAAGTTTCCCCACACATATGTGCAATACCCACTTGTTGACTTGCGATCAGTCAATGAACCAGCCCAATCTGCATCTGTGAACACTTTTACACTCCTAACTGGGTCCTTTTTGAAGTGAAGACCTTTCCCGAGTGTCTTTTTGAGGTACTGCAAAATTCGAGTCACAACTTTCATGTGATCTTCAGTGGGCTTATTCATGAAACGACTTACCATACTCACTGAGTAACCAATATCTGGTCTTGTGTGAGTTAGGTAAATTAGTTTTCCTACCAATCTTTGGTATCTCTCCTTATCAACTTGGGGACTATCTTCTTGTTCTGCCAATTTAAGGTTAGGTTCCATCGGTGTATCTGCTGGCCTGCACCCTAACATTCCTGTTTCTTCCAATAGGTCTAGCACATATTTTCTTTGGGATACGTAGATTCCATGTTTGGAACGAGCAATCTCCATCCCAAGAAAATATTTTAGGTGTCCAAGGTCCTTGACCTCAAATTCTTTAGCTAGAAATTTCTTGAGTTATTCTATCTCTTTGTCATCATCGCCTGAGATTATGATGTCATCCACATAAACAATAAATATTGCCACCTTTCCTTCACTAAAATGCTTGACAAACATTGTATGGTCGGTTTGGCATTGAGTAAAGCCGTGACCCTTGACAACTCGGGTTAGTCTTTCAAACCATGCCCGTGGGGATTGCTTAAGACCATAAAGTGATTTCTAGAGCTTGCATACCTTGCCAATTGTTTGGGGAGTTTCTAGGCCAGGTGGTATTTTCATGTATACCTCTTCTTCGAGTTCACCATTTAGAAAGGCATTTTTGATGTCTAGTTGGTGTAAAGGCCAATCTAGATTTACAGCTAGGGAGATAATGACACGAACAGAATTTAGTTTTGCCACTGGAGCAAATGTTTCTTCATAGTCCACCCCATATGATTGGGTGAACCCCTCTGCCACCAAGCGGGCTTTGTATCTATTCACACTCCCATCAGCATTGTGCTTTATTGAGAAGATCCATTTACACCCAACTGGTTTTTTTCCTTCTGGCAGCTCCACAAATTTCCATGTTCCATTCTTGTCCAGTGCTTTAATTTCATCTTCCACTGCAGCCTTCCATTCAACATGTTGGACAGCTTCTTGAACATTTTTTGGAAGTTTTATGTTATCCAATGTGGTGATGAAGGCCTTGTATTCTTGTGACAGATTTCTATGAGATACATAATTGCCAATTGGGTGTTGAGTGCATGATCTCGCTGCTTTCCTCACAGCAATTGGTAAGTTAAGATCATTCTCATTTAGACCGCAATTATCATTAGACTCAAAAACAATATTACCTGGTAGAATTTCTAAATCTGTATTAAGTTCAGAATTTTGGATTGGCCTTGGAGATGTGCAGATTTCTTCCTCCCTTTGAGTTTTCTTCTTCCTTGTGTACACCAGTAGTTCTTTTTCCGGTTCTATCTCAAACCTGGTTGCAGGTTTTGCTGTTTCTCCAGTCACAAGGTCAATTTCTGGTTCTACAACTTGCTGTTGTATGGAGGTCTGTTCTGTTTCTAAAAAATGTTGCAAATTCTGCTGCTGCTGTAAATTTTGGGCCATTTCATGTTGCAAATGCTGTTCTGTTTCCCAAGGTTGGGATTCTGCTATGTTTTGTTCTCTCTCCCCCTGAAGGCCAACTTTGGGGTAGTAAGGTTGATTTTCAAAGAAGGTTACATCCATGGAATGGTAGAATTTTTTGCTTATGGGGCAGTAGCACCTATATCCCTTCTTATTTGGTGGGTATCCTAAGAATATGCATTTTAGGGATTTGGGCTCTAATTTTCCTTTGTTAGGCTGGTTGTCATGCACAAATGCAGTGCAGCCAAAGACTTTGGGAGGAATGGATGAAAGGATTTTAATGTGTGGGTAAATGGATAGAAGGGTTTGGCAAGGGGTTTTGAACTTGAGCGCTTTAGAAGGCATTCTGTTTATTAAATATGATGCTGAAAGGACGGCTTCACCCCAAAAATGATTTGGTACATTAGTTGATAACATAAGGGACCTAGTTACCTCCATGAGGTGCCTATTTTTCCTCTCGGCAATACCATTTTGTTGTGGTGTGTTCACACAACTGGTTTGGTGAATTATTCCATGCTTGAGAAGGTGAGATTTTAGGGAATGGTGATAGTATTCACGGCCATTGTCAGTTCGTAGGACTTGGATTTTGGTTTGGAATTGGGTTTGGATCATATTGTTGAAGTTCTCAAAGATTTCTCCCACTTCAGATTTTTCTTTCATAAGGAACACCCAAGTAACTCGTGTATGATCATCTATAAAGGTCACAAACCATTTTGAACCAGTTATGTTCTTAACACGGGAAGGTCCCCAAACATCACTATGGATTAATGAGAAAGGTTGGGATGGTTTATAAGATTGAGGAGGATAATGGTTCCGTGAGTGTTTGGATAATTGACAGATTTCACATTGAAACAAATTTGAATTTTTATTGAATAGAGAAGGAAACATTTTTTCAAGGTACATAAAGTTTGGATGTCCTAAACGATAGTGCCATAGCATGACAGCTTCCTCTAGGTTTTCACCACTTGATGTAGCAACATAGACTGAATTATTTCTTCTCTTCTTGAACTCACTAGCTTGAAGGAAGTAGAGACCTGCACATTCCTCAGCATTGCCAATCTTCTTCCCCGAATCCAGATCTTGAAATTCACATAGGTGAGGCAAGAATTTAGTGAAACAATTTAGATCTTGAGTCAATCTACTTATGGACAAAAGGTTGCAATTCAACTTTGGAACATAAAGAACTGAGTTAAGAGTAATGTCCTTGGAGATGATTACTGAGCCTTTACCAATCACTTTTGTTTTTGTGCCATCTGCTATTCGTACCATAGAATTGTCATTGCATGGGGAATATTCATCAAATAAGGTGATATCCCCAGTCATATGGTCTGAGGCTCCAGAGTCTACAATCCATGAGTTAGATATTCCCTTGTCAACAAAATAAACACATGAAGAATTACCTTTTTGGGCCAAGGCAGCAGTTGAGTGTGTGCTAGTGTTTTGAAGGGATTGTTGTAGCAATTTTTGCAACATCTCCATTTGTTCCTTGCTGAATGGACTTGGTTCATGTGCTGGGGCTGCCAACACTTTGCCTCCTTCTGATGTGGCAGCATGGGCGCGAATGTCCCTGTTCCTAGATGGTTTCCAGTCTGCTGGTTTTCCATGAATGACCCAACATGTTTCTTTGTTGTGGCCTGGTTTTTTGCAGTGATCACACCATCCTCTAGATTTTTTGTAGTTTCCTTTCACAGCCAAGGCTGAACCTTCATTAATGGAGCTTTGATCCGTGCTTCCAAGCATGACTTTCCTTCGGCTCTCTTCTCTTCTCACTTCTGAAAATACTTCTCTGATGTTGGGCAGAGGTTTGGTTCCAAGGATTCTTCCTCTTACATCATCTAGATTCTTGTTCAGGCCAAGGAGGAATTGGTATATTCGGTCTTTCTCCACCAGTTTTTTGTACTGTTTGCTGTCTTCAGGGCATTTCCATACTATATCCTCATAGATATCCAGCTGCTGCCAGTAACGGGTGAAGGTATGGTAGTAATCAGTGACTGTTGTGTCTCCTTGTCGCAGATCATGGAGGAGACTCTTGATCTCAAATATGGCAGAAGTATTATCAGTATTTGAGTATGTCTCCTTGGCAGCGCTCCAGATCTCAGCTGCAGTGCTGTAATACATGAAGTTTTCGCCTGCTTCATTGGTCATTGAGTTCAGTAGTCATGTCATGACTAAGCTGTTCTCTAGCTTCCACTTTGGGTAGTCGGGGTCCTTTTTCTCTGGCTCTTTAGCATCACCAGAGATGTAATCTTCCTTCCCTTTTCCTTGAAGGAAGATCCGGACAGATCTTGCCCATTGGGTGTAGTTTTGGCCATTTAATTTGTAGCCAGTGATGGGTATAGTGGTGTTTTCAGTCAGGCTGGTAATTGTGGAAGTTCCAGCTGCCATTTTAGGGTTTGGGTCTGTGACTGAACTGCTTTCTTCAGCCATGGAATAATGGTGTTTTTTACTTGGACCAGGTTTGCTCTGATACCATGTGAATTATAGAGGAAATGATCTTTTCATTTCTTGAATCAGAATGGTTACAATTCTGGTTTTAAATACAGCATTCCCTAGTCTAATAAATAAATCAGAATTAAATAGGAGGGATTTACTGTACAAGTCCCTTGATATTCACTACAGCTGTCCTATATAATATAATAAATTAATTACAGAATAATCAATAAATAAATAACTTATTCTCAGCCACAATTTGGAATCCAACACCCTCTTTAACACATTCTATAACAAAAATGCACATGTGGCCATTACAGATCTGATGTTGCAAATTCAAATAGTCTTTTAATGATAAAAAATAATATTTTTAAATAAATTTACATTAAAAAATTTCTTAAAGAACCCTAACATTAAATCCATTCATCATCATCTTTCAAAAACTTAAACTTAAATCCAGAAATTTCAGTCCAAATTTATTGAAACCCTTATTCCATATATGCTCAATAACCGGTCATTTGCTTCAAACCCCTTTTAGCCAGGGATTCAAGTGAAAAATCTTTGGAGGGTCTTCCCCTTCCACTAAGTTCAGCCATTGTAATTCAAACATGAATTGCAAAAGCAAAACTTACCTATCACTCTTCATCAACTTCGCAAGTTGTGGAGAATACTCGTTATGAGCATAATGGGGTGTCTCCACCACAGTGATTTAAGGGGTTTTAGCGATTAGTAAATCTTGGATGAAAGAGAGAAGGGGTTTTAGGGATTATTAATTGGAATGAGGGATTTCAGTCAATCTGAACTAAAAATTTTGGGTTTAGGTTGAACTTTCTAGAAGACGAACAAGGGAAAAAGAATAAGATCTTAGGGTTCAAGAATTTTTTTTAACAAAAATTAATAAAAAATTAATTTAAAAATATTATTTTCATTAAAGACCATTTAAATTTGCCACATCAGATCCGTAACGTGTGTACTTTTGTAATGGAATGTGTTAAAAGGGTAACGGTATACACGTTTTATGACTGAAAGGACCTAAAGGATCAAATTGGTACTATGGTGAAACTTAAAGGACCACGGGATGTATTTTGACTATTCTAAACAATAACCAATTAGACTGTCATGTACAAAATTTCAAAATCAGCAGTTTACAGGTTGCTAAAGGAATCAACATACAATAAATCAAATACAATCACAATAACAGATCATTGAAAGATACCTTCAGATACAGTGGTGTGTGTGACTGACGGAGCGGAGTTGATGAAATGTGGCTGTAACTGCCTTGGGTATGAATCAACTGGAGATAAAGAAAACGATAATGATACAATTTTAGATACAAGTTGAGGTATTAAAGTACAAGACAAGCTGCCTATAAAACAAACCTTGGACTTAGTCTTCGTTAATAGAGTTCTGGAATAAGGAGTCCGGGCATGATTAAGAAGTCCATATTTGCTTCCCTGACTTAGCGGTGTTGCGTAAGCATCCTGCACGACAGCACCTGGCCAGCATGTTGGTGACTTTTTTGATGGTGATGGATCATATGATTTTATTGCAGCTTCATCACTATGGAGCATTGTGCTTTCAATATTTCGAATCAAGTTCTTAGAACTGGGGCCTGCTTCAGATGCTCGGGAATCCATATATGCTCTGGCAATCTCAATTGGTGAAGCACCAATATCATCTTGAACCTGGAGAGTTGTTAATTTGACTATTATGCAAATAATTAACCTTCAATGACCACATTTTTACAATTCAAATACATCCTAATATAATACAACTTTCAGGTACTGTCAAAGTCAATATTTTTATTTTGATAAATGTCAAACTCAATCTTTCTTTCTTAAGAAAAAACTTATTTGAATCTGAACGTTTCACTGTCTATTTAAACAGAATTGTGTAAACAAATTTTACAATTCACTATCAGGATCTAGCGCAAGTGATTGATGTTAAGTGCTGGCAACATTGTGCAGTATATCCTTATTTAGGATTACGCCACCTGGATCCCACAAATAGGAAGTTTGATGAACTTGCTGCCACCAAATGAACTGCGTCTGCGGCAGCTTTATATCTCTGCCTTCGCCAACAGCTTCCCTAACATAAGCATCAAACCATCCTCCCCACGATGCCTTAGGCACCAATGACTGAAACATGGTTTCAGTTGATGAAACATTGAGACCAAAATCATCTAAAACTTTGTCCAAACAGCTTTTTACCATTGGACCGTTACAACAGGGTCCTTTTTCGGCTGCTATTTTTGGTAGCTTCATTATACGACATGCTGAATAAATCTCCATCGAAAGTCCCGAAGCCATGCTCTTATTCACAGTGATGGAAAATTGAAACCCGTAGCTCACGATTACACCTGTAGCGTTTCTCAAACATGGAGAAGTTCACAACATCGTCTTCATTTTCTACTATAGTATGATTAATCTTATCTAACCCGTCACCACTTAACGAAATTTCTATAAGAGGAAAGCATGTCCTTCTTTAGCAAGGTCATGGTGCTAACGTTTGCACAGTGGGCTTCCAATGTTTGTTTTAAAGGCATCAATTGAGAGGCTCGTAGCCACACAACCTTCCATCAATTTTCCACAAAAACTGTCTCTAGTTGGATCCCATGGAAAATGACTCGTTTTGCAAAATACGTGTCTCTCCTCTATTTTCTTCCCTTGCCTGTATCGACTCTTTGATTATACCTACACTTGGTGCTTTGTGATCGACAACCCTATGGTTGTCACTGGTGGACACGCAACTGCTATCTTGGGTTGTGGGAGTACCACCACAAGTGGACCAACATTTGGGGGCTTCGGCAGCGGTGGTGGCTTCACCACAACCACTTGAGTAAGATGGATCTCTTTGACCGCTGCGTTCAGATCTTGATGGATCTCTGTGGCCGCTACATGCAGATCTTGATCCAATGGAGGCGGTGGCTCGAACATCCTCACTTCCTCGTTTGAACATTCCTCCTACTCTTAATTCTTTGTGGCTCCCCTTTCGATCTTTCCCTCTGTTTGCTCGAAAATTAATTTCGAGAGAGGTACAACTTTTTTGTATGCTTCTATCGCACCCCCCAATTCTGGTTCGGTTTCCTGGTTTTCTGGCAGCGACTTCACTAGCGAATGCGACGCACTTGCATTTAACAACCGTTGTGCTTCTTTTATTGCTTTTTTTCTTCATCAGTGTTTGAATGCTCTACATACCTGGCACCAAGGTTGTTAGGAGCGAGCTTTAAAGCGTAAGATCTTTCACAGCATGAATAGTGTTAGAGCGAAGGAAAGAGCATCGTATAACCCAGATCTGTGAGCGCGCAGAGGAAGCGCGTGGAAGCGTGGGAGCAGCACGCCTCGTCGCGCAGAAAAAGCACCGTTTAGCGAAGCTAGATCTGTTTCGCTGTTTCGACCCGGTTGTAAAACCCATGCTCTGGCCCGTTTTGCACCTCTTTGCCTTCGTATTGTGCTTGTTTCCCATAAAGAAAAGCCATGCGCACGAGGTTTTGAAGGCAGCAGCAGCCAGCAACTGTTCGTTCTGTATTCCTCTCAGAGCCTCTGTTCGTTTTCTGCTCATTTCGTAATCCTCAGAGCCTCTGCTCGTTTTCCAAGTCTTGGTTTTAAGCCTTTGTTTCAATTTCTAATACTTAAATTAAATGATTCAATTTCAGATTTCCTCCTTCTATTTCTTCTATAAATTAAAATTTTAGATGTTGTTAGATGATGGTGATAGGTTTTGTTTTTTTATTTGAGACAATGGTAATAGCCTTTTGTGTTTCAGCTTGTGACTTTTAATTGAACCAACGAAAACTTTTATGTTAAGGTTATTTTTCTTAATTTTATGGTATAATTTTGTCAATTTTGTGAGATCTTAAGATCCTCTTTACGATCCTACAATCTACGCTTTTTCTATATCCCAGAGATCTTAGGTAGGATCTAGAGTTTGACAACCTTGCCTAGCACTAGATTTGCCAATCTTGACAGAACACTCATCATCTTCATTCTGTTTTCGATTCTTTTTCATTTCCAGAAGCAGTTCTTTAATCTGTACAATGTCTGGCAGACTTGATTTTATTTGTTCCATCCAGCCCTTCCTTCACTTAATCCATGTCATTTTTCAATTCTTACATTTTGACATCTTGTTCATTGGCTCCTCTGTCTTGTTCTTATTTTGGGGGTTTCTCCTCTTTTGAATCTTTTCCTTTGTTGAACTTTGTTTTTGCCACTAACTCTTCTTACCCAGGATCTTGAAGATAAACTCTTGAAATATTTAGTTTGTTATTATTATTGATTCTATCTCTATTAAGAAAGATTCTATTCTGTTTTAGTTTCCTTATATCACTCCGTAAATTAAGGAGTTGACTTGATGTACTTACTCCTATACAATGAACCTTTCTTTCATCAAAATAATATACTTGAATTTCTTTAATATTCTCTACATAGTATCGTGAGCCTAGATTAGGGTTTTATTGTAAAGCTTTTTGCAACCTGTTTTCCAACCCGACCCACTGACGCTTCCCAACAATTGGCGGCAGGCCCTTATCAGTTCATCAGTCAATTCACCTATGACTGGAAATAATTCTACCTGCACCGTAGAACAAACTGAACCGGCGGCAGCATACCCGATGGAGGCCTTGGCCGTGTTAGTGGGGAATATAAATGAAATATTATTAGCTGAAAACAAGGAAAGAGTATTACAAGAGAATCTCTCCTGTAACCCGAGCAAGCTCCTCAAAGGAATTTGGAATTCCATCTGCCCAAGCCTAAGCCAAAAATAACAAACAAACTGACTCCTCCATTTCCCTTCTCACAAACCTCATATACCCTCCCCACTCCTTGTTCTTCCTCTAACCAACTAGCCAGCTCACCTCTCACTATCCATTGGGCTTTTCTCTTCATGGGTTCTATCAATACCACCCTCTTATAAACAACCTTGTCCTCAAGGTTGGATGTGGCTTCTATTGCCACTCTTGTATTTGGGAGGAACAATAATTTGTTAGAGAACCAAATAAGAATTAACTTATATAGGAGCTGAAGTGGACAACAATTGCACCAATATACTAAAGGACCAAATGTCATTTTCTATTTGCCAATTGTAACTCCTTTATTTAGAGACTTGGACTTGGCTCATTAGTTCATGAAATAACGTCAACTTGCTAACTTGCAATGGTCCTGTAATGTAACAGTGTCCTACTTTGTGTATCTAACATCATTTTGCCTTCCCAAAGTTTTCATCTATCATATACAAAATTAAACAGGTTGTATAACGTGGGGAAATTTATCCAGCAATATTGATAATAAATAACTGCCATAGGAATATTGGACTTCCCTGGGTCCCATTGTCGGATCAAAACTGAGGCATTCCAAGATATCATGTTGAAGGTAAACTCATAGTCTCCATCCCTTCCATATACCCCTATCATTGCCTTCAAAAAGAACGGTCATCTGGCTTTGTCATGGACTGAACCAAGACCCCACGAATAGCCCAAGAAAGATGGCCATATTTCGTATTAATTTCAACCAAGGCAGTTGCATGAAAATAATATAATGTATCACATATATTGAATACTGGAAAAAGAGTAAACTCAGGTAGACTGTAGTCTGGTGGTTCTGGTGAAGACAGATCTTGCAGCTCAAGCAGAGGTTATGGATCAACCCTAGCCTTGCTTCCCTTTTCTTCTCTCCATACTTGATCCTGTCTGAATCAGTTCTTCTGATGGTTGCAAATCGACCAACCCTCGCGAAACACAAGTCTCAGTCCTGAGCAATATAACTTCTTCCTTCTTTGTTGCAAGCAAGTTGGTCGTCGTCTTATGTGGTTTAGGTGGCGGAGTGAGCGTGACTTCCTGCAACAGAGTAAGAACTTTCATTGTTTGTCCCATAGAAAAAAACGAGCGTTCAACCTACTTGGTGGACAATCGAAAGACGTTCGCTGCTCTCATTGTAGATCTGTCGACGTCACTGGTGGTGCGCTCAATTCGTGATTGATTTCCCCAAAGCCAATTCATCTCCACCAATAGCAATTGCTTCATATCTTCCATACGCAATTCCACCTGTGCCAATCTGAACTCAATGGCATCAAAGGCTTCTTCCTCATCTTTGAAAACTAGAATCTCCATTTCTGACGTTACTAGCTCTCCTTCGAGCTTCCGATAGGTCGGATCAGTTGCTAGGGTCCAGAAAATTAAGTAAAATATATAAATTGTATTATAATCGAAAACAAGGAAAGAAGTATTATAAGAGGATCTCTCTTGTAACCCCCAGAGTAAGCTCCTACGAGGAATTTTCCGTCTGCCCAAGCCTAAGCCAAAAATAACAAACAAATTAACTCCTCCATTTCCCTTCTCACATACCCTCCCACTCCACGTGTGTTTCCACTCTCTTCCTCTAACCAACTAGCTAGCTCATATCTTTATCCATTGGGCTTTTCTGTCCATGGGTTCTCTCGTGTTCCTAGGCATTGTAGCATCACGATTTCAATCGAGAGAAAATGGAGCAGAAGGATCGGACTCACAAGATGAGGGACGTTCTTATCGTCATAGCAGGAAGTTCTTATTGACAAGTGTCCCTGCAAGTGAATTGGAGAAAATGACCGCAGCAGAGGAGGAAGTAGCTTTTCAGAGAGAAAGTCACCAAAGATTGTGATTGAGAGGAGTAGTATGAATAATGATGTAGGAATGGTGTTATACGGTGGTGGTGGAATAGCGGGAGGTTGATTTTCCAAAGAAGCCATAATAGGTAGGGTTCAAAGCTAAGCTTTGAAGCACCATATTGAAATTTAGATAGAAATTGAACAATCTTATTCTCATTAATCTGGAAAACGATATCTAACTACAACGAAACTCTTCTCAGCTATATATAGGAGTGTGATACATGTGCCAAAGTGATCAGAATGATGACATGTAACTAACTGAAGAAGTTCAATAAGTTACTATAACATAACTTCTAGAGTTCACATAACTAAATAACCGAGTTAATATACTCTTTATTAGCACCCATACTGTACCATATACATATACATAAGCGATATGAATACAGCTTAAATTTTAGAGTATCGATGCTTCATAGTTTTAATTTTTCTAATTTTAACCCTCTAGTTCCTAGGGAATGAGGCTCTAATAATCCATAGTTCAACTGGGAGGTAAGTAAAGTCAGGTCAAGAATTGTTCCAGTCAAAATTCGAACTCGAGTTCATAGATTAACAAGAATGAAACACAATAGAGTATTGATATTCAATATGATTCAGATCATTCCCTTTCCTCTCTCCTGTCTTTTGTTCAACCCTAACATGGAAATCTAATACATTGTGGACACAAGTCAGCTCTAAACAGATAACACATATTGCCAAATAATTTATAAATAATCTATTGGTATATGTTAACGGTTCAAACAAGTAGATGCAATGCTCACTTTTGACAGACAAAAAGGTGTTGAGCTTCCCCATATAGCTCCATTTGATTCTTCATTCCTTCGTTCATTGGAAACCTGAGGAAGCTTGTGTGTTGCTACTAACCCCTCATCAGCTTGCGTAAAAGTCAAATTTGTAGGTTCCTTTCCTTCTTCAACATTAGAGACATTGATTGCCCTTGAATTCAAAACCTCCACTATATAATCGAATTCATCTCTACATAAGAAGATTAAAGATTAAAGATATTTAAACATGGTATAACAGTAGAAAGAAAACAAGAAATGGTTTTCTTCACAAGATTATGTTTTGAAAGGAAAGAAGGGTAATTTTCCTTTTTTTTAAAATACTCTCTTATTTAGAAATATTTTAAAACGGAACAAATAAAAGGTTGGCATGTAAGTGTAACCCTCCAATTGACCCTTATTCATTTTTATACAGTTTTAAAACACTCAATAACAAATTAAAAACTTAAACCTTTTTTCCCTCTATCATAAGCACTCCACCCAAACATACCCTAAAGAAAATAGTAAATGCTAAGAGGTTTTCTAACAACATCAGCACACAGCTCCAGCAATTGACAAAACTTGGTTTAGTTATATCTTGATCCTTCGTAGTTAAATGTGTCAACATAGAGTGTTAGCATCTGCAACTCATTAACTCTCGAGTCAGCACAAGTTTGGTGTGTAATGATCAAAACTGATATCTGATGTTTTAATATATATCTAATACTACCCTTTAAATTTTTTTTGTCAAACTATACATTTAGTTTTGATACATGTATCTATACACATCTAAACCATAGAATTCAAGTTGGGTGGTTGAAATGGAGGAGTGTCTCCGGTGTTTTATGTAATAAAAAAGTACCGCTCAAACTGAAGGGGAAATTTTGTCGGACAGCCGCAAGAGCAACGATGTTGTATGAAATAGGGTGTTGGGCGGTAAAAACCAACATGAGGATAAAATAAGTGTAGTAAACATGAGAATGTTGTGTTAGATGTGTGGAAAGACTAGACGAAATAGGATTAGGAATGACAACATTAGAGAGAGTTAGGGTAGCACATATCGTAGAAAAAATGGTGAAAAACCGATTAGGTAGTTTGTGCATATAGAGAGGAGAACTGTAGAGTCTGTAGTAAGAAGAGTAGATCAAATGGGAGTAGAAAAATCGCTAGAGACAGAGGAAGACCTAGAAAAACTATAGGAGAAACTAGTAAGAAAGACCTAGATATTAATGAGCTGGAAAAAGATATGATATATGATAGACCGTGGTGGCGTCGTTTGATCTATGTAGCCAACCCTACTTAGTGTGATAAGGTTTGGTTGTTAAATCTACACAACAAATTAGTTACAAATTTGAACTTGAATCATTGAGACTAAAAGACTCAGTATTAGCTTTTATAATACTATTATGTTGTTAAGCTTTTATAATACTTTTATTTTGTTAAGCCAATGGTCAGGTAGGCTTGGCCCGAAAATTTCAAGCACCAAATATGAGAGACATGTTTTAAAATAACATAAACTATGCAAGTAATATCCAAATCAGACTATTTTGTGTTCTAAGACATCCACATCCACGTGAGGAGAAAAAGAAGATAGATGATGGTAAAACTTCTGAATTCGACACCAAAGCAACCAATGTTGGAAAGAAACATTAGGATAACAAAAAGGGTTGATCTCAATAAAACTTGGATTTCAAAATTACAGGGCCCTTGCATAAGCTTGAAGCCATATAGAATGAATAATCTGATCTACAAGTTGAACAACTTAAATAATAAAATTAAAAAATGAGCCACTCAACAATGTGGAGAAAAAAACTACTACAATTATTATAAATTTAATCGATGTACCTAGTGAATTTTTTCCCTTTCACCAGTCGCTCAATATCAGAAAGCTTATTATTTTCATGTGGCTCTCCCTTTTCATCTTGTCTGGGAAGAACAGAGTCAAAACTGCTGTTTAGTTTACTGCTACCATCACCAGTATTTGCAATTTTAGACAATTCAGATGCTGTGAGCTGCAAAGAAACAAGCGTATATTCAGTTATAGGAAAATAATCAAATTCAACACTAAGAATTGAGACATGAAATACAAAAAGAGTGAGATAAATAAAAAAATAAACGAGATAAAGTTATTCATTGTAATAGATAGGCAGAGATTCAAACAAACATGTAAACTTTAGGATGAAGAAAATGAGGAACACGGCTGAAAGGGCTAGTCACAAGAGCATATGAGGTGAATATCCAGATAAATCTTAATCAGTCACATACTCACATGACATTGATGGATAAGGCCATATATCATTAAAAAATTGAAAAATGGAGAGTTAAAAATGCATTCAATTGAGTTTAGAACTGCTTAGAAGAATAATTTCTGAATATAATTACTCGAATTTGTACAGAGGTGATTTACATTGTATACCATAGTTATCAATCCTGAATAGCAGCACCAGTGGCCAATCCAAAAAATGCTGATAGAATAGAGATAACAGAAATAGGGTAATGATAGGCTGATTCTATGTTGTAAGTAATCACAAGTCACAACTGTAGCATACTAAGCACTAACATTATACACTAATACAGAAGAAGCAAAAACATTTCTCACATGTAAATTGCTTTTGACCAGATTATCTTCATTGTTCTGTTCTCCAGTTCGCCATTTACCTGTGGCCAATAAATATAATGATCAGGAATATGAGAGTATTACAATTTTCAAGATTAATCAGTTAAGTATATTATACAGGTGACCAATATTGATAATGGGCTACGTGTTTAACTCCCAAATTAAAAGGACTAATTGTGTCTATAAATTTGACATGTATCAAACACCAGATGGGTTTTACACTGACTGCATGATAAAATACAAATTTAGACATAATGCAGAATGATACGCTCAGGAAATAGAACAGTAAGTAGCTTCAGAGGAATAAGAGAAAATGTCTCTTTTAAGATATCATTTCTTGAAAGTTTCTTCAACCCAAAATATGTCAGTGCATTGAAAGCCACAAAATCCATGCCACCTCATCATTACACCCATTTCAAAACAAACGCCAAAGAGCTTTCATACATACCTAAAACTATTAGTTCACATTGGCCAATAAGATTGTCATTACGTTTGCTCAACAATTAATCTCTAATTAGCAAACTGCAGGCCATCCATGACCAATACACGGTACAGACAGTACCAAAATTAATGCACCTACATGTAAGACTAAATACTAGTGTAGAGAAAAAATAGGTACCTTTAACAAAGTTTACCCTAAATAAAAAGTTTGACTATTTGAGAGCCATTCTCTTCAATCTAAACAATAGCTCCTATCAATCATCTGATAAATTTCCTTTGCCTTAAATACATTCCTTAAGCAAAGAATAATTCTATAACCCAGCAGTGCATTTACATATTCTTGCTATCTCTGACCAAACACTGTCCCTCTCCCCTTATAAGCTCTCATAGTCCTGTATACGAAGACATGACATATGCTCATGCTATGCACATTAATTGGGTCTACATAGAGACTTAATTAAAATGAAAAATTGCTTTGCCATTTTAAAATGATATTTTAATTTCCTCCACAAGTGCAATATAAGCATCCCTAGATTGGTAACTCAATGGATAAATGGTTCATCAATCTCACAGATTCTCAGTCTCAACTTGGAACTAGGCTATTAGGAGGAGGCCAAGAGCAGAAAATAAAGGAGAATTACAAGTTGATTGTGTCAGTTAGATTCTGTTACACTAGTTAGTTGTAGGAGTTTGTTTTGTTGTTTGCTATAAATAGTTAATCATAGAATAATGGGAGTGGTTATTCTCTTTCTTGTAATCCCTGGCTAGAGAATCCAATGTGACAGATATCTTACCTCTGCTTGCAATTTTTATCATTTTGAGTGATTTACATTACTGTTCTAGGAATTTTTTTCTTACTCACAGAAAGGATCCTAAAAACACATCTTTTGCAGAATGAACTCGAGTTAAAAATGTACATCTACATGGAGACTTAGAGGCAGTATATGTGATGATTCCATCAAGACGTGACTACATTAATGGAAGGAATAAGGTGTGCAAAATAAGGAAGGCTGCATATAGTAGTCCCCTCGTACTTGGTTTGGGAGGTACACTCAGCCTTTGGTATCCCCAGGTACAGAAAGAACGGAGGTGGATATAAAATAAAACATTTTCAGACAGGCAATTTCAAACTTCTTATGGTCTATGTAGATGATATAACTATTGTAGGTACATGGTACTAAAACGAATAATAAAAATAAAACTACTTATATTAGTGATATATAAAGGTTACCAATAACGTTTTTCATGTTACATTCTAAAATTTAAATGAGCCACAAATCCACACTTTTCTAAGAAGCAATACTTAAATGTTTTGCTCTTAACTCTGCCTCTTAATCTTAATTGATCCATACCCAGAAAGATATATGAAACCTATGTCCTCTTTAACGACTTTCAACCACAAAATACACTCTTTCAAAGAATTTTAGATGGTCAAACAAAAATAATTCTTTTACCTAAAATACCATTATTGGATTTCGCTTTTCAAAACATGCTTCACAGCTGAACAAGATAATAGATATTCATCACCACCTCTAGAAATTTTAATAGTTCACCAACATGAAGTCATCAAGATTAAGAATAGTGTAGTAAGAATGTATCTCCATGATGTATTTGAATAGACAGAAAGAATGGCACTCCAATAATCCATTATAATTTATACCTCATCCTCAGTGCCCAGTCATAAGCTACTATATGTTTTTATTGAGATCTTACAAAACAATAATTTGTTAGGTAGTGTATGAATCATCTAATCCAGCATCAAACACAAGTGAAGTATTCGAATGTCTTGGAGTAGATTAGCAACTTGTGAGTTGTGACACTAAAAAATTTAACCCAACAATCCTTTAGTTGGAATCAATAGAAAGATCAACATCAAATCTTTTAATTATCCCATTAAACCCATAGTTAAAATCAAACACCAATTATTTAGCATCAACTATACACTGCCACTATTAAATTATGACCTCAAAATTCAAATTCTATCATTTAGCATCAATTAATTCTTCCTGCTAGGTGAGAGACATGTAGATGCGCCTTATCCTAGTAACCATAGCTACTTAATACTTTCCCTCACATATGCAATACATGTTAGGCCAAACTAATTCTATCATTAATCTTTTTTTGGTGATCAATTCAATCACTCACATTGTTTAATTATTTTTTCTAATCACTATAACGAGTATGACCATGCTCGCAATTGCAATAATGATAATTCATTGATCTAGGTTACACTGTTAACAAAAGAAATAAGTAATATTTAAACAAACTTTACCAATAATGCACAACCATTTATGTTTTCAAGAACCGGTATTTGAATTTGCGTCTAGAGAATAACAGAAACTGAACAAAAACGCGAAAAATTGAGGGCGAAATAGAAAATGGAAATTAACCTTGATCTTCAGTGGAAGTGGGAGGGTTAGCGATAGCAGAGACGGAATCCGCAGTGGAGAAGAATGAAGGAAGAAAACGAGTGGCTCCGCCAGCTATGAGGCGGTAGGCAGGATCAACTAGCTTCGAAATCCACCTGCGGCTAGCAGTAGACGGCGGACGGGCGTAAGGGCTAGCTGGTGGCTTTCTGGGCGGTGGTTTTCTAAGTTTGCCACCGGCGCCTCTTTCTTCTAGCGCCGCTGCTGTGATTTGATCGATGTTGTCCATGAAATCGAGTCGGAATTGTCACTTAACTGAGGGAGCAGCCGACAGCGGAAAAGTTATAAAAGAATAACAAGATGAACGCAAAAACAATGGCACCACGGGCACCCGGCCACTTCAAAAGTCCTTTTTTTTTGTTTTTATATGGACCCACTTACAAAGTCGACTAGCCGCGGTTGATACATTAATCGGATCTTTTTAAAAAAGAAATAACTTATGGTGACCTAGAAGATCGTGGTGTTTAGATAAATATACGTGGGATGAGTGAGATATCTTTTTTTCAAAGGTTTTAACTTTTATATACGGTTCCAACTTAAGGTTATAGAGTGTCATTAACTAGGTAACTCTTCCTCTTTTTTAGGTTTTTTTTATTGTGATTTTTCTACTACTTCCTTAACTTTCACATGAGCTATCCGAGACTCTTCTTTGACTCTTGACTCAGTTTCGAGTTTGGGAGTTGGATCAAGAACTCAGGTCTTGGGGAATGGGCTTTGATCTTCTTCGCTCAAGCTCAAATGTTATAATGGTCCACAACCCCCAAAGCATTAAATGTGAAACAGAAAAATAATTAAAATTGGTTCCAAGCCCTTTGGTTAGGGAACAACGTACGTTTAATCCTAAAATAGATCATAGACCCTTAAGGTCAAACGTGACGAATCATGTTTTTGCACCCAAAATATTTTCATGATTATTTTGTCATTTCGTAGGATGTCATTTTCTCTTATGTAAGTATTGGGAGGAAGTCTCACTACAAAAAGATTGACTTATCGTGACACTCAACTTTTAGTGATATCTTTTTATTTGTCACTATAATTATTTTTAGCTACAGACTGAGTATCACCTATTTTTATATATCACTATAATTATTTTTAGCTACAGACTGCGTGTCACCTATTCTTATATATCACTATAATTACTTTTAGCTACAGACTGAGTGTCACCTATTCTTATTTCATGTAACTACATTATATTAATTTAACAAAAACTCAAATATTCACACACAAAAATATTGCCTCGTTGACCCACACTTGAGTTCACTGTATTCCCTTTCTCCCTTTTCGATCTCAGAACTTTTTTTCCTTATTTGTTCTCAAATTTGCTCAAAATTCATCCAACAATCGTATTCCCTTTCTCCCATTTCGATCCCAGAAACTTTTTTTTTTCCATATTTCTTCTCAAATTTGCTCAAAAGGTTAAGGAATGATTGAAGCTCTTCTCAATTTTTTCCTTATTTCATCTCATAAATTATCAATAAAAATTCGATTCCCTCTTCAATTGATTCCTTCAATTTCCTCTTTAATCGATTTCCTCTTCAATACATATTCATCTTCAATCAGATTTCTCTTACACTACAACAATTTACGATTCACGATTCAAATTCAACGATTTAGGGATTCACGAGTAAGTGAAAATTCAGCGAAGTGATTCAGATTCAGCGATTCAGGGATTTACTTGCATCAGAACGCTTCTGCGTTTCACTGCTGCTACACTTGAACATGGAATTCACCCTCCCGTGTCCCCAAAACCAGAATGGCGTGCCCTCATGGATGAGATGGTTGTCATTGCAACTGAGGAGTATCGCTCCATTGTTTTTCAGGAACCTCGTTTTGTTGAATACTTCCGATGTGTAAGTATTGCTTGCAATCATTCATATTGGTAATTAACATCAGTACATGAAGATGCCCTTGATTTTCTAGCAGTTTAATTGGTATTTTTACATAAAAACAATAATATAGGCATTGAATTCACTGTGTATTAGTGTTAGCGATTAAGACATACTTCTTTAATAGACTTGGTATTTGAAATTTTCTAATAACTTTTATGACTATTGACGATCGTGTTTCATTCTTCATCAGTCCTATGAAAGTTATTACTGCTTATGATTATAGCTGCCACAATATTATCTAATGATTTAAGTAAAAATTTATAATTCCTTTTGTGTCATATAACTAACGTCCTTGTTTCTTTTCTTATTTTCCTTTTTGTTTTGTGTACATCACTTTCATTCCTTACTTTTATTTATAAATCTCGCAAACTGCAGGCAACTCCTGAGTTAGAGTATGGAAGAATGAACATTGGCAGTCGTCCATCAAAACGAAAGCCAAGTGGAGGATTGAATAATTTCGTGTTATCCCTTGGATCTTTGCTTGAGTTTTCAGCGATTCAAATTCAGCGATTCAGGGATTTACAATTCAGATTCAGCAGAAGTAAATATCAGCAGTAGCAGATTTTCATGTATCTACTTTTAAAGATTTAGCAGACAATGTTATGCTGCTTGAATTGATAGTAGACTCATAGTGGAGTGAAAAAGTTGAAGCTAGTCATGAGAGTGATTCTGAAGAAGGAACTACTCACAATCACAACCATGGCATTATTATTCATATTATATATATTTATATGTTTTTGTACAATTATTCATTATGTCAAACTTAGGCTTGCAGCACATTATATGCCTTTAATCACACACTATGAAAGGGTGGGAAAAAAGGGGTTTATGGTGGCAATTACTTTAAGTAATATTGGTTCTTTCTATTTTTGAAGGGTTGAATTTTACTACAATTGTTAGCAATTTGATGTGCCACAAATCAAATAGAATTTGATGTACCGCAAATTTAAATATTACCCTCAGTTGTTGTATGAAGCAAAGTTGTATAAGTTACTGCAAGGAGGAAATAAACTCCCATCTTTGGTGAATTTGTGTATTTTGGAACTCTTTATTTATCATTGACTTCATATTACTCACTTGGTTTAAATATTTTTGGTTGGCTATCTTTTATTTATTTATACTAGTAGTGAGAGTAATAAGTTGTGACTGTGAATATAACTGTTGTTATGGTTTTTTTATGAGATTTAGAAGTTGGAGTGGAAGTTGCATTGTCTTGAAAGTGAAGTCCTCTTAAGGCTAGA
This sequence comes from Cicer chorassanicum, assembly GCA_037974735.1. NCBI lineage: Eukaryota > Viridiplantae > Streptophyta > Magnoliopsida > Fabales > Fabaceae > Cicer > Cicer chorassanicum. Next base: position 27,924,375 of record JBBPBP010000002.1, read on the forward strand.
CTACGACAAGAGAAAATCTGCCACACCATCCATACGGCTGATGCTCAAACTTTATCTTTGAAGGAAGTTGCAAGATGAGAAGGTAAATGGAAGAATACAATATATTATATCAAACAATGGTTTGGTATGTAAGTATCTCTATGTTTTATCTCTTTATAGTAACATAATAATCAGCTTGCTTCATGGAATGTGATCGGTCTTATGAAATTAATAGAGTTCCTTCTCTTTATATAGCTAGTTTGTTAGGTGATCAAAAAACAATTACATTGTCAATTTCAAAGGATGAAGGTAATTAAGATCTATCGATCAATCAATATATGCTTTGCTGCTTAGACCGCATATATTCTAACTTGTTTCTTTAATTTGCTGCAGTTGCTTGGATGGATGCATAGAAAATTTCAACAGAATAACACGGAACCCTTCAAAGACCTTGTCATTGGTAAGTTATATGCATCTTTATTTGTAGATAGCTAGGCATGCCTATTACATGATTTGATTTGTTAGTTATATCTGCACTGTAGGGCAGGCAACGACAGTCGATGAGGAACACAGGTACTATTATTATCTGAAACCAAACTTCCACCCTCTATGTTGGTATCTCCTTAAGGTAGTAAAAGATCATATTAAAAATTAAATTACATAATATTTTTTTCTAAATCTACAATATATTATATTTGTACTAAAATGTACAATATTAATTATATTTTTATAAACGGTATATATAGTACTTTTGATTAAGATAGATGCAATATTGATTATAGCAAGGAGGAGATGTAAAATGTGTGAAAATGATACTTTAATTTGATGGGAAGTTTATGTAGATTTTTATAGAAAAAATGTTAATGAGAAGTTACTACCTCATGTGTGCCAAATACTAAAGTGAGCCACCATATAATAAAGCAAAAAATGGCGATGATTATCCACAAATCTTTGACTTTCATAATTATGCTTCAAAGATGCTTTTATTCGATCAAGACACCCGCGAAAGAAAGTTATCTCCAAACTATTTTGTGTTTTGATGCACGATTACCCTTTGCTTCGCTGTATGGGGTACCATGTCATATATGATGTCATGATATAGCTTTATTTTAAAAACCCCATCTCACTGATTGCAAATATGTAAATGTCATATTTCTTTGAAGTCTTAAGTTTAATTTATGATTTACTCTTGTGTGCTATTGTGGATCATCTATTTCATTAGAAAGTATCAAATTTCTTTTTAAAGCAGCAGGTGTTGACAATCCTAATATTTATATGTATTTATAATTTAAGCTGCTGTTTGGTTAAAGCTGCAACTGCCGAGGAAAAAGAGCGATATGTGAATGACCGCTTATCTCAAACCTTGACTCGAATTAATGTTGTTGAGGCCCAGGTTCTGCAATTTCTTGAATGAAGTCGTGTCTTAAATGGCGGTTTTGTGTATGTGTCACTAACTTCAATTATGAATTGCAGATTTCATGTCTTAGGGCAGAACAGACTCAATTAAGTAAGACCCTTGAAAATGAGAGACAAAGGGCAGCTGAAAGTAGGCAGGAATATCTTGCTGCAAAAAAGGAAGCTGACACTCAAGAAGGTCGTACGAGACAGCTTGAGGAAGAGATTAGAGACGTAAGACAGAAACACAAGCAAGAGCTGCATGAGGCATTGATGCACAGGGAGCTTCTTCAGCAGGTAAAGTTTCTGCCTTTGGCTTCAAACTTGCATCATTAAGTGATATCAATGTTATATGAAACTCTCAGTTTCTTCTTGCATTAAATTGCTCTTATCTTTTAATTATATGAAACCATGTATGAAAAACCCCTTACTATGTAACTGTGTCATTCCTGTAACTGCAGGAAATCTCCATCTCACTCTCAGTCACATGCGACCGTTCCCCGCGGCGTTCTCCCTTCTCCTCCGCCCCGGTTCATCATTTCATCTTCCTCATCTGTTGCTCTCCGGCGACAATCTGATCTGGTTGCTTTCTTGCTTCGGAGATGGGAGAGCTGGCCGCTGAGAAACATGTTCGATATATTCTATCAATTGAAAAGGTTTGCTTCTCATCCATCAATTTTTTCTTTCCAAAAGAAAACAAGGATATTATCTTGAATTGGTGAATTAATTCGTAACTATATATTTTTTATGTTTAATTAAAATATTTGGCGTCTTAAATTTCAATTTTTTTTGTTTTCCAGAAGAAAAATAGTTTCGAATCTGTGGTAATGGAACATCTGAGGATTATTAGTTATGAATACATAATCACATCAAAACTTAATCACCATAAATTCACACCTCAACACACATCAAACACACATATTTCAGTTTTGAACATATAATCACCTCAAACTTAATCTCCACAAATTCACACATTGAACACACATTAATCACTTCAAATTTAATCATAAATTCATAACATGTAACAAACCGTATTTTCACTCAAAATATATATATATATATATATATATATATATATATATATATTTACGTCGAAATTAATTATCACGCAATCACACATTAATCATACATCAATCACACATATAGAGTCCATATATGCAAACAAAAATTTGGAAGGAGCCCTTACCTTCGTTATCGCTTTCTCAACTGTTTTTGCTACCGCGATCAAATACGATGAAAACTCTCGCTCGCATTGACACCTCAAAAGTTAGCTCACAAGCACTGTAGTGTGGAGAGGAGTACTTTCCCTCCGGACACTTCTCAAATGGAAGCTTCGATCTAGAAGATAAATGGCGGTTTGTGTTTTTGTTTTAAAACTCACACCAACACTTCTGAAATCGAGGAATAAGAAGAAGTAACGCGAGGCTGGAGGAAAATGTTTCTTTTTCAGCTTTTCTGTTTCATTTTTGTCTTCTTTTCACGCGAGTATATATATATATATATATATATATATATATATATATATATATATATATATATATATATATATATATATATATATATATATATATATATATATATATATATATATATATATATAATTATAACCAAATCAAATAAATATCTAAACTCTTACACACATCACTTCACTCACATCTCAATCTAATTTAATCAAAATATCTACTCTCATCGCAACTCAATTCTTCGACAAATTATTTTAAACGAGTCTCAAAATATACATACATATATATATATATATATATATATATATATATATATATAAAAATATACATATATTAAACATATTACAAACTCTAACAAAATATGTTTTTGGTACTTAATTCACAAAACGAATTATAGTTGGCTAAATGCCTAAGTAATTTAACACAAAAGACCCTAAAATTGCATAAATTAGAGTTTAAAATTTAAGGGTCTTACAGTCTTTGTTGCAGATGTCCTCCGCAATCAAGTTAAAACACTAATCCTGGTACCTATATAGTCGATGCTTGCGATATATGATGGGAGAAAAGTCTATGTTCCAAGAACTAACACTGAGCATAGGAGGCATAATGACTTTTGGAGGAAAGCAAAAAGGCCAAATCATTGGTCAAGGTATAGTTGGTAATTGTACATCCCCTTCTATTAAAGATGTCTTGTTTGTTAAAGGTCTTAAGCATAATTTATTAAGTATTAGTCAGTTAGTTGATATTAATTATGATATTATATTCAATCAAAAAATATACAAGGCAATTAGTCAAAAAGATGGATCTGTACTCTTCATAGGTCAGAGGCAAAACAACATTTATAAGATAGATCTGTTTAGGCTAGAGAAACAAGAGGTTAAGTGTCTTATGTCAGTAAATGAAGAGAAACTAATTTGACATAAAAGATTCGGTCATGCAAACCTTAGATTAATTTCAAAATTGAATAAACTTTAACTAGTTAGAGGTCCACCTAAGCTTAGTTACAAAACGAAATTATGTGTGAAACTTGTCAAAAAGGAAAACAAACAAAGAACTCCTTTACTCCTAAGAACTAATTCTCTACCTCAAAGCCCCCTTGAGCTCTTACACACTGATCTCTTTGGACCAGTGAAAACAACCTCCCTAGTGTTAAATGAGTATTAAAAGGGGAGTCTTTTAATAGCTGCATTTACATAATGATTGTTGTGAAAAGAGTTAGAGTATGCACATGCATTTCATAGCTAGTGGTGACCGTGATGGGCCACAGTGTTAGTGGTGGTCGTGATGGGCCACGAGGTTAAGTGGTGACCGTGATGGGCCACGAGATGGTTCCATGAGTTGATTGGTCCATCTTATCCTTACGAGGATTTAACTGTCGTGTAGGTTTGTGATAGACTACACTCTAGTAAATCGTGCTGATCTGTGATGGGTGGCACCTCGGTAATTAGTATTGGCCTGTGATAGGCGGTACATTTATGATTTACGCCCCTCAAAGAGGGTTTTGGAAATTCCGAAGTCATGTGCATTGGCATATAAGCATTGCATTAGGGTGTTTGGCACGTGAGTCATGTTTGTTATAATATGATAATTGTGTAGACAGACTCTGTTATTGTTTGTTATCATGTTGTAATTGCTAAGTGTTATTGCTTGTCTTTATGACGTAAGTGTTAAATGTTATTTGTTAATTTCGGTTGGTGACCCTTTACATTACTATGAAAATTGGGCTTTGCCCTCAGATGATACCCGAGTTCGTTCCACCGACTGTTACCTTGACGACGGAAACATTGTTAGACTTCCCTGATCGATACTCGCCGGCTGCTTGGGTATACGACCCCATCTCAAGCAGGGCTACTTATACGGGGAGGGTAGTGAGGGCAAGTAAGAGAGTTGAGGCAGTATACCTCGTGGAGCTCACTCGCTAGAGGATCGACTATTCGGTACCTTCAAGATTGGTGCACGGGATGATTGGAGCATGGGAAGATGTAGAGGATCCCTCAGTTAGAGTAGAGGTGGAGGCCACTATAGGAGCTAGAGTTACAGTGGCTGTAATGGGGACTGGAGGAAAGGATAAGGGGCCGATGCCGGTTGGAAGAGATATTGTAGGACCGTCTAGGCGGGCCGAGCTAGAGCATCCGCTTCCGGTGGATGATCCCTTATCGACTGTCACTGAAGTAGTGGACTGTTTTAATATTCCAATGTCACTGAAGCCACCTATCTCGTGGGTGGATCTGACTTCTAAGGAGACTGATCCTTCTATGGATGATGATGAGGAGGAAGTTACTTCGTGGAGAGATACTACGTCAGAAGGGACTTGCGGAGTGTGTGGAGGTCACCCTTGTTAATGTAGTTACTAGTGGATAATCAGATTAGTTTTTGTTGTATAGGTACTTAGTGTCTTTCTTTTGGCGGTTGTACTTATTTTGTTTTGGGATAACTGTATCTATAACATATATTAACAGTTGACTTTTGTTTGGTGGGTCCATGTTCCACTTTTTTTTGACGTGACCATGGGGGAATATCATTCTTGGAGTAGTACTTTTGTGTAGGTGTCTGCCAAGAATACCCCAAGGGTATGAGCGATTCCTGATAGGTCTCATAGCCCTGGTGTACTTTTCTATTTGTATACGGTAGACCATTGGCCTAAGAACTATTTTAGCCGGTTGTATATATATGATGTAATTATTTATGACTCTTGTCGTTTATGTTACGACTTGGTATATTATTAATTTGTTTTAAAGAAAAAAATACACTCGTGTTGTTAAAAATCGGGGTGTTACAATATCAATCCAATATTATTTCAAGTATACTAGAGAACCTTTCTCAATGATATGAAAATGTATTGCAAGTACTTGAAATATGAAAACTAACTTTGAGAATATTTCAGAAAATTGTTCAAAGTTTGGTAATGGGATTGATTCGTTTAAAACTGAAGTTATGGGGTATTTATACTCTATAGACATCACTTCAGATCAGTGGCCATCGTTCCTAGAGGTTTGATGAACAAATGCAATGATCTAAAACCATTCCAGAATTGAAAAATTGCATTGTTTCGAAGTTGTATTCGGCTACAACTTGTGTGTAGTCGAATACACCTTTGCAACGCTCAATTTTTATTTGAAATTTCAACATCGTATTCGAATACAACTGAGTGAATTTTGCCACTGACTTGTTGTTGTATTCGACTACACCAGGTTTTAGTCGAATACAAATGTGCAAGCTTAGCTACTGACTTAGCACTTGTATTCGACTACACCATCTCATAGTCGAATACATATGTTCAATTTTAGCTACTGACTTAGCACTTGTATTCGGATACACCATCTCGTAGTCGAATGCAGATGTTCAGTTTTAGCTACTGACTTATCACTTGTATTAAGCTACAACATGCTGTATTTGAATACAACATTGTACTTTGTCAAAAACTTGATTTTCAAACATTGTTTATGTATTTTTGACACTTTGAAATTCCTTTTGATGCATATGCTAAAATGAAAGGTTCTCATGTGCATTTGAAATATAAGATTATTAGATTGCATCATGTACCTTTACAATATAAGACTTCTAGCATATTCGACCGTAGTTGACTTTGATTGTTTTGACTTCTTTTTGAGCTTGCAACTTGATCACTTTCCTTTGTCTTTGTCTTCATAAAAAACATAAGTATTTTACATTCTCCCCCTTTTTGATAATGATAAAACCTTTTTGCTGGTGAGACTTCAAAGTGTTTGATTGTTTTAATTTTTCTCCCCCGTAATACATGCTTACTCTCCCTTTGAGCTTGAGTTTATGCCATCATGTTTTAAACATTTTGAATACCTACAAATGTTTTTAACAACAACAACATACCAATTTCTCCCTCTTTTGACATGATCAAAAATAAGGAAAAACATCCAACAGAATACCAAGTATATGTAGGGAATAAAACATCACACAAGGTAAACAAAAACATCACATAGTTAAAATGGAACCATGTTCAAATATTACATCACAATGTAAAACCATAGTCAAAGAGATACAACCAAAACATTAGAAAGCAATTAAAAGACAAACAAACTACATCAAATACAATTTCAGTATCGAACTACATATTCGGTGGAAGGTGAGCGTGGTCAATTTTGTTGGATAAGCTATTAAGTTCATGCAATAAGGTTTCATGGTTGTGGGAAATAGTGGTTTCCATAGTTTGAAAGCGAGTGTTGATGGAAGTGTTCATGTTCTGAAATTGGATAGTGATGAATGTCTGTAAAGAGTTGAGTTTGTTCATGACCATGCAGTTAAAAACATGATCATAATCAGATGCTGTTTCCTCTGCATCGTCTTCCTCTTGGGCAATAGTAGAAGGTTGGCCAAGATCAACTTTATGAACATAGGCCTGAAGCTGTTCATTCCACATTATCTTCAAACTTGGAAGCACACTCAAATCAAGCAGATTGTCCTTGGATTGTTTATACATTACTTTGCTGGAAAAGTCCACTTTAAAGTGATCCAAGATCCTAGTGACTTCCTTTGAATAAGGTAACCCAATAACATCTTTTGAAGCAAATAGGACACATCAGACAAAGTAAGACCAGTTGAGTGGACATCCTTAGAACATGAAATGCATAATCTCAAGTTCAAATTCCGATATTTGAGAGCAATTTCCAGCCTTAGGAACTCGAATGTAACTCAGAAAGTAATGCAAGAGCCTGTAGTCAACGGTTAGATTTCCAACTCCGTACCATTGCCTAGGAAATTTTGAACCAGCTTGTGTCCTTTTTTGTTCCATGGTCTCTTTGTCAAACCGACACAACGAAACATATGCATCATATTTGGTAATATTTACCCATTCACACAAATTTTCGGGCATAAATTTCTGACCCTCAAATGGAAGCTGCAATATTTCTCCAATAGTTTGAGTTTCTAACTCAATGTATTTGCCTTTTACCTGAGATACTAAATGAGACCCTTCTTTCTTGAGATTACAGTAAAATACCCTAACTAAATCAGGATAGATAGGGCCGTTATAACCAATGAACTCTTCTAAATGTTGGGCCTTAAGTAACTCAGGAAGCTTAAAAGCGGAAAAGGAATCAAGAGTACCATACTTAGGAGTGATGATCCTTTTGTCGGATTAGTATGTGCGGAACCGGTTGATTTCTTTCGATGAGTGAAGCAAGCGAGATAAATCTGCCACATTATCATTTCTAGTCCTTCTTTTTGATGATAATAATGAAGGTTTTCGGATTTGGGGAAAAATGGGGATTTTGGTTTTGGGAAATTTGATTTTGAAATGATAGTTGTGAGTTAAGAGTGATCTTAGATGCAATGTATGTTGGTATAGTAGTTGGGTAACTTGTTGCAAGTAAGAGAGGATGAGATTTGTAACACCCCGATTTTTAACAGCGCGAGTGTATTTTTTTTTAAATAACTAAAATCAAATCCATAAATAAATACTTTTGGATAAAATATTTAAGTCATAACTCAACGACAAAGTCAACAATAATTACAAATAGCGAAAATAGTTTTTGGTATGAAAATCCAAAACATCCAAATATAAAATACATTGGCTAAAATAATTTGTTTCAAATATATAAGTTCCCTTTACGACAACAACCTTGAAATAATAAAGGGAAAATAAATAAAATTCTTAAATACAACCCTAAGCTGATGATTAATCTAACTGAGGGTGATCGGGTATTAAGAGTCCACGAGTGGCATCAAGCCCCCTGCTTTCGATCACAAATCCAAACTCATCGCTATGCCACGCCTTCGACGTCGTTGCAATTCCAGCACGACTCAAAACTCTTAAACCTGGGGCGTAAGCCCAGTCCACAATAATGTAAAGGGTCAGCAATAGAAATTAACAAATATCACATAGCATTTAAATTTTAAATGCACAAAATAACCTTTCAACTTAGCATACACCATGAAAGGGTTTTCATATGCCAAACATGCATAATCAAAGTTGCAAAATGAAGTTTTGGACAAAACTGCACTGTCGTATTCGAATACAGCATCCTTGTATTCGAATACAATGTTATTTCATAAGTCAAAAGCAAAAACAACACAACTATATTCAAATACAATCCTGTTGTATTCGAATACAACTGTGAAAGTTGCAGATTTTCAGTTTTGGAAACGTTTTGAAATCATTCAACACTTACCAAATAAGCTCAATCAATAATACTCATCAAATACACAAACATCAACTGAGTATGCATATACAACCATCACAGTATATCAAACATGACTCACGTGCCAAACACTCTAATGTCATGCGTATATGCCAATGCACATGATTCCAGAATTCCACACCAAAGCCCTCCTCGAATGGGTGTAAATCATATTTATACGGTCTCTCACAGACTAGTACTAATTATCAAGGTGCAGTCGCTCACAGACTAGCACGATTTACTAGAGTGTAGCCTATCACGGGCCTGACACTGTTTTCTAGAGTGCAATCACTCTAAGATCAGCACATTCTAGAGTGCAATCTCTCATAGATCAGCATGACGTGATAATCCTCGTAAGGATAAGATGAACCAACAATTCACATGGCATCATCCCGTGGCCCATCCGGTCACCACTATCACCATCGCCCATTGCGGTCACCATGTACTATGAAAATGTATGAGCATACACTGACTCTTTTCACCACAACCATTAAGTAAATGCAGCTATTAAAAAATTCCCCATTTTTAATACTAATTTAACACTAATGATTTTTCAAATTCAACACAGAGCATACTCAAACATATATAATCCATAATCCCACAATTCACACCAATTCATATCAATTCATTTTCCACAAAATCCACACATAAAACACATCTAAAAATTTCATAATATTAATTATGAACACATCAATCACACCAAACATGAATCACCACAACCATTATGTAAATGCAGCTATTAAAAGATTCCCCATTTTTAATACTCATTTATTTGAAAATAACTCATTTCGTAACTCAAACACGTCAAAATCAATTTCTTTTTTTATAACCATTACTAACAAAATCAACAACATTAATCTCACATATAGAGTCCCTATATGCAAACTAAAAAATTTGGAAGGAGTCCTTACGTTAACGATATCTTAAACAACCGATTACGGCACCGCGATTAATTCCGGTAAAAACTTTGTTCGCGACGTTACTTCCGGAGTTGGCACACTAGCACCGTACCATGGAGATGAGTAACTTTCCCTTCTATCACTTCTCGAGATGGAGCTCAAAAGTCGAAGAAAAGTGGAGGTTTGTGTTTGGCGGTTTTGAAAACCGCTAACACTATGGTTTCAAAACAGAGAAAGAAGGAGGAAGAAAAGGAAGCTCGCGCGACAGGGAGAAATGTTTTCCGTTTCTCTGTTTCCAATCTTCCTTCCTTCACTTAACATATATATATATATATATATATATATATATATATATATATATATATATATATATATATATATAAATAACTAACTTAAACTATATATATATAACTAACTCAACAAAAATCAACATACACACATTAGTTGCTATTTTGATAAAAATATCTACTCTCGTTGCAACTCAATTGACAGGTAAAATCTTCAGCAACCAGAGATATTTTTAACAAAAAAGTTCCCTAATAAATTCCGTAATAAAATCTTCAGCAACCAGAGATATTTTTAGCAAAAAAGTTCTGTAATAAATTCTCAAGATATATATATAATAAACATATTACCAACTCTAACAAAATATGCTTTTGGTACTTAATTCACAAAATGAATTAAAATTGGGCTAAATGCCTTAGAAATTTAACACCAAATATATTAAAATTGCATAATTTAGAGTTTAAAATTAAGAGTCTTACAAGATTTTTGGAAGAAATGAAAATGGAGATTGTTGTATTCGACTACTAAAAATGCAGAATGTAACCTAAAAATGTGAAAAAACTTATATATTGGGAAAAAACACGAATCTGTATTCGATTACACACTAGTTGTATTCGAATACAGGTTTTTCTGGAAACGTGTATTCGACTACACATAAGTTGTATTCGAATACAAGATTTTTTAGAAACATGTATTCGAATACATATAATGTGTATTCAGCTACGATATCAAAATTTTGTTTTTAAAACGATTTTTTCACTAAAAAATCAACATGTAAAGCACATATTCATATTTATAAAACACATAAACATCAAAGAATCAATTTTATCAACATATCAAGTGAAGATTTTAGATCTTGAAGAGAGATGAGTTACAAAGTATAGATACCTTGCATTAGAGATCGTTTTCATTTAAAATGCCAAGTTATCTTCGTATCTTGTAAAATGAGTCTTTAGGTAGTGGCTTTGTGAAGATGTATGCTAGTTGATTATGTGTATCCACAAATTTTACTTCAACATTGCCTTTAAACACATGATCTTACAGAAAGTGATGACGTATATCAATGAGTTTAGTTCGAGAATGCATGATTGGACTCTTCGAGATATTGATTGCACTGGTATTGTCACATCGTAGTGGGATGCATATGAGATCAAGTCTATAGTCATATAATTGGTGCTTGAGCCATAGAATCTATGCACAACAACTTCCTGCTACTATGTATTCTACTTCAGTAGTGCTTAGGGCCACACAAGCTTGCTTTTTTACAGGACCATGATACTAATGCATTACCTAATATATGACAAGTGCTGCTTGTGCTTTTACGATCCGTTTTTCATCTTGCATAGTCAGAATCAGATTAACCAACTAGACTACATATGCTACCATTTGGATACCATAAGCCAACATTGGTTGTTCCTTTCAAATATTTCATAATTTTCTTTACTGCTACAAGATGTGATTCTTTAGGATTTGCCTGAAATCTTGCACACAAACAGACACTAAACATAATATCTGGCCGGCTGGCCGTTAGTTATAAAAGAGACTCAATCATACCTCGATATTTTGATATGTCTATTGAAATACCGGATTCATTTTTATCTACATAGGTTCCGAAGCCCACAGGAGTTGCACTTTCTTAGCTGTTTTCCATCTCAAAACTTTTTAACAATTCCTTGCAATACTTTGCTTGATTTATGAAGATGCCATTCTTGATTTGCTTGATGTGGAGTCCAAGAAAATAATTTAACTTTCCCATCATAGACATTTCAAATTCTCCTTGCATCATTAATGAGAATTCTTCATATATTTCATTATTGGTTGATCCAAATATGATATCATCAACGTAGATTTGAACCAGTAAAGTGTGATTATTAGTTCTTTTAATAAATAATGTCTTATCAACATTACCCTTTTCAAAACCTCGTTCACATAAGAAGTGACTTAGCCTATCATACCAAGCTCTTGGAGCTTGTTTCAAACTGTAAAGAGCTTTCTTTAATTTGTAAACATGTGAAGGATTCTTAAACTCTTCAAAGGCGGGTGGCTGTTTGACATATACTTCTTCATTAATGTGGCCATTGAGAAAAGCACTCTTGACATTCATCTGAAATAATTCAAAATTCATAGAACAAGCATAAGAAAGTAATAACCGAATTGCTTCTAACCTTGCTACTGGAGCAAATGTTTCATCAAAGTCAATCCCTTCTTCTTGATTGTATCCTTGAGCAACCAACCTTGCCTTGTTTCAAACAACTATACCATTTTCATCTAGTTTATTTTTAAACACCGATTAGGTACCAATGATGTGTTTATTCCCAAGATTAGGGACAAGTTCCCACACTTTGCTTCTTTCAAATTGGTTTAGTTATTCTTGAATGTCAAGTATCCATTGATCATCTTTAAGTGCTTCACCAATCTTGGAGGGTTCTATTTGAGGAACAAATTCGATATTCAAGCAAGCATCTCGGAGTTTGACTCTTGTAGTAACTCATTTGTCGATATCACCTATAATGTTGTCAATGTGGTGATCTCTATGGGTTCTCCATTCCTTAGGAAGATTATCATTTTGATCTTGCTGCTAAATGCTGACTTCATTTTGCTTGAAATGTTGGATCAACTTGATTGTCTTTCTCGATATCATCACTTATAAAATCATCATCATCACAAGAGATAATTTTATCCTCTTTCAAAGGGTTAGATATATCAAATGATACATGCATATATTCTACAACTATTAAAGTTCTTTTATTGAAAATTCTAAAAGCTTTACTAGATAATGAGTAACCAATAAAGATACCTTCATCGGCTTTCTCATCAAATTTTCCAAGGTTATCCTTACCATTATTTAGCACAAAAAATTTACATCCAAATATGTGAAAGTGAAAAATATTGGGTTTTCTACATTTGTAGAGTTCATATGGAGTCTTCTTTAGGATTGGCCTAATTATTACCCGGTTGGATACATAACAAGTTGTGCTTACAGCATTTGCCCAAAAGTATTTTCGTAAACTTGAGTCGCTTAGCATGGTCCTTGCGAGTTCTACCAACGATCTATTCTTTCTCTCAACAACTCCATTTTGTTGAGGTTTTCTTGGTACAGAAAAGTTATGGAAGATTCCATTTTCTTCACAAAATTCTACAAAAGAGGCATTTTGAAATTCTCCTCCATTATCACTTGTTATTGATACAATTTTGGTTGTTTGTTCATTTTGGACTAGTTTGGAATAATTTTTAAATTCTTTAAAAGCTTCATTTTTATTTTTCAAAAATAAGGTCCAAGTGAACCTTGAGTAATCATCAACAATTACTAGTCCATATGAATTTCTACTAAGGCTTTTAGTTCTTGATGGACCAAATAAGTCCATATGTATCAATTGAAGTGGTCTTGAGGTTGATATAATATTCTTGGGTTTAAAGGAAACCTTAGTTTGCCTACCCTTTTGACAAGCATCACATAATTTATCATTTATCAATTTCATCTTTGGTAAGCCTACAACAAGGTCATGCTTGACTAACTTGTTTCAATGATCCATATGGATATTTGCAAATCTTTTATGCCATAGCCATGCATCATGGTTGTCACTCACCAAAAGACATTTCATTTTTAAGGATAAATCATCAAGATTAAGTATAAAGATATTTTTAAAATGCTTACCAATAAACTGAATTTCATTTGACACTTCATTTCGGATAATGCATTCATCTTTGTTGAATGCTATTTTGTAACCCTTGTCTCAAAGCTGGCAAATGCTAATAAGATTGTGCTTTAATCCTTCAACATATAGAACATCTTCAATTGAAATTACCAACTTTAATAAGATTGTGCTTTAATAAGATTGTGCTTTACTCCTTCAACATATAGAATAACCAACTTTTCCAATGCCCAAAAGTTTTCCTTTTTTGTTGTCTCCATAGATCACATAGCCTTTTGATTCAAGAGTTAGAGCTGATATTTTTTGTTTTATCACTAGTCATGTGTTTAGAACATCCACTATCCAAGACCACATATTAGAGGTACTTTGCGTGCATACCTACAAAATAAGATCATTTTTTGTTAGGTACCCAAAGTGCTTTGGGTCCTTGAAGATTAGTACCTTTCTTGACCCACATATAATGCCCATTTGGAACACCAAAGTTTCTAAAATGACAGGCATTAGGTGTGTGGCCATTTAGACCACAATAAAAACATGTAGGAGTAGATTTACTTCTATATGTATGTTATATGAGATTTCTTTTGAATAATTTTCTCCTTATAATGATGATCTTTTTGCATAATCATAACTTTCTCTTTGTTGGATTGGTCACTTGCTTTAACAAAGATGGTTTTATTTATACTTGGTTTATCAAATTTTGAATAACCAAGACCACTCTTGTCATTTGAATATCTTTGCATATTTAAAACACTTTCCAATCCAACTTGTCCCTTTTCATATCTTTCAATTACTCTATTTAATTGGACAATTTTGAAAGAAAGAGAATCACACTTTATGCATGTAAAATAGTGTTTTGATTTTTCTGAATCTTTTTCCATAGTGTCAATTTTCTCCTGAAGAGATGAAATTTGTTTCTTTTGAGTTGACACTATTTTGAACTGATTTTTACATTCCATAAGTAGTTCTTTAATTTCATTTTGAGCATCATTATATTCAATAATTAATTCACTATTAGTCTCATTATGATGATGAGAGTCTTTGTTACTAACCTCTTCTTCTTTGTCGGATTGATGTGATGCCATCAAGGCAAAATTTGCACATTCGTCACTTTCCGAATCCGAAGATGAACTGACTTCATTGTCCTCCCATGCTATATAGGCCTTTTTGAATTAATTCTTTTTTAGAGCATTTTTCTTGATAATGTTTGGACATTCTGCCTTTATGTGTCCTTGCTTACCACATTCAAAGCAAGTGAAGTTTTGGCTTCAAGTGGAAACATCCTTCCTTCTGAAACTTTTCCTTTTAAAAGTTTTATCGTTTTTAAGGAATTTACCAAATTTCTTTACGAGGAAGGTGATGTTTTCATCTCCATCTAAATCCTTGTCATTGATTTGTTCTTTTGATTCGGCTTTTAATGCAATGTTCTTGGTCTTCTTTTCTTGACTTTCATTATGTTCTAACCTTCCAAGTTCGATTTCATGTTCTTGAAGTTATCCGAAAAGTGCAGAAAGAGACATCTTTGATAGGTTTTTCTTTTCACAAATTGCCGTCACTTTTGGTTGCCAAGCCCTTGTTAATGATCTTAACACTTTGAGGTTCAATTCATCATTAGTGAAGATTTTCCCAAGTGCCGACAAGTGGTTGGTTAGATGAGAAATTTTTTTCTGTAAGTCTAGAATAAATTATTTGGGCTGCATTCGAAATAGTTCATATTCTTGGGATAATGCATTGAGTTTAGAACGTTTTACCTCAATAGTTCCTTCATGAGTTACTTCAAGAGTATCCCATATTTCTTTAGCCGTTTTCCAATGAGACATACGAAAGAATTCATCCATTCCAAGTGCTGATTGTAACATGTTTTTGGCCTTTTGATCAAACCACACTTTCCTTTTGTCATCATCTGCCCATGAGGCTTTTATCTTTGTTTCTTCTTTATTATCGATGACTGTTTTTGGAACATAGGGACCATTTTCTACTGTATCCCACAATCATCTCCTTGTGCCTCAAGATATGCCTGCATGCGTATCTTCCAAAAGTCATAGTGTTCTCCAACGAAGCAAGGTGGGTTATTGCTACTACCACCATCTCTAAAAACTGGTTGTGCGGAAGCCATGAATAAGGATCGAGGAGCAAATTACCAAAACCTGCTCTGATACCAATTGAAAGAACAGAGGTGCACCTAAGGGGGGGGTGAATTAGGTGTTTAGAAATTTTCTTGTTTTCAGAGATTTAATGATCGATTTTTTCTGATTAGGATAGTGTATGGCAATAACTAAATGGCAGAAAAAATAATGAACACAACAATATTATCCTGGTTCCCCTTATGACCAAGGGTACATCCAGTCCTCTTACACACTACAAGAGATTTTCCACTATTGTCAGAATATGTACAAATCCCACCCTAGGGTCTCTGCTACAAACTTCTAACACATTTCCTAAGATAGCACACCACTATCTTAGATTAGATCACTTGAAGAAAGTACACCACTTTCTTTACAAACAATATAATCACTTCAATGATTTTCCAGCAAAATGTTCTTGACTTAAGAATAAGAATATAATAGATGTACAGTGATATCAATCCAATATTATTTCAAGTATACTACAGAACATTTCCCAATCATATCAAAATGTATTGAATGTACTTCAAATATGAAAAATAACTTTGAGAATATTTTAGAAAATTGTTCAAAGTTGTTCAAAGTTTGGTAGTGGGATTGATTCGTTTAAAACTGAAGTTATGGGGTATTTATACTCCATAGACATCACTTAAGATCAGTGGCCATCGTTCCTAGTGGGATTGAAAAATTGCATTGTTTCGAAGTTGTATTTGGCTACAGCTTGTGTGTAGTCGAATACACCTCTACAACAATCAGTTTTTATTTAAAATTTCAACATCGCATTCGAATACGAAACCTTGTATTTGAATACAACTGAGTGAATTTTTCCATTGACTTGTTGTTGTATTCGATTACACCAGGTTGTAGTCGAATACAAATGGGCAGTCTTAGCTACTGACTTAGCACTTGTAATCGGCTACACCATCTCGTAGTCAAATACATATGTTCAGTTTTAACTACTGACTTATCACTTGTATTCGACTACAACATGCTGTATTCAAATACAACATTGTATTTTATCAAAAACTTTATTTTCAAACATTGTTTATGCATTTTTGACACTTTGAAAATCCTTTTGATGCATATGTTAAAATGAAAGGTTCTCATGTGCATTTGAAATATAAGACTTCTAGCATATTTGACCATAGTTGACTTTGATTGTTTTGACTTCTTTTTGAGCTTGCAACTTGATCACTTTCCTTGGTCTTTGTCTACATAAAAAAACATAAGTATTTTACACTTTTGGGCTGAAGCAGTTAATATTGTGTGTTATATTCAAAATAGAGTCTTAATTAGATCTATATTAAATAAAACACCATATGAATTGTGGAAAGGTAAAAAGCATAACATCTCTTATTTTAAACAATTTGGTTGTACTTGTTATATTTTGAACACTAAAGATAACCTTGATAAATTTCTAGATCTCAAAAGTGTACCTTCATTGAATATTCTGAAAGATCTAAGGCTTATAGAGTGTTTAATAGGGTAACTCATATTGTGGAAGAATCCATACATGTTAAATTTGATGACAAATAGCTTGACCTTGAAATGTCAAATCAAGATGATGATAGTGCAGGTTTTCCGGAACCAGAGGAAGCAGACGCAGACAAACCAGAAGAACTTGAAAAATCAGAGGATACAAAAAAATCAGAAGAATATGATAAATCTTCAAATGATGAATCTGATCAAGTCAGAAAACAGTCAAGATAAGTCAGAAGGAAGATCTGGTTGGAAGTACAATTCATCTCATCATGAAACTCTAATCATTAGAAGTGCAAGTGATCCTTTGAGGACCAGATCATCATTAAAAGATACCACTTTGTTTGGCTTACTCTCATAAATTGAGCCTACCTCTATTGATGAAGCATTGGCAGACGATGGATGGATTCTTTCAATGCAAGAAAAGTTAAATGAATTTAAGTGGAATGATTTTTGAGATCTAGTACCTAGACCAAAGAAGAACATTATTGGAACCAAATGGGGTTTTAGAAACAAGCTAAATGAAAAAGGTGAAGTGGTAAAAAACAAGGCAAGACTAGTCACACAAGACTACAGTCAACAATAGGGATTTGATTACACTGAGGCATTTGCTACAGTAGCCATGTTAGAAGCTATTTGTATCCTACTATCTTTTGCTGCAAATAATAACATTACATTATTTCAAATGGATGTTAAAAGTGCTTTTCTAAATGGTTATATAAGTGAAGAAGTCTTTGTAAAACAACCCCCAGGTTTTGAAAGTTCTGAATATCCAAATCATGTTTTTAAACTTAGTAAATCTCTGTATGGTCTAAAACAATCCCCTAGGGCATGGTATGATATACTCAGTAACTTCTTGCTTAAAAATAACTTTGAAAGAGGGCCTGCAGATAGTACACTTTTTAGAAAATCAATAGGAGATGACATTCTTATTAATCAAATTTATGTTGATGACATTATTTTTGGATCTACCAATGACACTCTTTGCCAAGAATTTTCTAAATTGATGCAGCTTGAATTTCAAATGAGTATGATGGGAGAACTTAAGTTCTTCTTAGGGATACAAATTCAGCAAAGTCAAAAAGGTATATACAGTCATCAAACTAAATATACAAAAGAGCTCATTAAGAAGTTTAAGATGAGTGATTGTAAACCTATGACTACACCAAGCGAAAAAGTTGACCAAAAAACCTATAGAGGAATCATAGGATCCCTACTTTATATTACCACTTCAGACCTGACATCATGTTTAGTGTGTGTGTGTGTGTGCAAGATCTCAAGCTGACCCTAGGGAATCACATTTAACTGTTTCTAAGAGAATCCTTATATACCTAAAAGGCACTACCAACCTTACCTTGTTCTACAAGAAATATCCTAAGTACAAACTTAATGGATACTGTGATTCTAATTATGCTGGAGATAAACTTGAGAGAAAGAGAACTAGTGGCAACTACACCTTTTTAGGTGACAATTTAATATCTTGATCAAGTAAGAGATTAAACACCATTGCAATGTCAACAATAGAGGGTGAGTACATTTTAGCAGCTGGTTGCATTTCTCAACTACTTTGGATGAGGCATCAAGTTAAAGACTACAAAATCCTAGAATCCAATATTCCCATCTATTATGATTATACTTCTGCCATTTGTCTAACCAAAAACCCTATCTTACATTCTAGAGCTAAACACATAGAGATCAAACACCACTTTATTAGGTTCTAAAAGGGGTACTAAACATTCAGTTTGTAGATACTAAACACGAATGAGCTAACATATTCACCAAACCACTACTTGAAGATAGGTTTGACTTCATCAAGAAAAATCTAAACCTTACCTTCATACCTGACTGATATTGTGATAACTTCAAAGTAGTTTAGTTTTACATTAGTTTTAGTATTTTCTTGAAATATGTTATATTCATGTTATTCAAAAAAATAAAAAAAATAAAAACGAAAAAAATAACAAAGAACAAAATGAAAAAAGGAACATAATCAATTTGAAGAATTTACAAAATCAATATGAACAAAATACAATTTAGAATTAAACAAGCACTAAATTCAAGCCTAAATTTTAACTATAAATAGATACTCAAGTGTGAAGAAGAAAATCATCGAAAAGCAGAAAATAATAGTCTTAGAGTTCAAAGGGAGAAACATTTGTTCGAATGACAAATATTCTCTAAGTGTTCTTTTCTTAGAGTGTGAGAGTTATTATTATTATTCTCTTTTTTAGAAGCAACTACTCAAGTTCCAATCTTTTGTATCCAACCCGATAGTGGTTCAATTCCTTCTTCAATCTGGGGTTGTTAGGTTGTTTGGGAAGACTGGCTTGGATGGTCAAGTGCTTTGTAATTCAAGGTGTTTGAATTAGTGGATTAAAGCCTTTTGAATGAGGGGTCTGGATGTAGCCAATTAAGTGGTGAACCAGGATAAATCTACGTGTCAAATTATTTATGCTTTCATTGCTTGCTGCCTTTGAATCTGATTGCTTATACTCCAAGTAAGTCACCAAAACCAAACTTGTTTTTTATTTATTTATAAATTATCAAAAAGGTACCAACTTACAATTCAACACTCTTCTCGTGTTTGCACCTTCACATCATTCTATTATGTCTAACCTTGGTGATGAAGCTGTAGGAGGAAACATCAAAAGACCCCCTACCGAAAAGGCAGACTCAAAAGCTTTTTCATTTCTCAAGATTCTAACCTATGGAATTTGGTGGAAGATAGATACACTGCTCCTACCAATGATAATGGTATTGTGGTATCTAGAAATAACATGAATGTTAATCAAAAGAAGCATATCAAGATGCATCATAAGACTATAATTTTTATGATGAATGGGATCACATTCAAGGAATTCGACAAGTGTAGTAACTAAGAGATGACCAAAAGCATATTTGATGCTCTAGTTCTGACTTACGAAGAAAGTAAGCAGGTCCAATAAGCCAAAGTATATCTTCTCGTCTTAAAGTACGTGTTATTTCAAATTGAAAAAGATGAAGAGATTGAAATGATGTTTTCCAGCTTTCAGACTCTGGTTTCAAGCTTGAGGGTGCCATAAAAATCCAGTTCAACTGCAGATCATGTAAAGAAAAATATCAGGAGTCTTCCAACCAAATGGAGACCCCAAGATCACTACAATCCAAGAAGAAAACGATCTAAAA
The DNA here is from genome assembly GCA_037974735.1 of Cicer chorassanicum. NCBI lineage: Eukaryota > Viridiplantae > Streptophyta > Magnoliopsida > Fabales > Fabaceae > Cicer > Cicer chorassanicum. The sequence goes on from JBBPBP010000002.1 coordinate 27,944,965, forward strand.
ATTCTTTGTCTAGAAGAACTGATTAGTTCCCTCCGATCTCATGAGATTAAACTAGCAGAGGGTAAGCCCAAGAAGAAGTAAAAGTCCTTGGCTCTCAAATCCAAAGACAAGAAGGCTCCACAAGCGGCTGAAGAATCAGATGATGATGATTCAGAAGATATAAGTGAAGATTCAGAGGCTGAGAGTTGAGGAATTATCCTTCATCTCAAGTACCAGAACAAAAAAGAATAGATATGAGGAATTATCCTTCATCCACGTGGCAAAAGAAGAAATCATTTTCCCAAATAGACTTCAACAAGTACTAGAACAAAGAAAGAGTTATGGACAAGAAGAAATTCACATGTTTCGAGTATTAGGAACCTAGATAGTTCAAGGCATAATGTCCAAAGAAAAAAAAAAGAATTTAAGACTAAGAAGAAAAATCTGATTACGTGGGATGATTCTTATGAATCTTCTAATGATGAAGGGCTTGTAAACATGGCTATGATGGCCGATATACAGTTTGACTCTGATTCAGACTGTGATGAAGAAATCAAGGTATTCCCTAATCTATCTCGTAGTGACCTTATAACTATTTTAAATGGGTTTTTAAATCACAATCATTATGTGTCTTCAAAACTGAAAACTCTAAGAAAAGCGCATAATGATTTCATTGAAAAATATAACTCTCTTGAAAAAGATTTTGAAAAACTTAAGAGAGAGAAAATGATTCTGAATGAAAACATTTCAAAACTCTTAGAGATAAGATCTATAACTCAGTCAAATATGAATTAGTTTTTCAAAAGTTTCTTGCAAACGATATAAATAGAAGTAAGCAAGCTTCAATGATCTAAGGTGTTAGCATAATTTGAAAAAGAGGAATCGAGTTTGAAGAACCAGCAGAAAACATTATTTCTCCTAAAGCTGTATGTGTTGTATGTTCCAAAAAAGGACACAACAAAGTATCTTGTCAGATGCTAAAAACATTGAAAGACAAGAAGCCTTTAAAAACTAACAAACAATGACCCAATCAAATTTGGGTACCTAAAATAAAATAATTCCTCTTGCAGATGTTCTTAACAACAGAGTTAAAACACCAATCCTTTAAAGACCAGATCTACTCTAAAAGATAAATCTTTGTTTGGTATGCTCTCTCAAATCGAACCAACCTCAGTTGATGAAGCCCTGTTAGATAATGGAAGGATAATGGAAATGCAAGAAGAGCTTAATGAATTAAAGAGGAATGAAGTTTGGGATCTTGTGCCCAGACCAAACGAAAAAGAAGCCCATAGGAAATAAATGGGTATTCAGGAATAAGTTGGACGAGAAAGGAGAAGTTATATGGAACAAAGCTCGACTTGTAGCTTAACGTTACAGTCAACAAGAAGATATAGATTATATCGAGATATTTGCCCCGTTGGTACGGTTAGAAGTAATTCTCATTTTATTATTTTTTGTTGCATATAATAGTATCACCTTATATCAAATGGATGTGAAAAGTGCATTTTTAAATGGTTATATAAATGATGAAGTTTATGTTAAACAACCTCCAGGTTTGTAAAATGCTGAGTTTCCATATCATGTTTTTAAACTTAAAAAATTATTGTATGGTCTAAAACAAGCACCAAGAGTTTGGTACGATCGACTAAGCAATTTTTTGCTTGAAAATGATTTTGAAATAGGACAAGTAGACACTACTCTATTTAAAAAAAAATCATTTAAAAATAACCTTTTCATACTTCAAATTTATGTAGATGATATTATTGTTGGTTCAAGTAACAGTAAGCTTTGTCAAGATTTTGCTAAGTTGATGCAACGTAAACTTCATATGAATCTAATGGGAGAACTGAATTTTTTCTTAGGAATTCAGATCCAACAAAATCAAAATCATGTGTTGATTCATCAGATCAAGTACACTAAATAACTTTTCAAGAAGTTCAAGATGGATGAATGCAAGCCCATGAGTACTCCAATGAATCCAACCTTTTGTATTGACAAAGATGAATCAGGCAAATGGGTTGACCAGAAAACTTACAGATGAATGATTAGGTCACTCTTTTACTTAACTGCTTCTAAACCTGACATTTTATTTAGTGTGTTTGTGTATGTAAAGCTTTAGTTCGATCAAAAAGAATCCCACTTAACATTTGTTAAGAGGATCTTTAGATACCTGAAAAGAACTACTTACCTTGGCCGGTTTTAAAAGCAATCCTCTGAGTACAGGTTAGTCGGATTTTCTGCGATGATGACTATGCAAGAGATAAGCTTGAAAGGAAAAGCACCAATAGAAACTGCACGTTTCTTGGTGAAAATATGATCTCCTAGTCAAGTAGGAGACAAGGCACAATTTCTCTATCTATGGCAAAAGCATAATACATTTCTGTAGCCAGATGCAGTACTAAACTTCTGTGGATGAAGCATCAGTTAGATGATTACAAACTCTATGAGAGTAAAATTCCAACTTTTTGTGATAACACTTTTTCAATTTGCTTAACTAAAAATCCTATTTTACATTCCAAAGCCAAATATATAGAAATCAAACATCACTTTATAAGAGATTTTGTCCTAAAGGGAATCTTAGGTATAAAATTTGTCGACGTTGATCATCAGTGAGCATGTATTTTTACAAAATCCCTAGCTGAGGACGGGTTCAACTTTATTAAAGAAAATCTGAACATTGTTTCCATATCTTAATGATTGTTTGATCTGTATATGCCTCTGATAGAATATAATTTGCAAGTTAAATATATATGTTCTACTCTAGTCAATTGATATACTCTGCAGTTTGTGTAAGTCTGTCTAGTAATAATCTGACATAAAATTATTCACTCTTTTTGTTTGATGACAAAGGGGAGAATGGTTTTTTAGAACAATTTTAAAATATTTAAAAAAAAAACCCTCGAATACTTTGATTTAAGACTTTCAAAAAAGGGAGAATGTTTGTTTTTGATAAAAGTCAAAATATTTAAATATGCTTAGAGTTAGGGGGAGCTTTGTGAATTCTACTTTATTTTTTATTATTAAATTGTTCACAAATGTTTTATCATAATCAAAAACAGGAAGATTGTTAGAACCAAGATGGTTGGAAGAAAAATTCCTTATATTGTTTTGATGATAACAAAAGGTATTTTGTGGGACCAATTTAACGCACTAATGTTTTAATTAAGTGTGCAATTCCAAGATCAAGCGTTTGTGTAGGATATTATGCTATATCCTCTGGTTATTGCCTCTGGAAATCAAGCAAGCATTTGATTCGTCTGTCTCTAAAAAAAGTCAACACCTCTAGATAAAGTCAATGCACAATCTATGTTTAGATAAAGTCAACGGTTCAAATAAAGTCGACACCTATGGAGAAAGTCAACGACAAGTCAACATTCTAATAAAGTCAATATTTTGATAAAGTCAATGTTTTGATGAGAGTAGATGATCTGATGAAAGTTAATCCTCTGAGAAGACAAGTTGTGCGCACCCTTTGGTAATCATCCATAATCTGCATGTTTTGATGGTTTGTAAGTCAATGTGCTAATTATCCTATCCTGTAATCGCATACCCTCTGCTTCTTCTGATTTCATTCAAGTTACGATGAGGGATTTCTGAGATTAAGTTCTTAGCTCAACGGATCAATTTATCTTCAACAGTTCAATTGCTAAAACCCATGAAGATACATGTTGTATTTCTGAAAGAAAGTATACGTGCCTTACCCTTAAGGAGACAATCCTTATCGTGAAAAACTCTATAAAAGGACATGCTTCCTTACTTGAATAGACATAACAACAGACAACGATTTCATAACAACTACACACAACACAACAAGCAACACACACAACTTTGAATCATTAAAATTTTACCTAAATGCTGAGGAACAAAATCTTAAAATGTTACATTGTAATCAACCTCTAGTGAGAGAGATTTTTCAGAAAAACCCAAACTCATTCATTTGTAACCTTGTTCGATAGTGGTTGTTTTTCCTCAATAGTTTGTAGGTGCAAACTGGAAGTTGAGAAAACTTAACTGGTTGAGGTTAACTGTTGTAATTCAATTTGAATAATTGGAGAAAATTCTTTTGGGTGAAGGGACTGGACGTAGCTACCGGTTTGATGGTGAACTAATATAAATTTATGTGTGATTTACTTGTTTCCTTTGTTTATTCATTATGAGCTTTTAATTACCAAGTTTATTAAAGACATTTTTTAAACTGTGAAACACTACTCAAACCCCCATTTCTTGTGTTTTTCAAATTTCATTTCAAAGTGTGCCAAGGCAATATGAACATGCTACAAAATTTATGCATGCCAAAATAGCATGCAACAAAGTTTTAGGAATGCTAAAACATTTTTTTTTCATGAAATCTTTTCCATTCAAATGGAAACTGCAAGAGATGGACAATCAACAAAGGTATACACATCATGTAATCTAAACTTATTTTGGCATCACTCAAAATCCTAACTCTAACCTAACTAGAAGACCCTTTCAATTACAATTTTGATTTTCGTTGTAGAGATAATAATTTGAAAGCTCGGGGGAGATGTTGGCTTACCGTAGTGTCCCCTCTCCTTTTGTAAAAGGAAATGACTACTATTATTGTGAATGTGGACGATGGCGTCATTTAATGCCCAAATAAGGATTGGTTGAAGTTGTTTGCCTAGTTCAAACTTAAAAGTTGTTTATCACGTTAAGATTCATATCAAATTTTGAACCTGTTAAGGCGAAACTTTTTATGAGTCTTTTGCAGTTATTGAGCCATGGCAAATGGAGAATACATGACAACTTCCCTTATGTTGGAGCAAGGGAAAGCTGCCAAAAGCATCCTTCAATAGAGAAAAACGATACCAAATTTCATGATCATCAACATTTGAAAAACCTAGTGAACCACTCTAGGCTAAATTTTTTCTCAACGAAAGGACAAAAGTTCACATTGATGAAAGAGATGGACATGAATTTGGTGAAGAAATTGATGAATTTGTTTTTGTTGTTTTTTGATGGAATTTCCAAGATACATGTATATCAAAGCTCCATAGTTGGAAGGAATTTCATTTGGATTCCAAATATCAGTTGCTTGTGATATTAAGACAACATTCAACCATAGTTATAGAAGCCGATGGCCCTCCTATATTTCTCATAGACTTTGGCTCTTCGATTTATGATGGTGATTTGCATGTTATCATAAAAATTAGCCAAAATGTATTGACTTGAGACAGATTTCCTATCCTCACTTAAAAAAGTAGCCATGGCGAGAAGAGTCTTGTCAACATTAAAAGATATATTGTAGAAAATGTGACAAAATGGATAGAAAGGGAGGAAAGTTGTGTGCTCCTCATCAGAGAATTGTGGTTCTGTTCTTTGGAATGTTTCAATGAAAGGGGTAAATTTGGTGGAAGCTTTGTCGAAAGGAAATGGATTGCTATATTGGCAAGTGGGTCGATAAGTTCACCAGCAAGCCTTAGACCAGTAACGGCAATAACAATAAAGAAAATAGGACCCATCATTCAATATGGGAAATGAAAGTTGTTGGTTGTTGTGCTCCAAAAGAATAAAGCAGCAATCATAGTTGTCTCAATCTTTAAGGGGTTATGAGCTAGTTATATATCGAAAATCCCAAGTTCCCTCCAAAGGGAATATTTAGTTGGATCTATCCTATTTAGCCATTCTAACCTTTAGGAGTAGAAATTGGAGGAACTCTATGTAAGAATAATTTAAAAATAATTAAATTGATTATGGTGACTTGTGTGAAAGGTTACAAATATCTATGAAATTGTGCAAATTTCATAAATATTAGTAACTTGATGAAAGTTACTAACTAATAATAAAAGGATTCTATCTCTACCATAAAGTTTTCAGGAACAATAGGTCATGAGAAAGAAAGAACGAGATAGAGATAGATTATGATTTAGAGGATTATTGTGTTTACTCTTTATTGTCATACCATCATAGAAGCAGATTTATTATATCTTTCCATGAGAATCATAAATTCTCAATTCCTTATAATTAATGTGTTAGTTTTCTTCAATGTAAACCTTTATGTGAAAATTATAATCGATGTATGTGGTAACAGAATATTAAGTTGTAGAATTATGTGATTCTATGTGAATATTAATTTTCTCCTGAAATTATTAAGAAACCTAATTTTATGTTTGGGAATTTATGTTTTCTGCTGCACTGGAATATTAATTTTGCTTTCTTTTATTTAATGAATGTTTCTGCTCATGCTTTTAGTATATGTGGCATTAAGAAGTCACATAAGACTCACGTACATGTATGTAAACAAAATTTCATTCACAAAATTTCATTCACAAAATTTTAGGCACGTTGATTATTATTGTACTTGTTAAAATTAAAAAAATTCATAATTTGGTCGATAGCACAAATTAATGACCAATGTCTTTTGTGGAAATTATTATATTTTGAAGGATTGCATGAATTTGAATAATATTGTCCTTCAAATGACATCCTGCATTAATAAATTGAATTATTTTCATTACTTTGAAACAAAAGAATATTTTGATTAGACTGTGCATTTTCTTTTGCCGTGTTTATAACATGATGTTGTAGATATTTTGAGAGAATGAACCATGGCTAGAATTCTCTGTGAATTCGTGTTTATAACATGGTTTTGATTCTTGTGTGCAATAAAATAAAATGTTATAAAAGTTTCTTAATCACTAACGTGATCAACTTGTATATTTATTTAATTTCATATTATGATTTATTTTAATTATTCATAGTATGGATGCTAAAATTTATCTTTATTTATGATATACTTGAAAGTTTATTGTTATAAAGCATTTCTAGACCACTCAAAGGTAGATTAATTGTTGATATAACTATTGGACATGAATATTGTTATACTGTATGTGCATTATTAGTTTTATTTATATATCCAAAGGTCATGAATATTTCTAATTAATGCATATGTCATGTCAAATAAATGTTTAATTAATAGCATCATTATGTTTGATTTTATGTATTGATAGATCTCTCAAAGGAGAACATTAGTATACATAGAATGATTGTTCCTTAAATCTGAATCGTATGTTCTTTATAACTCAGCACCAATGTTAAATATTTGACCATTTACAAATAACATTAAGTCAAAACTTCCTAAAACTAAAAGTGCAAACAAAGCACATGGTGTGTAAAATTAAGAAGTCATTATATGGGCTAAAGCAAGTTTCCCGCCAAAGATATCTCAAGTTCAATGATTCTATCAAATCCTTCGGATTTATAAAAAAATATTGTTGATCGGTGTATATATCAAAATGCTAGAGGGAGTAAGTTTATTATTTTAGTTCTATAGGTTGACGATATCTTGCTTGCAACTATCTTGGTTTATTATGTGAGACTATAATATTTCTCTCTAACAAATTTGAAATGAAATATATGAGTGAGGTAAGTTGTGTGATTGGAATAGAAATATTATGTGATTGATCGCATGGATTGTTAGGTTTGTCTGAAAAAGCATATATCAATAAAGTTTTAAAGAGTTTTGTAAGGGACAAAGGATCATATGCTTACTTATAGGAGATCTGATCATCTTGAAGTAATTGGATATTCAGATTTTGCTAGTTTTGCAGATACAAGAAGTCAATATTTTGTTATGTGTATCTTTTGGTTAGAGTGTCGATATCATGGAAGAGTACAAAGTAGTCAGTCATTTGTTGAATGCACTATGGAGGTTGAATTTGTGACATGCTTTAAGACCACAATTTAGGCCAATTGGATATGAAACTTTATTTCAGGACTTGGACTTGTTGATAGTATTGGTAAGCTACTGAAAATTTATTGTAATAATTATGCAATAGTCTTCTTTTCTTAAAATACTGTCGTTAAAGAAGAAGTTCAGAAATAAAGAGTGTCAATCAAGCATATTAGCAACAATCAAATGATTGTTGACCCTTTGAAGAAAAGCTTACCAACTAAAGTATTTGGTGACCATGAAGAAAATATGGACATTATATCTGTTAATGAATGATGATATTTTATTTATGTATAGTTGACGCTCTGAGCTCATTAATGTAATGTTTATGATTTTGTTTTGTTTTTTACTTATGTATTCATGCAATTAATGATATTGAAAACAAATTATGTTATTGAAATGACTTTATGTTTGAACTCGTTATACACTTCTTAACTTAAAATCATATTGAGGAGAAAGACTAATATTGTAGTGCAAGAAAGGAAATACGTCGATTAAATGATATACAAATTTTTGGAACCAAGTTGGTCTTCCACTTAGGATTTTGATGTTAACAAAAGTATTTAATGAGAACAATAAATTTGGATTAATGGCTTCATTAAGTATGAAAAATTGGAAGAAGAAAATTGGAGGATACCCACCAGAGGGAAGTAACTAGAGAAAGTAAAAAGGTTAGAGGAAGCGAAATCAAAAATGTCAATGAAATCCTCAGAATCAGACAAATGCACGCTTTGGAAAAGAACGCGCATCTGCCTATGATGTTTGCCACTGAAGTTTGAGTCTGAAGACTGCCTCTGAAGAATTCTGATGCCTTTGAAGATTCAACATTCTTCTGGAAGCTCAACGTGTTTCTATAGTTCCTAAGCCTCTAATGAAAACTACATGTGTGCATCATCTGATGAACATTATTTCTGCATATTCTGATGAACAATATTTCTGCATGCTCTGGTGAATAGTAATTTCATTATGCCTTTGAAGTCTGAAGCCACTCTCCAAGTTTGCCTTTGAAGCTGATGTCCCGCTGACTCTGAAGACTGCAACACGCTCCAAGAATATTGCCTCTAATGTTTTAATGATTTTGAATATTGCAACACGTTCCAAAGTACTGCCTCTTATACGCAATACACTTTGAAGTTGCACTGGCTCTGATAATGAAACAAAGGTGAAGCTACCCATGCCGCTATTTTTAAGTCACACAAGTTTACATCTGCCTCTGATACAGATTGTTCAAGCAATACTGCATTTGACTCCAACAATAAAAGTCAATGACTCTGATGGAAGGTCAAAGAATTTGATAGATTGAGCAACACATTGTATTGGACTTAGTCGTATCCTTACTTCTAAAGGTCCAAAAACTAAGCTTAGTTTTGTTCCCGCTCAAATCAAATCAAGCGTATAAAGGAAGACTGAAGTGAATTAATTTGCAAATGCAATCTGAACAAATATGCACAATATCCTTCTAGAAGAATTGCTGAAGATCAAATTCGGAAATAAAAAGAATTGGCTAAGGGTCATATTATCAAAATATATCTTTTAGAATTATATTTGGAATAAATATTTGTTAACCAAGTTGGAATGAAGATACGATTCAGAAACTCAGCAAGTAATTCACAAACCCTTATTTCAACTATAAATAGTGGATCAAGGCTGAGGAAGAAAGATAAGAACAACACGAATACACAAACTCAAAAATCCTAAAAATTAATGTTGTTCAAAAAAACATCAAGAGCTAAATTTTCTAAGTATTTAGAGTTGAAGGTTTTAAGTTCTAGCTAAACACTCGTTCAGAGAAAAATACTCTTAGTGCTTCATTGTTAGTATAAGAAAATCGTTGTAATAAATCTACTTAGTAGAAGCAAAACCAAAACAGTTTCAAACTCATTGTAACATAGCCCGATAGTGGCTTTAGTGTGCCTCAAGTAATCTGTAGATTTCAGGTTGTATTGAGAAGACTTGGCTTGTAGGGTCAAAGTTTTGTGTGCCTTCAAAAATCTGGGGTTGTCAAGTTGTGTGGAGAAGACTTGGGTGGTGGAGGCTAGGTATTTATGTTCCTCAAAAAGTCTGGGGTTGTCAGACTGTTTTGAGAAGACAAGTTTGTAGAGTCAGGTGCTTTGTAATTCAAGTTGTTGAATTAGTGGATTAAATCCTTTTGAGTGAGGGGACTGGATGTCGCCAAGTTAGTGGTGAACCAGGATAAATTACTTGTGTCACTTTACTTCTGCCTTCTATAGTTTTGTCACTACTTCTACTCTAAGTCATAAAAGATGAACCAGCGTTAATCAAATAATGAAAAAGAATCCAACTTAGACAAACATACTATAACCCCCCTTCTCATGTTTGCAAATTCAATTTGTATCAAAACTCGGTCTTAAGGCTGAGCACTTTGTTAGAACCAAGTTGGTTTTAGACTTAATGTTTTGATGTTAACATAAATATTTTATGAGAACAATATATTTGACTTCATAGAGTATGAAATAAGCTTTGTGTTTTCGAAGACAATCTAAAATAAGATTTGATTCCGATTTATAATTGAAAAAAATCATTAACAAAGTTGAAAAAATGATATGGTCAAGATTTGAAGAAGATATCATCAACATCTTATTACAAGAAGATATGAATTATTTACATAAAGATTTGATCATGATTTATTTACAAGAAGATATGAATTATTTTCAAGAAGATATGATCAAGAATTGTTTACAAGAAGAAACACTCAGAAGAAGATACATTTATTATTTGCAAAGATATGATTCAGATTTTGACAAAGGAAAAGATAATGAATTGGACTTGGTCATATTCGTAATTGTGAAAGTTCAAGAACTAGTCCAACACTACATTCACCCTCAGATCAAAACAAGCAATAGAAAGGAAGTTTCATCTGAAGAATTTGCAAAAACAATCTTAACAAAATACAAATAGTATCAATCTGAAGAATTTACAAACTCAATCTTAACAAAATACGAAGGATATCAATCTGAAGAATTTACAAAACCAATTTGAACAAAATACAAACATAATCAATCTGAAGATCATACAAACTCAATGTGAAGAATTTACAAACTCAATCTGAATAAAATACGAACATAATCAATCTAGAAGAACTGTTTAGATTGGATCTAGAAATAAAGAATTGGCTAAAGAACATATTATCAAAAAGCATCTTGTTCATAATTATTTTTGAATAAGATCATTGTTGACCAAGCTAGGAATGAAGATACAATACAAAATTAAACAAGGACTAAATTGAAGCCCAAATCTTATCTATAAATAGATACTCAAGGCTGCAGAAGATGATCATCGAAAAATCTGAAAAGAATAGAAGAACTCAAGCTCAAAATTTTAAATTCATCTTAGAGTTCAAAGAGAGAAACACGTGTTCGAATGAGAAATATTTTCTAAATTTTCTTCCTAGAGTGTGATAGTAATTGTTATAATCAGCTTGTTAGAAGCAACTACTCAAGTTCCAAACCTTTGTATTCAAACCCGATAGTGGTGTTAGTGTGCCTTCAACAATCTGGGGTTGTCAAATTGTGTGGAGAAGACATGGCTGGTAAAGTCAAGGTGTGTGTGTTCCTCAAAAGTCTGGGGTTATCAGGCTGTTTGAGTAGAATGACTTGGAGGGTCAAGTGCTTTGTAACTTAAATTGTTCAATTAGTGGATTAAATCCTTCCGAGTGAAGGGACTTGACGAAGCCATGTTAGTGGTGAAAGAGAATAAATTACTTGTGTCACTTTACTCATGCACTCCTTAGTTTTGTTATTGCTTCTACTCCAAGTAAATCATCAAGTCTAAAACAGTTTAATAAAATAATGAAAAAGTTATCAACTTAGTCAAACATAATTCAACCCCCTCTTCTCGTGTTTGCTCCTATAATGATTTCTTAACAGAGGCAAGATCATCAGAATCATAATTTCTTAACCAGAGGCAAGAATATTAGAACATAATTTCTTGACTAGAGGCATGGATCAGAAACATTGAGCAACTAGAGGCATTGACTTTATCAAAGTGTTGACTTTTACCAGAGTAATTGACTTTTTTAACGTTGACTATTTACAGGACATTGACTTTTTTTCCCAAAATGTTGACTTCTCTGGGTGTTGACTTTTCTAGAGGATACAAAATAGTTTAGAGTCAAATTCTTGATGAGATTATTAGAGGTAAAGGGATTCTTGTTACGCTTGTCAGAGTTAGAGGCAAAAGAATTCCTGTTACGCTTGTCAGAGTCAGAGGTAGAAGAACACTTGTTATGCTTGTGTATCAGAGTTAGAGGAACTCATATGCTTGCTTCATCTCCAGAGGCAAATTATCAGAGGCAACTAGTCAGAGATAGTTTAACCAGAAGCTTGATTGCTTCATTAAAGGTAGACTTTTCCATAGTCTATTGTGATTCAATAGAGGCAGCCTTTCCCAAAGTTTGTTTTCCTTCATTAGAGGCACACATCAAAAACTGTGCTGAGAGCATAACTGAATTAGGATCAGAGACAGTCTTGGCAAAACCTTCTTGTACCATCAAAGGTAGAGACAATCTAATGCTTATATAATCAGAGGCAGCACACCAGAGGTGTTTTATCACCAGTTTTGAATGCGGAATTTTCCATGTCTTTGTGGCCAATTATCAGAGGATATAATCTAATATCCTATCCTTCATAGTTTTGTGGTCTTAGAATTGCACACTTGAAATAAAACATTAGTGCCTAAAATTGTTCACACAAAATGATTTTGTTATCATCAAAACAAGTAGGCTCTTATGTATTTTAAACCAATTTTGTTCTCACAATCTCCACCTTTTTGATGATGACAAACATCCATTTTTGTGAATTTTTTTTTTAAATATAATAGTTCAGCAAGGCTCCCTCTCAGACTATGCATGTCTAATTTTAAAAACTGAAGACAATATTCTAACACTTAAAAAATTCTTCAGAAATATATCTTCCCCCCTTTTGAGATCACACAAAAAGTAAAAAAAAAATACAAAAAACGGTCAAAAAATGATTGTATGTCAAATTATTACATTAAATTTTATTATAGGCACAACAAGCAAAGATTTAACAAGTCATTTTATTTTTATTAAAAGCAAACATTTAGAGGCAACATCCTTCTTTAATAAACACAATCTTTAGATTATTCTTTATAACCTCAAATTTGTCCAAAACAAGGGTTTCGTGAAATTATCAACACACTGATGATCAGTTTCTACAAATTTAATACCTAAAATACCCTTCTGAACATAATCTCTTATGAATTGATGTTTGATCTCTATATGTTTTTCTATTGAATGTAAAATATGATTTTTGGTTAAACATATAGCAGAAGTATTATCACAAAAGATAGGAATGTTACTCTCATTAATGTGGAAATCTACAAGTTGGTGCTTCATCCACAATAGTTGAGTATTGCAACTTGCTGCTGAAATATATTCTGCTTCTGCTAATGATAGTGCAATGGTTCCTTGTCTTTTGCTCGACCAGGAGATCAAATTCTCACCTAGGAAAATGCAATTTCCATTGGTGCTCTTTCTTTCTAGCTTATCTCCAGCATAGTCACCATCACATAAACCAACTAACATGTACTCAAAGGAAGGCTTATAACACAAATCAAGGTTAGTTGTACCTTTCAAATATCTAATGATCCTCTTAACAAATATTAAATGGGATTCTTTAGAATTAGATTGAAATTTGGCGCACTCACACACTATACAAAATGTTAGGTCTAGAGATAGTCAAGTAAAGAAACGAACCTATCATTCCTCTGTATACCTTTTGATCTACCTTCTTACTAGTTTCATATTTATCAAGAGAGCAAGGTTGATGTATAGCAGTTTCGATTACCTTACAGTCATCCATTTTTAATTTTTTAAGCAATTCTCTTGTGTATTTAATCTGGTGAATGAGTACTCCCTTTGATCTTTGATGAATTTGAATTCCCAAAAATAATTTTAATTCATCCATCATGCTTATTTCAAACTCATTCTGCATTAACTTAGAGAATTCTTGGCAAAGTTTGCCATTAGTGGAACCAAAAATGATATCATCAACATATACTTGCACAATAAGAAAATCATTTTTAGAATATTTTGTAAATAAAGTAGTGTCTATATGGCCTCTTCCAAAATCATTTTTTAATAAGTTACTTAATCTTTCATACCAATCCCTTGGAGCTTGTTTCAGCCCATATAAATATTTCTTTAATTTGAGCACATGGTCTAGATATTCAATGTCCTCTAAACCAGGGGTTTTCCTGACATACACTTCTTCATTTATGTATCCATTTAAAAAAGCACTTTGTTACATCCATTTGATATAAAGTAATTTTGTTAAAAATAGAAAATGAGAGTATGCGTCTGATAGTTTTTAACATGGCCATAGGGGAAAAAGTTTCAGTATAATCAATACTTTCCTGTCGATAGTATCCTTGTGCTACCAGTCTGGCTTTGTTTCTAAATACTTCAACCTTCTCCATACGTCACTCCTTTTAAATTGATTTAATTCTTCTTGCATGCACAGTATCCAACAATCATCTGATAGTGCTTCATTTATATTTGTTGGCTCAATTGCAGAAAGTAGTCCAACGAGTGATGCTTCTTTAGCAGAGGTTCTCGTTTTCAAAGGATCAGTTACACTTCCAATGATCAGAGTGCCTAGATGAGAAGATTGGTATTTCCATTCAAGTTTTGATTATTGATGATTCTGATTTGATTACTCAGGCATATCCTCTAAATTTTTTGCTTCATCTGGTGCATTTGTTTCCTTTTTTGATTTAGCAGTTTCCTCTAATTTTGTTTGTTCTTTTGATTTTGACGTTTCCTCTAATTTCTATGAACCTTCAAGATCTTCAACTAGCTTTGACTTTTCATGGTCATGATTTTTGTCATCAAACCTGACATGGGTTGATTCCTCAACAATCAAAGTTTCTTTGTTGTATACACTATAGGCTTTAGACCTTTCAAAGTATCCCAAAAAGGATACACTTTTGAGATATTGAATAAAACTTGGATAGCTAATTTTTGGTGTTCATAATGCAACAAGGACATCCAAGCTGATGGAAATAACAAATCTTGGGTTTTATTCCTTTACACAGTTCATAAGGAGTCTTATTTAAAATAGGTCTAATAAAGATTTTATTATGAATATAACAAGCACTATTCACAACTTCTGCCTAAAAATGTTTAGCAACATTAGTTTCATGAATCATGGTTCTAGCCATTTCTTGAAGATATCTGTTGTTTCTCTTTACAACACTATTCTGTTGTGGTGTTCTAGGCGAGGAGAAATCATGGAAAATACCATTCTCATCACAGAACTTTTAAAAAATATTGTTTTCAAATTCACCTCATGGTCACTTCTAATTGTTGCTATGCAAACACCTTTTTCATTTTGAACCTGTTTGCCAAAAAGCAGCGAACATTCTATGTGACTTATCTGGAATAGTCATCAATAATGACAAGTCCATATTTATTACCATTGACAGTGGAAATTTTTATAGGGCCAAATAAATCAATATGTAGAAGCTCAAGTGGTCTAGTAGTGGAAACAATCTTTTTAGAAGAAAAATAAGATTTTATTTGTTTCCATTTCTGAAATTCATCACAAAAAGCATCTCAAGTTTTTTCAAATATGAAATTAATTTTAAATTTTCATGCCCTAATCTTTTGTGCCAAACCATCTGTTCTTCATTAACCGACAATGGACACTTAACCTCCTATTTGTTTAAATCAGAAAGTTTTATCTTATAAATATTGTTTTTCCTTTGGCCAATAAATAATATGGATTTATCTGTTTGACTTATTGATGTACAAGACTTTTGATTAAAGATAACATCATAACTACTGTCACTTAATTGGCTTATGCTCAATAGGTTATGCACCATGACTGGTGTTTTAATCTTATTGCTAAGGATATCTACAACATAGATAATTTTATCCTTAGGTACCCGTATTTGATTGGGTCTTTGTTTGTTAGTTCTGACAACTTTCTTGTCTTACCATGTTTTTTGCACGGGGCAAGTGGTTTTGTCATGACTTTTCTTAAGACACTATGAACAAACAACATTAGATAACATAGGTTTAGATTTTTTCAGTTGATTCTACATAACCTATGCCTATTTTGTTACTTTTGCTAACTCCATATATGATAGAAGCTTGTTTGCTTCTGTCTATGCCATTTGCAAGAAATTCTTCAAAAGCTACTTCATACTTAACAAAGTTGCAAATTTTATCCTCTGAAGTTTTTGAAACAGTTCCTTTCAGAGTCAGTTTTGCCTCTGAAGTTTTCAAAGCATTTTATTTCAGAGTCTGATTTTCTTCTGATGTTTTTAAAACTTTTTTTTTTTCAGATTCTAATTTTCCCTTATTAAGTTTTCAAAATCAGTTTCAAGGGAACAATATTTGGTCGTTAAAATATTATTAGCTTGTCTAATTGACTTAAGTTTTAAAGAAGTATTATGATTTTTGTATAAAAATTGATTGATTACTTTGATAAGTTCACTTCTAAATAAGTCAAACATTACCTCAATTTCTTCATCAACAGATTCACTGTCAGAGTCAGAGGCAAGGTCAGAGTCATATTCAGAGTGAGTGTATGCCATCTGAGCCATGTTAGTATATTCTTCATCTTCATCATATGATACATCAGAGTCATCTCAGGTAGCCATCAAACCTTTCTTCTTTGTCTTGACACCATTCCTTTAGGATATTCCTCTGTCCAGTTTTGGACAGTCAATTTTGATATGAGTTTGTTCTTGTCCAGCCTTTCACTTCTATCTCTGCTATTATGGAACCTTCTAAAATCTTTCTTGGGAAAATATTTCCTTTCCTTGTTCCACATGTGCTGGAGTTTCCTTGAAATAAAGGATAGTTCTTCATCCTTAGATTCCTTACTCTGATCTTCCAAGTTACTTTCCTTTGACTCTTTAGTTGCTTGTAGAGCCTTAGAGTTTGTTTTCTTTTCTTGAGATTTTAAAGCCAATGAGTTAGACTTATTTTTGGGCTAATCTTCTTCCAAATCAATCTTATGAGATTTAAGAGAACTCATCAGCTTTTCTAGAGGCAATGTGTTTAGATCTTATGCCACTTGAATAGTAGTTACCTTTGGTCTCCATTTGCTAGGAAGACTTCTTAGAATCTTCTTCACATGGTCAGAGGTAGTATACCTCTTTCGCAACACCTTTAGTCCAAAAACCAAGGTTTGAAATCTGGAGAACATTTGCTCAATATCTTCATTGTCTTCCATCATGAAGAGTTCGTACTTTCTGAGAAACATATTTGCTTTGGCTCTTGCACTTGCTTGTTTCCTTCATAATTCAAAACTAGAGCATCAAAGATACTCTTGATTGTTTCTTTATCACTGCACTTGTCAAATTCTTTGAAAGTGATAACATTGATGATGAAGGTTCTGGCTTTGTGATGCATCTTATATTGTTTTTTCTGATCAGCATCAAGATCCTTTCTGGCTATCTCAGCACCTTCAGCATTTTTTGGCTTAAAGTGATAAAACTGGAATGATAAAATAAATAACTCAACAATTTATCTTGGTTCACTACTAAAGGATATTTGTAACTTAAGCTCTCAAATTTTTCTTTCTCAATTTTCCTAACTCAATGTTTGCTTGTTGATTTAGGATTGTTTCACTTTGAAAGAATTTTATAAGTTTTTGTGTTACTTTAAACTCAGAATACATGTGCTATTTATGGAAGAAGTTACAGCATTGCCTTTGTCCTTCAAGGTATGGCTGAGTGTCCTTCATTGAATGGCCTTGTATCCTTCATGGTATGGTCTTATTATCCTTCATCATGGTGCTTCATTATTTATAGCAATTGATCTATTTGAAAATAAATATGATCGTTGAGCTCAAACTGAAACTAAAAATTTCTTCAAGTATTTGAATTAAGTTCAGATGAAGTAGAAGTACTTGACCGGAGGGATAAAACAATTGGAGGTAGGATTTCTTGACTAGATGCAGGAATACCAAAATCATGATTTCTTGACTAGAGGTAAGAACATCAGAATCATAATTTCTTGACTAGAGGCAACAAAATCAAAAGCATAATTTATTGACCAGACATCGATCAAAAGCATTCAGCAATTAGAGGCATTGACTTTGTCAAAGCGTTGGCTTTTACTAGAGGCATTGGCTTTTTTAACGTTGACTTTTTTTACTAAGCGTTGACTTTTACTAGAACGTTGACTTTTCAAAGGGATACAAAATAGTTTAGAGTTAGACGTTTGATGAGATTATCAGAGGTAGACAAATTCTTGTTATGCTTGTCAGAGTTTGAGGTAGAAGAACTCTTGTTATGTTTTTTAGAATCAGAGGCAAAAGAATGCTTGTTACGCGTATCAGAGTTAGAGGCAGAAGAACTCTTGTTACGCTTGTGTATCAAAGGAAGAGGAACTCATATGCCTGCTTCATCTCTAGAGGCAAATTATTATAGGCAATTGGTTAGAGATAGTTTGACCAGAAGCTTGATTGCTTCATCAGAGGTAGACTTTTCCAAAGTTTGTGTTGCTTCATCAGATTTAGACTTTCCCAATGTTTGTTTTCCTTCATCAGAGGCAGACTTTCCCATAGTTTGTTTCCCTTCATTAGAGGCAGACTTCAGCAGTTGCACTGAGAGCATAACTGAATCGAGAACATAGGCAATCTATGCAAAAATTTCTTGTACCATAAGAAGCAGAGGCAGTCTAATGCTTGTGTCATCAGAGGCAGGATATTAGAGGCAATTCTTCCCTGTTTTGTATGATGATTCTCCATGTATTTGTGACCAATTATTTGAGGATATATTATTATATCCTTCATATTTTTTTGGTCTAAGAACTATAAACTTTATATAAAACATTAGTGCCTAAAATTGTTCCCACAAACCGATTCTGTTATCATCAAAACAAGTAGGGTATTTTTTATTTTAAACCAAATTTGTTCTCACATAGATCATCAATGAAGGACACATCCTTGTTTGGTCTACTATCATGAATTGAACCTACCTCTATTGACAAATGATGGAAGGATCCTTGTAATGCAAGAAGAATTGAATGAATTTAAAAGGAATGATATTTGAGATCTAGTACCCAAACTAAAGAAAAACATTATTGGAACCAACTGGGTATTCATAAACAAGTTAACTGAAAAGGGAGAAGTTGTCATAAACAAGGCTATACTAGTTGCACAAGGTTACAATCAAGAAGAAGGTATTGATTTCACTGAGACATTTGCTCCAATGGCCAAGATAGAGGAAATTCGTATCCTACTCTACTATGCTTTTTATAATAACATTACATTATTTCAAATGGATGTTAAAAATGTCTTCCTAAATGGTTATATAAGTGAAGAAGTCTATGTTAAGCAACCCCAAGGTTTTGAAAGCTCTGAATTTCCAAACTATGTGTTTTAACTTAGGAAATCATTGTATGGTCTAAAAGAAGCACTTAGGGCATGGTATGATAGATTAAGTAATTTCTTGCTTAAAAATAGTTTTGAAAGGGGACAAGTAGACACCACCATGTTTAAAAAATCAATAGGAGATGACATTCTTATTATTCAAATTTATGTTGATGACATTATTTTTGGATCTATTAATGGCACTCTTTGTTTAGAATTTGTTAAGTCGGTGCAGCTTGAATTTCAAATGAGCGTGATGTGAGAAGTGATGTTCTTCTTAGGTATAACACCCCGATTTTTAACAGGGCAAGTGTTTTTTTTTCAAATATAAATTAATAAAAACCATGGCGAACACAAACAACAAAGTCCTAAATAATTACATCATAAATACCAACAAACAAAAATAGTTTTTGAGACGATAATTCAAAATATACAAGTAGAAAAATACACCGGGGCTATAAGACCTATCTAGCATCGCTCATACCCCTCGGCAGACACCTGCACAAAAGTACTACTCCAAGAATGCTATTCCCTCCATGGTCCATCAAGAAAATTAGAACATGGACCCACCAAAACAAAAGTCAAGTGACAATATGTGTTATAGATATAGTCATCCCAAAATGAAATAAGTACAACCACCAAAAGAAAGACACAAGGTCATTATACAACAAACTAATCTAATCATCCACTAGCAACTACAATAACATGGGTGACCTCCACAAACTCCGCAAGTCCCTTATGACGCAGTATCCATCTACGAGGTAACCTCATCCTCATCGACATCCATAGAAGGATCGATCTCCTCAAAAGTCAGATCCACCCATGAGATAGGTGGCTTCGGCGGCGCTGTAATCTCAAAACAGTCCACTACTTTAGTGACAGTCGGTAAGGGATCATTCATCGTAAATGGAAGCTCTGACTCGGCCCGCCTAGATGGTCCTGCAATCTCTCGCTCCACTGGCATCGGCCCCTTATCCTTTCCGCCAATCCCCGTTCCCACCACTGTATCTCCAGCTCCTACGGTGGCCTCCGCATCAATTCTAACTGAGGAATCCTCTGCGTCTTCCCATGCTCCATTCATCTCGAGCACCAATCCTAACGGTACCGGATAGTCGATCTTCTCCCAAGTGAGCTCCACAAGATATACTGCCCCAGCTTTCCTACTTGTCCTCACTACCTTCCCCGTATAAGTAGCCCTGCTTGAGATGGGGTCGTGTACCCAAGCAGTCGGCGAGTCTCGGTTTGGGAAGTCTAACGAGGTTTCCGTCGTCAAGGTAACAGTCGGTGGAACGAACTCGGGTATCATCTGAGGGCAAAGCCCAATTTCTACAATAATGTAAAATGTCACCAACTGAAATTAGCAAATAACATTTAGCGAAAAACTTATGTTTTAAATGCTCAAGAGAATCTTTCAACATAGCATAATCATCAAAAGGATTTTCATATGTCAAAAATGCATAAACAATGTTGGAAAGTGAAGTTTTTGACAATATGCACTGTCGTATTTGAATACGACAGGATGTAGCCAAATACGACAGGACAAGTCAGTATGTAAAACTGAACATCTATATTCGAATACGACAGAATGTAGCCGAATACGTGTATTCGAATACGATAGGATGTAGCCGAATACGTGTATTTGAATACGACAGGATGTAGCCGAATACGATAGGACAAGTCAGTAGCAAAATTCACTCATTTGTATTCGAATACGAGGTTTCGTATTCGAATACGATGTCAAAATTTCAAATAAAACTGAATGTTACAGATGTGTATTCGAATACACATTAGATGTAGCCGAATACAGCTCCTAAATAATGCAGGTTTTCAGTTTTGAAAAGGTTCCGAATCATTCAACATTCACGATATAAAAACAAACAATAACATTTAGCAATCACGACATAATATCAAACCACAACAGAGCATGTATATACAATCATCACATCGTAACAAACATGACTCGCGTGCCAAGCACCCTAATGCAACGCGTATCTGCCAATGCACATGATTCCGGAATTTCCAAAACAAAACCCTCCTCGAGGGACATAAATCATAATTATACCGCCTATCATAGACCTTACAGACTAGCACGATTTACTAGAGTGTAGCATATCACAGGCCTTACACATCAGTTAAATCCTTGTAATGATAAGATGAACCAACTATCATATGGAACCACCCCATGGCCCATCACGGTCACCACTTAACATCGTGACCCATTAGTGTCACCATTTAACACCGTGGTCCATCGCGGTCACCATTGACACTGTGGCCTATCATGGTCACCACAAGCTATGAAATGCATGAGCATACTCTGACTCTTTTCACCACAATCATTAAGTAAATGCAGCTATTAAAAGATTCCCCATTTTTTGTACTCATTTAACACTAACGATTTTTCAAACTTATCACAGAGCATTCTCAAAACATTTTTTCCTCAATAAAATTCATAACGCACATATTAACAGTTATGAATACATAATCACCTCAAACTCAATCTCCACAAATTCACACATTGAGCACACATTAATCACATCAAATTTAATCATAAAATCATATCATGTAACAAAACGTATTTTCACTCAAAAAATATATATATTCACGTCAAAATTTGTTATCACGCAATCACACATTAATCATCCATCAATCACACATATAGAGTCCCTATATGCAAACTAGAAATTTGGAAGGAGCTCTTACCTTAGTTATCGCTTTCTCAACCGTTTCCACTACCGCAATCAAATACAGCGAAAACTCTCGCTCGCATCGACACCTCAAAAGTTAGCTCACAAGCATCGTAGTATGGAGAGGAGTAACTTTCCCTCCTAACACTTCTCGAATGGAAGCTTATATCTAATAGAGAATTGAGGTTTCTGTTTGCGGTGTTTGAAACCACCAACACACTTTACGAAATAGAGGAAGAAAGAAGAAGAAGAAGAAAGAGTTTGCGAGGCTCAGGGAAATGTTTTTAGCTTTTCTGATTCCTTGCTTGGCTTCTCACACACACACACACACACACACACACACACACACACACACACACATATATATATATATATATATATATATATATATATATATATAATTACAAACAAATCAATAAATATCTAAAACTCTTACTCACATCACTTCACTCACATCTCAATCTATTTTGATAAAATATCTACTCTCGTCGCAACTCAATTGACAGATAAATTTTTTAGCAATAAGTGATATTTTTAAAAACTGTCCGGTATTAAATTCTTCGCAACATAATTAAATTATTGTTCGACAAATAACTTTAATCGGGTCTCAATATATATATATATATATATATATATATACATATACATATATTAAATATATTACAAACTATAACAAAATATGTTTTTGGTACTTAATTCACAAAATGAATTAAAATTGGGCTAAATGCCTCAATAATTCAACACAAAATATACTAAAATTGCATAATTTAGAATTTAAAAACTAAGGGTCTTACATTAGGGATACAAATTCATAAAAGTCAAAAGGCCATATACATTCATCAAAACAAGTATACAAAAGAGTTTCACAAGAAGTTTAAGATGAATGATTTCAAACTTGTGGCTACACCAATGCACCCTACTTGCTCACTTGAAAGAGATGAATCAGGCTAGAAGGTTGACCAGAAAACATATAGAGGAATGATTTGATCACTTTTGTATCTTACTGCTTCCAGACCTGATATTTTATTTAGTGTATGTGTGTGTGTGCAAGATTTCAGGTTGATACAAGGGAGTCTCATTTAACTATTGTTGAGAGGATCCCTAGATACCTAAAAGGGGGAGAAAGATATTTGAGAACAATTGTTTTTTGATATGTTTATGTGGGGAGAGAAAGTGTATCATGTGGGACAAAAGAGTTGTAAAACTACTTAGACTTAAGGGGTGCCTTAAGTTAGAGGGAGTCAAGCAATAAAAGTCAATAAATTGTTATAAAAATTACAGTTTTGCCATCATCAAAAAGAGGGAGATTGTTGGAACCAAGTTGATTTTCCTCTTGTCATTTTGATGTTAACAAAAGTATTTTATGAGAACAATTTGTTTGGACTAATGACTTCATTAAGTGTGCATTAATTAGAACAATAAAATCAGAGGAAGTGACCAAAGGAAGTCACGAGAGAAAGTGACCAGAGGATGAGATTAGAGGAATACAAAAGCATATGTGTTTGCCTCTAAACATATGATGAGAGTTTATATCAAGCTATCATTAACTTTGATGAGATTTTTCAAGTCATGCATTCAAAGCTCATATTTTGCTCATCAAAAGTCGCAACACACTCAAAATGTTGCCTCTAATATGCAGTCTCTAATGTTGCATTGATCTTGATGATACAAGAACAAGCCTGAATCCATTCCTGCTCCAATCATTCAAGAGTATGAAGGAAGATTCGCGTGAATAAGTTTTTGAACACAACTTGAAAATAGATACGATTCAAAATTATAATTGAAGGAAATCTTTGACCAAGGTGAAAAAAAAGTATGGTCAAAATGTTGTTCACAAGAAAATATGGCCAAAATATTGATCACAAGAAGATATGGTCAAAATATTGTTCACAAGAAGATATTGTCAAAATATTGTTCACAAGAAGATATGGTCAAAATATTGTTCACAAGAAGATAAGGTCAAAATATTGTTCACAAGAAGATATGGTCAAAATATATTCACAAGAAGATATGGTGAAACTATTGTTCACAAGAAGATATGCTCATAATTTATTCACAAGAAGATACACTCATAATTATTCACAAGAAGATACACTCATTATTATTCACATGAAGAAACACTCAGAATTATTCACAACAAGATACGCTCATAATTTGCTCACAAGAAGATACATTCAGAATTTGTTCACAATAAAGATATGATCCAGATTTTACAAGGATAAAAGTGAAACCCTAATTTATTCTATAAATAGATACTCAATACTGAAAAAGAAAGCACGAACTCATAAACTCATAAGTCCATACAATTCAGAAAAACTTTTGGGAGCTCAAATGTCTTAAGTATTCAAAGTTCAAAGGTTTAAGTTCTAGAGAAGCATTTGCTCAAAAAATATTTTCGAAGTGTTTTAGTGTAAGAAATCAATTGTAACAATCTGCTTAGTAGAAGCAAAACACAATCTGTTCTGAACTTGTGTAACCTAGCCCAATAGTGGCTTTAGTGTTCCTCAAGCAATTTGTGGTTTTCAGGTTGTGTTGAGAAGACTTGACTTGTAGGGTCAATGTGTAGTTGCCTTCAACAATTTGTGGTTTTCAGGTTGTGTGGAGAAGACTTGACTTGTAAGGTCAAGGTGTTTGTTTTCCTCAAAAAGTATATAGGTGTAAGGTTGTTTTAAGAAGACTGACTTGTAGTGTCATTTGCTCTATAATTCAAGGATTTGAGTTAGTGGTTAATCCTTCTAAGTGAAGGGACTAGATGTAGCTACCAAGTTAGTGGTGAACCAGGATAAATCTGCTTGTGTCACTTTACTTTTACATTCTTTACTTTACTGTCGCCTCTAATTACTTAAGTTTGATTGCTACTGCTTCTATTTTAGTTAAAATCACCAACCCAACCCACTTAAATAAATAATTAAAAATAATACAACTTAGACAAACACAATTCAACCCCCCTTCTCGTGTTTGCACCTTCAATATTGTCACCACAAAAGTGGACGGGCTATTCAAATTGGCTTTGTCCTCATAGATCCCCGTGACTCAACTCGAGACACATATACCCAACGACCAAATTAAATGTGTGTTGCATGACAGCTCTCGACATATAAAGTAGTACATCCAAATCACCTAGGAATTCCCCACCAGAATACCCTCAACGTCTAAAAATCATGCCTTAAAGCTCAATAGTAGACCACCAGGATCAAGCTCATTCAATTGTACTTCCCTAACATCACAAGACTTGTCAAGCCCTATCTATATAATGAGAATATAATATCCACATCAAATACTCCTAACATCTAGTTCATTCTTTGTTGGCCTAAGATACTCCATTAAAAGCATCATTTTTAGCATAAGTTGAAATCATCATTATTTCATCATGTATAGGGTGGCATCAATATACTCATCACAAATTCATAACATCTCAGTCATCAATCATGCATCATCATCACATAACTAATATCACAATGCATATAAGTTTTTATCACCACATCACATAATCTCATCAAACCAAACGTAGGTACAAAATTATTTTAGCATCCAATATCACAATAATTTCAAATACCACACGCGCGTCAAAAATTAAATCAATCAACACCTTATAAATGTTTCTATTCCTCATTTTAATCTAATAATTCTCATATTTACACATTAATTAATTTATCGCTCCAAGGCTACAACCATACATAGCGAGTCCCTGATGAATCGTTGAGAAATACGATTTTCCCATTTGTCTCACTTTATATTATACTCATGAATTCAAACGTTCTCTCACTTCCTTATCATATTTCAACATTTTCACATGTTGATCCGAGTCCAAAAGAGAAAATCATACGTTCCTTTGACTTCTCGTCCTCCGATCGATTCAACTCAATAATTTATGGTTAAAGTTCATAAATAAAATATGAGGATATGCTCTTAAAGGTGTCAGAAATATATTCAGCGGATAATGAAGCCATTGTTCATACGATCATTTTTGTATTAATTTTACTCAAATTGAACTTACAATAAAGAAGAACGTTGCAAATTAGCATGTTTCTTAAATGGAGAAGTTGGGAATTTATCTTCCATGCCAAATACCTAGTAGGGGACTATAGAAAAATCGTTATTTAATTTACAAAATTTACAAACTTACAAGAAAGTAAATAGTCTGTGATAGATGTTTACTCTTCTTGTGTAGTTATCTTCACATGACAGTCATCAATAACTAGAGGTCGAAGCTCTTTTTAGTCTTGATACACAATTAACCACACATGTCGCATGTATATGAAAAAATGTGTCCATGAAATATTTTTGGTCTTAAAAAGCAAAAGCAACTATATAAAGAGAGAAATCTATTAAACAATAATTTCTTAGCGACATTCCCCCTACATTCAATTGTAGAGACAAAACAATTTGTGGTACTTTGAACTATTAGCTTAATATAGTTTCTTAGTGGTGTGATTCGGGAGTTTATGAGATAAGGATGTTGAAAAACATGAAGGATGAAGGGGAAAAAAATGAGACCTTTGTAAGCGGCGGGTTTTAGGGAATTTATTTATTTATTCATAATATTAAATTTCTCACTATTATGGAAGAATTCAAAAATTGCTTTGGAGGGGGATTTTGATGAATTCTTCAAATTCAATATATGTTGTTATAATACTCTCAATATAAAATAGTTTTTTGATCGTTGCAATTATAACCGTTTTTTATTTTAGTCTTCGTAAGTTTTTTTGTTTGGTTCACATCTCTAGAAATATAGTTTTATTTTAAAATAGTTATTTCATCCAACTTCTATTACAAAAGCTGTAACACCGTTATTCTTAAATATAATTAAAACATAACTTTTTTAATCTAAAAATAAACCTCCAATATAATTAAATTATAATCTTTTTTAACCTAAAATTAACCTCAAATATTTCATTCTTCTTCCCCAAAAAAACCTAAAATTAACAACTTCAAAGTGGTTTCTTTTGAAATTGTTGGTTCAAGTTTAGAGCATCAACACTGACAGGTTAATTGCAAGATAACAATTTGTATTATATTATCAAAGATAGCGAATATATTCTTCAATTCGTTGACCAGATTCTTGGTGAAACTGAAACTTCTGAAAATCCAATTGGGAATGTTTGTCGGAATTGAAAAATGATCGAATCTGATAATTGATGAATCGGAATTCCATTCGTTGATAATGGAAACAACCGGTTCATTGTTTTGAACCAATTCCCAATCGCTAGTTTTAATTTCACTTTTTCCATCCATCGACGCAAAGAAAATTGAAACGAAACAATCGAAAGAAGAAACAAACATTCACAATTTTATACTAATATTATATTTGGAACGCTAACCCTAATTTACGTAGGAGTGTAGTTTTTAGGAAAGAAGAATGAAACGTTTGGAGAAAGAAGAATGAAACGTTTGGAGAAAGAAGAATGAAACATTTGAAATTAATTTTAGGTTTTTTTAGGGAAGAAGAATGAAACAGTTAGGTTAATTTTAAGTTAAAAAAATGTTATAATTTAGTTATATTGGATTTATTTTTAGGTTAAAAAAATTTATGTTTTAATTATATTTAAATTTAACGGTGTTATAGTTTTTGTAACAGAAAATGGATGGAAAGACTATTTTAAAATGAAACTAAATTTGCAGGGATGTGAACCAAATAAAGAAAAACTTACGATGATCAAAATTAAAAAAAGTTATAATTGCAAAGACCAAATACATATTTCAATCTAAAAAATATATTAATCATAAATATTCATTTATCATTCTTAAAAAAAACACTTTCAAAAAAGATAAGAATTTCTCTATTTTTTCCTCTACTCCCCTCCTCTAAAAGTCTTCCCATACTCTCCGCTCTAAACCCCAAACAGAGCCTTAGAGTTAAGTTGCATAATTGCCCAATATATTTTCTTTAAAGAAAAACTCCGTATCAGTTCTTGAAAAATAATACTATCATTTCAATAACTCAAATTTTCATCATCTATACATTATAATAAAGCAAACGTATGATCTTATGGTAAGTGTGACATCTGTCACTTATTTAGAGTGCTTTCTATAAGTAGTGAGTTTTATTATTCTTTTTAATTTATTTTTTATTTATTAATTTATTTTTGGTGATTAATTTATAAGTAGTAATTTTTATTATTTTTCGATGTGTTGCTTCACTTTTCAACATGCTTTCTTTTTTCTTTTTCACACCATAATGACTTTCATATTCTTTCTTCCTTCTCCTTTCTACTCTCTCTTCTATAATCTTTTTTCTCTTTTTTCTTTTATTTTATGTTACTCCTTTTTTATTGATATTTTCTTTTTCTTAATCATTTATGTTGTTATTTTGTTGATTTTCTTCTTCTGAGTTTAGATAGATTTCAAAATGGGAAATTGTATTGTGGTTGTTGCTACTATTTATAAGCAATAGAACTGTGTCAATCCACTAAGAGCAGCATCAATTTCTTGTGCTTTTTTCTCTCTTTCTATTCTATTCTTATTTATGTATTTTTTGTGAATATTGATCAATCTGATGTTTTTTTTTGCATTTACTTTGCCACATTTTAATTTTTCTCTAATTTAATTGAATTTTATTCTTTAGTATATGGACTCACTGTTATACTTTCACTGATTGTCGATTTTGTTGTAAAAAATAAATAATTAAAAAATTTAAATAATAATCAAAACTTAAACAAATAGGAGATCAAACAAATATTGATATATTTACCATTTATGCATGCTCTGCAAATAAAAAAAAATGTGTGATCTCTCTTTTTTTTTTATGTGTGTGTATATATGAGATTGATGTACCCAATTTAATCTCATTGATGGTCTTTACAAATGTGTGGCTATATATATTCACTATCTACAATGCACAATTTAACTTTTGGCCACCGTTTCTGATTTTGTTCATGCATTTTTTTCAATGGTTTGCAAATTTTCTTACATTATTTGATCTATATCTCAATTTCTCAACATGATATTCCATTGATAAATCTTATTTTTGCTCTGCTCTTTTTACGGTGTAATACATGTATGCATTGATAAAACAATTAGTCTATTATTTAGTATTTATTATACATTCCAATTGTTGTTCTTATAATTTTATATAGTCCGTTGGAACATCAAAATAATCACTTAGTACAATGAATCGATATTTTAAAGATAAAGCTACTAGATAATTTAATCCTGCTAATTTACCATTACTAATCAATAAGATTATTCATAAACGAAGTTGTTTGAAAATAAATTTTGCTCATACATGAATTAGCAAGTAAAACAATTAGAGGAAAAATTAGTCTTTGAAGATGCATATTGAGTTGTTTACCTTCTACGGATGCATTGGATGTATATATTTTTATTTGGAAGTCCACAAATATGAATATATATCATTGCATTAAAGGATGCATGTTGTTTTACTACAGTGAAATCGGTACAAATAACAGTGCGCCAGAGGCTTGTAAATTTTGTAATACACACATATATTGTGTTAGCAATAATGTTATTGATCGTAAGCAGAAGTGAATTCTAATTAACTCAATGTTTTACTTGCCAATAATTCAAAGATTGCAGAGAATAGTTCCATCAATGTAAGCTGCTAAACAAATGACGTGACATTATACCAATAGATCGAATTCGGATGTGTTGCGATATCTTTACGAAAGTGTGGCATGAAAGAACTTTAATCGGATACATCCTGAGTTTGCAACCCTTGATTGATGATCTGAAGAGGTTGTGGATTAGTGGAGAATGGACGTATGATATTGTTTCCCAAGAGAATTTCACAATGAGGGCGACTTTGACATGGACCATTAATGACTTCCCTACGTACAACATGTTGTTTGGTTGGAGAACTCAAAGTAAATTTGTTTGTCCTTATTGCCTAGATCATGCAAAGGCGTGTTTACCTTGAAATAATGAGGAAAGTATTTGTGGTTTGATTGTTATCGTAGGTTTTTACTAAAAAATCACGAGTCTAGAAAGAAAATGATGTTTTTCAAAAAAGGAGTAACATAAAAAGATGGTCTGTCGCCGGTAAAACTGTGATAGATGTCCCCGGTCAAACAAAAAATAATGAGAAAGTTATAATGGACTTGACAGTTTATTGTAAAACATCATATTTGGAGATGAAAGGAACTTCCAAATAGAAAATCATTAAAACCAAAGTTCAACTATAGTCTAACTGAATGATGAAACAAAATATGTGGATGAAACTTACAATTATTGTTCAAGAAGATCATCTCATACATAAAACTTACAACTAAAACTCTTTGGGGGGAAAAAATTAACATAAAGTGAAAAACATACTCCAAAATCAATATATTAGCATCGAATTTTTCAAATAATATAAATATATATTAGGAAAAAAATCAATACATTGAAACAAAATCAATTAAAACTTACTCTAAACTCAACACATTTCTAGAATCTTCTTCGTGGGTTTTCATTTGTCTTGGATATGAATAATTGTATAATTTGTCCAAACTTGGTAATAACCTAGTAGATGGACTCACTCCCTAAGTGGAACCCATCAATTTTACTAGTATTATTATTATTAGTATTATTATTGTTGTTATTATTAAAGAAAGAAACAAAAAAAATAGTGATTTATTGGACTTGGCCCATGTGAGGGATTTTAAATCCCTATGTTAGAGAAAGGTCAAAAAGAGTGTCGCATGGAAACAAAAAGAAACACGGAGGCGGCGCTAGAGAAAAGAAAACAAGGAGAGGAAGAAAAAAAGTTTGGTTCCAGTGGTAATGAATTTGTAGCAAACTTTCTTCGGTTGATCTACAATTTTAGTATGTTATTTCTACAACAGAGTTTATTCTTTTAATATACAATTTTAGTAGTTTTATCTTCTCTAAGAGTTACTTTGGAATACCCACTTTAGTGGAAAGTTGTTCATTATTTGTTTGGTTTCCATCATTTGGTGATGTCCATTGTTGATTGATGTTTCCAAGTGTTACTAGGAAGACTCTAGTGTACCAATTAATTATTATAGTGGAAGTTTTTACTGGACTTGGTCCCGTGGTTTTTATTCTCTCAATTTGAGGGAAGATTTTCACGTTAAAAATTATATCTGTCTCATTTTTAGTTTTCTGTCAATTATTGTTGCTACGTGGAATTGTATTTTCTGTTTGGCCATTTATCTACACATGTGGGGGAAAATATTCCGCATTATTAAGATAATTATCTCTGGTTTTTTCCCAACAAAGTGGTATCTAGAGCTCGAGTCATTTGGTTTGTGCATTCAAATGGAAGAGAAAAATAAAGGTTCGAATATGATTAAGCTCAACTTTTCTAATTACACACTTTGAAAGACTCTCATGAAAGACACGTTATACAGTAAAGATTTGTATGATCTTATTGAACGAGACACTGCTAAACCCATAGATCAATCTGACGCTGACTAGAAGAAGAGGAATAGAAAGGCAGCGGCCTTGATCAGACAGTGGTTGGATCTGAGTGTATATCCACATGTTAAAACTGAAATAGATGCTAACAATATGTGGGAGAAATTAAATGAGTTGTATGAACGAAAGAATGTACAAAATAAAGCATTCTTGATTCGCAAGCTAGTGATTATGAAATACAAATATGGGGATTCAAAGGTAGAGCATATGAGTATTTTTTTATAATATAGTGAATCAATTGACAACTGCATATATTAAATTAGATGATGAGTTGCAAGCGTTTTTATTGTTGAGTTTCTTGTCTTGTAATTGGGAAATTGTTGTTGTGACATTGACCAATTTAGGTCCAAGTGGAAAGCTGAAAATGCAAACAGTTAAAGATGAAGGTGCGAACACGAGAAGGGGGGGTTGAATTGTGTTTGCACAAAGTTGATACCTTTTTAATAATTTATAAATAATTAAAAATTAGTTTGGATTTGGTTACTTACTTGGAGTAGAAGCAATCGAATTTAGAAGCAGCAAGCAATGAAAGCATAAATAATTTGACGCGTAGAATTATCCTGGTTCACCACTAACTTGGCTACATCCAGTCCCCTCATTCAGAAGGCTTTAATCCACTAATTCAAAAACCTTGAATTACAAAGCACCTGACCCTCCAAGTCAGTCTTCCCAAACAGCCTGACAATCCCATACTTTTGAGGAACTAACCACCTTGACCCTACAAGCCAAGTCTTCTCCTAACAACCTGACGACCCCAGATTGAAAAAGGAACTAAACCACTATCGGGTTGGATACAAGAGATTGAAACTTGAGTAGTTGCTTCTAACAAAGCTGATAATAACAATAACTCTCACACTTTAAGAAAAGAACACTCAAAAGATATTTCTAACTTGAACAAGTGTTTCTCTCTTTGAACTCTAAGATGAATTTGGAATCTTGAGCTTGAGTTCTTCTACTTTTTGATGCTTTTCTCCTTCAGCCTTGAGTGTCTATTTATAGTGAAAAATTGGGCTTCAACTTAGTCCTTATTTAATTCTGAATTGTATCTTGTTTAGATTGAGTTTGCAAATTCTTCAAATTGATTCTGTTCCTATTTTGTGTAGATTGACTTTGTAAATTCTTCAGAATGATTCTGTTCCAATTTTGTGTAGATTGACTTTGTAAATTCTTCATATCAAATATTCTTCAAATCTTCTTCAAATCTTCATTAAATGTTAATCAAATCTTCTTCAAATCTTCACTAAATCTTCTTCAAATCTTAATCAAATCTTCTTCAAATATTTTTCAAATCTTCTTCAAATCTTCTTCAAATATTCTTCAAATCTTCTTCAAATATTTTTCAAATCTTCTTCAAATATTCTTCAAATCTTCTTCAAATATTCTTCAAATCTTCTTCAAATATTTTTCAAATCTTCTTCAAATATAAATATGAATCAAATCTTATTTTAGATTTTTTATCCATTATAAATTTGAATCAAATCTTATTTTAGATTTTCTTCAATTATAAATTTGAATCAAATCTTATTTAAGATTTTCTTCAATCATAAATTTGAATCAAATCTTATTTTAGATTTTCATCAATTATAATTTTGAATCAAATCTTATTTAAGATTTTTCTTCAATTATAAATTTGAATCAAATCTTATTTTAGATTTTCTTCAAAAACATTAATCTTCTTTCATACTCTTTGAAGTCAAATATATTGTTCTCATAAAATACTTTTGTTAACATCAAAACTCTAAATGTAAAACCAACTTGGTTCCAACAGAATAAGCTTAGGGAGGACGAAAATGACCTAAATGTTCATCCAATGACACAAAATCACTTATTGGATGCACAAGATTGGTTAAAAACCCTAATGGATTAGAATAAGCTTAGGGAGGACGAAAATGACCTAAATGTTCAACCAATGACACAAAATCACTTATTGGATGCACAAGATTGGTTAAAAACCCTAATTGGATTAGAATAAGCCTAGGGAGGACGAAAATGACGTAAATGTGCAACCAATGACACAAAATCACATATTGGATGCACAAGATTGGTTAAAAACCCTAATTGGATTAGAATAAGCTTAGGGAGTACGAAAATGACCTAAATCTTCATCCAATGACACAAAATCACTTATTGGATGCACAAGATTGGTTAAAAACTCTAATTGGATTAGAATAAGCTTAGGAAGGACGAAAATGATCTAAATATTCAACCAATGATACAAAATCACTTATTGGATGCACAAGATTGGTTAAAAACCCTAATAGGATTAGAATAAGCCTAGGGAGGACGAAATTGACCTAAATGTGCAACCAATAACACAAAATCACATATTGGATGCACAAGATTAGTTAAAAACCCTAATTGGATTAGAATACGCCTAGGGAGGACGAAAATGACCTAAATGTTCAACCAATGACACAAAATGACACAAAATCACATATTGGATGCACAAGATTGGTTAAAAACCCTAATTGGATTAGAATAAGCCTAGGGAGGACGAAAATGACCTAAATGTTCAACCAATGACACAAAATCACATATTGGATGCACAAGATTGGTCAAAAACCCTAATTGGATTAGAATCAGCCTAGGGAGAACGAAAATGACCTAAATGTTCAACCAATGACACAAAATCATATATTGGATGCACAAGATTGGTTAAAAACCCTAATTGGATTAGAATAAGCCTAGGGAGGACGAAAATGACCTAAATGTTCAACCAATGACACAAAATGACTTATTGGATGCACAAGATTGGTTAAAAACCCTAATTGGATTAGAATAAGCCTAGGGAGGACGAATATGACATAAATGTTCAACAATTGGCACAAAATCACTTATTGGATCCACAAGATTGGTTAAAAACTCTAATTGGATCAAAATAAGCCTAGGGTGGACCAAAATATCCTAAATGTTCAACCAATGACACAAAATCACTTATTGAATGCACAGGATTTGTTAAAAACCCTAATTGGATTAGAATAAGCCTAGGGAGGACGAAAATGACCTAAATGTTCAACCACTAACACAAAATCACTTATTGGTTGCACAAGATTGGTTAAAAACCCTAATTGGATTAGAATAAGCCTAGGGAGGACGAAAAAAACCTAAATGTTCAATCAATGACACAAAATCACTTATTAGATGCACAAGATTGGTTCAAAACCCTAATAGGATTAGAATAGGCCTAGGAGGACGAAAATGACCTAAATGTTCAACGAATGACACAAAATCACTTATTGGATGTGAAGGTGCGAACACGAGAAGGGGGGGTTGAATTGTGTTTGCACAAAGTTGATACCTTTTTAATAATTTATAAATAATTAAAAATTAGTTTGGATTTGGTTACTTACTTGGAGTAGAAGCAATCGAATTTAGAAGCAGCAAGCAATGAAAGCATAAATAATTTGACGCGTAGAATTATCCTGGTTCACCACTAACTTGGCTACATCCAGTCCCCTCATTCAGAAGGCTTTAATCCACTAATTCAAAAACCTTGAATTACAAAGCACCTGACCCTCCAAGTCAGTCTTCCCAAACAGCCTGACAATCCCAGACTTTTGAGGAACTAACCACCTTGACCCTACAAGCCAAGTCTTCTCCTAACAACCTGACGACCCCAGATTGAAGAAGGAACTAAACCACTATCGGGTTGGATACAAGAGATTGAAACTTGAGTAGTTGCTTCTAACAAAGCTGATAATAACAATAACTCTCACACTTTAAGAAAAGAACACTCAAAAGACATTTCTAACTTGAACAAGTGTTTCTCTCTTTGAACTCTAAGATGAATTTGGAATCTTGAGCTTGAGTTCTTCTACTTTTTGATGCTTTTCTCCTTCAGCCTTGAGTGTCTATTTATAGTGAAAAATTGGGCTTCAACTTAGTCCTTATTTAATTCTGAATTGTATCTTGTTTAGATTGAGTTTGCAAATTCTTCAAATTGATTCTGTTCCTATTTTGTGTAGATTGACTTTGTAAATTCTTCAGAATGATTCTGTTCCAATTTTGTGTAGATTGACTTTGTAAATTCTTCATATCAAATATTCTTCAAATCTTCTTCAAATCTTCATTAAATTTTGATCAAATATTCTTCAAATCTTCATTAAATGTTAATCAAATCTTCTTCAAATCTTCACTAAATCTTCTTCAAATCTTAATCAAATCTTCTTCAAATATTTTTCAAATCTTCTTCAAATATTCTTCAAATCTTCTTCAAATATTTTTCAAATCTTCTTCAAATATAAATATGAATCAAATCTTATTTTAGATTTTTCATCCATTATAAATTTGAATCAAATCTTATTTTAGATTTTCTTCAATTATAAATTTGAATCAAATCTTATTTAAGATTTTCTTCAATCATAAATTTGAATCAAATCTTATTTTAGATTTTCATCAATTATAATTTTGAATCAAATCTTATTTAAGATTTTTCTTCAATTATAAATTTGAATCAAATCTTATTTTAGATTTTCTTCAAAAACATTAATCTTCTTTCATACTCTTTGAAGTCAAATATATTGTTCTCATAAAATACTTTTGTTAACATCAAAACTCTAAATGTAAAACCAACTTGGTTCCAACAATCTCCCCCTTTTTGATGATGACAAAACTTGTATTTTTTATAACAACTTTTCTTTATATTTCTTTGACTCCCCCTAACTTAGGGCTCCCCCTAAATCTTAGTATCATTTTATCTCCACTTTATCAAATATATTTCTCCCCCTTTTGTCATCAGACAAAAAGAATTGAATGTGAAACTCTGCTTTTTTTTTTTTTCTTTTTTTTTTCTTTTTTTTTTTAATATAAGAAAATATAATAACTAGTGTAAAACTAAAATACTTTGAAGTGATCACAACATCAGTCAGGTATGAATGTAAGGTTTAGGTTTTTCTTTATGAAGTCAAACCTATCTTCAGGTAGTGGTTTGGTGAATATGTCAGCCCATTGGTGTTCAGTGTCTATAAATTGAATGGTTAGTACCCCTTTTTGAACAAAGTCCCTAATGAAGTGGTGTTTGATCTCTATGTGTTTAGCTCTAGAATGTAAGATAGGATTTTTGGCTAGACAAATGGCAGAAGTGTTATCGCAATAGATGGGAATGTCGGATTCTAGGATGTTGTAGTCTTCAAGTTGATGTTTCATCAAGGATGTTGTAGCCTCTGATGTTGACATTGCAAGGGTGTTTTGTCTCTTACTTGACCATGATATTAAATTGTTACCTAAAAATGTGCAGTTGCCACTGGTGCTCTTTCTCTCAAGTTTATCTCCAGCATAATCAGAATCACAGTATCCACTAAGTTTTTTTTTTTTTTGCCTGAATCATCTTTTTCAAGTGAACAAGTAGGGTGCATTGGTGTAGCCATAGGTCTGCAATTACTTATCTTAAACTTCCTAAGAAGCTCTTTGTATATTTAGTTTGATGAATGTATATACCTTTTGACTTGTTGAATTTGTATCCCTAAGAAGAACTTAAGTTCTCCCATCATATTGAATTGAAATTCAAGCTGCATCAATTTAGAAAATTCTTGACAAAGAGTGCCATTAGTAGATCCAAATATAATGTCATCAACATAAATTTGAATAATAAGAATGTTATCTAAAGAGTGTATTTTCAACTTGTCATCTTTCAAAGTTATTTTTAAATAAGAAGTTACTAAGTCTATCATACCACGCCCTATGTGCTTGTTTTAGACCATACAAGGATTTCCTAAGTTTAAAAACATGATTTGGAAATTCAGAACTTTCAAAACCTGGGTGTTGTTTAACATAAACTTCTTCACTTATATAATAATTTAGAAAATCACTTTTAACATCCATTTGAAATAATGTAATGTTATTATTTGCAGCAAAAGAAAGTAGGATACGAATAGCTTCTAACCTGACCACTGGAGCAAATGTCTCAGTGTAATCAATGCCCTCTTGCTGATTGTAGCCTTGTGCGACAAGTCTTGCCTTATTTCTGATCACTTCACCTTTTTCATTTAGCTTGTTTCTGAAAACCCACTTGGTTCCAATAATGTTCTTCGCTGGTCTAAGTACTAGATCTTAAACATCATTCCTCTTAAATTCTTGAGAACCTGCAAAATACTTATCTAGCTTTGATTTTTATGATCAAGCTTCTTGTTATCACATTAACATAATATCAGAAAATAATTAAATTTAAAGAAAGATATCACCTGTATGTTAACAGTTTCAGTTTCACTATGAAAACCATGTTCTTCTTTTGTGGTTTTCAGATTCTGAGTTTGCATATTCTCTGATTAGAGAGTCTGGATGAAGGGATTTGAATTCCCATCCAGGTTTGTAGTCTTCATGAATTTGATTGGAGTGTTCAAAGAAGTCTCCTGATTCTGACTTTTAATCTGCCACTTCTGTTTCTGCTAATGTATCGGGTTTCTCTGATGGTAATTCTGATTCTTATGGTAGTTCCAGTTCTGTTGATATGTGTGATTTCTCTGCCAGTTTTGAGTCTGTTGATACTCCAGATATTTCTGATGTTTCTGATTCATCATATGGTTCTGGTTCTGATAAGTATTGTGTTGACCATTCCTTCTTCCAACAGAGTCAGTTGGCTTCTGTTTGGTAGAGCTTGGAACATAGACCTTTTTGCCTTCATATATTGCAAGCATCCATTGTCCAGGCACCATGACTGGTGTTTCAATTTGATTGCTTAGAACATCTGCAACATAAACAATTTTATCTTTTGGTACCCAAATTTGGTTGGGTCCTGGTTTGTTAGATCTTAAAGATTTCTTGTCTTTCCATGTGGTTAGCATAGGACAAGATATTTTATTGTGACCTTTCTTATAGCAAATAATACATAAATCATCAGAGGGAATAATCTTAGATTCAATTACTTTTTCTTGAAATCCTATTCCTCTTTTACCATTCCTACTAACCCCATAAATCATTGATGCATACTTGCTTCTTTCCATACCATTATCAATAAAATCTTGAAATACTTCTTCATGTTTATCAAAGTTACATGTGGTATTTTCAATTGATGTTGAACTATAATTACTTTTCAGAGTTAGATTTTCAGCAATATCAGTTTTCAGATTTTCATTTTCTGTTTTAAGTTCAATAATATCAGTTTTCATATTTGCATTCTCTATTTTAAGTTTAGTAATATCAGTTTTCAGATTTGTATTTTTTGTCTTCAAATATTTTTCAAATCTTCTTCAAATCTTCATTAAATGTAGATCAAATATTCTTCAAATCTTCACTAAATCTTCTTCAAATCTTAATCAAATCTTCTTCAAATATTCTTCAAATCTTGACCATATCTTCTTTTCAACTTGGTCAAAGATTTTCTTCAATTATAAATATGAATCAAATCTTATTTTAGATTTTTATCAATTATAATTTTGAACCAAATCTTATTTAAGATTTTCTTCAATTATAAATATGAATCAAATCTTATTTTAGATTTTCATCAATTATAAATTTGAATCAAATCTTATTTAAGATATTTTTTTTAATTATAAATTTGAATCAAATCTTATTTTAGATTTTCTTCAAAAACATGAATCTTCTTTCATACTCTTTTGAAGTCAAATATATTGTTATCATAAAATACTTTTGTTAACATCAAAACTCTATATGTAAAACCAACTTGGTTCCAACAATCTCCCCCTTGTTGATGATGACAAAACTTGTATTTTTGATAACAACTTTTCTTTATATTTCGTTGACTCCCCCTAACTTAGGGCTCCCCCTAAGTCATAGTATCATTTTCTCTCCAATTTATCAAATATCTTTCGCCCCCTTTTGTCATCAGACAAAAAGACTTGAATGTGAAACTCTATTTTTTTTTTCTTTTTTTTTTCTCTTTTTTTTTTCTTTCGTTTTTCTCCTTTTTTTTCGTTTTTTTTTGAATAAAATAAATATAACATAATATAAGAAAATATAATAACTAGTGTAAAACTAAAATACTTTGAAGTGATCACAACATCAGTCAGGTATGAATGTAAGGTTTTTCTTGATGAATATGTCAGCCCATTGGTGTTCAGTGTCTACAAATTAAATGTTTAGTACCCCTTTTTGAGCAAAGTCCCTAATGAAGTGGTGTTTGATCTCTATGTGTTTAGCTCTAGACTGTAAGATAGGGTTTTTGGCTAGACAAATGGCAGAAGTGTTATCGCAATAGATGGGAATGTTGGATTCTAGGATGTTGTAGTCTTCAAGTTGATGTTTCATCCAAAGTAGTTGAGAACTGCAGCCAGCTGCTGAAATGTACTCAACCTCTGTTGTTGACATTGCAATGGTGTTTTGTCTCTTACTTGACGAAGATATTAAGTTGTCACCTAAAAATGTGCAGTTGCCACTGGTGCTCTTTCTCTAAAGTTTATCTCCAGCATAATTAGAATCACAATATCCAATAAGTTTGTACTTAGGAGATTTCTTGTAGAACAAGGTAGGGTTGGTAGTGCCTTTTAGGTATCTAAGGATTCTCTTAACAGCAGTTAAATGTGATTCCCTAGGGTCAGCTTGAAATCTTGCACATACACATACACTAAACATGATGTTAGGTTTGGAAGCGGTAAGGTAAAGTAGGGTTCCTATCATTCCTCTATAGATTTTTTTTTTTGCCTGAATCATCTTTTTCAAGTGAACAAGTAGGGTGCATTGGTGTAGCCATAGGTTTACAATCACTCATCTTAAACTTCCTAAGAAGCTCTTTGGTATATTTGGTTTGATGAATGTATATACCTTTTTTACTTTGCTGAATTTGTATCCCTAAGAAGAACTTAAGTTCTCCCATCATACTCATTTGAAATTCAAGCTGCATCAATTTAGAAAATTCTTGACAAAGAGTGCCATTAAAAGATCCAAAAATAATGTCATCAACATAAATTTGAATAATAAGAATGTTATCTAAAGAGTGTATTTTCAACTTGTCATCTTTCAAAGTCATTTTTAAATAAGAAGTTACTAAGTCTATCATACCACACCATATGTGCTTGTTTTAGACCATACAAGGATTTCCTAAGTTTAAAAACATGATTTGGAAATTCAGAACTTTCAAAACCTGGGTGTTGTTTAACATAAACTTCTTCACTTATATAATAATTTAGAAAATCACTTTTAACATCCATTTGAAATAATGTAATGTTATTATTTGCAGCAAAAGAAAGTAGGATACAAATAGCTTCTAACCTGACCACTGGAGCAAATGTCTCAGTGTAATCAATGCCCTCTTGCTGATTGTAGCCTTGTGCGACAAGTCTTGCCTTATTTCTGATCACTTCACCTTTTTCATTTAGCTTGTTTCTGAAAACCCACTTGGTTCCAATAATGTTCTTCGCTGGTCTAAGTACTAGATCTTAAACATCATTCCTCTTAAATTCTTGAGAACCTGCAAAATACTTATCTAGCTTTGATTTTTATGATCAAACTTCTTGTTATCACATTAACATAATATCAGAAAATAATTAAATTTAA
This sequence comes from Cicer chorassanicum, assembly GCA_037974735.1. Taxonomy (NCBI): domain Eukaryota; kingdom Viridiplantae; phylum Streptophyta; class Magnoliopsida; order Fabales; family Fabaceae; genus Cicer; species Cicer chorassanicum. The sequence goes on from JBBPBP010000002.1 coordinate 27,985,518, forward strand.
AGAAAGATATCACCTGTATGTTAACAGTTTCAGTTTCACTATGAAAACCATGTTCTTCTTTTGTGGTTTTCAGATTCTGAGTTTGCATATTCTCTGATTAGAGAGTCTGGATGAAGGGATTTGAATTCCCATCCAGGTTTGTAGTCTTCATGAATTTGATTGGAGTGTTCAAAGAAGTCTCCTGATTCTGACTTTTAATCTGCCACTTCTGTTTCTGCTGATGTATCGGGTTTCTCTGATGGTAATTCTGATTCTTATGGTAGTTCCAGTTCTGTTGATATGTGTGATTTCTCTGCCAGTTTTGAGTATGTTGATACTCCAAATATTTCTGATGTTTCTGATTCATCGTATGGTTCTGGTTCTGATAAGTATTGTGTTGACCATTCCTTCTTCCAACAGAGTCAGTTGGCTTCTTTTTGGTAGAGCTTGGAACATAGACCTTTTTGCCTTCATATATTGCAAGCATCCATTGACCAGGCACCATGACTGGTGTTTCAATTTGATTGCTTAGAACATCTGCAACATAAACAATTTTATCTTTTGGTACCCAAATTTGGTTGGGTCCTGGTTTGTTAGATCTTAAAGATTTCTTGTCTTTCCATGTGGTTAGCATAGGACAAGATATTTTATTGTGACCTTTCTTATAGCAAATAATACATAAATCATCAGACGGAATAAACTTAGATTCAATTACTTTTTCTTGAAATCCTATTCCTCTTTTACCATTCCTACTAACCCCATAAATCATAGATGCATACTTGCTTCTTTCCATACCATTGTCAATAAAATCTTGAAATACTTCTTCATGCTTATTAGAGTTACATGTGGTATTTTCAATTGATGTTGAACTATAATTACTTTTCAGAGTTAGATTTTCAGCCTTATGTTCAGCAATATCAGTTTTCAGATTTGCATTTTCTGTTTTAAGTTCAATAATATCAGTTTTCAGAGGTTCATTATCTGTTGTAAGTTCAGTAATATCAGTTTTCATATTTGTATTTTCTGTTTTAAATTCAGTATTTTCATTCTTTAAAACGTTAATGTTTTCAGTTAGATTTGTATTTTCTTTCTTAAGTGTTTTCAGTTTTAAAGAGAATTTGTGATTAATATTTAAAAAATCATTTATAGCAGTAATTAAATCAGATCGAGTAAATTCAGAAAATACCTCACTTTCTTCATCTGTTGATTCACTTTCAGAGTTAGAATCTGTGTTGGATCGAGAGGTAGAGTTGGTATGAGCCATCATACCCAAATCTACTTGTTCATCATCAGAGGATTCCTCAGAATCATCCCATGTAGCCATCAAACTCTTCTTCTTGGGTCTGGAATCTTTCCTTTTTCCTTTCTCCATATTTGGACATTCTGACTTGATATGTCCAGGTTCATTGCATCCATAGCAGATAATGCTTTTATCATCATTTCCTTTGTTGGATTGCTTGGAATATCGTTGGGGAAATTTCTTCTTTCTGTTGTGCCACATCTTTCGAACTTTTCTGGTTATGAAAGCAATCTCCTCTTCCTCTGAGTTCAGATTCTGATTATCTGAATCACTATCCTCTGAATCTGATGTTGCCTTTAGAACCTTCTTCTGCTTAGATTTCAAGGCCAGAGTCTTGTTCTTCTTCTTGGGCTCATCTTCTTCAAGCTCAATTTCATGTGATCTGAGAGAGCTGATTAATTCTTCCAGCTTTAGAGTATTCAGATCTTTTGCTTCCTGAATGGCAGTGATCTTAGGTCTCCACTTACTTGTCAGACTCCTAAGAATTTTCTTCACATGATCAGCAGTAGTATAACTCTTCTCAAGTACCTTTAATCCTGATACCAGGGTCTAGAATCTGGAAAACATTGTTTCAATGTCTTCATCTTCTTCCATCTTGAACAACTCATACTTTTTGACTAGGAGGTTGGCCTTTGCTTCTTGAACTTGCTTGCTTCCTTCAAAGGTCAGTATCAGACTATCATAAATACTCTTTGCTGTGTCTTTGTTGGTGCACTTGTCAAACTCGTTGAAGGTGATTGCATTTATCATGAATGTTCTGGACTTATGATGCATCTTGTACATCTTCTTCTGATCAGCATTCATCTCCTTTCTTGGAATTTCAATACCATTAGTATTCTTGGGAGCAATATAACCATCTTCCACCAAGTCCCAAAGTTCAGGATCTTGTGAAATATAGAAACTTCTCAGCTTGTCTTTCCAATACTCAAAACGTTCTCCATCAAACAGAGGTGGTCTGTTGATATTTCCTCCAACAGCTTCTTCACTGAATCCAGACATATTGAACCCTTGGATCTTTTCTCAAACACTGTAAAGTGCTCAGCCTTGAGACCGAGCTCTGATGCCAATTGAAGGTGCGAACACGAGAAGGGGGGGTTGAATTGTGTTTGCACAAAGTTGATACCTTTTTAATAATTTATAAATAATTAAAAATTAGTTTGGATTTGGTTACTTACTTGGAGTAGAAGCAATCGAATTTAGAAGCAGCAAGCAATGAAAGCATAAATAATTTGACGCGTAGAATTATCCTGGTTCACCACTAACTTGGCTACATCCAGTCCCCTCATTCAGAAGGCTTTAATCCACTAATTCAAAAACCTTGAATTACAAAGCACCTGACCCTCCAAGTCAGTCTTCCCAAACAGCCTGACAATCCCATACTTTTGAGGAACTAACCACCTTGACCCTACAAGCCAAGTCTTCTCCTAACAACCTGACGACCCCAGATTGAAAAAGGAACTAAACCACTATCGGGTTGGATACAAGAGATTGAAACTTGAGTAGTTGCTTCTAACAAAGCTGATAATAACAATAACTCTCACACTTTAAGAAAAGAACACTCAAAAGATATTTCTAACTTGAACAAGTGTTTCTCTCTTTGAACTCTAAGATGAATTTGGAATCTTGAGCTTGAGTTCTTCTACTTTTTGATGCTTTTCTCCTTCAGCCTTGAGTGTCTATTTATAGTGAAAAATTGGGCTTCAACTTAGTCCTTATTTAATTCTGAATTGTATCTTGTTTAGATTGAGTTTGCAAATTCTTCAAATTGATTCTGTTCCTATTTTGTGTAGATTGACTTTGTAAATTCTTCAGAATGATTCTGTTCCAATTTTGTGTAGATTGACTTTGTAAATTCTTCATATCAAATATTCTTCAAATCTTCTTCAAATCTTCTTCAAATCTTCTTCAAATCTTCTTCAAATCTTCTTCAAATCTTCTTCAAATATTCTTCAAATCTTCTTCAAATATTTTTCAAATCTTCTTCAAATATAAATATGAATCAAATCTTATTTTAGATTTTTCATCCATTATAAATTTGAATCAAATCTTATTTTAGATTTTCTTCAATTATAAATTTGAATCAAATCTTATTTAAGATTTTCTTCAATTATAAATTTGAATCAAATCTTATTTTAGATTTTCATCAATTATAATTTTGAATCAAATCTTATTTAAGATTTTTCTTCAATTATAAATTTGAATCAAATCTTATTTTAGATTTTCTTCAAAAACATTAATCTTCTTTCATACTCTTTGAAGTCAAATATATTGTTCTCATAAAATACTTTTGTTAACATCAAAACTCTAAATGTAAAACCAAATTGGTTCCAACAAAAGAGAGCATGTTGAATGAAGAAGCTAAAAGAAAGGAACATGTTTTAATTGGTTCTTCCTCAAAGTCAGAAGCACTGGTTACATATTCACGGGGAATAAGTCAATCTAGACACTTCCATAGACGCGACAACTCTAAAAGTCGTAGCAAGTCAAGAAGCAAGTTGAGGACTAGAAAAGAAGTCATATGCTATAATTATGGCAAAATAGGTCACATAAGAAGAAATTGTAGGTTCCTTAAGGGAGATCAATCAAGAGAAAGAGATTAAGACAAAGAGAAGAAAAATGATAAAGATACAACAACAGTTGCATCTGTTAGTGATTTCTACATTGTTTGTGATGATAATTCCATAAACCTTGCATGTTAGGATTCAATTTGGATTATTGATTTGGGTGCCTCATATCATGTTACTCATAGGCGTGATTTCTTCTCATCTTACAATGTTGGTGATTTTGGCACGGTAAAAATGAGAGATGAAAGAGTATGTAAAATTATCGGTATGGGAGATGTTTGGGTTGAAACTTGATTGGTTGCAAACTTCAATTGAAGAATGTTATACATGTTTCCTAATATTCGTCTCAATTTGATTTCGGTGAATGCCTTGGATATTGAGGGTTATCACACTTACTTTGGTGGTGGTGGCATATGTAAAATCTCCAAAAGGTCTCTAGTGGTTGCAAAGGAGCAAAGGAGCAAAGTTCTACTTCTCTCTATAGCATGCCTACGAAATTATGCAAGGAAGAAGTGAGTGCAATTGAAGATGTCTCTTCTGATTTATGTCATATGCGCCTTGGTCACTTGAGTAAGAAAAGACTCACCATACTTGCGATAAAAAATTTTCTTTTTGTGAAAGGTACGTCCCTGAAAACTTGTCCCCACTGTTTTGCTGGAAAATAACATAGAGTTTCTTTTCATCATACTAGTCATCATAGGAGGCAAAATATTTTTGATTTAGTTCATACTGATGTTTGTATGATGGATAGTAAATTTCTTGGTGGTACATTATATTTTGTTACTTTTATTGACGACCACTCTAGAAAAATGTGGGCTTTTTCTTTGAAATCCAAAGACCAAGTACTTGGAGTCTTCAAGCATTTTCATGCAAGTGTTGAAAGAGAACAGGGAAGGAAATTGAAATATGTTCGATCAAATAATATTGGTGAATACAGAGGTCTGTTTGAAGAGTACTGTAGAGAACATGGAATCAGGCTTGAGAAAACAATTCCAAAGACACCTCAGCATAATGGTGTTGTAGAGAGAATGAACCGTGCGATTAATGACAAAATCATATGTATGCTCTCTCATGCAAAATCATCAAAATCCTTTTGGGGTGAAGCAATGAAAATTGTAGTGGATTTGTCAATCTTTCTCTATCTATTCCACTTGATGATGATGTTCCAAATAGAGTGTGGACAGGAAAATAACAAAAGGAACGTCGCATGGAAATAAAAAGAAACAGGGAGGCGGCGCTGGAGAAAAGAAAACAAGGAGAGGAAGAAAAAAGTTTGATTCCAGTGGTAATGGGTTTGTAGAAACTTTGTTCGTTTGATCTACCATTTCAGTATGTTATTTCTACCACTGAATTTGTTCTTTTAATATACAGTTTTGATAGTTTTATCTTCTTTGAGAGTTACTTTGAAATACCCAATTTATTGGAATGTTATTTGATATTTGTTTGGTTTCCACCCTTTGGTGATGACTATTATTGATTGATGTTCCTTAGTGTTACTAGGAATACTTTGGTGTACCAATTAATTATTATAGTAGAAGTTTTTACTCGACTAGGTTCCGGTTTTTATCCTATCAATTTGAGGAAAGTTTTCCACGTTAAAAATTATGTTTGTCTCATATTTAATTTTGTCAATTATTGTTGCTTTGTGGAACTGTATTTTGTGTTTGGCTATTTATCTGTATAAATGGGGAAAAATATTTTATATTATTGTTTTGGACATGAATAATCGCATAATTCGTCCAAACTTTAATTTGTCACGATTACACAATTCTAATGATCAGTTGACACAATTCTAATTTGTCACGATTACACTTTTAATCTGTTTTTTTATAATAAATTTTCTGATTTACTAGGACTCATTACCCATAGAGCTGTCAATGAAACTCCAAAGTCTTAAGTCTCCTCTCAAAAATCTCATACTAAGCCTATAATATTATGCCCTCTATTGAAATAAATTTTTTAAGACTCCGACCCATTATTTCATTATTTTTTGTGAACTTAAGTGAGGGGATGATAGACCCGATGTTTTGTTAATTGAGATATTATTTTTGAAAAATTTTTGAAATTTATTTTCCTCAAAAGAATATCGAAAAATTTCTCAAGAAAATCTAAATTATTTTTTTCTCAGAAAAAATTTTAAATAAAAAAATTATATTTTCTTGAAAAAATTGATTTTTTTTCTCAAATAAAAATAATTTCGAAAGAAAATATCAAATAAAAATTGCATTTTTTTTGAAAAAATAGGCATATAGGTCCACCTAAGCCCACAAAATTTTAGGGGCTTTCTTTTTTGGAGCATTTTAAAATATAAAATTGTTTACCCCTCCAACATGTGGATTGGGGCCAATAATTAGTGGTCTTGTGAAATTGAGAGCTCTACATACATATACCAAATTGACATGGTTTTTCATGGTCTAATATAAAAAATATCTTACAATCTTATAAGTTTTTAGTTGTTTCTGCAACTGTATGATACAAATGTTAAAGAAAGTTTAAAATGTGTCCATCACAATTTCAAATTGTTATTCATTGATATAAATAATATAAAATTTTGTGTGCTCCAGTTTGAGGGAGAGTGTTAAAAATAAAATATTAGTATGTAAATAAAAAGAAAGTCTATAAGTATTCATATTGTCCATTAGTTTGTATGTTATATGTTTTTGTTAGTACAATGTACATTATTTTTTAGCAATAATGTCCGGTATTAAGGAAGTGATATTTTTAAGGAAGTGATATTTTTAGCAATAAGGAAGTGATATTTTTAAAAACTGTCCGGTATTAAATTCTTCGCAACATAATTAAATTATTGTTCGACAAATAACTTTAATCGGGTCTCAATATATATATATATATATATATATATATTAAATATATTACAAACTATAACAAAATATGTTTTTGGTACTTAATTCACAAAATGAATTAAAATTGGGCTAAATGCCTCAATAATTCAACACAAAATATACTAAAATTGCATAATTTAGAATTTAAAAACTAAGGGTCTTACATTAGGGATACAAATTCATAAAAGTCAAAAGGCCATATACATTCATCAAACCAAGTATACAAAAGAGTTTCGCAAGAAGTTTAAGATGAATGATTTCAAACTTGTGGCTACACCAATGCACCCTACTTGCTCACTTGAAAGAGATGAATCAGGCTAGAAGGTTGACCAGAAAACATATAGAGGAATGATTTGATCACTTTTGTATCTTACTGCTTCCAGACCTGATATTTTATTTAGTGTATGTGTGTGTGTGCAAGATTTCAGGTTGATACAAGGGAGTCTCATTTAACTATTGTTGAGAGGATCCCTAGATACCTAAAAGGGGGAGAAAGATATTTGAGAACAATTGTTTTTTGATATGTTTATGTGGGGAGAGAAAGTGTATCATGTGGGACAAAAGAGTTGTAAAACTACTTAGACTTAAGGGGTGCCTTAAGTTAGAGGGAGTCAAGCAATAAAAGTCAATAAATTGTTATAAAAATTACAGTTTTGCCATCATCAAAAAGAGGGAGATTGTTGGAACCAAGTTGATTTTCCTCTTGTCATTTTGATGTTAACAAAAGTATTTTATGAGAACAATTTGTTTGGACTAATGACTTCATTAAGTGTGCATTAATTAGAACAATAAAATCAGAGGAAGTGACCAAAGGAAGTCACGAGAGAAAGTGACCAGAGGATGAGATTAGAGGAATACAAAAGCATATGTGTTTGCCTCTAAACATATGATGAGAGTTTATATCAAGCTATCATTAACTTTGATGAGATTTTTCAAGTCATGCATTCAAAGCTCATATTTTGCTCATCAAAAGTCGCAACACACTCAAAATGTTGCCTCTGATATGCAGTCTCTAATGTTGCATTGATCTTGATGATACAAGAACAAGCCTGAATCCATTCCTGCTCCAATCATTCAAGAGTATGAAGGAAGATTCGCGTGAATAAGTTTTTGAACACAACTTGAAATTAGATACGATTCAAAATTATAATTGAAGGAAATCTTTGACCAAGGTGAAAAAAAAGTATGGTCAAAATGTTGTTCACAAGAAAATATGGCCAAAATATTGATCACAAGAAGATATGGTCAAAATATTGTTCACAAGAAGATATTGTCAAAATTTATATATAAAAGATTATATAATATATGTTAAATGAGAAGAAAATATTGAGAGACATGTTGAATAATCTGTGTGTTTCAACTACACAGCGAAAATTCTTTATATAAACGATAAATACACATAATGACATAAATACTTACAGACTTTTTATTTATTTACATACTAATATTTTATTTTCAACACTCCTCTCAAGCTAGAGCATATAAAATCAAATGCACCCAGTTTGTTACATATATAACTAATTTTAGGATCTCGCAATGACTTTGTAAAAGCATCTGTTAACTGATCATTAGAATTGACAAAGCTAGTGATGATGTCGCCTGAATCGATCTTTTCTCTAACAAAATGACAGTCTATCTCAATATGTTTGGTCATCTCATGAAAAACAGAATTTGAGGCAATGTGCAATGCAGCTTGATTATCACATATTAGTGTCATTGGGATGGCCTCTTCAAACTGAAGTTCTTTTAGTAACTGTTTCAACCAGATGAGTTCACATGTAACTAGTGCCATGGCCCTATATTCTGCCTCAGCGCTGGATCTTGCAACAACATTTTGTTTCTTACTTTTCCAAGATATTAAATTTTCTCCGACAAGTACACAATACTCATAAGTGGATCGTCTATCAATGGGTGAGTCTGCCCAATCAGCATATGAGTAACCAACTATCTGAGTATGTCCTTTATCTTCATAAATGAGACATTTTCCAGATGCACTTTGGATGTATTTAAGAATCTGGATTACAACATCCATATGTTCTTAGCAAGGAGAATTTAAGAACTGACTAACCACACTGACAGCGAAGGAAATGTCAGAACGGATGATTGTGAGATAGTTTAATTTTTCAACCAATCTCCTATATCTTCTTAAATCTGATAGAGGCTTCCCCTGATTAGGTAGGAGTTTGACATTTGGATCCATAGGTATCAACTGGTTTGGCATTTAATAGACATGTTTCTTCAAGAATATCCATAGCATATTTTCTTTATGAAATTACAAGACCATCCTTGGATTGGGCTACCTCAATATCCAAAAAATAACGGAGTTTACCAATGTCTTTAATCTGAAACTGATTTGAAAGATGTTTCAACTGGAGTATTCCTTGATGATCACTTCCAGTTATGACAATGTCATCCACATAAACAATAAGATATATGCACTCTTGGGCTGAGTGACGATAAAATACAAAGTGATCGGCTTCACTACGAATCATACCAAACTCTTGTACTACCAAGCTGAATCTGCCAAATCAAGCTCTAGAAGACTATTTAAGACCATAAAGGGACCTGTGTAGCCGACAAACCATGGTGGAAAACTCCCCCTGAGCAACAAACCCTGGTGGTTGCTCCATATAAACTTCCTCTTCAAGATCACCGTGCAAAAAGGAATTTTTAATGTCAAATTGATGGAGAGACCAATGTGGAATTGCTGCAATGGAGAAAAATAGTCTAACAGATGCCATTTTGGCAACAGGTGAGAAGGTATAGCTGTAATCCAACCCAAAAAGCTAAGTATATCCATTGGCCACCAATGAGTCTTAAATCAATCGATCTTACCATCAGGGCCAACCTTCACCGTATAGAGCCAACAACAACCTTCTAATGACTTCCCATGAGGTAAAGGGACCAACTCCCAAGTACCACTGCTTTATAGAGCACACATCTCATCAAGCATTGCTTGCCTCCACTCAGGATGGGATAATGCTTCACCTGGATTTTTAGGAATAGAAACAGAAGACAAAGAAGACAAGCAAGTGTAATGCAAGGGAGAAATGCGATGATAACACAAATCAATATAATGAAGAGATGAATTACGTAATGTGCGAATATCCTTACGAAGTGCAATGGGAAGGTCATGCTTAGGTGGAAGGGCCGGATCCGGAGGTGGCGTCTGAGAAGAGTCAATAATGGGAACAAGAACATGCACAACAGAGGGTGGGTGACGACGATGATATTTTTTAGTGGTCATGGAGGTTGGGGGCAGACTCGACAGGTTCGATAGAAATAAGAGTGGGAGGAATAAGGATAACTACCTGAGGAGGTTCGGGATTAATGTCCTGATGGGGCTAAATATTTATATAGGTTGGTTCAAAATATGGTACAAACTCGAAAAAGGTAACATCAGCTGATGTAATGTATCAATGTGGTGTAGGAGAATAACAACAATAGCCCTTTTGGGACCGATGATATCCGAGAAAGACGCACTTGAGTGATCGGACTGACAGTTTGTTCAAACCAGGAGATAAATTGTGAACAAAACACGTGGACCCAAAGACACGAGGTGGTAGTGGGTGAAGAGGGGTATGGAGAAAAATTACCAAATGAGGGATATTGCCATCAAGGACAAAAGACGGCATACGATCGATAAGGTAGCCTGCCCTTTCCCCTACATACACCAGATCATTTTTTTTCTTTTTCGCTCTTAATACTACAGTGGCATTTAGCCAAGACCGAAAACATTTTTGATAACTAAGGCCAACGAAGAAGACGTAGACCAATGAAGAAGAACGACAACCAATGAAGAAGAACGACAACCGATTTCTAGAGAACAACAACCAACGAAGAACAACTACAACCGATTTCAGGTCTGGTAATTTTTCTGTTTTGAATAGTTATAGGTTGGACTTATACAACATAATTGTTAGATTTTGTGTATAGATCTACTATTTTGTTGCCATTATTTTTGATTAATTTTGATTGAAAATTTATGTAGGAGTGTTTAATTGTGGGTATGGATCACGATAAAATTATGAAGCTTTTGTGATCGTCAATGGCAACAGAAATTGTTGAGAGACACGAAGAGGTGAGTAATATTTTTCCTGAAAATTAGAATATTTGTTTTAATTTTGTGAAATTAATATCTATAATATTGATTATAGGGAGTTGGTGATATTTCGTTATCTAAGAGTTGTGGTAGTGGTAGCTCATCTGAGGAAGAAGTAGAAGAAAATGACAAAGGGATTTGGATGCAAATTTGATGAGGAACATGTTAACTGCGTTGGTGATGTAGAAAAAATGAACTTGAAAGAAAAAAGTTTTGATGAAATAATGAGGTACCATTTTCCCGATCATGAGGTTGCGTTTATGTTTTATAACTGGTACGGTTGATTAAACGGATTTGCTGCTAGAAAAAGTAAAGTTGTTAGGAATTGTAATGGTGAAATAGTTCAACAAACATTTATTTGTCATAAGAAAGGTATACAAGATGAAAAATACAACAAACTTGTTAGTAGAAAACGAGAACATAAACCAATTAGTAGGTGTGGTTGTGATGCTAGAATACAAGTGCATGTTGAATTTAACAGTGGACGTTGATATATTAAATTGTTTGATGATGTACATAATCACTTATTCCTAAATGACAAATATAAAGGTATGCTTCCAGCACATAGAAAGATGATTGAATATGACAAATACCAATTGAAGATCATGAGAAAATCTGGCATCCCAACCTCACGTATAAATGTTGGACTATTCTTTTGTCGTTCTTCGTTGGTTGTTGTTCTCCGGAAATCAGTTGTCGTTCTTCTTCGTTGGTTGTTGTTCTTCTTTGTTGGTCTTCGTCTTCTTCGTTCTTCGTTGGCCTTAGTTATCAAAAACGTTTTGTCTTGGCTAAATGTCACCGTAGTATTAAGAGCGAAAAAGAAAAAAGATGATCTGGTGTGTAGGGGAAAGGGCAAGTTCACTATTGATGGCGAAGAGAGAAAAGAAAGAAAAAATGAAAATTGAGGAAACGAAACAAAGTTTATATAGCTTTTGGAGTTCCGTGAAGCTAATGTGTATATGGCTTTTGGAATGAAAGTCTTTAGTTGTTAGATGATATTATTTTATTCTTTATTATTATTTTAATTCATTAAATAATATTATTTTATTCTTTAATTTAATTCATTAAATAATATTATTTTATTCTTTAATTTAATTTTTTTGTAACAAAACAAAATGACCGGTTGAACCTACAATTGTAGGTAATTGTACCAGCTGATAATCATGGGCAACTCTTTTATTTGCCCAGATAACTTCATGTCCAAATGTATCAAACTAATTCCATTCGGAACAAAAAAAATGAAATTGACGCATGGATTTTTCATCAAGATAAGCCTATAGCCTATAGGTCATGAATAAGTAGGCCACACCAAAAGTCTATTCGCTTTATAAATAGTATAGAATAAATATATTAGACAAAAGCATTTCTACATCCGTACAATGTCTCAATCTAGTTACACACTTCAAAAAGCAATAACTTCCAAGTCCTAATAATAGATATTACATTATTTAATATTAACTTTTGAGTCCTGACAAAGGATATTATATTAAATATCATCATCATATATGCAAAATCCGTCCAATACCACATTAGTTGGCATGCCAAAAGCACCTCATGCTTGCTGCACAAATAGAAGGAAAGTTGCCACCATCGTTCGGACACACATCCAAAATACCAGTCTGCCAGCATCATTCTCCAAGAATGGAATTTGGATTCTCTAAATTTGAGTTTCTACATTTAGGCATAACTTTGTCAAGAGAATGAAAATGTTGGGTGAGTATTTGACCTTGTAGTATGTTGTAAAGACAAATACCCTAAAATTTTACCTATATGCAGGAGATGCAGAAACTTTTTACTTTAAGGAACCCTATCCCAGAAAATGTATGTCATTCAGACTTCACAACTTTGTTCCAAATATCTGGTGCAACTTCGTTTACACACTTGTTGCATTGCCAACCCACTGCCTTCTCTCCTAAACACCATTTGTGTGAGTAAGCTGTAGTAATTAGAATAATATTAGAGAATAATTAACAAGACCTTTATGAATTAATCTAAGTAACTAACCAGTATATTAGATTACATACAAGATTTGCATGGCTGCATTCGTAGCATGATTGGTCAGTTTAAAAATCTCTTGCGACACCTAGCAGAACCAAGCTCCTCATACTCAGCCTTGGTCACACACATGGCATCAAAATCTGGACTCGATGCCAAGAGAGATCCTCCACGCCAAACACCTAGTAGGGGGCTATAGAAGAACAATTATTTCGTGTGTGGAAATTACAAACTTACAAGAAACTAAACAGCCTATGACAGAAGTTTACTCTTCTTGTGTAGTTATCTTCACATGATAGCCATCAGGAACTAGAGGCCGAAGCTCCCTTTCTCTACAAAATTTAGAAAAGATAGGACACCAAAGTGACAAAAAATATAGCCGAACCAAACTTCAAACCGAAGTAAATCACAGTTAAAATAACCAAACCATGTAAACAAATGCATAAATCAAATCTGTTTATTATTCAGATTTGGATTTTCTAAATAACCCAAACCATTTTACTCTCAAATTCCAGATCCCCAAATTATGATCTAGAAATGTTATCTCTCAAATCATGGACTACATTCCACCAGCTTCGCCCAAGTTCTGAGACTGGTACATCTCCTTTCCCTCCTCTATTTCATATTTGGTTCCCAAAATTATCCATGTAAAAAAAAGAAGTAATTCCATTATTATGATAGTTCTCTGATATTTGGATAAGTATTGGATAGGGGATATAGATGCAAACGTTTATTATTTTGAACACAATCTGCAGAATAACTTCCAGCAGGAATAGTTATACAATGGACAGGAATTGTAAAACTGTTACACACAATACAATAACAACTAAAACCATCCTAACCACTAGGACTTAGAGAGCCTAGCCTCTCCCATCCTTAACAAAACATGAAAAACCGAATGACCAACCTAATGTAATCTTTATTCTATTTAATTAAATATTATTGGACCTTGTGTATTGGGCCTGCGCCTCTCATATACACATTCTCAATAGGAGGCCTGCTAACATATTACTTTCTTGATTAGTTATTTTTCTGGTTTTTCCATTCTGAAAAGCTTCAAGGCTCAATTTTGAGACATAGTGCATTCAATATATTACAATGGATCAAGTATCTGCAGCACTGCTAATGGTTTTAGGAGCTTGCCACTGATTCAAAATCATTCGCTGAACAAGGTTTTCTGATAGATTTCAGAAATAAAATTCAAGTGAAAACAGAAAAGGAATGAATGAAATGGTGATAGGACACTGAGTATTGGGCCTTAGCCCAATAGATAGGTTGATTAGAGAATAAGAGTTATTTAGTATATTCCCTGATTTTATGGAATTCTGTTACAGATTTCTGTTATAAAAGAGAGGTAGTTAGAAAATCATTCAGAAAGTTGTTAGAAAAATAGTTAGGAGAAGATATTCTCTGGTTAGGAGCAGTTATGCTCAGGATTAGGAGTTCTTGAACTCTGGTTTATCTTTTTCTTTACTGTTTTCCACCATTGTAGTAGAGCTCTAAGTTCTACCTTTTACAATCAATAATATACATTTTGTTTTCTTGAATTAACGGGTTCTATCAAATGGGGAGTATGATTGTATTGATGTATGAGTGTGAATTAATAGAAAGAAAATAATAGGCAACAATCCCCTAGTTTGAGAAATGCATTCTCGAGACGCCAATTAACAAATGATTCCTTAAGATACCTCACACTATTCTCCTAATACTGTATATACTATCAGATCTATTCTCTCTCTCTCTCTTGTAACTAACTTCCCTTCCCCTTATTCTAATTTCCCGTCAGCTATCACAGAAAGTAAGAGTTGGGCTGATTAACTTTGGGCTTCCGTGTATAAACCAGTTAAGGTTTATTAACCCAGGCCTACTTATCATTTTCCTGTAGATGTGATGGAAGCTTGGATTTTGGAGCAGTGAGCTTTCACAGTGTGGTTACCGACTTACCGATGGAGTTCATAGAGGAGGAGTCAATATCCATTAGGCCATTGGAGTGGAGTTGTATGAAGTGGCACATCAAACAGGAAGGTGGCAATGACCTCTCTTAGGGTGAGGCTTCATTCCCTTGTGAAAGTTTCAGTGATTATTGTGTGAGGTTCAAAATAAGTTATGAAACTGAAAAACGGTTCAAATTTAAAAGTTTATCTATAAATATTGGTATAACTATTTGGTCTGGTTTAAAACAAAAACAACCATGGCCACCCCAACAAAAACAAATTATGGTATCATGGTACATACAGAGCGTCGTAGCCCCAAGAAAAAACTTACAGTCTCTCGGCAAAGTGAGGAAACAAGGTGCTTCCACCGGTTAAAATGATGCTGTGAAAAAAAATGAACATGACATCGAAAGACGAGAGTGAGAGGTAAGAAAAGGCAACAATCCACAAATAGGATCACGAAATCAAATGGATGTTACCTTTCATAGAGTACAGGGTGGAGATGCGGATGGCATGCATTAACTGCTCGTACAATACATTCTGGTAGACCAGCCTGGTTCATTCCTGTAAATCATTTTGTTTAGCATTTTGCATAAAAAATAAGAAAAATTTAATACTAAGAAACCCGCCAACCAAAGATTTAAGTAAATTCCAATGTTCTATATTGCAGTCCACACATCTACCCTATCTGAATACAAATTTTAGCAGTTTGAAGAATCATAAAATGATAAAATCTTGTTGGAATAATGTTCTAATTTGAAAATAGCACTAGAATGAAAGTACTAAAGAACATACCCAAATCAGCTGGCCGGAAGATCATCTCAGGGACAAGAAAGCGTTCATTTGTTAAGTCAAATTCCTATAGAAGAGAAAGCAAAAGCAAGAAAAAGTGAATAAGATTGTAAGAAATGAATGTGAACTTAAAACAAAAAGTGGCAACAAAACAAATACATTTTTTGTCAAATCAAATACGTTCTTCCTATTGCCCTTTTCCTCTTCCTCCTCCTCCTGGGGTTGTTGTTGGGCAATTTGCTCCCCGTGGTGGGCATTACAATGAGCGGCAAGATACATGTTTGCTTGTTCTGGATATTTAACAAACCCCTTTGTGTAGGTGACACCATCAGGAAGCACATATGTGCACCTCAATACATTATCTTTTCCCTTCTTCCTAGCAATGTTAAGATGGTGATCAACATCGAGGGAAACAAAGCAGATTTTCTCCTTAACATCATCTATGATGAAAGTTTCATCCATAACGTTAATGGAACGAAAGGAAATAAGTTCCTTGAGGTAATTTGTGAGGGCCTTACCACCTAAATCGATCCTCTTAGCAGCGTAGTTGAGGGTGAAGTTTTGGAAGACAGGGGAGGCGTGTGTGAAGGAGAAACCAAAATCGACAACAAGACTACACTGGGCTTTAGAGAGAAGCCCATTAGGCCTGCGACTGGTCTCGTAGAGGTGAACAAGGGAAGGAGAGTGAGCAACGTAGAGAGAGTTGAAGTTGAAGTCTTCGAAGACAAGTTCGTCGAGGGAGTGTTGAATGGAAGGGAGAGTAAAGAGGGGTTCAGTGACGAGAAGTGAGGATTGGGATGGGTTTATGCGAAGAATAGAGGTGAAGAGATGGGACCAGATTTCGCGCTGGAGGTCAGGGTTTATTAGGTAACCACGATCCATAGGACGTCGGACTGCGGCGGAGGTTAGGTCTTGTTCGGCGGTCGTGGTGTCTAAGGGATTTGGGTGTAGCCATTTTTTGGAGGATTGAGGTCGGTAGAGGCAGTTAGGGACAATGGCGGATGGGTCGCGTTCTCCGCCGAATCCTGCCTTGATCAGACCTCCGCCGTTGTCCAGAACCACCACCTGGGTGCTCGTTGACATGTTTGCCCTCTCTTTCTCTCTAGTCTAATGTGATATAACATAAATTCAACTTCATGAATGTTGGGATTGCATAGATACAAAATTTTAAGCAACGCCAAATATATTTTTCAAATTATAAAATATTAATTAGTCTATATTTAAACTTTTATGAGTTTTTAACCTAGAGTCCAACTTTTGGATGTTTTGTCCTCGTGTGAGTCTGGCAATTTGAAATTGTGTCAGTTAATTATAGTGGTATTTCTCATCTTTTTTAAGAAAAAGAATTTATTATAAGTAATTATGATATGACGTGTTAATTGAATATGTCAATATTTGATCTTATATCAATGTCATCTCAATATAAAGTGAATTTTCTATGAAATTTAAATTTTTCATGAAATAATTTGTTAATAACTAGTTCATGCACAATTACAATTAGTCACAAATTTGTCTTTAAGATTACAAAATTTCATTAAATTTGATAATCTATGTATTTAGTTACACTGCTACATTAATATATCTGACAACAAAAGTTTACCAAAGAAGTATTTTGATTGATATTTTACAATTTTAATGATTTATTTGTCAATTTACAAAATTCATAGACTAATTTGACCGACGCTTACAATTTTAGAAACCAAATTGCCTACTCACTCTAAAATTTTGTGTTGACACTAGAACAAGAAATTAGTCGAGTTGAGTCGAACTTAGACACAACTCGGCCTGACTAGATAAGAATTGATTTAGCTCAAAATTCGACTCGAGTTTGTGAGAACTTATTTTATAGCTCAAATTTGACTCGATTCATGTTCACAAACAATTCGTTTTAGTTCGAAAGCTTGAATCAAATGAACTAAAAAACAAAAACTTAAAGTAACAAATGTGTTCTTTCAATTAAGTTAAAATATTATTAAAAATTAATTAAAAAAAATTAATTAAAGCCCATATACTTTAGATTAGACTAAAAAAACAATCTTCTTATATCAATTTTTTTATTTCTCTGTTTATGGTGCACTCTTTATATAAGAGAAGATGAGAGTGTAATGAAATATATTTTTATTATGGGACATTAATAGTGAAATTGGAGAGAATTCATTGAATATCAAATTTTTAAGTGTGGAACATGACTACATGAGGGGTGTTCATGGTTCAAAAAGCAAACCGCATTGGACCACATTAATGGTTTGGTTTAGTTATTGGAAACCACTTTTAAATCAAGTTCAATGCAGTTCTGAACCGGTTTAAAACTGGTTTATAAATATAAACTAGTTTAGTATTTTGAACAAATTTTTAGTTAAAATTAATTACAAAATAGTTATTTGAAAACTCTTTTGATAAAAAATATCAATTTTTTCTAGAAAAATAAATGTAAAATTTTTTTCTGATAAAAATTTTTTTCGAAAAAATAATTTTGAAATTCTTTTGGCAAAAAGTTTTTGATTTTTTTCGAATTTTTTTTTTGAGAAAAACAGATATAAAAATTTTCTCGATAAAAAATAATTTCGATTTTTTTCTCAAAAATTTTACAAGAAAAAAATGATTTAATTTTTGTTTTGAAAAAAAAGTTTCGATATTTCCTATATCTTTTTTTCGAGAAAAATTAATTTTGTTATAAAAAAATCTTAATTGAGGTTATAAAAATTTAAAAATCGTTAAATAGATTTTTGAAATAAATTTTGTTAACCGAATTGTTTTGAATATGTGGTTCAACTCATGAACCATTTAAATAGTTTGGTTTATTGTGGTGCAGTGCAGTAACATAACTAACTTTGAGCAATAATATAACACTTAAAATATTTTTATTTACCTTCATGGTATCAATAAGAATTTTATACTTTATTTTTAACTTTTAAGTGACACAAGTTTTATCTCAAAACAATATTTATAACTTTAAATATTATCACCGAAAGTAGGAATTAGTTGATTTGAACAACAAATACAATATCTCACCTTAGACTTGTTGACAATTTTTAATATTAATTTTTCAAATTATTTTTATCTCGTTTCAAAATGGCATTTACAATGTGTTAAACATCAACTTCAAATATTTCAATACTTAAATCTAAATTAATTTTTTTTACAACTCCCAAGTGTTTTGGCATCTATAATATAAGATTGAATTTAGTGTATCTTTTACTTCAAATTTCACTCTTATCATTTTAATTTTTTTCACTTTTGATCTCTAATAGAAACTAACTATGCAAAAGTGTTGAAGTAGCACATTGAGTCAACAATTTCCCTATTATGTGATATTATGTTTCTAATTCAGTATATTTAATTAAAATGATTAAATAAATACATTAACATTATTAAATAGCAGTTACCAAAAAAATATACCTAATTATAAAAAAAAATATTAAATGACAAACTCATATCAATTCATCTTCTTCAAATCAAATCAAATATATATAAAGTATTAGATACATATGAAATGTCTAATTTACTGGCTCTTATTTTAGAACACGTCGCAATTCACCGTCCCTTTCACTTAACATTTTCAAATCTTTTTCCATTCATTTCATTTTTCTTTTCATCTATTCCACTCATTTCACCAATATCACCAAAAAAACTCCCTCTTCTAAGTTTTTCTAACATGTTTTTCTTCTATTTATTTTCTTTTAGTTTTTAAGCTTAGTGACAGGTTTTCGTTGGTACAACAAGTATATTCTCTTTCAAGGTGTATTCTTCAAGTTTTCATTCTCAAACTTACAGTCCAAAGTTGGATTAAATATTACATTCAAAAACGTTTAAATGACATTTATTCCATAGATAACTGCATGTCATATGTTCAGTCTTTTTCAGCATCTTCATACATCTGAAAAAATGTATTGCATTTATTTTAACTTGCTTCATATTTAAACTGCATTTTTTTTATATAAAAAAAAAAACTCATTTTACCACTTAGACATGCTTTCCAAACATAGTTTACCTCTTTTTCCATTTTCATGACCTTTTCAACATTTTCCCTTTTCCTTTAGGAATTAGGAAACACAAACATTGTTTAACATTGTTTGTTAGTTGGTGTATTGGTTACCAATCATGGTTTAAAATAAAGTTGGCTTTTTGGTCTAAAAACTTTTGATGTGTGTGTTTATAAAAAAAATTGTAGTGTTAATGGTCAAATATTAACTTGTGTGTTTATAAAAAAAATTTATGGATTTAGTAATCAAATATTAAGCTTAAAAGTTTATAGTGTTAGTAATCAAATATTAAGGAATGTTTTGAAAAAACAATGTTGATTATAAAACACAAATTGTGTTATGTCCATGAAAAAAAAAATAGTAAGGATTAGTGATATGTACCATTCTCCTTCACACAAGTTTTGGATACAGGTTGATCAGGTTGGGTTGGTGAAGATATAGTTGAAACAATTATTTGCTTCGGGTGAAAAGAAGAGGTTCCAGAGATTGCTAATTAATTATGACATATGAAGCAAGTAACAAATCAATTGTGTGTTGAATTAATTGGAGTACAATCTCAAGAGTTATTAGAAAATTGACTCAAGCATATTTACTTAAAGTTACAAATGAACTGTTGAGCCTTTCTCTTTATATACAAGCTTTTTGATCTACATAAGATAAACTAACAATTGTTTATAACTAATAGTTCAGTTACATTCAGTTATAACAAATAACTAAACATTGAATAAGTAATAATAACTAATACTGATTGGAAGCTGATGGTTACGATGACTGGGAGCTAATGGTAACAATGACTGGTAGCTGATGGTCGTATAGACTGATGAGACTAAGATTGGCTAAAGATAATTAGGCTGGTGGATTACTCTTATCTTCACCCTTGATTTCTAACACGCCCCAACAAGCTTGAGGTTGGTAAATATCAAACTATCCAAGCTTGATGACAAATGAATTAAAAACATAAGGTAGTAGCTCCTTTGTGAAGGAATCAACTCGTTGGTCTTTTTCTAATTGGCAGTAGTTTCATGGTTCTGTCTTGGGTGTTCTCTCTAACAATATGACAGTCAATGTCAAAGTGTTTGGTTCTCTCATGAAAAATAGGATTTGATGCAATATGAAGTGCACTTTCATTATCATAATATAAAACAAGTGTCCTATCAAGAGTAACCTTTATATCGTTGAGTAAATATACAATCCATTGAAGTTCACATGTGGCAGTTGCAAGTGCCCTACATCTTGATTCTGATGATGAGTTTTCTCAACATATTTTGGCTCAGTCCATTTAAATTTTCCATATAAATTCACTACTTCCATCAAACCCTACTCGTCCAAGACACAAGCAATGTTTCCATTTCATTTTTTTCCTCTCATTTTCAACTATCACTTTCCTTTCCTTCGAAACCCTAGCCACACATCTTAGTATCTCTCAATCTCACCTCTCTAGTCTCTCAAGTTAATCGACCTCTCTTGTTGTTTCTAATAAGCCTACATTTTCCTTGACCTTTGTTCCTCTCATTATATTATACCCCTTTCGATCTCAACTTATCAACCACAAATGGAGAAAGTGCAAACGAGTCTTGGAGAAATCTCACAATTGCACATAGAAAGGTTTATGACTTTCTATTATGGTGTTTTTTTTCTTTCTTTTTACGTTTAGGGTTTCATTTTTTTAACTATCATTTTCATCTTGTTAAGCTCCCTATGATTAGGAGCATCTTTTTTGTTTGTAGGCTCAGAGCATTTGAGAGCAAGTAGCCAAGAACGTAAGGGTTGGAGTTTTATGAGTATTTTGTTTATTGTATTATGAGTGTGTTTTTTTAAATGTTTTTTGAGTGTTTTATGAAATAAATGTTTAAGTTTTATGAATGGTGATCTATTGGTGACTGCACTTGAGTTTTATTTAAAGAACATGAATCACATAAGTGAACAAACAAGAAGCCATTCACATCAACAACTTCATAAACATCTACTTAATCATGAAATAATCAAAGTAGCGTCAAAAGATTATTTCATGGAGATATTAGAAGACAATCTTTTAAAATGGTTTATGAACCCATGATAATCAAACAAGTCAAAAGTTATCTCAAGAATCAAATGCAACAAGTGTTCACAACATTTTGAATCAGAGAATAAGAAGAGCGATCAAAATGATCATTTGATACCTTGGTAAATATGTCTAGTGGATATACTATAAATTCAAACATATATGAAAATAAAAAAAGAAGTCAAAGAACATCTTAATGAAAGAATCTCAAAAAGAATATATCATAGACTATACCAATCATTCAAGAGAATGATTATTACATCTTCAAGATAACATTCTCAATTGTTATGAAAGAATGTTCTCTTGATGAACAAGTTCACTACACTCAGAAATCATTTCAAGATTGAGTCATTTATTAAGTTATTTGTTAAAAGAACGATGGAAGAACATTTACCAGAATGTTATGGTTGTTCAATTAAAGAACAATTGACAATAAGAAACTTTTTGGAAGGGCAACATGCAGTAAATCAGTTGGAATCTCGCACATAGGCTTTCCAACATTTAATTAGCAATTAAAAGTCAAGATTTGAAGGCCTACTTGCAAAAAAAAACATGCATAATGTTTTGCAAAATGATACCTAGATTAATCTCAAGATTGATGACATAATGATTGTAGAACATTATGGTTCATTCTGGTTGTCTTAAATAAAAGGCAAGAGGCAAATGAATCAGTTTTAGGATCACTAAAAGTCTGTTCTATATTGATATAATTCGCACATGGACCATCCAAAAGTAATCAAGCCTCAAGAAGTCAAATAGTGAGTGTCCACTTGCAAAAAACACATGCAAATTGATCTGCAGTTTTGATCCCTGAATTGATTAGCTGGAAACAAGTACACTGTACTAGCACTATTTTGCATAAAGCTAGACATGCTTCTGGTTATACACAATTCCAAATGACAGTTGAAAGCTCACTCTTGCACTTACTCACGTTCTCCATCAGACTCTAAAGCAAGAACTTTATGGGTTTATCGAGAACATTCTGGACAATAATATAAACATGTGTTTAATTATTTTAAAATAGATCTAACATTTGACTAACGTGTTTAATGGCTATATTCAGTTTAAACTGAATATTCAAATCCTCTCATCATCTATAAATTGCAAATCAATTGGAAGATGAAAGCAATATAGTTCAATTTTCAATCTACCAACACTTGTTCAAGTAATCACAAGTCAAAAAACTCTTCAAGCAAAATCCAATTCTCTTTACTATATATGTGGATCATCATTTACTAAGTTTGTCTTTATTTATCTTAAACAAGAGTTGAGAATCATTAGATCTTAAACACTTTTTATCATACACATTGAAATTAACTCAAATCTATCTTTTAGGTTAGATTGCGTGTATTTGTAAAAATTCTTTCTAGATTGAAAGGTGACTGTAAAAATCCTTTCTAGGTTGAAAGGTGATTGTAAAAATCCTTTCTAGGTTGAAAGGTGGAGATTGTGATCAAGAGAAAAGGTTTGAAAGAGAATGTTCTGGTTCTGAAGCACATAGTGAAAATCTCACGGTTGTGAGGATTGGATTATCCCGAGTGGTGAACCAATATATTTTTTGTGAGTGATCTTTCTATCCCTTATCTTTAATTATTTGCACAAAAAATCACACTTTACTATTATTATTTGTATTTACAACTTTTTAACTTCATATAAATTGTCGAGAACGTTCTAGTCAGTTAAAAGATTACTAATCAACTTTTGATTACCAAGTTGAATCTTGAGTAACGTATCAATTAAAGTGCAGGAACTAAATTTTAAAAGAACTACAATTCAAACCCCTCTTTCTTGTGACTATTCATTCCATTTCAAACACAACCATGAACATAGAAAAAGTCAATTCTTGGTTGTGAAAGAAGTGAAAAATATAGACTTTGAAAGAATCCTAAACTTGGGAGGGTTACATGCAATAAAAAATGTGAATGTCCATTAAAATTGAGACGGGCGCCTTCAAGTGTTGGTGATGGATGATATTGGCATTTAGCATGTGGTTTGCACAACCACAAACTGGCAAAATATGACTAAGAACATGGTCAAAACAAGAAACATATTGATGCCATTAAAGGATCATAATATAGAGAGTTTAACTACCATCAAGAAGGTTTAGAATACACGTCAAACATATCGTTCATCATTAAGCAATATCATAACTAAGTTGGAACGTAATATGACATTGATGGAACGTGATAAGTATGTGTATAGATATATGAAGGTAGACGATTCAAATGAGTTGAGGGACATTTTCTGGACACATCTAGATGTTACAACTCTTTTGAATAATTTCCACATAGTCTTGATTATGGAAAGCACATACAAAACTTGTAGGTATCGATTGACATTACTTGAGATTGTTTTTGTTAATTTTACGAAAATGACATTTTCTATGAGATTTTCCTATCTATAGCTTGAGAATGTTGATAACTTTCCACGGAACTACAATTGTTGAAAGAACATCTTACATGTGGCGACGTTGAGGTCATTGTTATTAATGGGGACCTTGCCTTGATGAACGCAGTTTAATATATTTTTTCGAAAGAAGTTAATTTATTGTGTTTGTTTCATGTATGTAAGAATGTCAAAGCCAAGTGCAAGATGACTGTGTTTCTGAAGGAGAAACATGTATTAGTCATTGGCCTTGCATAATGTTCTTAGTGACGGATTTTGCCCAAAATATTGAGGGGAGCGACAAGTACTAACAAAACTTTTATAATTGAAATTTATAAAAGTTATATTTAATTTTGTCAAATATTTAAAATAAAATCAACACAAAATAAAAATAAAATATATAAAAGGAGACATATACATCGAATTAAAGTTTTATCATTTTGTCTCTTAAACCCTTGAAATTATGCATAATTGAATTAGAACTAAAGTGTCAAACTATTTATTTTTCAATATAAAAATAAAAAATTTTGTTTGTATTGCTAAATTTTTCCCTAGAAATAGTGCCAAAAACTAATTGTGCTAAACACACACTTAAAGTAAATGTACTTTAACGCCAAAATAGTACTATAAAATATTATTGTATCCACATAGATTAATTAGCAAGTATCAAACCTATTAAGATTATTTATTATTTAGACAAACAAATAATTGAATTATTTAGTGTAACTAAATAGGAAAATAGAAAGTAATAAAGAACAAGAATAAAAACACAAACTTATAAATCAATGAGATATTGAATCCTCTAAGGTTGATATGCAGCATTAGAAAGAAAAAACTCTTTTAATGGGCTGGGTGGCATTTAGTATGGAGAGGTAAAACATGGTCAAGTGGAGGTTATCAATTTAATAATAAAATAAGTGGACAGTTGAGATGAGACAAGGGAAACTTGTATGTGACTTTTTGTGACAATGTTAGAAAAAAAAAAGGACATCCATTTTTTATTATTGTAATGTTTGTTTGTTTTATTTTATATTTTATATTTGATATAGTGCGCTTACGTGTTTATATTAGTATGCAATATGAACTTTAAACTAATTGTATGTACCAAATTAAAATAACTCTCTCAAATTAATTTATAAATAACTCACCCAA
Source organism: Cicer chorassanicum (assembly GCA_037974735.1). Lineage (NCBI taxonomy): Eukaryota > Viridiplantae > Streptophyta > Magnoliopsida > Fabales > Fabaceae > Cicer > Cicer chorassanicum. The sequence goes on from JBBPBP010000002.1 coordinate 28,010,588, forward strand.
ATTAGAAATATGAATTAATTTATAAATAACTCTCTAAAATTAAAAATATGTAACAAACTATTAAATTAAAAATAATTTTCCCATTTTGTTGGATAAATAAGAATTAATTTATAATATTTAATGAAAATATAAAATTAAGTGAAGTCCATATTTTATTAGTCTTTGAAGTGTTCACTCTAATGTTAAATATAAGTAAAATAGGATCAAAGAAATTTGATGTATTAAATTGGTCTTTCGTTGGTCTTAGAATAACTTATTAGGTATTATTTTACCTTTTAACTGTTAAGTTGATCTTTCGTTAGTCTTCTATGTTTTTGTTAAGTCTTATTTAATCTTCTAAGTTGTAAAGAAGTTTTTTGTCCGTCTTTCAAATAATTGTTAAGTTTTATATAACTTTTTAACTATTAAATCGGTTTGTTGATCTTTCAAGTACCTGCTAAGTCTTATTTTAGTTTTTAATTGTTATGTTGGTTTTTGGTTAGTATTTCAAGTTCTTGTTAGGTCTTTTGTTGGTCTTCAAATAATTTAGTAGGTCTTATTTATTTTTATTTTTTTTACTATTAAGTTGATCTTCATTGGTGTTTCAAATATTGGATTTTTTTTACAATATTAACCTTTTAAAATTTGTTTTAAAAAAATATTTTTAATATTTGAAAATAAAATATATTACACCGAAATTTTAATAATTAGGAGAGAGAGTGCACAATTAGAAAATAATGATAAATTTGATTTTATGTGAGAGAACAAAAATACAAATATTGATTGATAATTGATACATAGAAATTAAATAAGAGAAAAAAAATTGGAATATAACTTCCAAAATATCTAAAGTTCAACTTTAAAGACATGACACATTTAGCTTGTATATGTTTTGGCAAACTTAAAACAAATTTTATCTCTAGAAATGAACCGATTCAGAGAACAAAATTGTTGCAAACTCATTTCAATATCATTGTATCTTGAGGGCCAATCTCTGGTGATGGCTGAACAAATAATTTTTTTTACCATTGTGTCATGAGAGAACAAGGTTGTTGAAGTTTATTTATGTAATATACTGTGCAAAATCGCTATGCAGTGTCTGTATATACACAAATAACAAATAATTAAAATGTATTGATGTAATGTCGTATTATTTATAATTATAATATAGTTACACAATACTTAACCAATTCAACAATTGTAACCATTTGAAAATATGAAAAAATCACCTCAAAGTAGATTGTGTGGCGTATTTTTGTGCTCCAACTATGATATGATGGAATGAGATCAGAGTTCATTACTGTGGTTCCAATTATTAAGTGAAACCTATTGTTTCCTACATAGTTGAAATATAATTGTTGATGACCATGCCATTTATAAAATCATCTGAGACGTCTCCAACCGTGTGTTAATAGTAGGTTGCTAAAGTCTTTGTTGAATGTTACATTGTGTGAGTTGCCAAAGTTGTCGATGAAGTTCCATATATTTTCTAAGACGTCTTCAAAATATCTAACAAATTCTATTGGTAATTCTCCACAATCCTTTATAGAAACATAAATAAATAATGTATCTATGTAATGGTGTGTAAATTATAAGTAAATATTTGACAAAGTTAAAATAATCGAATTTTTTGTTCTTATGTACTATTAAATGAAATATATTTATGAACCATTTAGAATTGAAATTGAAAAATAAAAATATTCATTTTATGTTTTGTAACTAAATAAAAAAAAATTAAAATGTTGCAATGAGTATTAAGTTGATAAATTTTTAAAGTAAAAAAAAATTAGAAATTGATTATTATGGGAAGAAACGTTTTGATTAATTGAAGAAAAAAAATAGAAACTAAATAAAACCCAACCTCATTGGGAACATAGATAGTCTCAAAACCTCCCAACACTTCTCTATGAATTACTTTTCGATATCATGCCATTGTTGTTGGTTATGATGATATTTTTATTGTTGTTAGGTTTGTGTGTTTATATTGTGGCAAGGGTTGAATTTATAGTAAAAATTCTTTTGAAAATTTTGATGTAAATACACAATAATTATTATTCTCAATTGTGATTATTAATCTAAAAAACAAAAATGAAGTTTGGTTGACAACATAGGTCACATAAAAGTGAATAGAGGAGATGTTATTTTTGTGCATATTGTAAATAAATAACTACACTCCATTGAAGTGATCCTCCATTGACATTCATGGTGAAAGATTTATTGATGTTTGAAGGATTAAAATATATCATTTTGTTGAAGTCAATTTAAATACATATATTGTTTTAAATTAAAAATACTAACGATGAAAATTAACTTAGATAGAGAGAAACAATAATTTATGATGAAATACATAAATTATTAACGATGAACATGAACAAATTTAAACAGTGACAACATACACTTGAACAATAGGATAAAAACACAAAATATTGTAGTAATTCCATAGATGAATAACATTTTCTTGAAGAATTTGAATGTCGCATCTGCATGTGTTATTTGCAATTTCACTAGTGTCAACTGTTGTTCACAACAAAGTAGGCGGAGATCATCTTGGGAGTTAATGTCATCTTGAACTTGCGAAGGTTGTTTATCACTATCAATAGGATTGCACCAGTCGTAGAAATCAGAAGGACAAGTCCTACATCTGTAGAACAAACAGTTGGGATTATTTGTGGTCATAGCAACCTTAATGTCAGAAATTCGATTACACCTACATCTTGCATTAGTGTATCTCAAATAGTTAGTCCTAGTTACACTACTACTTGAAGATGCCATTGTTGTTCGGCGGTTAAAGAATTTCAGTTTTGTATTTTCAAAACAAGATTGAAATTTTAGTAGATGTTTATTATTTTATATGGTAGAAGAGAAATAGATTATGATTTGAGCTTGTTTATTTGTTGATACACAGGAAGAAATTATAAGTTTTAAATAGGTGTTAAATATAAAGTTTGATTTGTTAATAATATTAGTTATAATTATAATAAGTTTAACGTTTTTGTTTTGAAGAATATTTGCCATTTAATTATAATTATAAATGGATTTTTTTTATTAGGATAGATGATTTATTATATGTTTAAAAAATATGACAACTCAGGCTGCTTTAACAGGAAACGATAAAGCAGAGATAACGTGTTGAAGACACATTACTGTAGCAGCAGGTTTGCAGACAGGATCTTGCAAGCAGTGATGACTTAACAATGATGCTCAGTGACTGTAGCTTAATTGTGATTGTCGACCATTGTGATGAATCAAACGGTTGTGATGTTTTTCGGTAATTTGACTACAAAAAAGAGATTGAATGTGACTTTAAATGCAGATTGCATGACTATGATAGAGTAATCATTTTTATTTTATGATAGAAAGGAATACTGAAACCCTAGCAACAATCACAAACCCTATTTCACAAACCCTTTATAAACAAGATTCTGTAAAGAATACCAAAATTCTAGCCACCATCACCATCACCTTCCCTTCTTCGTGCATCAAAGCTTGAAATTTCTTTTCCTTGTGAACAACTTCGTGGGGCTTAGAGATTTGTACTAGGAAGAAAAGTGGTCAAGGTAAGGGCTTTTCCCCACACAAATTACAGTTAGACCGTTGGTTGGATGACATGAAATTAATAATTGTGATTGCTTGCTTTTTGAAAGGAATAATATGTGGACTAATGAATTAAAATAATGAAACCCCAATCCTTTGTGTTAAGTTTATTATATAATATATGATTTTTAAGAAGTAAAGTATGAATTTTGATGTTATATGTGATGAAGTTTTGATTTTTATGGCGAATATGAAGTGAAGTATGAATTTTATGTTATATGTAATAAAGTTTTAATTTTTATAATGAATATGAAAGAAGAGTTGAATTTGTATGTTATATGTGACAAAGTTTTATGATGATGTATGAGTTTGAGTTGAATCTTATTGTTATATATGTTAACGTGTTAATCTTTATGTTGTGTATGATACCGAGTCTTGATTTTTGTGTGTATGTGGTGAAAGTTATGATTTTCATGATTATTTGTTATGGATATGTGATCTTAGTGATATGTGAATAAGATGATGATTTTTGAAAAGTGATTTGAATGCTTATGACATGATTCTTAGTGGGCTGTGTGGAAATATATCTCTTTGATAATATATCATCATATCATGTCATGGCATATGCATCTTAGTGGAAGTTGCTTTAGTGGCAGGTTTTTCCCCATTGGTATGGGTGATCTGTGTGGAAGTTGCCTTAGTGGCAAGTTTTCCCCATTGGTATGAGTGATTTTTCTGTGTGGAAGTTGCCTTAGTGGCAGGTTTATATCTGGATCATATATTTTTAGGAGCATGCATCATGTATATATTTTTGTTATGCAATTTATTGGTTTGTGTATATTTTTCTTTTAAATTGGAAGTTTTTACTTTTATATATTTTGTGTTATTCTTCTATATGTTTAACTTTGGTTTGATGTGGATGATGGATAAAACTGACCCTTACAACAACATTTTAGGTACTAATGAGTTCGAAGAGATTCAAGTGTAGTTGATGAGTATTAATGTGCGACGAACGGGGGATAAAAATGGGTTTTCAATACAATTTTGTAATGATAGGATTGTCGCGATACTTCTAAGTTTATTTTTAATCTTTTGTCACCAACTTTTAAAATGCACTAGGATTCTAGAAATACGGAAAAGGGTTCCCTTCCGTTAGGAATTATTGTTTTTCTTGTTATAGCCTTGAAGAAACATTTTCTAAACATTTTCTTAATAAAATAAAATATACGTGGTTGTTACTAATTATTTGCATGAATAAACGTTAGGTAGTTAGACAAAAAAAAATTTGTTGTAAATCTTTCTAATCAATATATTTTTAAGTAACGCTTTGAATAAAAAAATCTGGGGCGTTACTGCAGCACTCTAGAACGAGTTACTGCCTTCAGAGTTAGTGAAATATATGCTTCAGAAGAAAACTTGAACAGTGGCTTCAAACTTCAGAAGCATGATGAAGGTACACTTCAGAGGCATGCTAATTGTTCATCAGAAGTATGGAACAATTACTATTCATCAAAAGCATGAAATGGGTACCATTCATCAGAGGCATGGAATGGTTACTGTTCATCAAAGGCATGGAACAGTTACTATTTGTCACAACCATGGAACGATTACTATTCATCACAAGCATGGAACGATTATTGTTCATCACAGGCATGGAAACTCACTAAACACAATGAATCTTCAGAGGCACGCTGAATCTTCAGAGGCACATAATTCTTCAGAGGCATATTGAATCTTCATAGGCAGCGCACTGACTCATCAGAGGCATGCAACCTAAAAGCACGCTTTGAAGTAAAAATGTCAATTATAAGGAAGGGGGGTTTGAATTATAATTGCCCCTTTTGAAAATTCCTGTTAAAAAAAAAACTGAAAGTTTTACTCAAGATTGATCTTGGTTATAACGAAGATCGATCTTGGTTAGTGGAAAAACAGCATTATCAATTTTATCAATATAAAAGCTGATTGTAATGCATGTAATAAATAGAGATAGAGATAGAGAGATCACTGAAGCATGTATCCTGGTTCACCCAACCTTGGGCTACGTCCAGTCCTCACAAATGTGAGATTTTCCACTAAGTGCTCAAGGCAAGATTGTTCTTGGTTGTTACACAACTTTCGTAGATCAATCTTGATCTTTACACAACTTCCACCTTTCTACCTTCGAAAGGATTTCCAGATTTACCTTAGCCTATTCCAGTAAGGATTTCACAAATTACCTTTTACAACATAAAAGGATTTTCACACACTTCTCAAGCTATAATGATACACTAGCCTTGAGTTACAAAGTAATAATGATGAAGATGTTTTAGAATCTGAATATTACTCAACTCTTGTTTGAGAAATAGATTATGTAACTTAAGACTTAGGTGTTACTGATTTAAGCACAACACAAAGAAAAAGATTTACAAGTCAAAGAATGATATTTGAGAGAGCTCAAATATGGATGTGAGATTGATGCTTTGCTTGGAACTTTGAGTTGTATTTTGTTCTTCATCTTGATGCTGCATTTATAAGCTCCAATATAGGCTAGGACAGCTCACATAGCCGTTGAGATGAAGCCAGCTGTCATAGGACAGTAAGTGAACTGAAGCAGGCCAAAAGCAAGAGTGAAGAAGCTGAATCGAGGAGTGTTCTTGCAGTCCAGGATCGATCCTCAGTTTAGTTTAATTGATCTGACTTTTGTACTCGATCCAGTACTTTTTCTGAGGTTGCTTGTGTGCTTTTGAGTCAGTGTGCAGTCATGATTTGATAGTACAACTGTGATGTACTTTTACAGCCTGTACTTGTACTTGCATTTGTACAACATGAAGAATGATCTTGCTTCTTATATTCTTTTTTGAGGCTTGTCTTTGATTCATGCAATTTTGGGCTGATTCTGTTTTAGGTTTTTCCCAGCTTATTCTTGATAAAGAGATAAGATTGACAAAGCTTCTGAATTGCAATATTCAGCTCAGGATTGATCATTTTTTATTCTGAAGATCAATCTTCATTTTGTAGAAGTCTGGCAGAATTGATCATTCTTGATTCTGAAGATCAATCTTCGTTTTGCAGAAGTCTGGCAGGATTGATCTTTGCTCTGCTGTTTTTGCTTGCTTTGATTTTAATGATATTTGTTTTGAATTGCTTGGTACCTATCTTGTTAACACACTCAAATACACAAGTTAAATACCAAAACACTTAGAATCATAATTATAATTCTTAATTAACTTTTTGTTTGTTTTCATCAAAACATTAAATTGAGATTTTGTCTCAACAATCTCCCCCTTTTTGATGATGACAAACATGCAAATTTAGATTTTATTTTTTATTCTAATTTAGAGAGCTTAAAAGCTCCCCCTTAGAATATGCTTCAGATTTTTGAATCAACATAAAATCTACACATAAAATCTAAAATAATTCTCCCCCTTTGTCAACACAAAAGGTTGGGGAATACAAAGGAAATGTATAGTACACATAGAAAATAATGAGTAGACTCCAGTTTTAAGAAACATAACATTTTCTAAAAAACTCCCCCTGAATATTTTGAAATTGATATCCTTCAAAATTCCAAAACACAAGTAAGATAAGATGAATGTGAACAAGATCCTGCTTACTAGTAAAAAATAGATCCATTTTTCATTTTTAAAACTAGTGAGAGTGAGCGCATATCCGGAAGCAAAAATAAGATGATACATGTACCTTTGATTTGTTAATGTTTCCAAAGATTATAGGCACTCCAAATTTTTGTAATGAGATGAGGCACCATACTTTTCCATTCATGTGTGTTGAGCATGCCTTGTCCATGTATCAATGTTCTTTTTTGATTGTTGGATGATGTACCTACATCATAAGTTAGCAATGACTTTGGTACCCATATTTGTTTGGGTCCTTGATGGTTAGTATATCTTCTTTTAGAAGACTTTTTAAAACTTGATCTCTTTTCAAAATATCAAGTTGATTCATGATGACCAATTTTGAGACAGTAGGAGCATTTAATTGTTGATCTTGGAATTGATTTCGAAATCTGGTTTTAAGGGGTTTAAATCTTGATTTTGAAGTTTCAGATCGTTCTCCTTTTTTTAGATTTTCTGGAGAAAGTTCTGCTTTTGCTCCAGAATGTTCTTCGTTTTGAGAACAGCCTGAAGATCGTTCTTCGTTTTGAGAACAACCTGAAGATCGTTCTTCGTTTTGCAGATTTTTCAAAACTAATTTAGCTTTATTTGCAAAACGATTTTCGCTTTTAAAAAACCTTTCGCTTTTAACCTTTTCATCTCTTTTATTAAAGTAGCAAGCAAATTCCAAATGTCCAAGTTTCTTACAATATGAGCATTTGGTTTTGCATTTATCCTCTTTTCTTTCCGGAACAAAAAAGTTTTCATATATTTTCGTTTTTTGAGTTTTATCAAAACCAAGACCAGCTCTATCAAATATTCCCACTTGAGATCCCATGATTTTCTGAAATGTCTCAGTAGCTTGAATGAAATTCATTAAATCATTTTTAAGAATTTCAATTTCAGCCTTGAGAAGATCGTTCTTCGTTTGAGATGAAGATTGATCCTGGTTTTCAGAACCTTCAGTTTCAGAATTTTTGAATTGAGATTTTTTCAAGTTTTGAATGATTTCTTTGAGTTCATCATTCATAACCTGTACTTTATTTTTTTTCTTCTTTTTCTTTATGAAATTTTTCTTTAAAGGAACTACATTTTTGAATGAAAAAGTTTGAATCATTTAGCAAATTATCAAATTCGATTTCCATTTGTTTGCATACAAAACATGGTTCAGAATCTATTACCTCAGTATCTTCATTGTTGGCCATTAAACACAGGTTTGCTTCTTCTGGTTCTTCCATATCTGATTGATTAGAATCATCCCAGGTTGCCATCATTGATTTCTTCTTGAAGGGAAACTTCTTTGGTGCTCTTATGTTCAAGGGACATTCAGTTTTATAATGTCCTTGTTTATTGCATCCAAAACATGTGATTTGACTTTTATCTACCTCTATTTTGAAGTTTTCCTTTTTATTTGAAAATCCCTTTTTGATCTGATCTCTTCTTGTCAACATTCTTTGTATCTTTCTTGTAAGACGAAATATTTCTTCATCAACATCTTCTTGTTCGATTTCTTCTGAGTCCTCATCTGTTTGTAATGGCGGACTTTCTTGAGATGCTTTCAAAGCTATTGTTTTGCCCTTTTTGATTGGTCTGTCTTCTTGTAGCAACACTTCATGTGCTCGTAATGTTCCAATCAGTTCTTCCAAGCCTAGTACTTCAAGATTCTTGGCTTGGCTTATAGCTGTCACCATTGGTCTCCACATGATTAGAAGACATCTCATGATCTTTCTTACCGTGTCTTGTATTGAATAAGCTTTTCCAAGGGAGCGCATTTCATTCACTATAGTTGTGAATCTTGAGTACATTTCATCGATTGTCTCTCCTTCATTCATTTCAAACAATTCGAACTTTCGAACGCCAATGTCAATTCTTGTTTCCTTAACATGGCTTGTTCCTTCATGGTGAGTTTGCAATGTGTCCCATACTTTTTTGGCCGTATCACATTCATCTACTCTTTCACTTTCTTCTCTGCTTAAAGCACATGATAAAAAAAATTGAGCTTTTGAGTTTAAGAGTACCTTAGATTTCTCATCTGCTGTCCACTCAACTTCTTTCTTTTCATCCGATGTTGAGTCATTTTGATCCACTCTTGGTATGAAGGTTTAATCTGTGATGATTCTCCACATACCAGTATCTTGTGACTTTAGGAACAATTTCATTTTGCTATTCCAGAAGTAATAATCTGATCCATCAAAGTATGGTGGTCTGAATGATGACCCTCCTTCAGCAATGTCTTTAGTTTTTGACATTATCTTCCTGAATCTTTTGCCCTAACACGTTTTGGGTGTTTTAATTCTTAGAGACTGGCTCTGATGCCAATTGAAGTAGAAATGTCAATTATAAGGAAGGGGGTTTGAATTATAATTGCCCCTTTTGACAACTCCTGTTAAAAAAAAACTGAAAGTTTTACTCAAGATTGATCTTGGTTATAACGAAGATCGATCTTGGTTAGTGGAAAAACAGCAATATCAATTTTATCAATATAAAAGCTGATTGTAATGCATGTAATAAATAGAGATAGAGATAGAGAGATCACTGAAGCATGTATCCTGGTTCACCCAACCTTGGGCTACGTCCAGTCCTCACAAATGTGAGATTTTCCACTAAGTGCTTAAGGCAAGATTGTTCTTGGTTGTTACACAACTTTCGTAGATCAATCTTGATCTTTACACAACTTCCACCTTTCTACCTTTGAAAGGATTTCCAGATTTACCTTAGCCTATTCCAGTAAGGATTTCACAAATTACCTTTTACAACATAAAAGGATTTTCACACACTTCTCAAGCTATGATGATACACTAGCCTTGAGTTACAAAGTAATAATGATGAATATTACTCAACTCTTGTTTGAGAAATAGATTCTGTAACTTAAAACTTAGGTGTTACTGATTTAAGCACAACACAAAGAAAAAGATTTACAAGCCAAAGAATGATATTTGAGAGAGCTCAAATATGGATGTGAGATTGATGCTTTGCTTGGCACTTTGAGTTGTATTTTGTTCTTCATCTTGATGCTGCATTTATAAGCTCCAATATAGGCTAGGACAACTCACATAGCCGTTGAGATGAAGCCAGCTGTCATAGGACAGTAAGTGAACTGAAGCAGGCCAAAAGCAAGAGTGAAGAAGCTGAATCGAGGAGTGTTCTTGCAGTCCAGGATCGATCCTCAGTTTAGTTTAATTGATCTGACTTTTGTACTCGATCTAGTACTTTTTCTGAGGTTGCTTGTGTGCTTTTGAGTCAGTGTGCAGTCATGATTTGATAGTACAACTGTGATGTACTTTTACAGCCTGTACTTGTACTTGCATTTGTACAACATGAAGAATGATCTTGCTTCTTATATTCTTTTTTTAGGCTTGTCTTTGATTCATGCAATTTTGGGCTGATTCTGTTTTAGGTTTTTCCCAGCTTATTCTTGATAAAGAGATAAGATTGACAAAGCTTCTGAATTGTAATATTCAGCTCAGGATTGATCTTTTTTTATTCTGAAGATCAATCTTCATTTTGTAGAAGTCTGGCAGAATTGATCATTCTTGATTCTGAAGATCAATCTTTGTTTTGCAGAAGTCTGGCAGGATTGATCTTTGCTCTGCTGTTTTTGCTTGCTTTGATTTTAATGATATTTGTTTTGAATTGCTGGGTACCTATCTTGTTTAACACACTCAAATACACAAGTTAAATACCAAAACACTTAGAATCATAATTATAATTCTTAATTAACTTTTTGTTTGTTTTCATCAAAACATTAAATTGAGATTTTGTCTCAACACGCTTCACTCTTTAGAGGCAGACGCAAGCAGACACACGTTGAAATACCAAAAGCACACTATGAGAGGTAGATGCGCGAACGTTTCTAGCACGTGCATTTGACTAATTTGATTTCGTTTCCTGTAACCTTTTTTACATCCTCTAGTGACTTCCTCTGGTGGCATCCTATGATGGCATCCTCTAATGTTTTCCTTTGGTCGTATCCTCTTATTGTTTCCTCTGGTTTTATCCTCTGGTGGTTTTCTTCGATTTTCGTGCTCTAATTTTTGCATACTTAATGAAACCATAAGTCCAAAATTATTGTTCTCATAAAATACTTTTGTTAACATCAAAACTATAAGTAGAGCGCCAAATTGGTTCCAACAAGTAGTAATTGGGTGATCCTCAAAAAATCACTCATGCAAATAGATGAGTAGCGGAAAAAAGGGAGAAAAGAATTAACAAAATTTGAGTTGTCCATGACATTGACAAAATACCCACGGTGCCAATTGGTATGAATTATTAAAATCTCTTATGCTAATGTGAGGTTAAATTAAGTAACAACATAACTGTTTAGGTGACTTGAGTCTTATAATACAAATTTTGAAACTTAGGAATGTAACTTCACACACGCACTGTGATTATGTGGGAATGATTCAAATGTTTCCTAAAGGTTTTAATTTTTTCCAATCTAATATCAACTTTGCATGTATTTTCATAATGAACTAGTAATTTATTAGTTAAGAATTCTAATGTTTTAGTTTTCCTTTTGCCATTACTCAAGCACGAGCAATAATTTAAGTTTGGGGTGTAATAACTCTTAGAAATCAGAGTTATCTACCAAATTTTAAATACAATTTGTTTGCCTTTTGAGTAAAAGTTATTAGAATTTTAGTTTTAAATTTATGATTTGTATGATTTTAATTTTGATGTCGTTAATGTGGCTTTAGGAAAGTTGATGCTTGGTGTGTGATTTTGGTGAAAAATCAAAGTATCCTAGAATAAAAAATACTACAGGAATTGCTATAGTAGATTGCGTAACACCCCAATTTTTCATAGCAATAATGTACTTAAAAAAAAAAAAACTCAACTACCACTTATAGATAAAATATTCATAATCGTCTTTTAATTTAAAATCTGAGGAAAATATTTAATTGCAACATTCTATTCCAAAATCTACGATGAGGATCATTGCCTCATTTTATAAAATGATTCCGATACAATTGACTTGCTCACAATCGAACAATTCATATGGAACAAAAATATTCACAACTGTTTCAGATAAAAAAAAATTTCATTTAAACAAAAAAAATCCAAGAATGAAGGGGAAATTTAAGATAAAACCCATACCTTAAACCATAAATTGTTCTTGAAACTCTAATTGAAGAAGACTAGGTACTAAAGACCCACGGGTGGCATCAAGTTTCTCTTCTTCCGATTGTCAATCCAAATTATCACTCTATCTCGTCTTCAACATCGTTGCGATTCCCGCATAACTCAAAACTCTAATAGCCAGGGACATAAGTCCATCCCAAAATAATAGTAGAGTGTCACGATCTAAAAATAATATAAATACAAAAATACAAAGCACAAAAGCATAACATAGCATGATATCAAGTGATAAATAAATTATGCATATGTATATATATATATATATATATATATATATATAATAATATAAAAAACATGACTCTGGGGATAAAAGCACTCTAATGCAATGCTTATATGCTAATGCACATGATTTCAAAATTTCAATCCCTCTTTGAGGAACGTAAATCATAAATGTACAACCTAAACATAGACTAGTATTATTTACCAAGGTGCAGTCACTAATGACTAACACGTTTTACTATGGTGCAGCCTTAACACAGACTAGCACTACTGAATAATCCTTGTAAGGATAAGGTGGACCATCAACACCTAAAACAACTTACTATGAAATGCATGAGCATATTATGACTCTTTCACATGAATTATTATGTAAATCTAATTATTAAAAGACTCTACTTTTAATACTCATTAAACACTAATAATTCTTCAACACTTTTTCACAGAGCATACTCATGACATATTATCATCAATAATATTCATAACACATAGTAAATACATATGTTATCAGTTATGAATACATAATCACATCAAATATATAAACAATCATGTGCTGATTTATTCATCAATAGCACTGAAAACATGCATACAGACACACTCTGCATTCAAGCATATATAATATCGTTAGAAAGTGCACATGCTTGGACGACGCTTTATTACATAAGCAACTTACGTTACACTAGCATAACCTATCCAACGAAAACGAATACTTTGGTAACCTATCTGACGCTTCTCCCTAATTAGGTTCCCTAAACTAAAAAATACTTTGGTATAAGGCCTTAGGTGAAAACGAATTTCATATCCTTTTCAAAACATTGATACCATACTTTAAAATTTTCCAATCTTTTTTCAAAATTATTGAAGTGCAACTCAAATCTTTATCTTCAACTTAGGAAAAATATTTTCTTAACATCAAATTTTTACATTAAGGGACTATTTTCAACACTTTAAAATTCTTCAATATTAAGGCTTTCCCAAAATTCCCAACTTGATTAGCTTTGAAAACTTACTTTGACATAACCTAAACAAATTAGGATTTTATCCTTTTAAAATCACAAGTTACTAAAACATTTTAGTCTTTACCACACTCTAAAACTTTTTTAGGGTTTTTAAATTCCTTTTAACAAACTAATCAATTGACCATGGACAAGTTACATTTTCACAAAAACTCTGTTTTTTTAGGGTTTTTCCATCTTGATTAAGGGGCCAATTTGAATTTTTCCAAGACCCTAACCTAAGTGTGCTTTGGAAATCAACACATTTGGGCTAGTCCATATTTTATCATTTCTAACATAGGCATAATCACACATTCACCTTTGATTTCAATAATCAATGATAATTTTTTTTATTTTCTAAACTTTATCATATTCCTCCAAATTCAACATTTTGAACCAAAGAGGGGTTTTTCCTAAAACTCAAATTTTTCTAAATTTTTTTACATCCTTGTTTGGGTTCGGTCATGAGTAAGGTGGGAAGGGGAAAAATCCTCTTCCAAAATTAGTTTCATCTATAGTTCTAAATATACATATTAAGATTTTTTTTAACAATCAAAATCATAAAAACTTTAAGGATCAAATTACTAACATAAATTCATTTCTTTTCTTTCTAAATACACATATTAAACCAATTTTTGTTTACATCCTTTACAAAGCAAGTAGATCTACAACATTAACAAAAGAGAACTTAATTCTAACATGATTCATTTTTTTTAAGAAAAAACTTAAAATGTTCAAAAACAAACTGTTTCTTTGAGATTGATCATTGTACGACATTGATCTACCATATTAGTGAAAGAAAAATGAAAGAAAACATTCCTCAAGCATAAATGGCCTCCCAACCATAAGCATTAAATATTTCCCAAACATATTACTAACCCATCATTTCCCATTTAATTCTTGTTACACAAGTCATTCTAGTCCACACACAAAAAGGAGAGTGAGGTGGTTCTTTTTGTTCCTTACAAAGTCTTACTACATAATAAGAAAATATCTAGATATTTTCACTAACCTTTTCATTAAAATATTAATATCTTAGAAAAATATCTAGATATTTTGCGACTTTAAGTCACCTCATCTTGTTTCGTTCTTAAACGAGTTGCATATCACTCACGTAAAAATTTTAAACTTGGAAAAGGGGAAAAAAAGGATTTACTTGTTTAATATATATTAAGTTAAGATGCTTAGACAAGTGGTTGATGTTAAATAACTGGGAATAATATTTAATTCCATAGAACAAAAGATGAACTAACACTATAGCATGGTTGCACGTGAACATCAACCAAAAAATGACATTAGTGCATTTGAGAACCATGATGACTGATATGGAAAACCCATAATGTTACTCTACTCATAATGTTACGATCATGCTATAGCATTTTAATACCACATATATATATCCTTAACTTGCTTCCACAATCTGATTTTTAGTCACTTAATTATTCATGTAAACTTGCATTCGTTAAACCCAAATTTACTTTAAATTGTCAACCAAGTTTTTTTATAATTGCTTATTTTATACAAACAAGTTATTAGTCTAGAAAATTGTTGAAATTAGTTACCTAATCAATCATGGTGGAACTGACTTTTTATTATACTACTTATTTTTTACTATATATACTTGCATATATATTTAATTTTCACAACAAGAGTCAATTTACAATTGCTTATTTTACAAGTCAATATGCAAACTAGTTGTTTTATCTTCAAGTAATTTACAACATCAAAGGAAGATGAGAAGTTAAACAAAACGTATATTACTACTAAACGGTTAATTTACACAATAATTTGTGAGTTCTTACCTAACAATTTTGCACAAAATCTATAAGACTCTTTTGCCACAAATTTGACAAAATATGTAAGTTGTGTTATATAAGATTTTTTCACACAGTTTGCAAAATTATCAAAGTAAGCAAATAAGATTTTTACTTTCCTTTGATTAGGATTTTCTGAACCAGTTTAGAAAACCGTTCGAATTTTTTAACAAGGTTATTGAGATTTAAAGGTTCAGAAAAATTTTCACAAAGAAATTCAATTTCTTATTCAAACTTTACAAACTAAAACATACCATCAAGATTTAAACTAGTTGGTTAACTTCGTCCTTATTGGTGACCTACATTTAGTCTCCGCATCAATGATGAGATATTTTCTTCCTTTATTAATTTGAACACCAACTGTTTGTTGAATTGTTTACAAGAAAATTCCCCCCGTCTAAGAACTTAGCACTCCTACTTCTTCAAAGACTTCAATTTAAATCTCAATAACCAAGAACCCTAGTTTGTGATCTCACACAAATTAGTCTTCCAGATTCCACCTTGATCTTGCACGAACTCCTTAATTTTGACAATTCAAACCCTTGAATATCACCAATCTTAAGTTGAGCCTCCGATCCAAGCATGAACAACTTTGAAATTGAAAACTCCAAAAATAACCCTTTTCGAGGTGAAAAAGATTATACCTAATTTTTTTTCTGTACGTTAATCCTAGTTGAAACCCTTTAAAACACTCAATTGCTTACATTAACTATTTTATCCATCAATTTAATTTTTCCCCGTGAAAACTTTCTAAGAGCTTTTAAAGAGATTTTAGAGAAAATATAAAGGAAGAGAGAAGAAAGTGAATATTTCTTAACTTTGAAAAAAAAAATGAAGTGTTGACTTATATAGTAAAGCAATTAATTAATGAAGTAAAAAAAAACAACAGTTTTTTAACGAGTAATTTTAATTACTGTTTATTGTCATTCAAAATAAGTTGTCAAGAGAAACCTGAAAATTACAATTTTAATTGTGTAATTTCAATTATATATATGAGTAATTCGAATTACTTAAGTCATAAACATTATGAATTTAAAACTAATCAAGTAACTCAAATTTATGAAAATAATTCAAATTTCTATTGAAAGCAGGGTAATTCAAATAACTTTTTTTTTTTTAATTCGAATTACATGTTATAGAAACGATTCCAGATTTTAAAAATTTACATGTAATTCAAATTCTTTGTATAGTTATTCAAATTGCATATGTCAGAAATTGGAAAAACGCAGATTTTAAATATTGCTTCAAAAAAAATTATAATTTAGAGAAATTGTTTTGGTTAAGAAATTATTTTTAGCATGGATAAAGTATTGAGGGACACACATATACAACACATCTAAACTATCCTAATTTTGACATCAAATCAAAATAACTAAGGTCAAACAAAAGTAAACATACACACTCACATAGACGTTGACGTGACCATCCTAATAGTGTATGCCACCACATCTCCTATGTTCTAGTGAAGAATGGATAATTAATCAAAGCCTCCGAGTTGTTGTAGGTTGCTACCCACAATCAAGTTGCTTCAACTGTCGCACCGACAATAACCCTACTTATACCGTAATAACCTATGATTTGTCGCATCCGAATATAATATTCAATTGAATTTAGCAAAATCCTAATCTTCCTTGAATTTTAAACATTTAATTTGTATGCGAACAAATTCTTAACGTTAATGATACTTGACACTACTCATATCTCTTGGTTAAAATCTTTAACCAAATTGATCAACATACTTCTTATATCCTTGCTCACCTTCAGTTTTACTACTTTATTGTCTCCAAAAGATTTATCCCCACCCATCATTTTTTTATTCTCCATCAATGATCTCATCACATCATCTAGAAACAGTTTACTTTTCCTTGCTAATTGACAACTCTTAAAAATAAAATTTATTAGCCACATTAAGTTTTAAATTAGTGAGTCCTTAAGTGTAATTTAATCTAGTATTAAGATTAATTTGAAGTTATTTTAGTTAATGAAATGCTTTCATATTTTTAGAACAAAATTGTGTTGGTTTTATGGTATGTGTGCATGTACAAAATATGTGAAGGAAAAGCTGAGAAGGATGTTGCAGTAAACCTCTGCACACTAGTAAGCTGTCCAGCCATGCGGTCCCCAGTTCTGCATATAGGAGACAAATTCTTGAAGGAATGAACACCTCGTCATCCTAGAACAAATTTATGGGATATTTGTAACAGCATGTTTTTTTTAAATAAACTTAAATCGAATTCATAAATAAATGAATAAATAAATATTTTTGAATAAAATATTTTAGTCGTAACTCAACGACAAAGTCAACAATATTTACAAACAACGGAAACAGTTTTGAAATGAAAATCCAAAGTATTTAAAACAGAAAAATACACCGAGACTATGAGACCTATCCAACGTAGCTCATACCCCTGAAGTATTCTCGGCAGACACCTGTACAAAAGCATTGTCCCAAGAATTTTAACTTTCTCACGTCACATCAAAAAGTGGTACAAGGACCCAAATAAAAGTCAAGCTGACAATATATGGTATACAATCTTCCAGAATGAAATAAATACAACCACAACAGATAGACATCTAGCCCCTATACAGCCATCTAATCTGATCATGCTACAAAAAACTATAACTTAGGTGATCTCCACGCGCCACGCAGAAATCCTTTTGACACAGCAGTGGTCAGGTAAGTCTAACTCCGTTCCCATCTAAGTGCAAAGACCAGGTTTCCACAATAATTGTAAAGGTCACCAACCGAAATTAACAAATACCACATAACATTTAAATTTTAAATACACAAAATAACCTTTCAACTTAGCATACATCTAGAAAGCGTTTTCATATGCCACACATGCATAATCAAAGTTGAAAAATGAAGTTTTTAACAAACTGCACTGTCGTATTCGAATACAGCATCCTTGTATTCGAATACAGTGCTATTTCACAAGTCAGTAGCAAAATTGAATATCTGTATTCGACTACACACTACTTGTAGCCGAATACAACTGCTAAAATTTTCAAATTTAAGTTTCAAAAACGTTTCACAATCATTCAACATTTACCACACAAAATCAATCAATCACACTCATCAATTACGGCACAATTACAAACAACAACCGAGTATGTATATACAACCATCACATTATATCAAACATGACTCGCGTGCCAAACACCCTAATGCAATGCGTATATGCCAATGCACATGATTCCGGAATTCTAAACCAAAATCCTCCTCGAAGGGGCATACGTAAATTATCATTGTACGGTCTCTCACAGGCCAATACTAATTACCGAGATGCAGTCTATCACAGGCTAGCACGATTTACTAAAGTGTATCCTATCACAGGCCCTACACTGTTTTCTACAATGCAATCGCTCACAGATCAACACATTCTAGAGTGCAATCTCTCACAGGTCAGCACGATACGATAACCCTCATAAGGATAAGATGAACCAACAATTCACATGGCATCATCCCGTGGTCCATCCGGTCACCACTATCACCATGGCCCATCGCGGTCACCATGTACCATGAAAATGCATGAGCATACTCTGACTCTTTTCACCACAACCATTAAGTAAATGCAACTATTAAAAGATTCCCCATTTTTAATACTCATTTAACACTAATGATTTTTCAAATTCAACACAGACCACACTCAAACATATTTACTCATAATCCTGCAATTCACAACAAACCACATCAATTCATTTTTCCACACAATCCACACATAAAACATATTTCAAAAAATTCAATCTGGTCAATCCGCTAGCTTCTTCACTTGTAGTAGCTAGTGCTATCATTTCACTTGTAGTAGCTAGTAGATAGTGGACTGAGCCAATATCGTCTGTTCTTCGATTTCCAATATACAACACCACTAGCTATACTAAAATATAGCCTTACAATATTGATAGTAGTTAGGTAATTGAGCTTTGTGTAGATTTTGAAACGGTTGTCAAAAGTCTTTGATGAAAGGTTCAAGTCAAAGGTAGTGGGATGAAGGCTTGTGAAGAAAACTAAAATTTGCAAATTTCAGTTTCGAAAACGTTTCGCAATCATTCAACACTTACCACACAAAATCAATCAATCACACTCATCAATTACGGCACAATTACAAACAACAACCGAGTATGTATATACAACCATCACAGTATATCAAACATGACTCGCGTGCCAAGCACCCTAATGCAATGCGTATATCCCAATGCACATGATTCCGAAATTCCAAACCAAAATCCTCCTTAAAGGGGCGTAAATTATAATTGTACGGTCTCTCACAGACCAATACTAATTACCGAGATGCAGTCTCTCACAGGCTAGCACGATTTACTAAAGTGTAGCCTATCACAGGCCCTACACTGTTTTCTAGAGTTCAATCGCTCACAAATCAACACATTCTAGAGTGCAATCTCTCATAGATCAGCACGATACGATAACCCTCATAAGGATAAGATGAACCAACAATTCACATGGCATCATCCCATGGCCCATCCGGTCACCAGTATCACCATGGTCCATCGCGGTCACCATGTACCATGAAAATGCATGAGCATACTCTGACTCTTTTCACCACAACCATTAAGTAAATGCAACTATTAAAAGATTCCCCATTTTTAATACTCATTTAACACTAATGCTTTTTCAAATTCAACACAAAGCATACTCAAACATATTTCCTCATAATCCTGCAATTCACAACAAACCACATCAATTCATTTTTCCACACAATCCACACATAAAACACATCTAAAAAGTTCATAATATTAATTATGAACACATCAACCACCAAATTTAATCTCCAAAATTTACAACCATAAATCACCAAATTTAAAACTCCACATTCTCAAACACAAACTACCAATTTCATCAATTCATTTTCCACAAAATCCACACATAAATCAAATCTCAAAAATT
This sequence comes from Cicer chorassanicum, assembly GCA_037974735.1. Classification (NCBI taxonomy): domain Eukaryota; kingdom Viridiplantae; phylum Streptophyta; class Magnoliopsida; order Fabales; family Fabaceae; genus Cicer; species Cicer chorassanicum. The sequence continues at coordinate 28,030,761 of JBBPBP010000002.1, forward strand.
CATAATATTAATTATGAACACATAAACCACACCAAACTTGAATCACCATAACAACATTAATATATCAGAGTTCTCCCCACCGCTAACTTGGTGCCAACGATCTCGATTCCTTTTCGAGACTCAAGGAGCTAACTACATAAACATAAATATTTATAACAATTTGTTCTTAACTAAAATTTATCCAACCACAACAAAATTCTCAAAATTATATCTTTTTCACACACCAAACTTTTACAACCAAATAAACTACATTAATTCAAAATTCCACATTTTCAAACATAAACCACCAAATTAAATCTCCAAATTTTCCACCATAAATCACCAATTTAAATCTCCAAATTTTTAACTATAAATCCCCAAATTTTCAACCATAAATCACCAATTTAAATCTCCAAATTTTTAACCATAAATCACCAATTTAAATCTCCAAATTTTGAACCATAAATCACCAATTTAAATCTCCAAATTTCAACCATAAATCACCAATTTAAATCTCCAATTTTTACCCATAAACACCTTAAATTCATTTTCCACAAATCTACATCTCAAACACATCACATTTATTTTCCACAAATTCACACATAAGGTCCTAAATGCAAACTAAAAGTTTGGAAGGAGCCCTCACCTCAACGGTAGCTCTAACAACCGATTATGGCACCGCGATTAATTCTGGTGAAAACTTCGCTCGCGACGTCGCTTCCAAAGTTTGCTCACTAGCACCGTAGCGTGGAAAGGAGCAACTTTCCCTTCAGTCACTTCTCGAAATAAAGCTTAGAAGTCAAAGAAAAATGGAGATTTTGTTTTTGAAACAAAACCGAAACTTTGTTTTTGGTAATAGAGAGAAAGAAGAAGAAAGGAGGGTGGATGGCGTGAAGCTACAGGGAATGTTTTCTGTTTCTTTTACCCTTTGATTTGTACCCTTTGATCCTCGGGCGTTCTTGGAGAGAAGTAATACAATATAAAGACGGAAGAGTAAAACTAAGTTTTTCCAGAACTTCCAGTGCCAGATATTCTGATGCTGGTCCCTCCAGAGTCCCTTCAGTTATAAAGTTACCTGATAAAATTGAAAGCTTCACAAAACCACGTTTTTCATGCTCTAGCATACCGAGTGCTTCTTTTCAAAATGTAGATTATTCCACTTATGTTCCTCATCAAATCTACACGGCACCTCAAAATACTGCTGACGAGCAACAACACTTTTCACAACCAACTTCGCCATCTTTTTCTGCAATAACTGAAAATGTTATTAATGAATTAAATGTTTTAGAAAAAGAATTTGAAGTTGATAACTATGCTTCATAAAGATTTCTATTCTTCAAAAAATACAGAAAAAAGAACTTGGTTCTTCGAAAACTTTTTAAAACAAAGAAAGGAAATTCAAAATGAATTTTACGAATTCGTTTTTCAAAATAAAACTCAGATTCTATTTTTTGATTGGTTTGAAATTTATGCAACTCAAAATCAAATTTCTTACCCTTTTAATCAGAACCAAAATTCTGTAAATCCCATAACGACTAGAAATAAGATTCCAGAATGGGAAATGTCTAATGGTAGGAAAATACAATCTGATCATCCACCTTTAAGACATATCAAAATAGCCCATTTTGATCAAGTTGTTGAAGCTGCACCTGACAAAATCCCAGGTGAAAATTCTGATAAAGATATAAAGAATATCATTATACAGAACAATTTCACAAATGCCCACTTAGCACGATTGCTAAACAATTAACCAAGATGGAAGAAAACCATCAGACCAACATTGTCTCTCCTGATGAGACAGTTGGGTTGAAACTTAAGAACCCAGTCTTTAAACCTTTTCAAATTTCTAAAACCAGCCAAAAATTGTTCAAAGATGGTAAATCTGAATTTACCCAAGCCTTAAGAGACCAACTAAGTAGGGTAGAACAATCTTCTACATCCTCACCTATAGTTGTTCAAGACTCTCTAGAAAAAACTATCACAACTTTAGACCAAGCCTCTAAAGTTGAACATGAAAAACAAAACATATGCAGACTCCAATGGCTAAAGGGTCAACCTTTAGCCATGGTTACAACACCAGACCTAGGAATTGAGAATAGACCAAACGTCATTTCTCAATCTAAGTTCAATGCCAATACTGTCGATGAATGGAACATAGATGGTATGTCTGAATACAATATCCTAAGTCTTCTCCAACAAATGACTATGGCATCTAATGCCTACGGAACCCAAGCAAATACACCTGACAAAGCCATATTTGAACTCCTAATAGTAGGATTCTCTGGTCAACTTAAAGGATGGTGGGATTACCATCTCACACCTTCTCAACACTTAGAAATTTTAAGTGCTATCCAAACCATAGAAGAAGGTATTCCCATCCTCGAAGAAATAGGAAACCCTATACCAGATGCAGTTGCAACGCTAATTCACACAATTAGCTTGCACTTCATAGGTGATCCTTCTCACTTAAAAGACAAAAATGCAGAACTTCTTTCAAACCTTAGATGCAAAAAATTATCTGATTTCCAGTATTACAAAAACACTTTCCTAACCAGAGTCATGCTTAGGGAAGACTCTAACCAACCTTTCTGGAAGGAAAAATTCCTTGCAGGACTCCCAGCCCTTTTAGGAGAAAAGGTTAGAAACAAAATTAAGGAAATCTTTGGAGTAAACCAAATTCCATACAACCATTTAACCTATGGGGAATTAGTTAGCTTTACCCAAAAGGAAGGATTGAAAATCTGTCAAGATTTGAAACTTCAAAAACATCTGAAATGGGAAATGAAAAGAACTATGCAAGAACTAGGATCTTTCTGCAAACAATTTGAAATACCAACAACCAATACCCCTAAAGAATTTGGAGGTTCTTGTTCCAAAACCTTTAGAAAACCTCACCGAAAACCTTTCTCCAAACCAAGAAAACAAGATTTCTATAAATGTTCCAAGCCTCAAAATTCCTACAATCAAAGGAAACCAAATTTTCACAAGAAAAAACCCTTTCATAGGAAATTCGAACCCCAAACTTCAAAGCAAATAACTTGATATAAGTGTGGACAAACAGGACACATTTCAAGGTATTGCAACAGAACCAAAAGGCTTCATGAATTGCATATTGATGAGCAATTATTGCACAAGATTGAAGCAATTCTTTTAGAAACTTCAGAAGAACAAAGATTCTTTGAATCTGAATTAGGATCTTTTGAAGATGAAAAACCTTTACATTTTGATGATTTAGGAACTTCCGAGTCTCCTAGTGAAACAAAGCATAGTTCTAAGTCGGTCAATGTCCTAACAAAAGATCAGGAATTAATTCTTGAAATTATAAAGCAAGTTGAGGACACAAACTTACAAAAGGATATAATAGGAAAACTTCTAAATACCTTTGAGTCAAAGCAAAATCGACCTTCCACCTCTTCTTCGAAGTTACTTCCTAAGACCACCTATGATCTGACCAATATCTTAGGTGCAAAAAGAAAATTTCAAAATCCAGTTACCATCCAATCTTTTCACGAAGAGATAAAACTTGTTAAACAAGAGCTAAAAACTCTTAAGCAAAAACAAGACTTGGATTCAAATAATCTCCAGACCCTTCTTTCCCAAATTCAAAATCAAACCGCTTCTGACCTAGAACGAGATGAAGAGGCAGAAGACAATGAAGACTACTCTCTACCCTTACCCTTAGAAAACAAAATCGATAGCTTAAAAGAAATCCCTGAAGATTTCTTATGTATTTTAAGATCGATAACCACGAGAAAATATTTAATCAAAATCAATTTAGTCTTTTCTGAAGATTTCGAATTTGAAACAATTGCACTTTTTGATACAGGAGCAGATCTAAACTGCTTAAAAAATAGCATTGTTCCAGTTAGATTTCTTCAAAAAAAAACTAATGAAAAACTTGTTGCCGCAAACAACTCCAAAATGATTATAACAAATAAAACTGAAGCCTCCATTAAAAATGGTAACGTTTCTATCAAAACTCCCTTTGTTTTACTAGAAAATATATCCTATTCTGTCATTTTAGGGACTCCTTTCATTAACATGATAACTCACTATTCTGTCAATTATAATAGTATTTCTTGCAAAACAAAAGATACCAAAATCGTTTTCCCTTTTATTGAGAAACCCAGAACAAAGAACTTAAATCTTTTAAAAGCTTGTTCTGTTTATAAAAATAAAATTGAATTGTTTAATTCAAGGAAAAGAAAAACATCTATGTATTCCAAAACAAGATGTTTCCTTCCTCAAAATTGAACAACAATTACAAAAGGATTTTATAAAACAAAAAATTTCTGAATTACAAAAGAAAATTGAAACTGAAATTTGTTTAGATATGTCAAATGCTTTTTGGAATAGAAAACAACACATGGTAGATTTACCATATGAAAAAGATTTTTCAGACAAGCAAATCCCAACTAAAGCAGGTCTATCCAAATGAATTATGAACTAGAACAGCATTGCAAAAAAAGAGATCCAAGATTTAGAACAAAAACGTCTAATTGCTAAATCTTGATCTCCCTGGATTTGTGCAGCTTTCTATGTTAACAAAAATTCAGAAATAGAAAGAGGAACACCTAGGCTAGTAATAAATTATAAACCTTTGAACACATCCATAAAATGGATTTGTTATCCTATCCCAAACAAAAAGATCTTTTGCAAAAACTACATTCTTCATTTGTATTTACAAAATTTGACATGAAATCAGGATTTTGGCAAATACAAATAGATCCAAAAGATAGATACAAAACTGCATTTACTGTTCCATTTAGACAATATGAATGGACGGTAATGCCATTTGGATTGAAAAATGCTCCTTCAGAATTCCAAAGAATTATGAATGACATTTTTAATCCATTCTCAAAATTTTGCATCGTTTATATTGATGATGTGTTAACTTTTTCAGAAACAATTGACGAACATTTTAAACACCTAAAAACTTTCTTTATGATTGTTAAGAAAAATGGTCTAGTCGTTTCCAAATCAAAACTTTTCCTTTTCCAAACAAAAATCCGTTTTTTAGGACATTACATTTAGCAGGGCACCATAACCCCTATAGAAAGGTCTTTATTATTAGCAGAAAAATTTCCAGACAAAATTCTTGACAAAACCCAATTACAAAGGTTTCTAGGAAGTTTAAATTATGTCCTAGATTTCTGTCCAAACATCAATAGAATAGCAAAACCTCTCCATGATAGGTTAAAGAAAAACCCCGTCTCTTGGTCAGAGGAACATACTAGAACCGTCCGAATAATCAAAAAACAGGTTAAAGAAATACCTTGTTTACATCTAGCAGATCCTTCAGCCCAAAAAATTGTTGAAACTGATGCATCTGATATAGGTTATGGGGGAATTCTTAAACAAAAACTAACTAACAAGGAATGCATTGTTCAGTTTACTTCTGCGCATTGGAATGATTGTCAAAAGAATTATTCTACTATTAAAAAGGAAATTCTTTCAATTATCATGTGCATCACAAAATTCCAAAGTGATTTACTTAATCAAAAAATTTTACTTCGTATTGACTGCAAATCAGCAAAAGAAGTTTTACAAAAAGATGTTCAAAACACTATATCAAAACAAATTTTTTGCCAGATGGCAAGCTATCCTTAGTATTTTTGATTTTGATATTGAATTCATAAAAGGAGACAAAAACAAGAAATGGCTTACAAGAAAACAACTTGTGGCACCCCAAAACTTTGCACAAATTAGAGGATTAATGTCAGATGACATTAACTTTCAAAAGGCTGCAAGGCTCCAAGAACTCCAAATAGAGATTGAAAGTCTCTCAATGGAACTTCAATTTTCACAAAAAATTGAAAGGGGAGAATCTTCAAAAACCCCTACACAAAAAATTATTTCAAAACCTTCACAGGAGGGATCATCCTGTAAAATCATTTCAAAACTTCCTCAAGAGGAATTTTCAAAAATTTCTTTGAAAACCTGATGAGTCTCAGACTTTGATGATTTTTAAACCAAAATCTGAGTATTTCATTAAAAAAGAATCCCACAATATCTGGACAATAGATGATCACTATTACAATAAAAATCCTCAATTGATCATTTCAAAAAATTTCCCAGATGGTTGGTTTTTTAAACCTTGGGATTTTTCAAAACCACAACCTTATTACAAAGCTATTCTTGAATTGACGGGTTCAGTAACAATTCAAGACAACCAAAAAAAAGACCCAGTGGATTACTCCACTGCGAAAATTCATAAAATTATCCCACCATCAGAATGGGGACCAAACCTATAAACTGCAAAATAATTCCCAATTGACTTCAAAACAACATTTAACCATTGTAGAACTTTCAACTGCATGGTATAATGCTTTCCTCATCCAAAATAAAAAATTCGGTCATACTTGGCTCTTTTTCTTTAACCTCACCATGGATGCATCAAAGATCCCTCAATGGTTTGCCCATTGGTGGAAATTTTACGGATCCATCCCTGAAATACTATAACCGGAAGTCCAAAATAGCTTCCAACTTTTCAAAACACAATATAAACCATCTGACAGAGAACGCATTTTTCACCTTCTAATGCTATTCTCTACAAAATTCTTTTTACCATGGGTATTAGGGTGGTACTTTGAAAATGACCAAAAAGAGGCCCAAACAATCCTCACTCGAAAATTCAAAGTAAGATGGTGGACAAAATTCTCCATTGCACAAAGCATCAACATACCAATCGTCGCAACTTTGCTTCAAAAACAAGGGTTAATGAACCACAACCAATACAAACTAAATTCTTGGCTCAAAAGTCATTTGCCCAGACACAGTTGGTAGCTGCAAAAACAGAAGAAGAATATTTTGAGATAATGGCTCAGCTACTAAAAAGCAAGACCAATTCCTCAAAATTTTCCTCCGGTACTTCTTCAGATGCATCCTTGAACTTTGAAGACGAAAACGAAGATGACTATTTTGGTATCTTCGCCCCTGCAAAATAAATTTGGGCCAATCCAAATTTGATCAAATCGGGCCTAGCCCAATTAAAAAAAAGCACAAACAGACAAAACCAAGGAAATTTTGTAGAAATTCCATCAGAAGACAAAAGCTTGGCATTTGTCTACCACCAGCATGAAAAGTCAAAAAAGCAAAAGGAATCCCATTGGCATTTGTCTGCCATCAACTTGCTCAGTCAAAAAGAAGAAGGAATATCATCATTTCCTCCACTAAACAAGCCATCTGTTTCTCAGATCTTTGGCTATATAAGGAAGGCTCCTCTTCAAGTATTGGGCAGAGTTTCGAAACACAAGAGAGTAATACATAGAGTTCACTTAGAAATCTTGTAATCTTGAGTGTCTCAGTTTATCAAAACTTGTATCTTTAATTTCCGTTTTCAAAAACCTATCTATTCATACACATGTACTTATCTTTGCAAAAGATAAGTATGCTCTGCACTTGCAGCTCTTGCTGATCTTGTGCATCAGAAACAAAACTGTTGCATGTTTATACTTTAATATGCATTTTGCTTTTGCTCAATTTGTTTTCCAAAATGCATGTTTATTAACAACAGAACTTGATTGGTATCTTGAAGACTTCTCATGGATGATTCAACATAACCATCTTTGGATCTTGTTTTCTTTTTCTGCATTCTGTAAGATCTTTTACCCTTTGATTTGTACCATTTGATCCTCGGGCGTTCTTGGTATCAATATAATATAAAGAACTTACATAATAGTATATATATATATATATATATATATATATATATATATATATATATATATATATATATATATATATATATATATATATATATATATTTAACTCATACCAACAAATTTCAAAAACACTAACACACACACCCCAAATATTTTGATAAAAATATCTATTCTCATTGCAACTCAATTGACAAGTAAATTTTTTAGCAACTATAGATATTTTTAACAAAATAGTCTGGTAATAAATTTTCCGCAATGTAATTAAATTATTTCTCGCCAAATAATTTTAAACGAGTCTCATAAAAATATCATTGGCATTTAACATTCAAAATACCAATAAAATTGGCTAAAAAGCCTCAAAATTCAACATAAAAACACATCAAAAACAAAAAGTACAAATTAAAACTACGGGTCTTACAATATTCTTTTAGAGTAAATCATTTGGAAATCCGGCCTTCAACCTTCATGTACTAAAAGACAAGAAAGGAAATTATACCATGTACTCCTTAAATTTAATTTATACCCTTACAAAAGCAATGAATTGATAATTCTTCTCTCATATAAATATTAAAACTTGTCATTTTTTTACTTTCTTATCATATCACTTTTCCGGTATAAAAATAAGTACCAATTTTTTCTTTTTTTCTAGAAATTTTTTTCCAAATTTTCCGGTACAGAATATTCACTCCAGAAAACTTATTTTCAAGATTTTCAGTACCAGAAAACTTATTTGAAGTTTTCTAGAACTACCAGAAAACTTTTTACAACATTTCTGGAATACAGCTGAGTACCGGAATACATTTTAAATTTTCTGGTAGTTACCGGAAAACTTGAAATCAAAAGTTTTTTAATTTCTATTTTTTAATTTTTTATTATTTTGTTATTTATTTAATTTATTTTTTTAACTCATTTTTTTTTCTAAAAGATGTGTACCGGAAAACTTTTTTACTAGTTTTTCAGTATATGAGTTTACTGATACACAACTTTTTTAATCAAAAAACTTTAAAAAAGTTTTTCTGTAGACACCTTTTTAACCTTCTGTACCGTTAAAAGTTTTTCAGTTAACCTTCTATACCGAAAATCTTATAAAAAGTTTTCTGGCAATTTTCAAAAAACTTAAATTATTTAGTAGTTTGTAAAATAGTAAAAAAAAAAATTAAGGATAAAATTGACATTTTTAAAATATTGTGGAGTATAGGTAAAATTGGGGATTCAAGATATAACTTTCGACAAAAAAAAAACTCTAAAAGAAAGAAAGAGAAATGACCTAAGAAATATGTACTGTGAAAGAACAGTAACTGCAACTGACGAATGGAGGAGAATTTCTAACCTAACCTAATACATAGAGTAGCTGCCACTATCATTAAACCTAACTACCATTCCATATTCACCCATTCCCACCACCAATTCAAAATCCATGAAGCTCATATTAAACCAATGATTTATGTAGGCTATTTAGGAGTTTGAAGTGGAGATTTCTACTGCTGCAGTACTTTCTCTTCTATAATTATCTATGTAAACTCTATTCTAGGTTGATGTGATAATGGTTTTAGTAATAACATTGCTTAATATTTATTTTGTGTCTAGGTCAAGTATGACCCAAACTACTTCTAGTTGTAGTAATGATATGATTTCTTACGTATTATTTTTGATTGTTATGATACGTTAGTGTGTGATAGTTACTTCGAACTATTTTAATGTATCTCAATATTTTAGTTTAATCACCTAATAATTGTGTTAGCTTAATGATATAGAAATAGTCATTAAGTGAAAGTGTTTGAAACATATGGATGTTGTTAATTAATGAAAAGTTAATGAACCATTGTTATTTATATCCATAGGGTAAATACATTAATTTTTAAAGCAACATGATTATACCTAATAGGAAACTAGACATAGGATACCTTTGAGAAAATCATGCTAAAAGCATTGAAAAATATCCTAGTTCTATCTCACCCACTATTGAGAAAATCATGTTGAAGCACTGCAGTAGCATAATGAAACAAAAATATGAACTTTTGGATGATTAATTTTTTAAATCAATTTCAAACTACTAAGTATTTTCTATCAGGGTTCTCATTTCACAAATCTTATTTTGTCGTACGTGATAGTGTTAGGACCAGGATGGTTTGGAGAACAATTCCTTACCTTGTTTTGATGATAACAATTGATATTTTGTGGGAACAATTTAATACACTAATAGTTTAATAAAGTGTGCAGAAAATAAGTTAGACGAAGCATTCAGGATCAGAGGAAGCACTTCCACCAAATGATACCACTAGAGAGTAATATCAGAGAATATAACGAGAGGAAGTAAAAAAGAAAGTCGCCAGAAGAAGCAAACAAATCAGAGGAAAGGAAAAACATGCGTCTTTCACTGTGTTGAACTATACATCAAAGGAAGCAAGCGGATAAAGAGGAAACGTAATAAAAAGTTGAATCAGAGGAAAGGAACAACATACACCATTCGTTGTGTTGAATTGTACATCAAAGGAAGCAAACAGATTAAGAGAAAACAAAATAAAAGGACAGATCAGAAAAAAGGAACAATTCATTAGAGGAAGCAAGCAGATTAAGAGGAAATGGAAAGAAAAAAAAAACGAATCAAAGGAAAGAAACAATACACTCCATTCGCTGTCTCCAAAGGAGATGTCTTTAAGGATCTACCTCTATCTCTAAGTATCAGATTCTAAGGATCTGATTCTAATAATCTACCTCCAAGGTTTTACCTCTAGAGATAAGACTCTAAAGTCAAGCATAACATGCTCCAATAAGCTGCCTCCAACAGAGCAACTCAAAGGCAATCATTTGACTCTAATTTACAATGTTGACTTTGTTTCTACTAAGTTGCCTCTAACAAGTAATTCAACACTAGAAGATTATTGAGTCTGACTCTGAACTTCACACTACTTCTGACTTAGATTTTTAGACTCTAACAAGACCAAAAGCAAGCGTATGACTTTGAGGAAAGTCAATGACTCTGATGAAAAAGTCAACGCTCTGAAAAAGTCAACGACTCATACTCTGATAAAAGTCATGACTTTGGAAGCTGACTCTGAAGACACGTTCTACATACGACTCATAAACAAAATTTGATGAAGGCTAACAGCCTCTGACTCCAATATTGAAGATTCAAATGACCCAAGCAGTTATTTTTGTCCTCACTTGAATGGATTAAAGTGCCTAGTCAATTACATTCTTAATTGCACCGAATTGAATATCTCATCAAATAGTAATGGTCCAATTCAAATTCATGACAACAAATCTATACAATCAAAAGATAGAACATCATGTAATCAAAGCAACGATCAAGAATTGAGTTTGAATAAATAACAAAAATTGAATTTTAGCGAACATCAAACAACGATACAAAAATTCAAAGCTCAACAACAAAGAACAAATTGAAAGCAACGGTTGACGAAGCAGCTGAGCACAAATCAAAGCAACGATCATTATAACTTGAATGCAACTAGAAGATTAGAAAATTGAAGTAACCATAATTAAATAATTTGAATGTTGGCATCTATAAATGGTTCTCACCACTTGAAGAACCTAACGCAACCAGATACGAAACAACAAGAACAAAAATTATATGAGCTGAATATCAATCAAGCATCAATAATCAAATACTAAGATTTTATTTAGCACTCAATTATAAAATCACTCTAGTTATGCTAAGTCAATGAGCAATATTGTAACCCTCCTCTAGTGAGAGTAAACCCAGAAATAGAAACTAAACACTTGTGTAACCTGACCCGATAGTGGCTGTAAATTCTCAACGACGTGTGGTTTTCAAATTGGATGTTTAGAAGACTTAACTTGATAAGTTAAGTGGTTGTAATTTGGTTTGAATTACTATATTAAATCTTTTTGGGTGAAGGGACTAGACATAGCTACCGGGTTGGTGGTGAACCAGGATAAATTACTGTGTTATCCCTTTTCCTTACTATCACAATTGGCATGTATAAATAGTTATCACCACTTGAGGAACCTGACACAACCAGATATGAAGCAACAAGAACGAAAATTATACGAGTTGAATATCAATCAATCATCAATCATCAAATACTTAGATTTTATTTAACACTCGATTGTAATATCATTCTAGTTGTGCTAAGTCTATGAGCAATATTGTAACCATCCTCTAGTGAGAGTAAACCCAGAAACAAAAACTAAACACTTGTGTACCCTGACCCGATAGTGGCTGTAAATCCTCAACGATTTGTGGTTTTCAAGTTGGATGTTTAGAAAACTTAACTTGTGATGTCAAGTGGTTATAATTTGGTTTGAGTTACTATATTAAATCTTTTTGGATGAAGGGACTAGACATAGCTACCGGGTTGGTGGTTAACCAAGATAAATTACTGTGTTATCCCTTTTCCTTACTATCACAATTGGCATGTAAATAGTTCTCACCACTTGAGGAACCTGACACAACCACATATGAAGCAACAAGAACAAAAATTATACGAGTTGAATATCAATCAATCATCAAATACTTAGATTTTATTTAACACTCAATTGTAATATCATTCTAGTTGTGCTAAGTCCATGAGTAATATTGTAACCATCCTCTAGTGAGAGTAAACCCAGAAACATAAACTAAACACTTGTGTAACCTGACCCGATAGTGGCTGTAAATCCTCAACGACTTGTGGTTTTCAAGTTGGATGTTAGAAGACTTAACATGTGAAGTTAAGTGGTTGTAATTTGGTTTGAATTACTATATTAAACCTTTTTGGGTGAAGGGACTAGACTTAGCTATCGGGTTGGTGGTGAACCAGGATAAATTATTGTGTTATACCTCTTCGTTACTATCACAATTGGCATTTATAAATAGTTCTCACCACTTGAGGAACCTGACACAACCAGATATGAATCAACAAGAACAAAAGTTATACGAGTTGAATATCAATCAATCATCAATCATCAAATACTTCAATTTTATTTAACACTCAACTGTAATATCATTCTAGTTGTGCTAAGTCTATGAGCAATATTGTAAGCATCCTCTAGTGAGAGTAAACCCAGAAACAGAAACTAAAAACTTGTGTAACCTGACCCGATATTGGCTGTAAATCCTCAACGACTTGTGGTTTTCAAGTTGGATGTTTAAAAGACCTAACTTGTGAAGTTATGTGGTTGTAATTTGATTTGAATTACTATATTAAATCATTTTGGGTGAAGGGACTAGACATAGTTACCGAGTTGGTGGTGAATCAGAGTAAATTACTGGGTTATCCCTCTTCCCTTTTTTTACTGCCTTTGTTATTTATTTGTTTTATTTTCACCATTTGTTAGCCAAGAAATTTCTTTAAAACCAAATACATAATTTAACCCCTGCCCCATTTCTCGTGTATTTTCCACTCACAAATAGCTCAAAATATTTATTTATTTTATTTTGGTAAATAAGCTTTGTTGTTAGATTCTTGATAATTAACGTTTAGCGCCACAATATTTGTGAGAAGATCTCTACTTTCATTACACTTGTTGAGGACAGTGCCTACTTTCCTTTCTATCACAATTTCAAGCAACACTAACATTGATTGAACAGTGAAGCCAACATAAATTATACTTGCTCCTTATCTTTTATATTTGCTACTGCATTTATAAGTCTAGATACCAACTCATTCAACCTATTCATTAGATACATTACCTGCATCTTCCATATTCAAAGTACAGGTTGATTTTCATCATCAATAGATTGGTTAAAGAGGTTGGCGCAAATTTGTATTCCAACAATTTTCACAATTTCCTTGGAGGTGTTTTTCAATTTAATTTGTGGAGCAAGTTTCAATTGAATTATGTTCACAGTCTTATTTTGTATTGTACCTCACTCTAAATTTTCCATCTCACTTGATTTTTCTTTTTCCATATTACAATCAAGACTTTATTTGACTAAATAGTGTTGGATTATGCATTGTCACGAGGATAAGTTCATCCTCCCATCAAACAAAGGAACGCCCAGCTTCAATGTAGTCATAATTAAAAAAAAATAAAATAAAATAAAACACAAATAAGATTAGAACTAACATCTTTTCAAAAGAATGACATGTCAACTGCTTCTCTTCCTCAAAAATAAAAAAGTAACAAAACACGATGCATAAATTTATTGTAACTTGACGATAAATTAACTTTACTATTCTTAATTGACGTTAGTCTTTTTTAAAATAGTACAGAAATATATATATATATATATATATATAGCAGCAAGCCAAATTCGCACAATTATCTAATCTCCGTGATACTGTTTATTTCACAAAACATTAAGAAATAGTTACGAAAATAACGCCTTTACAGAAATATATTGGAGGCATTTCAATGTCCAAAACATTAAAATTTTAAAGAAAGTATAGACAATAAGGTACAGTTTATGCAAATGCAATTTATAACAACAATTATCGAAAGATTTCTACCAGTGACAGAAAATATAAAGAGAAATCAATTCCCTTACTTTATTGTGTCGTTAAACGTCTGCCCTGTAGCCCTCAGGTTTGTACCATAATGAGAAATCAATTCCCTTACTTTTTAATTCCTCTGTTGCAGGTCCAATTCTCTCCAGAAGCTGTGTAATAAATACACATATAATATCCCCACAATACCAAAACAATAAATGCACTTTCAGTAAACTGCAAACCAGTAACCACTCCATAGTGTCTATAATAAAGTGCTTTGCTTCATTTAGTAGAAATCAGAACAAGGTCTAACAGAAAACTACTAATGGACAATATGAAATTTCATAATTTAATATTTGCTTCGATGTGGCTAGATAGATATTAGAGGCAACATAGTACCAATATATCAAGGAGTTTTACGGTAATACGTAGATTAGCGGAAGATATGATCAACAAAATGAGAGTTAACAACACGATAAGTGGTATTACTACACACATACAATTAAACACCTCAAAATCATAATGTTTAAATTTGTGATTAATAAAATTCAAAATAGATAGTTAATGGGTAGCGACACTTAATATAGATGTGAACCAAAATCTAACAAATGTAGGAAGTTGTCGAACTTAGGTGTCCTAGTTGATGTTCAAATTACATTTTTGAAGTCCCCAAAGCTACAGATGGCTTACTTTTAACAAAATTGATTCCAACCCTCCAAAAGGGTGTATATAAGCAGGGTGGATCATGGAGCAACCGCTGCCCAAAACCCAAGTGTAACTAAAAGCTTAGGTTTATGAGTCAATATTTTATTTGAAAGGTTGTTGACTAAAATGATATAGGCTCCGTTTTGGAGTTTGGAAGGGAGGGCTTTAGTGGGAGTGGAAGATTGAGATAGAGAGAAATATTTTACCTTATTTGAAAGCGTGATTTTGTAGAGAATAACAAAAGAATGCTTATGATTAATATACTTTTAACATTTTAGAGTTTATAACAACATAGAGAGTGTTTGAAGAAACTATCTAAACTCTCAAAAATGTTCTTCCAATACATTCTGAGTTCCCCCAAGTTAGATGGATTTTATATTATGAAGAAAAATAGACTCCCCAAAGCCTTCACTTCCTTCCACTTCCTCCTACCTTTTTCTAAAGTCCTTCCCTCTCCTCTTCTCCTAAACTTCCAAACAAGCCCTTAAGAAATGGATAAAGTAGTCGATAGAAAATATTTCAAAATGGTAAAAACACTTGTTAGAGCATGTGAAATGCATGGTCGTGTAAACAACAAGGTCAAAAAGGCCATTACCTTCGGCCCCAGAAAATGAAATTTTTTTATGGATGCTCATTCAACCTCCATGTTTGCTCATTTTTACCGGATCTTAGCTTCCAATAGTGAATTTTACACTACCAGATCCTAACTTCGGGTAGTGTATTGAGAGGCGAATAAGCATTTTCATTTAGTATATAATACTACTACTATATACATAGATAGTTGGTCTAGTGCTATTCCTGCACTTGACTTAATTAGTGGCTGCCTAAATTTATTAGCTTAAAATTTGACCGTTTGTTATATTGAAATTGGGCTAAAAATTAGGCAATAAAAAGTTGATAGTCAAATTTTAATCAATTCTTGTATTTCGAAAATAAAAAAATTTAATTTATTTCCGTTTTAGAGAGAACCATTTGGTCCAATTTTTCTATATATATTTTACACATTTTAATTATTTCTTGCCCCGTTGTGTCTTCAGGAAAAAAAGAAAAAATCTCTCACTGTTTTAAATTTTGTATCCCCATCTTCATATTTTAATGAAGAAGACCTTTAAGTGAATTATCAAAGGGGATATCTGATATCAAAGCATTGCAAACTTATATTTTTATCATGATTGACTATAAAACTTTGATAAATGGTTTTGCAGCTAAAAAATCTAAAGGATTAATATAAAAAATTGATAATTTTATTATATAAAATCTCTTTAAACAATTTCTCCTTATGCAGTAAATTTCCTGTACGCGGCCCTGGTTTAATGGACCACAAATTCATCATTAAATTAAAGGTTCAATAAAAACATCTCCAAACAAAAAAAATCAGAGACTAACCTTTGTATGGAGGACGCTGTTTGAAACTAAAACAGATCTATCAAAAACACAAAATTTTCCTCCATCCATCCGAGATACTGTGCCACCGGCTTCCTCTACCATCTACAAGGTAATGAAAAATACTGTAAACAAAATTATCACAAGTAAATGATTCATAGATGTTGAAAGTTTTTTATATATACTACCTCTTTCCTTAAATGTGTAAAATAAAGTGTCCCTAAATGTCAAAACTGTGATTATTAATTATCTTGCAATAGAGTTTTATATTATAGAGTTCTAATTATGTTTCATTAATTATCTTGCAATCCTTGTGTGTATATATATATATATACATATCCATTGTATTGTCAATATATTCAATCCAATAAAATATATTTCCCTAATTCTTGAGATGGCATTAGCGCTCTCGGTTTTGGGAGTCTCGCTTCCACATAAACCCTAGCAGTCTTTATTGCGGTTCTTTTCTTTAAGATCTTAGCCACCTTCGTTGGGGTTCCTCTTTTTCACTGCCTTCATTGCAGTTCTCTTAAAAATCTGTTCACTGCAGCTGTAAAACAGCCAACTGTAAAATAGTTTCATGGTCACTATTCACTTAGCTTCACCACGATCATTTACACCCATTTTTGTCTAGATTTAAACATCACCGCCCACACCATCAGCATCGTCTCGAAAAACTCGGCTTGAACCAAAAAATCACCACCGTCCACTCAGCCACACGCCACCAAGCGCATCTCAAGCGCATGACCACCACATGTTGAGGTTCGAGGCCATTTTTTCGCAGATCGTAGATCGGCTCGTCCTCTTTCTACTTTGGGTGTTCACTTTACGATCGAAGCACTTTTGTTCGTGAGTCATTTACGAAGGTTTTGCTCGGATTTTTCTATTTCTCAGACTTTGACCACTATTGTTATTGCAGCATTATAGCACACTACTGTTTTTGGATATTTTTTTGGACGTTTGAAATTTGTTTTGTTTGATAGATCAATCTTTGTCTCTATATCGTTTGTCTGCTAGTTTTACAGATATGGCTGCTAAAGAAAGCAAAGGAGGATTGGTCCAACTCAATGAAGATGAAGTAGAGAAGATGAGATCCTTTCTTAGTAAGTTGGAGAAACCAACAGGTACTAGTTCTCTGGTATATTCAGGTACACAACAATTATCTTTTGGACTTAATGCTTCAAACACGCCTTATAAGCAATATTGGATACTAGATTATGGAGCCACAGACCACATGACACTCTTACCTACACACTTCTCCATTTATTCACCTTGCCCTAGCAATAAGAAAATATCTGCAGCAAATGGTACCCTTATAACTACAGGTCAAAAAGATGTCCAAATAAGTCCATCCATAACTCTAAGAAATGTTCTTCATAATCTTAAATTGTCCACTAGGTTAATTTCCATACAAAAACTAACACAATACCTATCATGTAATGTTCTTTATAATAAATCTCGTGTCCTCCAAGACAAGAATTTGGGGAGAATGATTATTAATGCATGCAGAAAGAAGAGCAAAATTGGGTTTTGTTAAAATTATGGTTTTATTGAAAATGACATATTTATCTTACTTCAGTCATATCTTAAGATTCATAACTTCGATTTGCATGATCCTTGATGCGTTGGAAAGCTAAGACAATCCTCTACAACTAGTATTTCACGCCTTTAGTCCAAATCCGGCTTTTATCTTGGCTATAAATGCGCTGGAAGTTGAAGAGGAATACTGGGACAGAATTTAATTGTATTTTGTGTTTTTCAGTATGTTTCTTTTCCATTTAATGTAAGAGGATGAACCTAGAAGTCAGTATTTAGTATCTTCATGAATATGTATCTTCATGAATACGAAGAAGTTTACTAGGAATTCTCTAGATCTTTATTCTAAAGCCTACAAATATTCCTGTAAGACTCCATTTAAGGGGATCACAAATAAGAAAATTATATTCATTAGCATTTTTGGAGAGCTTTGTGTCTCTTGTATCTTGTTGAAGATCACATATTTGAATCTTATCAAAGGTATTCATATCTTTGTGGCGATTCTTCACTTGGCTTAATCACTTCTTCTTTCTTTTCTAGAATTGAGAGTGTGGTGCCTTCTTCTTCCATCTTCTATCTATTCCATCCTTTTACTATCCTTTTCCTTTTGAATTGTCATTTTTTGTCATTCTCTTTGAATTTTATTGTTCACTCAAGGATAGATCCTAAATCCATATATGTTCCTTTTTTTAGGATGATATCACTTGGTTAACCAAAATCTTCCTCCAAATCTACTCAGCAATAGCAAAACAAAAACCCGAAGTCAGTTTTGTAACCTTTATTGATGACTGTACTTGGGTTTACTTACTAAAACAATAATCCGAAGTCAGTTTTGTGTTTGTATAGTTCTACTCTATGATAAAAAAACCAATTTGGAGTGAGTATTAAGAGGATTAGGTCTGATAATGCCAAAGATTAATTTAATTACGGAGTTACTTCTTTCTATCAAAAGGAGGGCATTACTGATAGGATTGCTAGTCAAGCAAGGCTTCCTATTAGGAAGGTGTATGAGAGAAGGAATCAAGTTTAAATTCTATGTGTTAGTTATGTTAATTGCTGAGTTGTGCCAGCTGTAAATCCTAACTGAATTAGTTAGGATGGTTAGTATAAATAACAGAAGCTTAGTCTTCAATAGGGAGGCAGTTAGAGAGTTAATTGATTGGAACTGAATTGCAGGGCAATTCAGTTGGCAGATTCTGTAACTGTCACAGATTTCATTGTTGTCAGTTTCAATAATACATTCTTGAGAGAAACCATTCTTGATTTCCTTTACTGCATCTATTCACTTCAGTTTTATTCAATTCACAAACCAGCTCTAACACTGGTATCAGAGCACCGATCTGGTGCACTGATTTTGATTCCTTCTACTGCGCATTGCATGAAGACAAGAAGCATGGTGAGAGATTCGAGTGATTGGGAGCAGGAGCGCGAGGAATGGCGCACACGATTAGAGTTGGCAGAGGCGCGTGCCAAACATACGGAGGACGAATTGGCTGCACTCGCAGCCAAGATTGATTACAACAGCGGCAGGACTGTTCGCAGGGAAGAAGCGGAAATTAGCGACGACGGGGGTAGATCCTTGGGTGACCACGTTGAGCACGACCGGTGGAGGAAGCTGGAGATCCCGATTTTTTCCGGCGACGATGCGTATGGTTGGACGCACCGTTTGGAACGATACTTCGAGTTGCGAAGCGTTCCTGAGGAGGAGAAGATGCGTGCCACTTTGGTGGCCCTGGAGGGTAGAGCACTGAGCTGGTATCGCTGGTGGGCTAGGTGCAATCTTGAACCAACATGGGACGGGTTCAAGCTGGCGGTGGTTCGCAGGTTTCAACCTTCAATGGTACAAAATCCCTTTGAGTTGTTGCTGGCACTCAAACAAACAGGGACGGTGGTGGAATTTGTGGAGGAGTTTGAGAAATATGTTGGAGCTTTGAAAGTCATTGATCAAGAATTTGCACGAGGAATTTTCATGAATGGCTTGAAAGAGGAACTTCAAGTGGAGGTAAAACTTTATGAATTAAAGTCTCTGTCTGATTTAATTCAAAAGTCTATTATGATTGAGGAGAAGAATCTGGTTTGGACTAAGAAAGGAACCAACACTTTCACTAAACCAACCTCTATTTCTAAGGCTAGTTCGTACACTAAGACTGTGACGGTGGATACTAAGCCTTGGTTAGATAAGAAAACTGAGGGCAGTACCTCTGCTGCTAATATGATGAGTGTTCAGGCTAGGGAAGGGAATAAAATCAGGAGTGGTGATTTCAAACGGTTGTCCGGGGCTGAGATGAGAAACAAAAGGGAGAAGGGACTCTGTTTCAGATGTGATGAGCCTTATAATAGAGAACATAAATGCAAGAATAAGCAGTTTCGTATGATTATTTTAGAAGAAGATGACGAGGACAGCGAGGCTGAGTTTCAGGACGTTGAAACTTTCAATTCTCTGCAATTGTCTCTGTGTTCAATGGCTGGGCTGACTTCCACAAATTCTTGGAAGATACAAGGGGTAGTTCAGAACAATTCTGTTTTGGTACTCATAGATTGTGGAGCTTCTCATAGCTTCATTTCTCAGGAGGTAGTTCAGAAACTGAGCTTGAGGGTGGAAGATACTCCTTCTTACATTGTGGAAGTGGGGGATGGTCATAGGGTGAAATGTAAGGGAAAGTGTCCCAAGTTGAGTTTGCATTTGCAAGGAATGGAGATTAGGCAAGACTTTTATTTGTTCTCCCTGCAAGGGGTAGATTTGGTGTTGGGTTTGGATTGGCTCTCTTGTTTGGGAGAGGTCAAAACCAACTTTGGCAAGTTGGAGCTTACCTTATCTAGAGATGGCAAGTTGATTACTTTGGTTGGTGATCCTTCCTTAACCAAGACTGAATTGTCCTATGGAGCCTTCATGCAAATTTTGAAGGAGGAAGGGGAAGGCTTATTAATTCAGTACGATTCTGCAGAGCAGAAACCAGCAGCGGTTCCAGTCATTCCTGAAGCTGTTTCAGAGGTTCTTCAACAGTATTCTGAGGTTTTTGAGGATCCGCAAGGTCTTCCACCCCAAAGGAGGTTAGATCATGCAATTCATTTGAAGGAGGGGGCTGAGATACCTAATCTACGACCGTATAAGTATCCACATTATCAAAAAACAGAGATAGAGCGATTGGTTTCAGAAATGCTTGAGGCTGGAATTGTAAGACCGAGCATTAGCCCTTACTCTAGTCCCATCATCTTGGTCAAGAAGAAAGACGGGGGTTGGCGTTTCTGCGTGGATTATAGGGCTCTCAACAAAATTACTATCCCTAACAAATTTCCCATCCCTATCATTGAAGAGTTGCTTGATGAACTTGATGGAGCAACAATATTCACTAAGCTTGATTTAAAATCAGGCTATCATCAAATTCGGATGAAGGAAGATGATATAGAGAAGACGGCTTTCCGAACTCATGAGGGGCATTATGAGTTCTTGGTGATGCCTTTCGGTCTCACCAATGCTCCTTCCACATTCCAAGCCCTCATGAATGAGGTTTTGAAGCCTTTCCTCCGGAGATTTGTCCTGGTATTTTTTGATGACATTTTGGTGTATAGCAAGGATATGTCAGCTCATCTTGTTCATGTTCACCAAGTCTTGGCAGTGCTGGTGCAGAATGGGTTGAAGGCAAATAAGAAAAAATGTAGCTTTGGACAGTCTAGTCTTGAGTACTTGGGACATGTGATTTCTGGAGAAGGGGTGGCAGCTTGTCCGTCCAAGACTGCAGCCATGATGTCTTGGCCTATCCCTACGGATGTGAAGGGTCTTAGGGGTTTCCTTGGAATAACAGGGTATTATAGACGTTTTGTCCAAGGTTATGGTAAATTAGCCAAACCCTTAACTGAGCTGTTGAAGAAAGACAAGTTTTGTTGGACTGAGGAAGCTACATCTGCGTTTCAGGCCTTGAAAACAGCCATGATTGATCTTCCCTTGTTGGCTGTACCTGATTTCACTAAGGTCTTTGTAGTCGAAACTGATGCTTCTAGTAAGGGGTTGGGGGCTGTTTTAATGCAGGAGGGTAAACCTCTTGCCTTTTGGAGTCAAGGCTTATCTTTGAGAGCTCAACAAAGGTCTGTTTATGAGAGGGAGCTTATGGCTTTGGTTCAGGCTGTGACCAAATGGAGACACTACCTTTTGGGCAACCATTTCATTGTGAGGACTGACCAAAGGAGCCTTAAGTTTTTGACTGATCAACGATTGTTCAGTGCTGAGCAATTTAAATGGGCTGTCAAGCTCATTGGTTTGGATTTTGAAATCCAATACAAACCAGGAAGGGAGAATACTGCAGCAGATAGCTTGTCAAGGAGAGATATGTATGCTGCTCTCTCAGTTCTACATGTGGAAGATGATTCTTGGGATGAGGAATTGCAACAAGATCCTAAATTGCAGCAGTTGGTGCAGGACTTAATTGTCTCTCCTACTTCTCATTCTGGTTATGAGTTCAAGAAGGGAAGGCTTTTGTATAAAGGTAAATTGGTGCTGCCTAAGGGTTCTAACAAAATACCACTTATCTTGGCTGAATGCCATGATTCTCCTTGTGGAGGACATTCAGGATTGTTCAGAACTTTTAAAAGGGTCTCTAGTTTCTTGTTTTGGGAGGGCATGAGGCGAGATATCAAGAAGTTTATTGAAGAGTGTGATGTATGTCAAAGGAACAAGTACTCCACTTTATCGCCGGCGGGACTACTCCAACCGTTGCCTATTCCTTGCCAAGTGTGGCAGGATATTTCTATGGATTTTGTTGGTGGCCTTCCACGAGTTAGAGGCAAGGATACAATCTTTGTAGTCATTGATAGACTTACAAAATATGCTCACTTCTTTCCTCTTGGGCATCCTTACAATGCTAAGGAGGTGGCAGCTTTGTTTGTGAGGGAAGTTGTGAAGCTTCATGGATTTCCTTCTACGATTGTATCGGATAGAGATGCGGTTTTTCTCAGCAGTTTTTGGAGGGAGATGTTCAGATTGGCTGGAACTAGTCTTAAGCATAGCACGTCTTATCACCCTCAAACGGATGGTCAAACCGAAGTTGTTAATCGGTGCTTAGAGACCTATCTTAGGTGCTTTGCTGGCCCTAAGCCCAAGACTTGGTTGAATTGGTTGCATTGGGCTGAGTTCTGGTTTAACAGTAACTTCAATATCTCTGCTGGAATGACACCTTTTAAAGCTTTATATGGAAGAGACCCTCCGTTGTTGATTAAGAGCTGCACCATTCCATCAAAGTTGGATGATGTCAATCAGTTGGCCCAGCAAAGGGATGATATACTTGCTGATTTGCGACAGAATTTGCTGAAATCTCAAGATCAGATGCGGGCACAGGCAAATAAGCACCGGCGGTTGGTGAATTTTGAAGTTGGGGAGTGGGTTTTCTTGAAACTTCAGCCTTTCAAATTGAAGTCCCTGGCTGATAGACCATATGCTAAATTGGCTCCTAAGTATTATGGCCCTTTCCAAATTCTAAGCCGCGTGGGGGAGGTGGCTTACAAGCTAGATCTGCCTCTTGAAACTAAAGTTCATCCGGTGTTCCATGTTTCATTGCTTAAGAAGGCGTTGAAACCGCAACATTCACCTCAGACCTTACCACCAATGTTGACTGAGGAGCTTGAATTGGTTGTACAGCCAGAAGATATTCTGCAGTGGAGGACTGATGTTGGAGGCAATATGGAGGTTTTGGTGAAATGGGCTCATTTACCATCCTGTGATAACTCATGGGAGCGAGCTTCCAAGATATTGGAGGTTTTTCCGTCTTTTCCCCTTGAGGACAAGGTAGTTCTTTTAGGGGGGG